>CM041767.1:2463333-3695000 GCA_023373885.1 Hestina assimilis | reverse complement strand
GGAGTATTTCATCTTTGAGGTCTTCGTTCCGTACACAGCACCAAATTACGGAACACATATTCTATAATTCCACACTCAGATCAATGGGAAGTAGAAACTGTTTTTCTTTACCTTCTTCCCAGCATTATTCCCGGTATTATACGAGTTTACCCAGGCTCTGCTTATTACTCTTATCCGGATTTGACATGTTACTAATTTTTACACGGAGCGATTGTCATCTGGCCTCCGCAACCCTAAGGGCGAACCAGTAACTCATTGGATTAGAACAATTGACTTATCAAGAGTTAACGATTATTATTAGATGTTATGATAATAACTGGGACCGACAGTTTTACGTGCTGTCCGAGGCACGGTGGGGATACCAACGGACAAACGCCCAGACCGAAGCGGAAATTTGTAAGATCAATACAAACATCTGCCCGAGCGGGAATCGAACCCGCAACGGTCGAGGCTAAAGGCAGACTCGCTACCCACAACGCCACAACGGTGTCGGAACTTTTCTCATCATATAGATAACTTATTAAGTGGAATGTGATCGGAAGTAAAAAAAAAAATTATAATTTTATTTCCGGAAATACCCTTGAAAATGCGTCAACGAATGTTTGACATTGGAATATTAAACTAAAGAAACTTTTCGTATTTCCTGTTTCAATTAACATATTAGACGACGTTGTGATGCAGCTTAGCGAACATGCCATAAGTGCCACAGGTCGCAGGTTCGATTCGTCATTTTTTTTTTTTTTTATTATGTTAGAAGTTGGCAAACAAGCATACGGCCCACATGATGGTAAGCGGCTGCCGCAGCCCATAAGCGCTTGCAGCACCACTAGTAGGTGCCACTCACGCGCTGCCAACTTCGAGATATTAGTTCTTAAATCTCGTTCGCCCAGTAATTTCACTAGCGTACAATGCCCTTCAAACCGGAACACAGTAGTGCCCAAACACTACTATTTGGCGGCAGAATATTGGACACTGCGGTGGTACCTACCTAGCCGGCCTCTTGCAACAAAGACCTACCACCAGTGTGACTGATTGCACTGGTGGAATAATCTCATGTTCAGGTTTGGGTGTGTTTGTCCTTGTCAATTATCCTAATGGGGGCCGTTGAGTGTGTAGCGTTTATTTATTAACATGTTTACAAGAATTTATACGGTAGAAGAGCTGACTTCACTCCTTTAACGTGACAGACGTGTGTTCGATCCTGACCCGCTTGAAGCTATTGTCGTAGTACTCCTAGCGCAAGCTTTGAGCTTATTTAGAGAGGCAATAGGAATAATAGTATTGCCTTGAAAAAGCTTTGATAATATTCTTCCATAATAGTTCAATGGTAGAAGGGCCGACTTCGCTCCGTAAACGCGAGAGTCGCAGGTTCGATTCTGACCCCCTTGGGCTATTGTCGTACCCACTCCTAGCGCAAGCTTCGAGCTTATTTGGAGGGGCAATAGGAATATTATTAATGCCATTAAAAAGCATTGCTAGTAATTCTTAAAAAAATAAATAAATAAAGACCTACTTTTATATTCATAAAATTAGATTTAGTAGTGGTAATAACGAACGAACTTGCATGGTTGGGGGTTCGATTCCCACCCCAACGTGACTAGGTAAGGTCACATGGCAATTGCTCTGTGTAAAAACTAGCACCCTTGTCTAATCAGGAGAAATATTAGGGGTGAATTTGGGGTAATTCGAAAATTTACGAATAATTCGCGAATTAATAAAGTATCTCTAGATTTTCAATTGTTTATCACCAGAGTCAGTATCGTATTTATTATTTTTAAAAAAATTTGCAAATTTTCAATGTTGTTTTTTCTTCATAATACTGTCTTCGCTACGATATAATTACACTTATTTCATTCTCTTTAGAATAAAAAATTATAATTGTTCTATTTGTGTAACTATATTTGAACGCAAATAAGCAATACCATGTCAACCCACACGAATGTCATTTCGAGAAAAACGCGTTTGAAAATTTTGAGCAACTTGCTTTATATGAATTTTTTTTTAATTTATTGGTCAAGTTTTTTGGCAATTTCAGATTTATGTAAGTTCTTTTACTTATTTTCACAAAAATAAGTATACAAATTGCATATTTCGTATATAATATAACCCAAAACGTTTAACTTGCGTGATTAAAAAATGGCTTTTTAGAAGTTTTAAAGCTTAAAACTTTAAAACCCTACAAATATTAATGAAAAATGTTCATCAGCCATTTACCAACACTTCTGCATATATAACTCAGTTTTTTCAATTTTGTGGCTTGACATGGTATTGCTTATTTGCGTCCATTTCATGGTTTGAATAAAATGTATATAGATTGTTAAATTCGTATTTGAATTTTGATTTTTTTGATTTGATTGATTATTCATAAAAAACCTTGAATTAATTCATTGAATGTGGAAAAATTTCGAATTATTCGAAAAAAAATCGAATTATTCGATTCGGAATGAATAATTCGTAAGTTCGAATTATTCGAACACCTCTAATAAATATATCAGCAGACCCTGGGTGAATACCGGGAATAATGCTACGAAGAAGAGTTATAAGCCCTCAGATATTCAAGTTGAAAAAAAAAAAATTTACAGCATGGCGTAGACCTGATGGGAGAGGATGTGCTGGGCTTCTACACCACACAGTGGGAGGAATACCAGTTCTGCTCCCGCGTGCTGAACGGTGTCTGTTCCTACCTCAACAGGCATTGGGTTAGACGTGAATGTGAGGAAGGTAGAAAGGTAAGTAATGTCTCCTTCTTTAAGCTATATAAGGTGTGTTTTTAGGATTCCGTAGATAAACTTCAAAAGCTCAACGCGGGAGTTGAGGGTTCGATCCTAACCCCCTTGGGCTATTGTCGTACCCACTCCTAGCGCAAGCTTCGAGCTTATTTGGAGGGTTAATAGGAATATTAGTAATGCCTTAAAAAGCATTGCTAATATTCTTAAAAAAATAAATCAAAAAAGGAACCCTTATAATTTTGTCATGTCTGTCTGTCTTTTATGTAACAAGTTTGCAAGCAAGCATACGGCCTACCTGATGGTTGCCGTAGCCTATGAGCGCGCGCAACACCATTAGTAGGTGCCAGTCACGCGTTGCCAACGAGAGATATTGGTTGTTAAATCTCCTTTCCACAGTAATCTCACTAGTCTACAGTGCCCTTAAACCGGAACACAGTTATGCCTAAGCACCACTGCTTTACGGTACAATATTTGACACAGTGGTGGTACCTACCTAGCCGGCCACAAGAGACCTTTTTTTAAGGTCCCATATAGCGCCATAGTGGGACGTCACCGCCATATACACATAACGTATATAAAATACTTATGCAACAACAGTCTCAACAGCTCAACGGTAGAAGGGCCGACTTCGCTCCGTTAACGCGAGATTCGAGGGTTTGATCCTGACCCCTTTGGCCTATTGTCGTAGCCACTCCTAGCGCAAGCTTCGAGCTTATTTGGAGGCGCAATAGAAATATTAGTAATGCCTTGAAAAAGCATTTTGTGGGACTGATTGCACTGATGGAATAGTCTGCTGTGACAGAGGCTATCCCAACAGCGGAAGATGACGTCATCGCCTCCCAACTCCGGTGCTATGTTCCAGGGTATCTACGAGATCTACCAGCTCGCGCTTGTGACCTGGCGTGATCATTTGTTCCAACGTTTGAACAAACAAGTCACCAACGCCGTTTTGAAACTCATCGAGAGGGAACGCAACGGGGAGACCATCAACACCAGACTCGTATCCGGGGTGAGTTCGCTTTGTAATTTTTGAAGTGAAACTTCTTTAGAATCGTTGTGATTTGACATCGTGCAACGGAAAAAACGACAGGTAAGAGACACAAATACAAAAATGTGTAGGAAGAATGAGACAGAAATATACATACAATTTTATTTTTTATTTTATTTTTTTTATTTATTTATTTAAAATCAGGCGACAGGGCCCATACATATATACCTTACAGACTAACATACATATTAAATATTATAACACACCTAAATCTAACACCACATAACACTGGAAATCTTTTTATTCACTTAGGAGTTTTTGGTTTACTTTCCCTATATCTACGGTAAACTACTCCTTGTGGCCAAAAATCAGGGCTGAGGAAGACGTCCTTATACTTCGCGACAATCTGGAGGAGATACGATTTGAAGTTCGTGTCACGACTCGACTCCAGTCGCTGCAATTTCAGCACCGCCGTTCCATCAGCACCTATTTTCTCGCGGCTTTTCGTGCGGATATATTCTAATATCTTCTCTCCCGATGTTGTTTGGTCCACTCGGGAGAGGTAAAGAAGCATGGTGGGTGCTGCAGCTTGAAAGCCTTCGACTGCAGGTGCTGTACCACGCTTATTGCGGTTGCGATGACGACATCTTCTCTTTTTATTTTGAACCAAGATAAAGCCCTCCTTGTCCGCTTTACCGTTGATCGGTCTCTGTCGTTCTTTCTCAACATACCCTGATGTTCTAGTAAGGGGTGGCTGAGTTCTCATATTCTTTTTGCGGGATACATTCGCATAACTTTTCTCCTGCGGCTGAGATGTTATTATTTTTTTGCGTGTAAAGCTATGGTATCAGCTACAGGTTGTGATGTACGGTCATTACACTTTCCTCGGAAATCGGTCACCGGCGATTCAATTGCGCTGACAGGCGAAAACGGAGCCGCGGCACCTCGACGAGTATTGACGTTGCGTAATGGGCTGTCTGATATTGCTGACGCAGTATTAGTACTACGTAGCAACGAAACCTCTTGCTTCAAATCAGCAACAGAACGCTCTGAGATTTCCAGTTTTTTAAGGATGAGCACGACTTCAGTTTTTAATGCTGCTACGTCCTTCAGAAGGCTGGTGACATCTACGTGGTCAAACGTCACTGGGGGTAGCTTATACAGGTCCCGCGCCACAAAAGTAGGGACATCATCAGGATCCGTTCCCTTGAATATCTGCATAATGTCCTGTAGGTCTTTCTTACCGGTCCCATCTCGTATTCTTCTAACAGGACGGATGTGAGTCTGGACATTCTCACAAAGCTTCTTCTTAGCGCTCAATATTTCGTCTTCTTTATAGCTAGACGTACAGATTTGCTCCAGAGAGAGCTCATCCATAACGTCCAGTTTGTTTTGGATGAAGGCGAGGAGTTCGTGTATCACAATGGTATCACAGATCTTACCCGGTGCCATCGTGTCAGTACGCGTGGTATAGCTACACCGATAAGTAGGTCATCATAACAATAGCGATGACACGTCCGTTCATGTTGACGATACGATCGTACTCAACGTACTCTCTTTATATTATCGGTCTCTCCTCTTTGTGCCATGCTTTAGTGAGCCAGAGCGAGAGAGCAAGTGTCGGTGTGTATGTATATATATATGTATGCGGCTGCGTATTACAGCTTTTAGTAAAAAAAGTCATTTTTAATCAAGCCATTTATGTATTATGTTAAACGTTTTGGGTTATATTATATACGAAATACGCAGTTTGTATACTTACTTTTTGTGAGTAAAATAACTTACATAAATCTGAAATTGCCAAAAACTTGACCAATACATGTAAAAAATTCATATAAAGCAAGTCGTTCAAAATTTTCAAACGCGTTTTTCTCGAAATGACATTCGTGTGGGTTGACATGGTATTGCTTATTTTCGTCCAGATATAATAAATTAATAATAACTTACAATTTCAGGTGATCAACTGCTACGTAGCCCTGGGCCTGAACGAAGATGAGCCATCAGCCCGCAATCAGAACTTGGCTGTTTACAAGGACTCCTTCGAGGTGGTCTTCCTCGAGGACACGGAGAGGTTCTACACGAGGGAGAGTACGGATTTCATGAGGAACAATCCATTCACCGAATACATGATCAAGGTAACGTATCATTAAATATGTTAATACATTTGATGACGTTATAGCGAACCTGCTTTAAGCGTAACAGGTCGCGGGTTCGATTCCCGGTCGGTGTTCATGTTTGTATTGACCAGGGATGCATCTTTGTCTTTATCGTTGAGTATGTTTCCGGACCCCTGACACAGGATATAACTATCGTAATGAAGGCCGTTGAGTGTGTAGCGTTTAAAAGTTATATAATTGTTCTTTTGTATGTTTGTTACGGTTAATCTCGACAACGATTGAACCTATCTTGACAATACTTTCACTACTGAATATTATAAATATGAAAGTTTGTATGTTTGGATGATTGTTACACAATCTCTCCAAAACAGCTGAACGATATTGGACTAAATTTGACACAGATATAGAGTGTTACTAGGCTTAGTACATAGGGTGCTTTTTACCCTGGAAAATTAAAGAAAAAAAATCTTTAATCCGCCTGTTAAGATAGTTAGAGATGTTTGGTGGGTGTTCCAGGCGGAGCAGCGCTTGCAGGAGGAGCAGCGGCGCGTGCAGGTGTACCTGCACGAGACCACCATGGAGCGCCTCGCCAAGACCTGCGACCGAGTGCTCATCGAGAAGCACCTCGAGATCTTCCACTCGGAGTTCCAGGTCTTTTTTTTTTTTTTTATGTTAGAAGTTGGCAAACAAGCATACGGCCCACCTGATGGTAAGTGGTTGCCGTAGCCTATGAGCGCTTGCAGCACCATTAGTAGGTTCTACTCACGCGTTGCCAACCTCGATGCATATTAGTTCTTAAATCTCATCTGCCCAGTAATTTCACTAGCGTACAATGCCCTTCAAACCGGAACACAGTAGTGATAATCTCTGTCACAGCAGAAATTATTTCACCAGAGCAGTCAGTCACACTGGTGGTAGGTCTTTTGTTGCAAGAGGCCGGCTAGGTAGGTACCACCGCAGTGTCAAATATTCTACCGCAAAACAGTAGTGCTTATGCATTACTGTGTTCTGGTTTAAAGGGCACCGTGGGTTAGTGAAATTACTGGGCAGAGGAGATTTAAGAACTAATATCTCTCGTTGGCAACGCGTGAGTGGCACCTACTAATGGTGCTGCAAGCGCTCATAGGCTATGGCAACCAATTACCATGACGTGGGTCTTATGGTTGTTTGCCAACTTGTAACATAAAAAAATGTAGATTTCTTTGAGAGCGTAGTACTGCCCCAGTCGAGCCGGCCCATTTGTGCTGGGAGCGTGGATCTGCTACCTTTAAAAACATTTTTTCTCCTATAATTTTCTACCTTTTCTCTCGGTTGCTTTAAACCATTTTTTGTTAGAAAAAAAAAATTATTACATTCAATTTTTTTACTTTTTGTATTGAACTTATATTTATATAACTGGTAAGCCTCATTAGCTCAACGGGTAATGGGCTGAGTACGTTACGTTAATGCGAGGGTTGGGTGTTCGATTCTGACCCCCTTGGGTTACTGTCGTACCCGCTCCTAGCGCAACGAGTTTATTTGGAGGGGCAATTATGTATGTATTATTTTAAATCGTGATCGTCGTCCAGAAACTCCTCGACGCGGACAAGAACGCGGACCTCGGGCGGATGTACACGCTGGTGGCGCGCATCCCCGACGGGCTGGCGGAGCTGCGGCGCCTGCTGGAGCAGCACATCCACGCGCAGGGCCTGCACGCCGTCGACAAGTGCGGCGACGCGGCGCACTCGGTACACACACACAGACACACACACACACACACATCCACGCGCAGGGCCTGCACGCCGTCGACAAGTGCGGCGACGCGGCGCACTCGGTACACACACACAGACACACACACACACACACATCCACGCGCAGGGCCTGCACGCCGTCGACAAGTGCGGCGACGCGGCGCACTCGGTACACACACACAGACACACACACACACACACATCCACGCGCAGGGCCTGCACGCCGTCGACAAGTGCGGCGACGCGGCGCACTCGGTACACACACACACACACACACACACACATCCACGCGCAGGGCCTGCACGCCGTCGACAAGTGCGGCGACGCGGCGCACTCGGTACACACACACACACATCCACGCGCAGGGCCTGCACGCCGTCGACAAGTGCGGCGACGCGGCGCACTCGGTACACACACACACACATCCACGCGCAGGGCCTGCACGCCGTCGACAAGTGCGGCGACGCGGCGCACTCGGTACACACACACACACATCCACGCGCAGGGCCTGCACGCCGTCGACAAGTGCGGCGACGCGGCGCACTCGGTACACACACACACACACACACACACACATCCACGCGCAGGGCCTGCACGCCGTCGACAAGTGCGGCGACGCGGCGCACTCGGTACACACACACACACATCCACGCGCAGGGCCTGCACGCCGTCGACAAGTGCGGCGACGCGGCGCACTCGGTACACACACACACACACATCCACGCGCAGGGCCTGCACGCCGTCGACAAGTGCGGCGACGCGGCGCACTCGGTACACACACACACACACACACATCCACGCGCAGGGCCTGCACGCCGTCGACAAGTGCGGCGACGCGGCGCACTCGGTACACACACACACACATCCACGCGCAGGGCCTGCACGCCGTCGACAAGTGCGGCGACGCGGCGCACTCGGTACACACACACACACATCCACGCGCAGGGCCTGCACGCCGTCGACAAGTGCGGCGACGCGGCGCACTCGGTACACACACACACACACATCCACGCGCAGGGCCTGCACGCCGTCGACAAGTGCGGCGACGCGGCGCACTCGGTACACACACACACATCCACGCGCAGGGCCTGCACGCCGTCGACAAGTGCGGCGACGCGGCGCACTCGGTACACACACACACACATCCACGCGCAGGGCCTGCACGCCGTCGACAAGTGCGGCGACGCGGCGCACTCGGTACACACACACACACATCCACGCGCAGGGCCTGCACGCCGTCGACAAGTGCGGCGACGCGGCGCACTCGGTACACACACACACACACACACACACATCCACGCGCAGGGCCTGCACGCCGTCGACAAGTGCGGCGACGCGGCGCACTCGGTACACACACACACACATCCACGCGCAGGGCCTGCACGCCGTCGACAAGTGCGGCGACGCGGCGCACTCGGTACACACACACACACATCCACGCGCAGGGCCTGCACGCCGTCGACAAGTGCGGCGACGCGGCGCACTCGGTACACACACACACACATCCACGCGCAGGGCCTGCACGCCGTCGACAAGTGCGGCGACGCGGCGCACTCGGTACACACACACACACATCCACGCGCAGGGCCTGCACGCCGTCGACAAGTGCGGCGACGCGGCGCACTCGGTACACACACACACACATCCACGCGCAGGGCCTGCACGCCGTCGACAAGTGCGGCGACGCGGCGCACTCGGTACACACACACACATCCACGCGCAGGGCCTGCACGCCGTCGACAAGTGCGGCGACGCGGCGCACTCGGTACACACACACACACATCCACGCGCAGGGCCTGCACGCCGTCGACAAGTGCGGCGACGCGGCGCACTCGGTACACACACACACACATCCACGCGCAGGGCCTGCACGCCGTCGACAAGTGCGGCGACGCGGCGCACTCGGTACACACACACACACATCCACGCGCAGGGCCTGCACGCCGTCGACAAGTGCGGCGACGCGGCGCACTCGGTACACACACACACACATCCACGCGCAGGGCCTGCACGCCGTCGACAAGTGCGGCGACGCGGCGCACTCGGTACACACACACACACATCCACGCGCAGGGCCTGCACGCCGTCGACAAGTGCGGCGACGCGGCGCACTCGGTACACACACACACACATCCACGCGCAGGGCCTGCACGCCGTCGACAAGTGCGGCGACGCGGCGCACTCGGTACACACACACAGACACACACACACACACACATCCACGCGCAGGGCCTGCACGCCGTCGACAAGTGCGGCGACGCGGCGCACTCGGTACACACACACACACACATCCACGCGCAGGGCCTGCACGCCGTCGACAAGTGCGGCGACGCGGCGCACTCGGTACACACACACACACATCCACGCGCAGGGCCTGCACGCCGTCGACAAGTGCGGCGACGCGGCGCACTCGGTACACACACACACATCCACGCGCAGGGCCTGCACGCCGTCGACAAGTGCGGCGACGCGGCGCACTCGGTACACACACACACACATCCACGCGCAGGGCCTGCACGCCGTCGACAAGTGCGGCGACGCGGCGCACTCGGTACACACACACACACATCCACGCGCAGGGCCTGCACGCCGTCGACAAGTGCGGCGACGCGGCGCACTCGGTACACACACACACATCCACGCGCAGGGCCTGCACGCCGTCGACAAGTGCGGCGACGCGGCGCACACGGTACGCGCGCACGCGCACCCGCGCACACACTGTCAGACACACACACAAAAGGCGAGATAGCCCAATGGATCGAAAACGTAGACTTTAATCGAAGGTCGCGGGTTCAAATATGAGCAAGCACCTATGAGTTTTCAAGTGGTTAAATTGTTTTTCAAATTTATTTCGTGCGTAACGCTAAAGGAAAACATCGTGAGGAAACCTGTATGTCGTGATAGAAAGTCTAAGACATGTACTTAAAAACTCACACACACATACAAACTAAAATATTTATGAATTTATATATAGAAATGTATGAGTTAGAAAAGTCTCTTAAGAAAAGTTTTTCACGCGGACGAAGCCGTGGGAAAATGCTAGTATCAAAAATATTTAAGAACATATACCCAATTGCTCCATCATAGTTCGTTTTTTTTTTTCGGAGTGTCCATTGCTGTTGACCCTAGTAGCCTTTACAGCGTCACCGGTCAGGGCCGGGTCAAGAGACCTCGGTAAAACTCTAGGGAGCCTCCTGCGAGGTCCAGCCTAGGCCGTTTTTCATCTAAAAGGGGGCAAACTGGCAAGAGGCACATCTGATGTTAAGGGATTACCGCCACCCATGAACATGTGCAACACTAGAAGGCAGGCGCGTTGCCGACCTTTAAGGAAAGAATACGCTCTTCTCTTGAAGGTTCCCAAGTCGTATCGGTTCGGGAAGACCGCCGGCGGAAGTTGGAGGCTTGGGAACTCATCGGGAGGGAGGGAGCGCTCCGGAATGCAATCTAGCGACCTTAATCAGTTTTTTTTCTATTCCAGGACCCCAAAGTGTATGTATCAACGATTCTCGAGGTCCACAAGAAGTACAACGCCCTGGTATTGGTAGCTTTTCACAATGAATCCGGCTTCGTGGCCGCAATGGACAAAGCCTGCGGAAGGTTTATTAACAGTGAGTGTACATTATTTTAATTAGCCTTTAAAGGAAGGGTAAAAAAACCGGCCACAAAGCCTCAATAGCTCAACGGTAGAAGGGCCGGCTTCGCTCCGTTAACGCGAGAGTCGAGGGTTCGATCCTGACCGCTTTGGGCTATTGTCGTACCCACTCCTAGCGCAAGCTTCGAGCTTATTTGGATTTCTTTAAAAAATCAAAAGAGGCAAAAAATCATGTAATTTCTATGGAATGCACCTTAAATGTTTGTTTTATTCTGTTTTTTAGTATAAGAAATACAGACAGACAGACGTACGGACGTGCGGATGTACGGCCAGCGGAGTCTTAGTAATAGGGTCCCGTTTTACCCTTTGGGTACGGAACCCTAAAAACAATTCATATCCAATATGGCCGAGGAAGTACCCTCGCGTTTGCGTTTCCGTTCTTTCTACCTATTCTTTTATATTTAGGGTTCCGTAACCAAAAGGTGGCAACGGAACCCTATTATTAATCCTCAACCATTTGTCTGTCAGTAGAATGTATCTCACGAACAGTAAGGGTCCTCATACAAAAAACTTGTGAACTATTATAATAGAGAAATAGTTTCCTGTATTAATTTTGTATACTCTGTCATAATATGTTATAAGGTTTTATGTGCGAGTCATACACACACTTGCCGCTTTTTTTCCCCCCTAAAAATATGCAAAACAGAAACCCTTCCAATAAAAAATTTCATATAACATGATGCCATTTTTTTTTTCAAGGTAACGCAGTGACAAAGGCTGCCAACTCCTCATCGAAGAGTCCAGAGCTGCTCGCCAAGTATTGCGATTTGCTGTTGAAGAAGTCCAGTAAGAACCCCGAGGAGGCTGAACTTGAGGATACGCTTAATCAAGTTGTAAGTATTTTTATTTAGAAAAGACTTCAAACCTGTATGAGTCTGGATTAACCACAGAAATCTTCTCAATAATCGTCATAATCTGATGACGTTGTGGCACAGCGGTAGGGAACCTGCCTTAAACGCCACAGGTCGCGGGTTCGATTCCCATTCGGAGGGGATATTTGTATTGACCATACAGGCATGTTTTCCGGTCTGGGTGTGTCCTTGTCATTGTGTATGTTTCCGGGACCCAGACACAGGATATCAATACCTTAATGGGGGCCGTTGAGTGTGTAGCGTTTATTATTATTATTTATTATCAAGAATTATAAATGGACGCAAATAAACAATACCATGTCAACCCACACGAATGTAATTTCGAGAAAAACGCGTTTGAAAATTTTGAACAACTTGCTTTATATGATTTTTTTAATTTATTGGTCAAGTTTTTGGCAATTTCAGATTTATGTAAGTTATTTTACTTATTTTCACAAAAAATAAGTATACAAACTGCGTATTTCGTATATAATATAACCCAAAACGTTTAACATAAGACATAAATAGCTTGATTAAAAAATGGCTTATTTAGAAGTTTTAGAGCTTAAAGCCCTACAAATATTAAAGAAAAATGTTCTTCAGCCATTTACCAACACTTCTGCATATATAACTCAGTTTTTTCAATTTTGTTGGTTGACATGGTATTGCTTATTTGCGTCGAAATATACACATGTTTTTTTCTTACAGATGGTTGTGTTCAAATATATCGAGGATAAGGATGTATTCCAGAAGT
Source organism: Hestina assimilis (assembly GCA_023373885.1). Lineage (NCBI taxonomy): Eukaryota > Metazoa > Arthropoda > Insecta > Lepidoptera > Nymphalidae > Hestina > Hestina assimilis. The sequence continues at coordinate 3,682,179 of CM041767.1, read as the reverse complement.
TCTACAGCAAGATGTTAGCTAAGAGGCTTGTACAGCACATGTCTGCTAGCGATGACGCTGAGGTAATTGTGTTATATTAATATTATCTTGAACATATTTTTAAATAGTTTTCTTATCTGTGGCGCAGTGGTAGCGAATCTGCTTTAAGTGCAACAGATCGCAGGTTCGATTCTTGCTCAAAGCTTCTTCTTCATCCTATCATTATTCCCGGTATTTTATGTACCCAGGGTCTGCTTATTACTCTCATCCGGATTTGACAGGTTACTAGTTTTTACACAGAGCGATTGCCATCTGACCTCCGCAACCCTAAGGGCGAACCAGTAACTCATTGGATAAGAGCAATTTACTTATCAACAGTTAACGATTATTATCAGATGTTATTGATAACAACCGGGACCGACAGCTTAACGTGCTCTCCGAGGCACGGTGGGGAGACACACACGGACGAACGCCCAGACCGCGACAGAAATTTTGACAAACATCTGCCCGAGCGAGAATCGAACCGGCAACCGTTGAGACTAAAGGCAGACTCGCTACCCATAACGCCACAACGGTGTCGACGGTTCGATTCTTGCTCAAAGCAGATGTTTATATTGACAAGGCATGTGTTCCGGTTGGGTGTGTGTTGTCTTGTCTGGGTGTCGGGGTCAGAACCCCGACAGAGGGTAGTTGAGTGTCCCGTTGAGTGTGTGGTGTTTATATAATATAATTTTTTTATTTGTTTGATATTTGGCACTGTGAGATAAACAGAGATGGTCCATTTTATGAAAGCTCTATATTTAAAGTACCTTAGAAAGCTTTACTCAGCATTGGGTCCAATGTTCCCTGTTAATGTCCCACTGATGGGCAAAGGTCTCCTCACCTGTTAAGGAGTAGTATATGGAGCTTTATCCACCACGCTGCTCAACTGTGGATTGACGGATATACCTGTCTCTGAATTTCTTCCAAGACATCTTGGTTTCTTCATGACGTTACTTGAAAACTTACCGGTGCTTGCTCGGATTTGAACCCGTGACCCAGTTACAGTCCACATTATGTATCCACTGGGCCATCTCGGCTGTAATAGAATAATAATTGTAGTGGGAGACATAATTTCTGTTGTTTTATTTTTTTATTTCAGGCATCAATGATCTCAAAACTGAAGCAGGCGTGCGGTTTCGAATACACGAGCAAGTTACAGAGGATGTTCCAGGTTTGTACGATTTATATTTGTTTCTGAACTACCATTTGCCCGTGACTTCGTCTCCGATGAGTTGGCTCCAGAGAGATTTCCCATTACAATGTAGATAATTTATTTAAAAAAAAATGTTACATAAGATACATATGTAACTAAAACCATATTTGAACGCAAATAAGCAATACCATGTCAACCCACACGAATGTCATTTCGAGAAAAACGCATTTGAAGATTTTGAACAAATTTGTTGGGATAACCTCTGTCACAACAGAGATTATTCCACCAGTGCAATCAGTCACACTGGTGGTAGGTCTTTTGTTGCAAGAGGCCGGTTAGGTAGGTACCACCGCAGTGTATAAGACACTGCGGTGGTACCTTCATTGCCAAATAGTAGTGCTTAGGCACTACTGTGTTCCGGTTTGAAGGGCATTGTACGCTAGTGAAATTACTGGGCGAACGAGATTTAAGAACTAATATCTCTCGTTGGCAACGCGTGAGTGGCACCTACTAATGATGCTGCAAGCGCTCATAGGCTACGGCAACCACTTACCATCAGGTGGGCCGTATGCTTGTTTGCCAACTTCTAACATAAGAAAAAAGTAAGAAAAATTGCTTTATATGAATTTTTTTAATGTATTGGTGTAGTTTTTGGCAATTTCAGATTTATGTAAGTTATTTTACTTATTTTCACAAAAAGTAAGCATACAAACTGCATATTTCGTTACCAAAACTTATGCATATATAAAACAGTTTTTTCAATTTTGTGGGTTGCCATGGTATTATTGCTTATTTGCATCCATTTATCTTACTCATATTTGGTGAAAACTAAAAAGGGTATTAAAAAGTTGTAAGATCTTCTTCACAGCATGAATCCAGGTATTTTGCCCAGGGTCTGCTTATTACTCTTATCCGGATTATTTTTGTGATGACCGGAACTGACAGCTTAACGTGTTCTCCGAGGTACGGTAGGGAGAACCTCTAGGACACGAGAACTGGTGGTTAGACTAATATAAATATCCGCCCCATACGGAACAAGAACCCGCTACCACAATGATAGTCAAATGGGTCACGTAGTATGGGTATGTCTCCTTATATACTCAGCTGAGCACGAATATGTCTCATGTACTGTATTAAATTAATAAAAATAATTTTAAAAAGCCTCAATAGCCTCAATTGTAGAAGGGCCGACTTCGCTCCGTTAAGGCGAGAGTCGAGGGTTCGTTCCTGACCCCTTTGGGGTATTGTCGTACCCACCTCTAGCGCAAGCTTCGAGCTTATTTGGAGGGGCAATAGGAGTATTAGTAATGCCTTGAAATTCTTTCAACAGGATATAGGCGTATCGAAGGACCTTAACGAGAACTTCCGCAAGCACATGGCGAACAGCTCGGATCAGCCGCTGCACATCGACTTCAGCATCCAGGTGTTGTCGTCCGGCTCCTGGCCGTTCCAGCAGTCCTCGAGCTTTCAGCTGCCGACAGAGGTGACGATACACTGAATATCTTTAAAACCTCAAAAAAACCAAAATTGACGACGTTATGGCGCAGTGAAAGCGAACCTGCCTTAAGCGTCACATGTCGCGGGTTCGATTCCCGCTCGGAGCATATGTTTGTATTGACCATACATGGTGGGTGTGTTTGTCCTTGTCATTGTGTATGTTTCCGGACCCCCCGACACAGGGTATAAGTGTCCTAATGGACTCCTCCTTTTTTGAAGTCGGTGAATAAAATATAACATGTGAAATAAATTAAATGTATACTAAATAACTCAACGGTTAAAGGGCCGACTCTGTTAACCCGAGAGTTACGGGTCCGATCCTTTTTTTTGTAAAGTATGGTAAGTTACTTGAAGTATCACATGCGCATTGCCAATCCGAGGGATAGGAGGAGAGGAATGGGTAGAAAAAGGGGGACAGAGCTGGTGGGAAATTGAGCCTCCGACGCTCTCTCCATCGCACGAAATATAACAGCACCTACTGGTACTGTTACTTTAAGTAGATTTTCTGTTGGAGGGTAGTACTTAGGTAGTGAGGGTTTAGAGGCCGGCTAGGTAGGTACCACCGCAGTGTCAAATATTCTGCCGCCAAATAGTAGTGCTTAGGCATTACTGTGTTCCGGTTTGAAGGGCACTGTAAGCTAGTGAAATTACTGGGCAGAGGAGATTTAAGAACTAATATCTCGAGGTTGGCAACGCGCGAGTGGCACCTAATAATGGTGCCGCAAGCGCTCATAGGCTACGGCAACCACTTACCATCAGGTGGGTCGTATGCTTGTTTGGCAACTTCTAACATAAAAAAAAAAATTCCCCGGTCGAACCGGCTCATTTATGCTGGAAGCCGCATGGCTACTACTATAATTTTTTATTTATTAATGTATGTATGTCTTATTGAACAGTTGGAGCGCTCGGTGCACAGATTCACAACTTTCTACTCATCTCAGCACTCCGGCAGGAAACTGAACTGGCTGTACAATATGAGCAAGGGCGAACTTGTCACTAATTGTTTTAAAAACAGGTAATATTATTTATATACATCATCTTTAGGATGAAAACGACGTAACTCAGAAAGCAATTTTTTTTAAATATTTAATTAAATAATTAAAATTCAAAATTCTAAATAAGTTTTTAAAATATTCACACCGGTACAATTTTTCTTTATTTACGTCAGTTATTTACGCTCGAATATGGTTATGTTTGGACTATTGTTACATTGAGAATTTCGTTTTAAGTCATTGATATTTATTGCTTTTAACTAAATTTTCGTTTTTTTAATTGTTTCGTTTTCGTTCTAAAGGTGCCATATAAAAGAGAAGATCTGACTGACTTATAAACGCTTCTCCTAAACCCTTGGGCCAAGAAATCTGATTTTTTTTTGGTGGGATTTTTAAAACGTAAATGGGCAAATGGTAAGAAGGCAAGGTAGTGAAAAGAGGGTTGAAAATTTGTATGGAAGTCCGTCATTTTTAAAACTATAAGTTTGAAACATTGTTTTGTGGCAAACTATAAAGGAAAGATAATTTTTACGGTAGTCGAGCCATGCTTCTCTCAGCACAAAAGGGTCGGCTCGACTGGGGAAGTACTACCCTCTCACAGGAAATCGTTTCGTGCGATGAGTGAGAGCGCAGGAGGCCAATCTCCTGTAACTGAGTGTTGAAAAAAAAATTTCAACATATGCTCACGTGTGAGATATCTTTGGACAGGTCTTTCAAAATGACAAGGAGGTTTGATTTTGACTTTTTTCATTAAGTCACTAGTTGTTGAGATATTAGCTTCTAAAGTCGTAAAAATTGTGCCCCCTCCTTCTATCTTTTGAACTACTCGATTTAAAACTCGGAAAAATTTGAGCTTGTAGAATACCACATGAACTTTCATCCACATTTGGTTTGAAGACGATACGTCAACAAAATTTTGATATATATAAGTTGTTCCCATAACTTTGTTTTTATATTACTTTTAATAATTACTATGAATTTACCAACTTATTTTGCGGTCGATTTTAATTCGTTATTATTTTTAAAGTCCTTAAGATTCTTTATAACCCAGCTGCGGAACCCTTCAGTTTCAACTGTGCGTGGTGCACAACGCACTTGACGGTTAATTTTTTTTCCCTTCTCATCTCGTCCCTCCTGTTCCTTGGGTTGCCAACACCCTTATGATGCTTCAAGTATAGCAAGCGTTCATAGGTTGCGGTGAGTGCTTACGGCCAGGCGGACCGTATGCTTGGTTGTCAACTGTCATGACAAAGAAAAAGAGAAACATACGATTGAAAACGTTTCAAAGTTTTGATGAAAAAGAAGTTCTTATTAATTAACGTGAGCGAAGCTGTGGGCAGAAGCTAGTTTAAAATAATATAAAATAGTTATTTTAATATTTATTTAAAGTTTGAAGTTTTTTTAAATATCTCATTTTATTTAGTTTCTTAGTTTTTCTATAATCCACAATTTTGTTTCGATTTACTTCATAGATTTTAAATTTTCGTTTTTTATTAGTCAAGCTCTATTATTCTCTATACCGCCATGTTGTATCTCAGTAAAATGACTGTGACATACGGACGGACGGACAGACGGACATGACGAAATTATAAGGGTGCCGTCTTTGCCATTTGCCTACGGAACCCTAATAAGCTAATTATAGAAATATAAAAACTGATCATATCTATCCACAGATACACATTACAAGCCAGCACGTTCCAAATGGCTGTCCTCCTTCAGTACAACGACAACACGTCGTGGACGCTGCGACAGCTCGAGCACCACACCGGCATCAAGGGGGACTTCCTCGTGCAGGTGGGGGCCCGGCTGACACTTATAGGGGGCCTGGGTGATACTGATACTTAAATGTCTATGGTTCCACCACACTGGCACCAAGGGGGACTTCCTCGTGCAGGTGGGGGCCCGGCTGACACTTATAGGGGGCCTGGGTGATACTGATACTTAAATGTCTATGGTTCCACCACACTGGCATCAAGGGGGACTTCCTAGTGCAGGTGGGTTCCCGGCTGACACTAGTAGGGGCCTGGGGTCTCTTGCATACCTGGGTACTACACAAAGGGCCTGATGGTTGGGGGCCTTAAGTATCACTTGCAAGGGCTTTATAATAATTACGGTTGTCCTCTGTTGGGGACCAGAAAAAATATATAGTTACGAATACAAACACCCACACGAGAATATATGCTTGTATGGTCAATACAAACATATGTTCGGAGCGAGAATCGAACCCGTGATCTGTAGCGCTTAAGACAGATTTGCTATCGCTATATATTTATGACGACGTGTGTGACATCTAATAATAGTAAGGTTTGATTTTGAAAAAGTCTGTCGTTGAGGTATTAGCTCAAAATCATAAAATTTAAAATTCTGTAAAAATTTAGGGATGTCTGACATGAGAAGACCTTTCCAAAATAATTATTTTGAGGAAGATAGGTCTAAAAATTTTAGAGATACATAAGTGTTTCCCTTAACTTTGTTTTTTCATATTATTTTTAATAGTCAATATGAAATTACCAACTTAGTTTTGCGGTCGATTTAATTTCGTTAATATTTAAGTCTTTAAGATTCTTCACCATCAAGCTGCGGAACCGTTTAGTTTCCACTGTTCCACGCACTTGACTGATAATTATTATAATGATATATTTATCTTGTAGGTACTACAAATTCTATTAAAAGCGAAGCTTCTCGTCTGTCAAGATGACGAATCGGAACTGATGGAATCGTCCGTCGTGGATCTCTATGTAGGATATAAAAAGTAAGTTATCACTACATAGTATAAAACAAAGTCGCTTTCTCTGTCCCTATGTATGCTTAAATCTTTAAAACTACGTAACGGATTTTGATGCGGTTTTTTTAATAGATAGAGTGATTGAAGAGGAAGGTTTATATGTATAATAACATCCATTAAATAGTGGAGAAATACTGTTATTTTTGAGGTTTCTAATGTGATGTCGTAAATAATTACATTTACCGCGTGCGGGCCACGGGCAGTAATGAATAAATCAAAACTACTGGATCGATTTTAATCATTTTTTCAGTGAATGACATAGGTTATATATTTTATACCCGTGCGAAGCCGGAGCGGGCCGCTAGTAAAATATATATTTATAATTTATTTAATGTAGCGAAATTACACGCAATACGACGTAATGCGATAAAAACACAAGATTGTCACATCTCAAGCTACAGCGACACCTACGTAGCAAACTACGCAACGACATTGACGTCACGATCCTAAATCGCGCTATCAGAGTTTTCTACGCTAGTGAAGTATATAAACAACTTTCCATAAGTCGTCCGGCTTGGGCTGTTGAGTTCTTGAGTTGGAGTGACGTTACATATCGTACCCTCCACATTTAAAACTATTATCTGCCCGCGGCTTCGACCGCTTAAATGGACGCAAATAAGCAATACCATGTCAACCCACAAAATTGAAAAAACTGAGTTATATATGCAGAAGTGTTGGTAAATGGTTGAAGAACATTTTTCTTTAATATTTGTAGGGTTTTAAGCTTTAAAACTTCTAAAAGCCATTTTTTAATCATGCAATTTATGTAATATGTTAAACGTTTTGGGTTATATTATATACGAAATATGCAGTTTGTATACTTATTTTTTGTGAAAATAAGTAAAATTAAATTAATAAGTAAACTTACATAAATCTGAAATTGCCAAAAACTTGAAAAATACATTTAAAAAAAAAATCATATAAAGCAAGTTGTTCAAAATTTTCAAACGCGTTTTTCTCGAAATTACATTCGTGTGGGTTGACATGGTATTGCTTATTTGCATCCAAATAGCGTTTTGTAATGAGGCACCTTTATTGTAATACAACTAAATGGTTTTCGATAACAAACAAACAAACATTTATACCTGTTTAACCCTCTTCACGTTTTTTTTTTACGTAATTTGCTCAAAATCCCATTAAAAAAATTATAACAAAACTCAACTCATTAAAATTGGTTCAGCGCATATTAATATTATTCCCGGTATTTGATTGTCAACTTATAATCTTATCCGGATTTGAGGGGTTACTAATTTTCACACAGAGCGTTTGACATCTGACCTCCGCAACCCTAAGGGCGAACCAGTAACTCATTGGATAACAGCAAATTATCTATCAATGATTTATGATTATTATCAGATGTTATGATAACAACCGGGACGGACAGCTTAACGTGCTCTTCTAGGCTCGGCGAGGATACCCACAAGGACACACCCAAACCGAAACAGTTATTTGTAAGATCAATAAAAATATCTGTCCCGAGCGGGAATCGAACAGGCGACCGGTCGTCATAAGGTTAACTAATGTTTATAATTTTTTGTTTCAGTAAAAAACTCCGAGTGAACATAAATATACCGCTGAAGACGGAACTGAAGGTTGAACAGGAGGCGACGCACAAGCACATCGAGGAGGACCGCAAGATGCTTATACAGGTTGGTGTTTATGATGTTCGCTATTTGATTCGACCAATGATGACGCGCTTCTTAATTTGACCAATCATCACGCGCTATTTGATCTGACCAATCATCGCGTGCTATTTGATTTGACAAATGATCACGTGTTATTTGATTTGACCAGTCATCTCGTGCTATTTGATTTGACCAATCATCACGCGCTATTTGATGTGACCAATCATCGCGTGCTATTTGATTTGACAAATGATCACGTGTTATTTGATTTGACCAATCATCTCGTGCTATTTGATTTGACCAATCATCACGCGCTATTTGATGTGACCAATCATCGCGTGCTATTTGATTTGACAAATGATCACGTGTTATTTGATTTGACCAATCATCTCGTGCTATTTGATTTGACCAATCATCACGCGCTATTTGATGTGACCAATCATCGCGTGCTATTTGATTTGACAAATGATCACGTGTTATTTGATTTGACCCATCATCTCGTGCTATTTGATTTGACCAATCATCACGCGCTATTTGATGTGACCAATCATCGCGTGCTATTTGATTTGACAAATGATCACGTGTTATTTGATTTGACCAATCATCTCGTGCTATTTGATTTGACCAATCATCACGCGCTATTTGATGTGACCAATCATCGCGTGCTATTTGATTTGACCAATGATCACGTGTTATTTGATTTGACCAATCATCTCGTGCTATTTGATTTGACCAATCATCACGCGCTATTTGATGTGACCAATCATCGCGTGCTATTTGATTTGACAAATGATCACGTGTTATTTGATTTGACCAATCATCTCGTGCTATTTGATTTGACCAATCATCACGCGCTATTTGATGTGACCAATCATCGCGTGCTATTTGATTTGACCAATGATCACGTGTTATTTGATTTGACCAATGATCACGCGAAATTTGCATACGGCCTGCCCAGTGGTATGTAGGTACTGTAACTGTACTGTACTGGTAGGAGAGGAAAAATGTTATTTATTTTATAAAGTCTGACAAACAAGCATACAGTCCTCATGACGGTAAACAGTCACCGCAGCCTTTAAACGCGCGATACTTGAAGTATCGCATGCTTGTTGCCAACCCTAGTGATAGGAGGGAAGTGATGAGGAGAATAAAGGAAGGAAATAGAGGGTGGAAGTTTGGGTCCTGGTGTTCTAACTCATCACACGAAACGTCACAGTACAGTTACTTTACGCCGATTTTCTTTTTGTGCTGGGAGGAGCTTGAGAGCTTACCATCAGGTGAGACGCTCTTAGCCGGGTGCGTTCACTGATTGATAAGCGATCGGTGGGTTAAGCGACTTTAGACGCGGTCAGTCACTAGATGGGTGGTATTTCAACCGAGCGTCTCCGTGCTTCGGAGGGCACGTAAAAGGTCGGTCCCGGCTGTTGACAATTTGATAACAGTCGATAAGTCATGTCAGAGGCCTACGGGCGACCTGAACAACTCTGATACTAGGTTGACCACTAACCACTCGATATGAAGAGGTGGTAAGTCTTTTGTTGCAAGAGGCCGGCTAGGTAGGTACCACCGCAGTGTCAAATATTCTGCCGCCAAATAGTAGTGCTTAGGCATTACTGTGTTCCGGTTTGAAGGGCACTGTACGCTAGTGAAATTACTGGGCAGAGGAGATTTAAGAACCAATATCTCTCGTTGGCAACGCGTGAGTGGCACCTACTAATGGTGCTGCGTGCGCTCATAGGCTGCGGCAACCACTTACCATCAGGTGGGCCGTATGTTTGTTTGCCAACTTCTAACATAAAAAAAAAAAAAAAAAAAAAAAAAAATAGGAGGGAAGTGATGAGGAGAATAAAGGAAGGAAATAGAGGGTGGAAGTTTGGGTCCTGGTGTTCTAACTCATCACACGAAACGCCACAGTACAGTTACTTTACGCCGATTTTCTTTTTGTACTGGGAGGAGCTTGAGAGCTTACCATCAGGTGAGACGCTCTTAGCTGGGTGCGTTCACTGATTGATAAGCGATCGGTGGGTTAAGCGTCATTAGACGCGGTCAGTCACTAGATGGGTGGTATTTCAACCGAGCGTCTCCGTGCTTCGGAGGGCACGTAAAAGTCGGTCCCGGCTGTTGACAATTAGACAACAGTCGATAAGTCAAGTCAGAGTCCTACGGGTGACCTGAACAACTCTGACACTAGGTTGACCACTAACCAATCGATAAGAAGAAGAACCATCAGGTGGAGTAATGTGATTTGCTCTCGAGATGAATCACTGCATAGTATAAAACAAAGTCGCTTTCTCTGTCCCTATGTATGCTTAAATCTTTAAAACTACGCAAACGGTTTTTGATGCGGTTTTTTTAATAGATAGAGTGATTGAAGAGGAAAGTTTATATGTATAATAACATCCATTAAATAGTGGCGAAATACTGTTATTTTTGAGGTTTCTAATGTGATGTCGTAAATAATAATAACAATACACATAATATATCGTATATAATAATAACAGTAATGACATAGACTATATATTTTATACCCGTGCGAAGCCCGAGCGGGACGCTAGTAAAAATAAACGAAATTTTTAATATTTTACAGGCTGCCATAGTAAGGATAATGAAGACGCGTAAAACACTGAAACACCAGCATCTCGTCGTGGAAGTTCTAAATCAGCTGTCGTCCCGTTTCAAGCCGCGAGTTCCCGTTATAAAGGTAATATATCCGTTATTTAAATAAATAAACCCTACACACTCAACGCCCCCAATTAGGATAGTTATATCCTGTGTCGGGGGTCCGGATACATACACATTGTCAAGGACAAATACACCCAGACCGGAAAACATGCCTGTATCAAATACAAACATCTTAAGGCTCTTAAGGCAGGCTCAAATAGCTCAATGGTTAAAGGACCGATTCCGCTCAGTTCCGGATTCGATCCTGATCCCTTGAGATATTACCCACTCCTAAAGCTTCGAGCTTATTTGGAGGGGCTTAAGAGTGTTAGTAATGCTTTGAAAAAGCATTGTTTTTGTAGAGAGGTCTCTTAAACTATTTACCGATTCATAAAATTCTCAAGAGTTAAGTAGTTTTAGGCATGGTCAGTCAATGGATGGATAATTTCTTTTGAGCATTTCCGTGCTTCAGAAGACTAATCCCGGTGTTCATCAATACAGGAAAAACTTGTAAAAACAACCTGAAAAAAGTTTTAAGCGCCACAAATCGCGGGTTCGATTCCCGTTCGGTTTTCCGTTAAATAGAGTATGGCAATTTATATAATGTATTATGTACTTTTTTTTCAGAAATGCATCGACATTTTGATAGAGAAAGAATATTTAGAGCGTACTGAGGGAGAGAAGGACACGTATAGTTACTTAGCGTGATCGCCTAACCGCATAATAAATAAAATTATAACTAATATCTTAAAATGACTTATTTTATTTATAACCTGTTTTATATAATAATAAATAAAGAAACGCTACACACTCAACGGCCCTTATTAGGATAGTGATATCCTGTGTCGGGGTCCGGAAACATACACAATGACAAGGACAAATACACTCAGACGGGAAATATGCCTGTATGGTCAATACAAACATGCCATTTATATGCTCAAAAGGCGGTCTTATTGCTTACAAGCAATGTCTTTTTCTTTTTTTATGTTATAAGTTGGCAAACAAGCATACGGCTCACCTGATGGTAAGTGGTTGCCGCAGTCTATGAGCGCGCGCAGCTCCGTTAGTAGGTGCCACTCACGCGTTGCCAACCTCGAGATATTAGTTCTTAAATCTCCTCTGCCCAGTAATTTCACTAGCGTACAGCAGAGCCCTTCAAACCGGAACACAGTAATGCCTAAGCACTACTATTTGGCGGCAGAATATTGGACACTGCGGTGATACCTACCTAGCCGGCCTCTTGCAACAAAAGACCTACCACCAGTGTGACTAACTGCACTGGTGGAATAATCTCTGCTGTGACAGAGGTTATCCCAACAGCGGGCGATGGGGTCGTCACATCCCGACGCCGGGAAAGCCAGACAACCTTTATGGTTGTGAAAAGTTATAAATGCTAGGGGGTAGGGCATTGCGTAGAGATGTCGTATCACTCTGCATCTTCTATCGCATATATCACGGGGAATGTTCTGAGGAATTGTTTGGATTGATCCCGCCGGTAGAATTTTACCATCGGACATCGCGACAAAACTCTTAATTCCATCCATACCACCTCGATGTCTGGAAATCCACAACAGCGCGATTTAGAAGACATTTTCTTCCTCGCACAACCACTCTGTGGAATCCACTTCCGGGGGCGGTCTTCCCGAACCGATACGACTTGGGAACCTTCAAGAGAAGAGCGTATTCTTTCCTTAAAGGTCGGCAACGCGCCTGCATGCCTTCTGGTGTTGCAGATGTTCATGGGCGACGGTGATCGCTTAACATCAGGTGAGCCTCCTGCCCGTTTGCCCCCTCACATAAAAAAAATAGGGTGGCAAGACGGTGTACATAGAAATATATAAGTTATATAACCTAATACTTATATTAAAGATATAAGTATAGATGAATATAAATACAAGTATATACAATATATATATATATATATATACCTAATGAGTGCCAAGAATTAATAATGCCTCTGGTCTTCATAACTTGGTGGTAAATTTTGTGTCATTTGAACAACTGCAGCCAATGTTCAATGAATATCAGAATTCAGGGGCCTATGATTTCGAGTGTAAAAATCAGTCTGAGATGCATTATAATGATTATTATTCTGAAATATATAAATCAGTCTATTTAAAGAAACCTACTGTAAACTTAGAAGTGTTGGTATTTTTACGGTGTTTCAAACCAAATAATGACAGAGATACCCGTGCATTGTCATTAAAAAAATAAAAATAAAAAAGGTTAAAATTTGCACTAGCATCATGATACTTTTTTAAGACAGATAAAGAAATATGTGTTTTAGTGTTTTCTACAATTCCACCCCTGTACGGGTGAAATGAGGGATCAAATTTTTATATTAAAATAGTCTCGCGAGCGAAGCCGCTGGCAGAAGCTAGTCATTAGTAATGTACAATAATTGCAAATATACTGATAAAGAATTTGAGTTATTAAACGATTAAAATCGACCGATAGAGTCTCAATGAGTTCATCAACCTCGTTTTCACTGTAGTAGTAGAGCCATGGAGACGCTCATAGCCGAGTGCACCCGCTGATCGGTAAACGATCGGTAGGTTAAGCAACTTCAGGCGCGGTCAGTCACTAGATGGGTGATCGCATAGTGGTATTTCAACCGAGCGTCTCCGTGCTTCGGAGGGCATGTAAAAAGTCTGTCCCGGCTGTTGAAAATTAGACAACAGTCGATAAGTCAAGTCAGAGTCCTATACGGGGGACCTGAACAACTCTGGCACTAGGTTGGCCACTAACCACTCGATAAGAAGAAGAAGTAGATCCATGTTCCTTCCAGCAAAAATGGACAGGGCAGTACCCTACCCTCAAAGAAAATCGGCGTTAAGTAACAGTATCAGTAGGTACTGTTGCGTTTCGTGCGATGAGTGAACGCCGGAGGCCCAATCTCCCACCCCCTTAGTTCCCTCCTTGTTTCCCTTCTCATCCCTTCCCTCCTGTTCATTGGGTTGGCAACGCGGATGTGATACTTCAAGTATCGCGTGAGTACATAAGTTGCGGTAATGACTTAAAATAAATAAAATCTAATTTTACGGATGTACCGACAAACTAAATACCAACAGAATTTTCATATAAATAACGCTACACTCAACGGCTCCCAGTACGATAGTTATATCCTATGTCGGGTTTCCGGAAACATACACGAGAACAAGGTCAATATCGAATCGAACCTGCGACCTGTGGCGCTAAAAGCAGCTTCGCTAACACAAACGCCCAGACCGAAACAAATATTTGTAAGATCAATCCAAACATCTGCCCGAGCGGGATCGAAAACACAACCGTCGAGACTAAAGACAAACTTGCTACCCACAACGCCAGAACGCCAATGGTCAGTATCGTGTAAATGGACGTTAAGCTATAAAAAGAGACTGAACAAAAAACGTGTTTAGTTTTTATGTTAAGTACAAAGTACAAATTACTTTTACATTGAAGAACATTATATAAACACTGAGCACAGTTTTATCACGTATATAATAATGATAAATACTTCACATTATTGCTAATATAAAACGACAATTTGAAAGAATATATACCTACATTACAGATAAGTATTTAAATTAATGAAATTATTGGAATATTTGATAAAAACAACTACTGAATGAATTACAATAACTAAAAGGCATTTTTTGCTTTTGTTAGTCCAAAAATAGGGTTATAATTATGTGAGGCGTTTAAGGACAGGGAGTCCAGCTAAATCTCACTGAGGCGGTTTTAATCAGAGTCGTCTCTAGCCCATGTAGAGCCCGTTTTCAATCATTACTTTAGCCCTCTCGAGCAAGCTTGGGGTCAAAATGGAATAGGTACAAATGTAAACATGTCTATATATTTTGTCAATGTTAAAAAATTTAAATTGTAAAAGAAATTGTCTCTCCATACGAAAAGCAAAACCAAGCAAAAACATAATAGGTACGATTTATAAAATAGCACAAAGTTTACAATTATAATAACTAACTATTTACATACACATACAGCACGCATGACTATATTATTTATTATGCGAAATCCTATGTTATAAACCTATAACTAGCTAACAGTAAGGGCTTGGTCTCAGTGCGAGCGATTTATGTCAAGAACTGATTTTGATGCTTCGGATTTGGTTATACCTTAGGGGTTTGGGGAGGCATACTCAATGTTTATTTGACAAAACTAAGAATTATTAATAAATAAAAAACCCGGTACATCGAAATAAGAAATCGCTACCTAAACTTCGAGGATCTCATGACCCTAAACTATTCACTACTAAAGTCAAGCTTCCTAAGCACGTCCTGCAAGACAGCTTTTCACGAAAAACATATGAAAGTATAAATAAAATAAACGCAAAACACTCAACGACCCTCATTAGGATAATTATACCCTGTGTCGGGGGTCTGGAAACATACACAATGACAACGACAAACTCACTCAGACCGGAACACATGCCTGTATGGTAAATACAAACATTCGCTTCGAATGAGAATCGAACCCGTGACCCGTGGCGCTTGAGGCAGGTTCGTCGTAGTATATACGGTGCTTGTCAATTTTTAAAAATTTAGTTTGTCTGTCTGTCTGTCTGTCTGTTTTGTTTTGGATAATATCTGAAACGGCTGCACCGATTTAAACGGTACTTTCACTGGCAGATAGCTGATGTTATTTTCTTTAAGAAAAAGAAAAGGGTTCCGTGCAATAAAGAAAAAATTGTACATTACGTGAGTGGAGCCGCGGGCGCAGAATGAAATAAAAATACAAATTACAAGAAAATCTTCATAAGCACTGCTTAATCAAAAAATAGCCGAACTATTTGTTATAATCGTTATACCTAATTGCATATTTTTATAATTATCATGCTAAATACGAATCGCTACAATTCACACCGCACACAACTCTCAGAAACGGCAGCGGGCAGAGTGAATTCAGTCGCGGTTGAACACAGACGTAAATATGATTAAAAATCCAAAATATATTTACGGTCCAATGGACCGATCTGTATCAGCTAATTTAAATTTCGGTGAATATATTTTAAGTAAGGTTAAAGAGAACAGTGGGAAAATCGCTTTGGTAAGTACAATCAAGCTATAAAAGTTATTAAGTACACTTATTACATTAAAAGTTTTATAAACTAGCTACAATACCTGTCGTTGCCCGGTTCATTATGCAAAGTACATTCGTTCGCTCAATGTTAATTAAATCAGATTTTCTACCTTTTATATAAGTATATACATAACCTTGTATTATTTATTTTATATTTATACGTTGTAGATTTATAGTTAATTAGTGTAAGTCGTACAATGAGTAAAAAAAGATTGAATTTTTTCAACATTAATTTTGGCGCAAAAAGTCCCTTGAAATATGTTTCTGCGCAGTTTATAATAAATTACATTTAAGTCTTTATGCGCACAGTATAGTTAATATTGACTTTGATTTGAACCTCACGCAAAACCTTAGCTATTTTAAAACCTGTATCCGTCTTGATGATACAGGGTTATGGAGCTACTTTTTATGATGTTTGTTGATATTTTGCCATAACGATGTTATACATCATAACATTGTATCATCTATGATTTGGACATGATCTAGATTATTGAGTAATTACTAAATACGGATAAAAATACGCGCTATCGTCGCGCGACGCGCAATTATTGTCGTAACTATATTAGGTAGCTTCATTCATCATTGTACAGCGTACAATGTGCATAATTATGTCATTACCAAAGATCACGGCCGGATTTAGGAGTGAGCAACCGGGGCGACACTAAAGAGGGGCCCCCACAATAGAAATTTTCGGAAAAAATCTAGTAAACAACAGTCAAAAGATTTTCATTTGTTTTTTTTTGCTGTTTCACCTTTACCTACTAAAATTTAATTACAGATAATTCTTATTGCCGATTATATTTAAATATGATTATTAAATACTAAAAGAATCGAGACTTGGTTGCACAATAAATTATTTATTACAAAACTCTACTGAATAAATTATTCATTTTATTTGGAAAATAATTTGGGCCCAGAGGGCCTCCACTCCTTTGCTGTCTCCAGGCCTCCAGACCTCTAAATCCGGCCCTGCTACAGATGTAATACTAAAGGTCATGCCACATTTATAAATAGATTTAGGTAGGATTGTCTATGGTCGGGCTTTATGATACGTTTGCTTTTTTATATAAATTAGGTTTTTTGTTTATGTAATTATTTTAATTTTCTTTTGTTTTAATAAATTTTGTTTTTTTTTAATGTCACTAAGTTGGCAAGCAAGCATATGGCCAACCTAATGTTAAGCGGTTGCCGTAACCTATGAGCGCTTGCAAGTTGCAACACCATTAGCGGGTGCTACTTACGCGTTGCCCACCTTGAAATAATTGCTCTTAAATCCCCTCTGCTTAGTAATTTCACTAACTTATCGTTCCCTTAAAACCGAAACACATTACAGCGAAATATTTCTACTTTGCGATAGAATATTTGTCATTGTGGGGGTACCGACCTAGCCGGCCTTTTGCAAGAAAAGATCTACCAGTTATACGACTGTATTACTCGCTTCGGGACTTAAAGACAATTTTTCTGCTCGATCATTCAAAAGGGTGAATTATAAATGCATCGATGTTTTGATTGATCGAATAGCGTTATTTGCTGAAAGCGTTACGTTTTATGAATGCATTGCTTTGTCTCTTTTTAATCGAGTTCCTTGTCGGTTCTTCTTGGTAGAATCAACCTTCAATAAAACCGTCGATAACGCTTGAGGTTTTGAAGGTTGATAGACTTAAAAAGAACTATTGAATCGTTGATGATTGCTTGAATAACAATAACTTTGACTATTTGTACTCTTAAGTAGGTAAAAGAGATTTCCACGACACGATATCTAGTGTTTGGCATTATGCATTTATTATTTTATATTTTTGTTTGATTAATTAAACAAATAGAAATACATAAATGAAGAGAAAGAGGAGAGTCTTGCTTTTTTATGGCCCGGATTGAACAGACAGGCTTAGACGTATACAGAATATGGACGTAAATTGGTAACATTCGTATTGTTAAATAATAACGTTGGAGGCCCCGATTCATTACATCAGTCCCCTTTGCAATCTTCCTGGTGGGCCGAGATAGTTTTTCTTGACCTACTAAAAAGTTTGTTAGTATAAGTACGGCCTGCCTATTGGTATGTCACTATAGAGTATAGAAATAAGCGCTCAAGACAAGAGATGCTCAAAGCCGAGTGCGCTCATCGACTGGTATACGATCGGTGGGTTCAACAGTCAATTGATGGGCGATCGCATAGTGGTATTTCAATTGAGCGTCTCCGTGCTTCGTAGGACACGTCGGTCCCGGCTGTTATCAATTTGACAACAGTCGATAAGTCAAGTCAGAGGCCTATACGGGCGACCTGAACAACTCTGACACTAGGTTGGACTCTAACCACTCGATAAGGAGAAGAAGAAGTAGCTTGCTGCCAACCTTAGGTGCAAGTTACTCTAGAAGAGGGAGACAAAAAAACATTTTTTTAGTATCACATTAGGTATTTAAGTCAGACCAAAAGATGTTTCAAAATAAAATGCAGCCGTAAATAAATAGGAAACAAAAAAACAACAATAAAAACTTCCGGTACCTAATCACAGCGTCCATTTTAACTGTCTAAATCTTTTTCAATTTTACAGATAAACGGCACAACACATGAAGAACTCACCTACGATGAAATAGCCCAAGAGGCTATGAATGTTGCTGTCTCGCTCACACGCATGGGTGTTAGAAAGGGAGATGTGATTGCTCTCAGCTCTGAGAACAGGAGAGAATTCTGGAGTACTATTATAGGAATATCTTGTACTGGAGCTATAGTTACTACTATCAACATCGGATATACTAATGGTGGGTATTTTAGGCTATAAAATCAAGCTCTAGCCCTCAGCGTCCTACATTTTTTTTATGTTACTAAGTTGGCAAGCAAGCTTACGGCCTTTTTTTTTGGTAACGGGGAGGAAATCTGCTAACAGATACCCGGCTTCCTGGGGAGGAGAACGCTCGGCCGTCTCCTTCTGGACCATGACGGTCTCACAGAAGGAGACAACGGCCTCCCACGCCGATTCCCTGCCTAGCATCGCCAGTATGGCAGAGAAAGGTCACGTCCGATCTCTTGGAGCAAGGCGCTACGCTCCGCGGCCTACCTGATGGTAAGCGGTTGCCGTAGCCTATGAGCGCGTGACACCATTAGTAGATGCTTTCACGCTTTGCCTATATCGAGATATTCGTTCTTAAATCTCTTTTGCCCAGTAATTTCACTAGCCAGTGCCCTTCAAACCGGAACACAGTAGGTAATGCGGAACACAGTAGGTAAAGACCTACCATCAGTGTGACACACTGGTGGAATAATCCCTGCTGTGACAGAGATTATCCCAACACCGGGCGATAGGCTCGTCACGTTCTGACCCCGAAAAATACCATCTCCTATCTCGCTCTTATGCCGCTTTTGCGTGACGCTCGAAGAATATACGGACAGACAATGAGTCCATGATCAGAGATTAGAAGTATGAGAACTAACAGCTGGTCGTGAAAAGGGAACTCGAGGGCTCAAAACTTCTAGCGAGGCTGAACGGTGAACTTAGACGACAGTGTGGGGAAAATGCGACGTGCGAACAATGGACTTTGTCTTTACCGAAGAAGACTCTGTTGTGTGTCTGTTCTTTATATAAGGCGTTGTCTCTCTTATGTTTAGTGTGTTGGACAGGTTAGGACACCTAAATGATCGGTAGATTAAAAATAATAACATACAACGGATTACTTATAAGTATTTGCTAATTAGAAAATCTCTAAGGTTCGCTAAGGCGCTCTGTACGTCCGTCCGTCTGTGTGTCAGGTTTTTTACTGAATATACATGTATGTAGTCGCAGAAAATTATACTAAAAATCAAACAAGAAACTTGATATTTTTTACGTATTTGACTGTATCTCATAAACTGTAACGAAAAATCGTTGGAATCTTTAGACATGGTGTATTTCTATGTCCACTATTGTAAAATTTTTTTTTTTTTTTTTTTGTTTTTAATGACGTGTCCTTTAGCTATTTAAAGACACTTCATTTATACTACGATCTAGCCTAGAAAGACTAATAAGTAATTTGAATCTAACATAAATTGCTAAGTAGAGTAAAACTAAGAATGTGTCCATCAACACTTTTCTTACTGTCTCTATTAAGGGAAGGCACTTTGTTCTTGCGTCTTTATATATATGTAGCACTCACTCAACTATCATTTACACTAATTCAATACACTAACTCAAAAGGTTTTGTTCTTTTAAGTCTTCTCACTATGTCCGTGTTGTCGAGGAGCTGGATAGCCTCGACGTTTACATGATGATGAAGTCTTTGTTGATGAGCTTCTGCATATTTTTTCACTATATTTGCGACCGGGTCTATATTGAGGTCCCTATGAAGGTCGTCATTTCTTATGTACCAGGGAGCATTTACAATGCCCCGAAGCACTTTGTTCTGGAATCTTTGAATAATTTTTGTATTACTTTGTTTGGTGCAGCCCCAAAGCTGAATTCCATAAGTCCATACGGGCATAAGGACTTGTTTATACAAAAGTATTTTGTTGTGCACTGATAACGCAGAATACTTTCCGAGTAGCCAGTACATCTTCTTGTAGCGAAGCTCTAATTCATCGCGTTTTTTTTGACATGAGCCTTCCAGCGAAGCTTTGCGTCTAGTGTCATGCCAAGATATTTGGCTGTATTTTCGTACGGTATCACGATATTGTTTATGTACACCGGATGATAGTTGCCTCTTTTGTTTGTAAAATCTATGTGAACTGATTTATCCTCATTCAATTTAATTCGCCACTTTTTGGTCCAGTCATAAATGGCATTAACAGCTCCTTGGACTTTTTCCACCGCTTCTTCTTGAGTGGACCCCGTAGCTATTATAGCTGTGTCATCTGCAAATGTGGCAATGGTGTTTTTCTCTAGTTCTGGGATATCACAAGTATAGAGTAAATACAGGACTGGACCCAGTACACTTCCTTGTGGTACTCCAGCTTTAATATGCTTGAGCTCTGAATAGGCATCATCTTGCCTTACCCGGAACATTCTCTGTGTTAGGTAAGATTCTAAGATATCTGCAAACTGCTTTGGGAGCATATTTCTAATCTTATGCATAAGCCCTATATGCCAAACCTTGTCGAATGCCTGCGCTACGTCTAAGAAAACCGTTGAACAAACTTTCTTTTCTTCTAATGATTTTTCTATTATATTAGTGATTCTATGTACTTGGTCAATTGTTGAGTGTTTTTCTCTAAAACCAAATTGATGGTCTGGAATAAGATTTCTTTCTTGAATGATAGGTTTTAACCGGCTCAGAAATAGTTTTTCAAACATTTTTGATACAATTGGTAATAGAGAAATTGGTCTGTATGACGTGGTCTCGTGTGGGGGCTTTCCAGGTTTAGGTATCATAATGACTTCAGCTACTTTCCAAATATCAGGCACGTATTTGAGTCTAAATGCTGCATTTATGAGAGTGGTTAGTTTCACTACTGCTTTATGTGGAAGATTTCTAATTATTTTACCAGTAATCAAATCATATCCTGGAGATTTCTTTTGGTTAAGATGCTTGATCTCTTTTAGAACTTCCTTTGGTGTGACAAGTCTTATATCTAGATCA
Source organism: Hestina assimilis (assembly GCA_023373885.1). Taxonomy (NCBI): domain Eukaryota; kingdom Metazoa; phylum Arthropoda; class Insecta; order Lepidoptera; family Nymphalidae; genus Hestina; species Hestina assimilis. Next base: position 3,660,822 of record CM041767.1, on the reverse strand, counting down.
TCGGGTGGAGTATCTACCACCATAACGAACTTCTCAATGTCTTCATTAGGTTGGAAAATTAACTCTAGATGTTCTGCAAATCTATCAGCTTTCTGTTTGTTATTTCTAGCCCAGTGTCCATCACTTTTTTGATTGGAGCGGTCTGCATAGTGGGTTTTTTAAAACTTTTTGTTGCTTTCCAGAGAGAGTAATCCGTAGTATGAACGTTTGTTAATTGACGAAGGTAGGTATTCGTAGTTTCGTCATGAAAGCTCTGAATTTCCCTCTTCAGCCTTTTTGTGAGATTATTTAGTCTAGTCTTATCTGGTGGGTATCTTGTCCTCTGCCATTTTTGTCTCTGCGTTCTTTTTTCAGCAATAAGTTCTGTAATGTGTTTCGGGTAACTATTACCTTGAGGTCGCCTTTTTAAGTCTGGCGTATTTTTCCATGCGCATTGTTGGACAATTGTGACGAATTTTTGTGCTTCTAATTCCAGTTGTTGTGGATTCTTTAGAGGGACTTTTAGGTCAATTATAGAGTCTAAGTCTAGTCTGAAGCTTTCCCAGTCAGTGAATTTATTAACAAGGGTAGGATTGCTTTCTTTATGTAAAATAGTCTCACCTACTGTTAATATTATTGGAGAATGGTCAGAGTTCATTTCAAAACCTTCCTCAATGTACAGTAGATTGGGTGCTATATTTTTATATATAAAAAATCAATTAAATCGGGTATCTTTTGAAGATCAGTAGGCCAATAGGTGGGCTTTCCTGTTGATATAACATTACATTTCATTTCTCTAATGGCACTAAGAAGTTCCTTTCCTTTAGCTGTTGTTAATCTAGATCCCCAGTAGATATTTTTGGCATTAAAATCGCCGCCAAGTATAAATCTATTACCAAGGTCTTTTAAAAAACTTTTGTAATAATCTGCCTTTATTGAATACCTTGGTGGACAGTATATAGCTGAAACAGTAATAGGTTGAAATTTGGTTCTTACCCATACAGCAACAGCTTGTAAATCATGTTCTTCATGTTTATATTCTTCGTGATGACAGATATTCTTCTTTATGATCACGGCACTACCTCCTCTAGCAGTGTTATCAGGATGGAGAGCATGATAAGCTTTATAGCCTTTGATTTGTAAGTAAGACTCTTTTGTGAAGTGTGACTCTGATATGAGACACACATCAATGTTCTTCGTTATTAGGACTGCCTGTAGCTCTTTTTGATGTTTTAAGAGCCCATTTGCATTCCATGCCATAACCTTTAGTGTATTAGTCATGGTTTCCGTTTGTGAGTAGCGATGTTAGTGCTACTTTCAAGTTTCTTCAATCTTTCATCAAATGAGGTGAGTAAGCCAAGAATTTTAGTGAACATCTCTTCAGTATTTGAGATTACCAGCTTGGGTTGCGGCTGTGTATTGTAAAATAATTTCAAAATTTTCCCTATAAAAGAAACTTGATATTTTTATTCCACGGCGGCATGGAACCCTTTATGTGTGAGTTCGACATGAACTTGTGTCTGTACTAGCTTTGGCGATGGAAGTCATATAATTGTTTTTTAGTCTTAAAATAGCACAGTTTCAATGTTCCGCATTCTAAAACATACAAAGTGTACTGTTTTGTTATTAAACTGATAAGCGTAGTGTAAATATTGATAACACACTATCAAAGATAATTTTATCTAGTTATATTATTAATTATCTATAAATGCAAAATTAATTGTCATCATGAGTAGCTACCTAACTGACACCGTTGTGGCGTTGTGGGTAGCGAGTCTGCCTTTAGTCTCCACGGTTGAAAAAAAAAAAATAGGTGTTCGTCCGTGGGTATCCCCACCGTGCCTCGGAGAGCACGTTAAGCTGTCGGTCCCGGTTAACATCTGAAAATAATCGTTAACTCTTGACAAGTAATTGCTTACACAAGGTTTGCCCTTAAGGTTACGGAGGTCAGATGGCAATCGCTCTGTGTAAAAACTAGTAACCCGTCAAATCAGGACAAGAGTAATAAGAAGACTCTGAGTAAATACTCGTATACTACCGGGTATAATGCTATGAAGAAGAAGACAAATTGTCCACTAACTCCACAACAAGAAGAAATAATATAAGATTTGAAAATTATTCATAACTTTAATTTATTTTTCAGACGAATTAAGACACGTGCTTTCTATATCGAAACCAAAATATTTATTCTGCTCTCCACTCGCTTATAAAACACATATAAGGATATATAAAAGCTTAAACTACTTAAAGAAGATTATAACATTCGGAGACGAGATAAAATCTGATACAATACCATACACAGATATAGCGATTGTAAATGAGAACTCTAATAAGATAACGTCAAACGTGAGTTATGAGGAGTTTGAACCGGTGCAAGTCGAGGGTCAAAATGATGTGCTGTTTATTCTATATTCGTCTGGAACCACGGGTCTGCCTAAAGGAGTTATGCTGACACACCACAGCGTACTCACTTTATGTTCGTAAGTAACAATACTTATCTATAGCATTCACCCTCGGTGGTGTTGCCACATCGAACGGTAGGTTAAGCAACTTTTGGCGCGGTCAGTCACTAGATGGGTGATCGCATAGTGGTATTTCAACCGAGCGTCCCCGTGCTTCGGAGGTTAAAAAGTCGGTCCCGGTTGTTGACAATTTGACAACAGTCGATAAGTCATGTCAGAGGCCTTTTTTATGTTAAAAGTTGGTGAACAAGCATACTGCTCACCTGATGGTAAGTGGTTGCCGTAGCCTATAAACGCTTGCAGCACCAATTTTAGGTGCCTTTCACGCGTTGCCAATCTCATGATAATGGTTCTTAAATATCGTCTGCCCAGTAATTTCACTAGCGTACAGTGCCCTTAACACAGTAATGCCTAAGCACTACTATTTGGCGGCAGAATATTTGACACTGCGGTGGTACTTACCTAGCCAGCCTCTTGCTACAAAAGACCTACCACCAGTGTGACTGATTGCACTGGTGGAATAATGTCTGCTGTGACAGAGATTATCCCAACAGCAGGCGATGGGGTCGTCACATCGCGACGCCTACGGGCGACCTGAACCACTTGGTTCATAAATACTTTTGTTATGTCATGGCGGTTGCCAAACTAGCATATGGTCCGCCTGACGGTAAGCAGTCACCGCAACCTATGAACGCTTGTGATACTTGAAGTATCACATGCGCGGTGCTAATACAAGGGATAGGAGGGCAAGGATGAGAAGGGACAAATGGAAGGGAACAGAGGGGATTGGGAAGGGAACAGAGGGGATTGGGAAGGGAACAGAGGGGATTGGGAAGGGAACAGAGGGGATTGGGAAGGGAACAGAGGGGATTGGGAAGGAAACAGAGGGGATTGGGAAGGGAACAGAGGGGATTGGGAAGAAAACAGAGGGGATTGGGAAGGAAACAGAGGGGATTGGGAAGGAAACAGAGGGGATTGGGAAGGGAACAGAGGGGATTGGGAAGGGAACAGAGGGGATTGGGAAGGGAACAGAGGGGATTGGGAAGGAAACAGAGGGGATTGGGAAGGAAACAGAGGGGATTGGGAAGGAAACAGAGGGGATTGGGAAGGGAACAGAGGGGATTGGGAAGGGAACAGAGGGGATTGGGAAGGGAACAGAGGGGATTGGGAAGGGAACAGAGGGGATTGGGAAGGAAACAGAGGGGATTGGGAAGGAAACAGAGGGGATTGGGAAGGAAACAGAGGGGATTGGGAAGGAAACAGAGGGGATTGTGAAGGGAACAGCGGGATTGGGAAGGGAACAGAGGGGATTGGGAAGGGAACAGAGGGGATTGGGAAGGGAACAGAGGGGATTGGGAAGGAAACAGAGGGGATTGGGAAGGAAACAGAGGGGATTGGAAAGGAAACAGAGGGGATTGGGAAGGGAACAGAGGGGATTGGGAAGGAAACAGAGGGGATTGGGAAGGAAACAGAGGGGATTGGGAAGGAAACAGAGGGGATTGGGAAGGGAACAGAGGGGATTGGGAAGGGAACAGAGGGGATTGGGAAGGAAACAGAGGGGATTGGGAAGGAAACAGAGGGGATTGGGAAGGGAACAGAGGGGATTGGGAAGGGAACAGAGGGGATTGGGAAGGAAACGCAACAGTATTGTTAGTTTACGCCGATTTTCTGTGAGAGGTTAGTACTTCCCCGGTCGAGCGCCGATCGTGCCCATATGTGCTGTGAGAAGCATTACTCTACTTCCAAAGAAATATAAAAAATCTATATTTTAATGAATAAAATTTGTGTATGTTACAGACCTAGTGTCGTCTTACCACCCTTAAGGGGTCTAACCATCACCCCGTGGTACCACACAATGGGTCTCATCAGTACGTTGGGGAGCTTCACCAGGGGCGTGACATTAGTCTACCTGCCTAAGTTTGACGTGGAATTATACTTGAAAACTGTTGAGAAATATGAGGTAAATCTAGTTTTTCTGAAATGAATGTTAATGCTCAGAGGAGATTTTGTATTGACCATACAGGCATGTTTTCCGCGCTGGGTCTGATTGTCCTTATCATTGTGTATGTTTCCGGACCCCCGACACAGGATATGACTATCCTTATTGAGGCCGTTGAGTGTGTAGCGTTTATTTATTTATTTTTCATATCATAACTCTTTTTTATGTGATTAAGTGTGCAAGCCAGCGTTCTAGCCGATTTGGTTTGAACACTATAGTAAGTGAAATGTTGTTACGGGCTGGGGTTCGTAGGTTTGGAAATAAATACCTTATGGCTCTAAATAAGACTTTATTGAGATCTAGATTACACAACAAAACTTCACAAATCACAGCTCCAAATCGCAGGTCAATCACAGTCCAAAAGAATAGCCGAGGTCACTAGTTATCGCACTTGTTCACTGGTATCACTTGTAGTTCCTTCGCTTGTTGCTCAGAACTGAATGACTCAGTCGACGCGGAACACGAGTTCGAGAGAGTACCGTCCGCGGAACGCTATTCTACATGTTTCGAGAATACATCTTTCTAGAACCCGCGATTTGAACCATCTGCCCCTGTGATAAGGTTCTCCGTAACAATATGATAAACACTGTAGTTAGTGAAATTACCGGGCAAAGGCAATTTAAGAACCAATATCTCGAGGTTGTCAAGGCGTGAGTGACACCTACTATAAGTGTTGCAAGCGCTCATAGGCTACGACAACCGCTTACCAGATAGACTTCGTAACCTCCTAGGGCTGCTCCTGTATTCACCGGCAAATCGTTGCATGAACGTAGCCAGCATTTAGCCTAGGGAAGGGCAATCTTAATAAAGGGTCTAAAGGGCTGCAATATGAATATTTTCTTCAATATTTATTAGTTAAATAGATTAAATTGCATTATGTTGGTGTATTTCCCAGTATTTTGCAAGGTTTAGGAGCATCCCCCATGCTACTTTGCTGCGCCCATAGATCGTAGTATATGATCTCATTGCCAGTAGAATCAAAGTTTTTTTCTATTTTTGAAGTTAAACTTCTTTAGAATCGTTGTGATTTCAAAACGGATGCAACGGAAAAAACGACAGGTAAGAGACGCAAATACAAAAATGCGTAGGAATTAATGAGACAGAAATATACATACTATTTTATATTACGGACGGACGGACAGACAGACAGATTAAGCCTTTACTAGCTGACTAATTTTAACTAAAGAAGTTTTACTTCAATCGTGTGGTCAAAAGCACACTGTTTTTTTACAGTTTTTTGTTTAACAGATATCACAGTTAACAGTAGTGCCGGCAGCGTTAGTAGCTTTATGTAAATCAGATTTAAAGTACAATACGAGTTCTGTACAAATTGTGTACTGCGGTGCTGCTCCTCTATATGAAGAAACGGCTAAAGCTGTTAAAGAGAGGTAATAAAGCTTTTTTATTACCGTGATGAAAAGTTCGCTTTTAGTCCCTTGTACGAGGTAGGCCTTAAAAATTAATATTCTTCTTATCGAGTGGTTAGTAGCCAACTTAGTGTTAGAGTTGCTCAAGTCGCCCGTATAAAAATAAAAAAATATAAAAATCATTTATTTCAAGTAACAGTGACTCATTTGGTATTTACTGTACAAATAAGGTATAAATTAAAATGAACAATTTAGAATATTAAAAATTTTAAATAAAATAAATAATTTTAGTGATTCAATATAAATTGGAAAATTACATAATATGAATTTGAAATAAAATAAAATTACAATTGTTTTAAAATACATAAAATAAATAAAATTACAATTGTTTTAAAATACAATAATATTAAGTGCCAATTAATAATGCAAGTATAAAATAAGTAAAATAAGTATAGGCCTCTGATTTGACTTATCGTCATCAAATTGATAACAGCCGGGAACGACTTTTTACGTGCCCTCCGAAGCATGGAGACACTACTGAGTGTCTCCATGCTTCGGAGGGTGAAATACCACTATGCGATCACCCACCTAGTGACTGACGTTTACCGATCAGTGAGCGCACCCGGCTGTGAGCCTAAGACTATAAATAAGTATAAGGACCCGTAGACCCGTGGACCCTATATATGTATGGTTGCTTAGGTCATGTTTGTAAAATGCTGGAGACAATACCATCTTTCAACCCCTCGCCTGGAGATCTAGCTCAGCCAGTCACAAGCTACGAGAAAAAAAGTTTTTTCTAATGAGGATTTTTACATGAAGACAACGTTGTGGTGCAACGGTTGCGAACCTGCCTTAAGCACCGCAGCTCGTGGGTTCGATTCCCGCTCGGAGCAGATGTTTGTATTGACCATACAGCCATGTATTCCGGTCTGCATGTATTGGTCCTTGTTTATGTTTCCGGACCCCCGATACAGGATATTACTATACTGATAAGATCCGTTGAGTGTGTAGCATTATTATTGTTATTACAGATTTCCAAGTGTCCAAGCTGTTTTGCAAGGCTATGGTATGACAGAGACAACACTAGCTATCACACTTAACTACAACATAGACAAGATCGGTAGTGTTGGGATGGTTACTTCTCATACAGTTGTCAAAGTAAGTTGTGTTGGATGGCTCTGAGTTAGTGTTTGTCCTATCTCATTCTTCCCTGTTCCTTGGGTTGGCAACGCGCAAGAAAGTAACGCAAGCGTTTATTCATTACGGTGATTGCTTGCCATCAGGCGGACCGCATGTATATTTGCCAACCCTCATGAAATAAAAACAAAAAAAGTTTACCGGCGTCGGGATGTGACGACCCCATCGCCCGCTGTTGGGATAACCTCTGTCACAGCAGAGATTATTCCACCAGTGCAATCAGTCACGCTGGTGGTAGGTCTTTTGTTGCAAGAGGCCGGCTGGGTAGGTACCACCGCAGTGTCAAATATTCTGTCGCCAAATAGTAATGCTTAGGCATTACTGTGTTCCGGTTTGAAGGGCACTGTACGGTAGTGAAATTACTGGGCAGAGGAGATTTATGAACCAATATCTCGAGGTTGGCAACGCGTGAGTGGCGCCTACTAATGGTGCTGCAAGCGCTCATAGGCTACGGCAACACTTACCATCAGGTGGGCCGTATGCTTGTTTGCCAACTTTTAACATTAAAAAAAAAAAGTTAAAGTAGTGGAGTTGTGGGGAGTGATCTATAGCTCCCAGTATTGGTAAAATCAATGCTTGGAATTTTTTCTTTTTTTATAAAGAATATTAGCAATGCCTTTTCAAGGCATTACTAATATTCCTCTTGCCCCTCCAAATAAGCTCGAAGCTTGCACTAGGAGTGGGTACGACAATAGCCCAAGAGGGTTAGGACCGAACCCTCGCCTCTCGCGTTAACGGAGCGAAGTCCCCCATTGTGCTATTGAGGCTTCAATCCTCTAAAAATATATCCTGCAAATCAGTTATGTCGCAATAGATGTTGGAGCTGTCCCAAATCGTGATAGGAGAGCGAGAGGTCAAAGGTGGTGTATCCATCAAGGGCTCAGGTGACGGATTCAGAAAGATTCGTCACCTGAATCACTTGTATCCCCAAGCTAGTACTCGCACATACATTGACGACGTTTTGGCGTAGCGGCAGCGAACCTGCCTTAAACGCTACAGGCCGCGGGTTCGATTCTCGCTCGGAGCATAATATGTTTGTATTAACCATGCAAGCATATTTTCCGGTCTGGGTGTATTTGTCCTTGTTCTTGTATGTTTCCGGACCCCGACACAGGATATCACTATCCTAATGGGGGCCGTTGAGTGTGCTGCGTTTATTATTATTATTTATTATTATACACACACAAAAAGAAAGCTGAGGTATTATAATGAAATCAAGATATAAACATAAATATAGTATTGAAATTGTCACCTCTCTTATTTCAAGTGCGCTCAAAGGTCGGTAAGCTCACTCACTAGGCTAATCTGAAGACGAAAATTTCATTAAAATTGGTCTGACTTTTTTGGAGTCCATTGAGAATGTACACAAGTATAATTATTTTTTTGACTTTACAGGTCGTAAACCCAGAAACTAAAGAGGTCCTCGGCCCCTACCAGGAGGGTGAGATTTGCGTCAAAAGCATCATGGTCATGAAGGGATACATAGGCAAAGATAGGAAGGATGACTTTGATGATGAAGGCTTCTTCAGGACTGGTGATGTGGGTTATTACGATGATGAAGGATATTTCTATATTGTTGATCGCTTGAAGGAGCTGATCAAATATAAGGGTTATCAGGTTAGTTTTTAATTGATTGCGAAAAAGTTATATACTAACTTTGCGTAGTATTTTAACGACTTACGGTAGTAAAGCTTCTCACAAAAGTGGACGACGGGGAAGTACTACCCTGTCACAGAAAATCGGCGTCAAGTGACAGTATCATTAGGTACTGTTGCGTTTCGTGCGATGAGTGAGAACGCCGGAGGCCCAATATCCTACCCCCTCTTTTCCCTTCCTTTTTTTTTATTCTCATCCCGTCTCTCCTGTTCCTTGGGTTGGCAACGCGCTTGTGATACTTCGAGTATCACGTTCATATATTTAAAGGCGTCGGGATGTGACGACCCCATCGCCCGCTGTTGGGATAACCTCTGTCACAGCAGAGATTATTCCACCAGTGCAGTCAGTCACACTGGTGGTAGGTCTTTTGTTGCAAGAGGCCGGCTAGGTAGGTACCACCGCAGTGTCCAATATTCTGCCGCCAAATAGTAGTGCTTGGGCACTACTGTGTTCAGGTTTGAAGGGCATTGTACGCTAGTGAAATTACTGGGCGAACGAGATTTAAGAACTAATATCTCAAGGTTGGCAACGCGTGAGTGGCACCTACTAATGGTGCTGCAAGCGCTCATAGGCTACGGCAGCCACTTACCATTAGGTGGGCCGTATGGTTGTTTGCCAACTTCTAACATAAAAAAAAAAAAAATAGGTTGCGGTGACTGTTTACCACCAGGCGGACCGTATGCTGGTTTGACAACCGTTGTGACGTAAACAAAATGACTTCAAAAAAGGAGGAGGTTCTCAATTCGTGTGTATTTATTATTTTTGTTACCTCATAACTTTCGACTGGGTGAACCGATTTGATGATTTTGAAATTGAAAGCTGGTGCTGCCCGTGTGTTCCCATTTCAATCTGGTCCAGCTCCGACAATGGCATTCATGTGAAAACCATATAAGACTTAAATTTGCATTAATTATTAAGTACTATCATTCGTAACTAAAAAGTTGACACCGTTGTGGCGTTGTGGGTAGCGAGTCTGCCTTTAGTCTCGACGGTTGCGGGTTCGATTCCCGCTCGGGCAGATGTTTGTTAAAATTTCTGTCTCGGTCTGGGCGTTTGTCCGTGTGGGTCTCCCCACCGTGCCTCGGAGAGCACGTTAAGCTGTCGGTCCCGGTTATTATCAATAACCTCTGATAATAATCGTTAACTCTTGATAAGTAAATTGCTCTTATCCAATGACTTATTGAATCGCCCTTAGGGTTGCGGAGGTCAGACGGCGATCGCTCCGTGTAAAAACTAGTAACCTGTCAAATCCGGGTAAGAGTAATAAGCAGACCCTGGGTACATAAAAATACCGGGAATAATGCTAGGATGAAGATTCGTAACAAAAAAGTATAAAATAAAATAAAAGATTTTTTTTCTAAAAATTATTTTATTCTTGTATCCTTATATCTCTTTAGGAAATGTTTTATAATTTTATATAAATATTTTATGCATGTGATTTGAATACCTTTTTTTTTCTTCTTTCTTTTTCGTCTTTGGCGGTGTGTTGAAGATTGTAAATATAGATGCTGACGTTTATAAAACACTATCTCATAATTCCAGGTTCCCCCCGCGGAGATAGAGGCAGTGCTGCTCAAGCATCCTTCCATCAGAGAGGCAGGTGTAGTGGGAGTCCCACACGCTGCAGCGGGGGAAGTGCCTCTCGCCTTCGTGGTCCTGCAGCCCGGGGAAACCCTAACTGAGAAGGATGTGCAGGACTACGTTGCTGAGAGAGTTAGTATTGTGAACTATTCTGTGTGCTGTTTGTGGTGTTAGGGATGGGAAAGTGAAAAAATGTATCGATAATCTGTCATATCATTTGCCTGTTAAAATATATCGACTTTCATACTCGAAAATAAATATCGATTTATTAGAATTAAAAATATCGACAATGTTTATCGATTATTATTGTAAAAAAACATTATTTTATGAGTGTTTTGATATATCGATAGTTCTCTAAATTGTTAACACTTTTTTATATTTATGGTATTTAGACTTGTTGATGATCTGCACTCACTGAAGACATAATAGCTTACAATACTAGTAATGTCAGAAGGGTGTTGCTGACCTTTTTATGTGGGGAAATACGTAATGGAAACCGTTTCATTACCGGGGTAGATATTTGTTTAAAAATTATAGTTGTGACGCAGCAGTAGCGAACCTGCCTTAAACGTCATATGTTTGTATTGACCATGCAGGCATATTTTCCGGTCTGGATGTATTTGTAGACGTATTTGACGGACCCCCGACTGAGGATATCACTATCCTAATGGGGGCCGTTGAGTGTGTAGTTTTTTTTTTTTTTTATGTTAGAAGTTGGCAAACAAGCATACGGCCCACCTGATGGTAAGTGGCTGCCGCAGCCTATGAGCGCTTGTAGCACCATTAGTAGGTGCCACTCGCGCGTTGCCAACCTCGAGATATTAGTTCTTAAATCTCGTTCGCCCAGTAATTTCAGTAGCGTACAATGCCCTTCAAACCGGAACACAGTAGTGCCTAAGCACTACTATTTGGCGGCAGAATATTGGACACTGCGGTGGTACCTACCTAGCCGGCCTCTTGCAACAAGAGACCTACCACCAGTATGACTGATTGCACTGGTGGAATAATCTCTGCTGTGACAGAGGTTATCCCAACAGCGGGCGATGGGGTCGTCACATCCCGACGCCGAGTGTGTAGTGTTTATTTTATTGTTTACTTATAATTATTATATTTTTTAATTCCAGCTATCAAACCCAAAACATCTCCGCGGTGGAGTCAGATTCATAAACGAAATACCAAGAAATCAAACCGGCAAGATATTAAGAAGAGAACTAAGGAAGATGGTTAAGTCTAAGAAAAGTAAACTCTGAGTTACAAAAAGTAATGTGCAGTTTTATTTTCAATGTTAAAAATGTCGTGCCTCGTGATTTCATCCGTTAACAACTGACTTGACTTGTGTCCCTTGGTTTCATTCGTTAACGATAGACGATATGTGCTTCGTGATTTCATCCGTTAACGACAGATTTGACTTTTGTCCCGCGATTTCATTCGTTAACGATTGACGGCATGTGCCTCGTGATTTCATCCGTTAACGACTAACTTAATTTAAACCTTACCCTAAATATTGAAGAAATATTTCGGGTAAACCTTCGTTTTATATTGCCTATTCTCATTTTTTAACGTACCTTACGGTCCCGTCTTGTCCCGTCAAACTTATTTTGTACGTCATAAAATATTCTGTAATGTAATTAATGTCTGAAAAATATTTATTTTCTAAAATAAAATAAAATCTAACATAAAAAGATTAAAATCTAAAAGCAAAAATAAATATTTTCAACAACAGAAATCTATTCTATATTCTATGTAAAAAATTTATGCAATAAAGCACAGACTTGAAAACCATAAAATGGTCAATACTTTGTGATATTTTTTTTTTGTCTGAACAAAATTGCCGGGATGGTTTACTAGTTAAAAAAATAAAAATGTTTATTAATAAAAATAATATAATACACTTTTTAATAAAAATAACATAATACATATTTTCGATAAACAGATGGTACCCACACTAGGTATTCCTTTATCGTGGGCGCCAATTGAGGATTTACAAGTTCACTATTGTCGCTCGGTTTACATTGTAACAGGGTTGAACTTATACTATACTACTAAATAAATAAATAAAGAAAAAAAAAAGCGATTACGTGTATTGTAATGAATTTTATCACTATTATTATTGCTGCCCGTTTGTCTTATCATTTAGTATTCACGTTCGTTTGTTTTAGTACTGAAATTTGATAACAGCTTCGTTTCCTTCGTTTCGTTTTATTATTATTCCGCTCAGCGGTTTCTCCCACGATACATCCAGCAACGGTTCTCTGGAATATGTTGATGAATAAAGAAGCACAGACTTCGAAACTACAAAAAATAAATGTGTATTGCTGTTGGCCCTACTGGCCTTTACAGGGTGGGGGGGCCGAGTACTGAGACCTGAACGCGGGGGCTCAAATTTGATTCCGTCCTTACAGTGCTTCCTGCGTGCGAGGCAAAGCCATAGCTAAGGACGTCACTGGAAATGAAGGAAACGCTCCGAGCGCGGCTTCTCCTTGGTGGCTTCTGTATTCAATGTTTCACTTAGCCTAACTTAAAACTCGCCCACCATATTAATGTACCTAATTGTATAGCAATCCGTGGAATATTTACTAGTATTGTAAAGTTCTGGTAGTGGTAATTTATAGTGTTATTCTAGAGCAAATCTTATCAAAGTTATGTTACCCAAATCGCAATAAGTGTGTGTATTAGTTTTAACGTTGGGTTCAAAATAATTTCAAAAATATCCCAAGTGTGTTACAAGTGGTATTGGACCTTGGTATCTAAAACAAAAAACTATACAAAATCAAATGCGAAATGTATATATTTGTGCTATCATTCATTCATTATTAGTTACTGGACTTACTAGGTCGCCCTTAAGGTTGCGGAGGTCAGATGGTAATCGCTCTGTGTACAAACTAGTAACCTATCGTATATATCGTATATCGTATAGTAATCGGCGTCGGAATGTGACGACCCCATCGCCCGCTGCTGGGATAACCTCTGTCACAGCAGAGATTATTCCACCAGTGCAATCAGTCACACTGGTGGTAGGTCTTTTGTTGCAAGAGGCCGGCTAGGTAGGTACCACCGCGATGTCCAATATTCTGCCGCCAAATAGTAGTGCTTAGGCATTGTTATGTTCCGGTTTGAAGGGCACTGTACGCTAGTGAAATTACTGGGCAGAGGAGATTTAAGAACTAATATCTCGAGGTTGGCAACGCGTGAGTGGCGCCTGCTAATGGTGCTGCAAGCGCTCATAGGCTAGGGCAACCACTTACCATCAGGTGGGCCGTATGCTTGTTTGCCAATTTGTAACATAAAAAAAAACCTAAATCTGGATAAGAGTATAAGCAGACCCTGGTTAAATACCGGGAACAAAGCTAGGAAGAATAAGATTCTAAATAATTAATATAGATAAGTATTAGTTAAAAAATGTAAATAAAAAAACGTCAAAAGGTTGACAATAATCTACTACTGTTTTCTAAAAATGGTAAATTAATTGTAACAAGGGCAATAGACATGATAACAGTCTTACAACAGAGTCCCAGAAAAAGGTCACAATGCCTATAATATGGTTGTTAAAAGAATACATATATACAAATAAATAAAATTAAAGTGTCTGTTTGTGATTCCAAATTAAAGAATTACTTTTTTGTCTGCCTGTCTGTGCACGCATCACCGATGCACAAAGTTTTTGAATAAAATGTCGCCAAGAAAATGACGTAGCATATTCTCCAGTAACATTAAGCCTTTATCCGATCATTCTTAAAAAAGTTATTGTAATTTTAATTAGAGTAAATGCATAACGTAACTATTTAACGGCGTCGGGATGTGACGACCCCATCGCCCGCTGTTGGGATAACCTCTGTCACAGCAGAGATTATTCCACCAGTGCAATCAGTCATACTGGTGGTAGGTCTTTTGTTGCAAGAGGCCGGCTAGGTAGGTACCACCGCAGTGTCCAATATTCTGCCGCCAAATAGTAGTGCTTAGGCACTACTGTGTTCCGGTTTGAAGGGCATTGTACGCTAGTGAAATTACTGGGCGAACGAGATTTAAGAACTAATATCTCGAGGTCGGCAACGCGCGAGTGGCACCTACTAATGGTGCTGCAAGCACTCATAGGCTGTGGTAGCCACTTACCATCAGGTGGGCCGTATGCTTGTTTGCCAACTTCTAACATAAAAAAAAATAATAATAATAATAATTGAAATAATGACACCGTTGTGGCGTTGTGGGTAGCAAATCTGCCTTTAGCCTCGATGGTTGTGGGTTCGATTCCCACTCGGGCAGATTTTTGCATTGACCTTACAAATATCTGTTTCGGTCTGGGCGTTTGTCCATGTGGGTCTCGGCACTGTTCCTCCCACCACCATAAGTTTTCGTTCCTGGTTGTTATCACATAACATCTGATAATAATCGTTAACACTTGATAGGTAAATTGCTCTTAGCCAATGAATTACTGATTCGCTGTTAGGGTTGCGGAGGTCAGATGGTAATCGCTCCGTGTAAAAACTAGTAACCTGTCAAATCCGAACAGAGTAATAAGCAGACCCTGGGTAAATACTAGTATAATATCGGGAATAATGCTAAGACGAAGAAGACAGAAGTGTAGTAGTTTTTAAAGAAGCAATTTCTTCCATGCAACCTTTGGGAAAGGCGAGCAAAACAATAAATTAATAAAACAAACGAAACCAGAAGATATATAATATGCTAATAACGCTATATTATGACATAAAGATAAAAGTCATAATCAGCTACAAATAATATTAATTGTTAGTATAAATCAAAACGTCACTAACGAAACACGACGATAACGACACTACACAACGTAGTACCGAGAAATATATACATTTGTGCGAATAATGCTGCGGAATCCGTTGTACGTGTATAGTGATCGGGTGGTGACGGTACCACCTCATTTGAACTTCGGACAGTTTCTCGTAGAAACACTCTGGAAGTATGGGGACAAAATCGCTTTGGTAAGTTCATAGTATGGCCGGTAATTTCTCAGGTGACTTGGAAAGATTACTAGTTTCACACAGAGCGATTCTCTGACCTCCGTTATAAGGGAAGATCATAATTAGTTTTGATTTTTATAAATTAGCTGTTAACGACTATGATGAGGATTCTATTACTTAACCTGTTAGTAACCTTTCACTACTGTACTGTAGACAATGAGACACTAGCGTTGTTCTTGTTACCCATTGGCCGTAGCCTTTTGATTTGTTTGAATGATTCTAATATACATTAATTAGATTGATGTAATGAAATGAAATATAATTATTTTATTAAAACACTAGCTTCATCCGGCATGTTTTAAACACCACATAATGGAGAAAGTATTGAAATTTTTAGGAATTTCTCGGACGTATACAGATTACCGAAGTCGTCGATAGTCAACCCTTTTTTTAACGTTTGGAAACGCATTTTTCTCTATATTACGTAGGTAATTCATAAGATGGGAAATGCATTCCAAAATATACTGACGCAATTGATACTAATAATTTTCAAATTTACTTTACATTCTAAGCATATTTTTTTAAAATCTGGTGACATGGAGCCCTAGGCAAAAAGGTATTTTTTTTTTTATGAATTCATAAAATATTACGAGTATTTCGTGACCACAGTCGTCACGTCTGACAATAAAAGGTGTTATAATGTTCTAATTAGATTAGATAACTTGAGTTTTTAAAAGTTGTATGTGATATTTAATTAAATTAAACTTACCTACTTACTACTATACCTACGCTTTCCTTTATATACGAAATTGTTACATTTCAATATTCTTAAGACATTCGGAAGGAACTAGTACCTATAGCACAGGCTTGGCCTAGTTTAGGTACTAGTGCATTGTATAATTCTAAAAATAATAAAATAAAATAAAAATTTCTTTATTAGTAAAAAAATAAAATGTACCTTAAATCTATCTGACTATATAACTACGTAAAAATACAAATAGAAACTTAGGCAAGAATGTCTACTAGTACCTAAACTAGGCCGAGCCTGTATCTTAGGTACTAGTCTTCCCATGACACAATTATAATTACAAACTTGAATTAAATAATGCGGCAGGTGGTTCTAGAAAATCAGTGTACACAATAAAGTAATAATTCTATGTCCACCGTCATGTACCTGTTTACAACGGTTACAATAATAATATAAAATATATGATAATATTATAATACTTACTCTTGAAATTGTAAAATAGTTTTAGTTCACTGTTTTAGTGGTTAATTTTACTTGCCGCTTGCTATGGGTCTACCACATACGCTATAACGACCCGTATGACTCACTAATTAACACTCCTTTTCCTATGATGTTGGGACGTTGTAGTATCTAGTTGATGCCGAGGGTAGCAAGCAAAAATTTTTGTTTAATTTCTAATATTGTCACTGTTTGTATTAACCGCACAACATACCCTTTAATAATGTTTAACGTAGGTATACAAATTGTAATTCATTTTTCTTTAAACAATAAAAGTATTTGTATTAAAGAAAGAAAGAAAGAAAGAAAGAAAGAAAGCAAGAAAGAAAGAAAGAAAGAAAGAAAGAAAGAAAGCAAGCAAGAAAGAAAGAAAGAAAGAAAGAAAGAAAGAAAGAAAGAAAGAAAGAAAGAAAGAAAATTATATTATACATTATTAAAAAAAATATACTATTAGCCTCTAACTGAACCATCTGCTTCAGCTGTCATCATGGGCAGCTGAGTCAACTAAAATACATACATAGCAAAATAAAACAAAAAAAATTATAAAGTAATGCAAACTCGTGATATGTCAATTGGGTTCTCAAATTGGTCATATATGACAAAAAAATTATAAAACTAATTGTTTATTAAGAACTAGGAAGTACCCACGACTTTGGGTATGTGGTTTTTTTTCTGTTGATCCGATCAGTATCGAACTTCACGCTGAGTTCAACTGAGGATTTCATCAAAACCAGTCGTTTTGTAGTCCATAAGGAACTTGGACACGAAGCCATATGCACACATTGCTTTTTATTTTGTTTTGTACTTTTGACACCAAAACGTAATATAATTAAATATACATATAGTCATACATAATAAAATAAGTTCCGGTATTTATAAAAAAAATATTTACAGATCAATGGAAAAACACATGAAAAACTAACTTATCGTGAGATAGTAAAGGACGCAATGAATACATCTCTCTCGCTTGCCCGTTTAGGGGTGAAGAAGGGAGATGCTATTGCAATATGCTCAGAAAACAGGCAGGAATACTGGGGTACTTTTATTGGGATACTATGTACAGGAGCTACAGTTACTACCACTAATCCAGCTTATACAAAAGGTAATACTAATGATAATGATAAAGGAAGGGACGGAAAGAGAAGAAAGAAAATGTATTTTTTCCTCGTTGAAAAGTTCTCTATTTGTCCCTTGTGCGAGGGACTCACTTTACTTTCCGGTAACCTAGCAACCGTATCTTTATCCCTCGTACCAGCGACGAAAAGTGAACTTTCCATGGTAAGAAAACAAAATCGCATACGCACCACGGGAGAAATGTAGGACATTTCCACTCGCGATGGTCGCTATTGTCAACCGAGCCTTCGACTGAGTTAGAGTCAGTGGCAGGTGACAATAATCGCGAACGAATCGCGGGTGAGAATGTTCTACTTTTCTCTTTAGGTGTGAAATGTGCTGTTCTTCTCAGTCTCATGTATAAAAAAAAAAACAAATATATTTATTAGTAGGCATAACAGCACAAGTACACAACAAGTAGCTCCCAGGTAAATTGCATGCTCATCTTAAAAACGTTAGTCTGTCCAAGAAGTCCAAGTTTTCAATTTACGGAAAAATCTCGTCAAAAACCAAAAACTTGTGACCATTATTTTGGCTGTTCATTGAACACAACTAAGAATTAGATCAGTTGTTATTAGAACTGTGATACCGTGATAGACACACAAAGATGGAAAGAGACAACAACTTTTTAAAGATAGGTAAAGTAATTGTATTTATTTGTTACAGACGAGCTCAGGTATGTTTTGAGCATATCAAAACCAAAAATGATTTTCTGCTCCCCACTCACCTTTAAAGATCATGAAATAACACTAAACAATCTACCATTTATAAAGAAAATAATCATCTATGGTAAAGAAAGGCCACCTAACACAATACTTTATGATGACTTGGCTAAAATATTACCTGATATTAGCGAAGAAAACTTTATAGCAGCCGATGTAATAGGACAGACGGATACAGCGGTGATCCTATATTCATCCGGAACAACTGGACTGCCGAAAGGGGTTATGTTGTCTCATTCGAACGTCTTATGCACATGTAATTTGTAAGTAAAATAGACATCTCTTAAATATCACGTGGACCATAAGGTTTAAGAAATGCTTTTTAATTGGTACTCAAGCATTAACAAAATACCTATTTTTTGCCTGGACTTAATTACTGACAGAAAAGTTCTAACTAATTTTCATATCACTCTTGACACCCTTATTTTAGATAATGGTTTTTAGACAATAAGAATAGTGAACACAAAGGCCTCATATAGCACATTAAGGCTACATTTCCACCAGCGATTCTCGAGGATGTGTAGTGAGTGAGATAATGGCTTAATTTACCTACCATCGTTTGACTGTCATTTGAACAGTGCTCATGTGTTGTTCAGCTTCGCTGAAACTTAGGGACAAAGCGCTGGGAACTATTCAACTAAATGAGAAATCTGTAAAGTGTCCTGGCTCTGTTTTGGATAATGGACATACAACTTTTTTCTATGTCCAATTGTCCAAGTTTTTTTTTTTTTCAAGAAAACATCTAATGATCATTTTTAGGGCCATGCCAATTTAAGTATTCTAGCTCCATGATAATTACCACTTTTAGGCCAAGTACAATGAACCCAGACGAACTGACGCTGACGATAACGCCATGGTATCATACGATGGGATTGATGGGAACGCTACGATCATTTACATCGGGAAGTACAACGGTGTATTTACCTAAATTTGACAGCGAACTTTACTTGGAAACTATTGAGAGATATCGGGTAAGATGAATACTTAAAATTGCAAAATAATGGTTATATGATAAAGTACCTCAGTCTCCATTGATTCGTTGCTTGACTGTAATGATTACATTGAAGGATTGACAGAAAAACCACTTCCGAATTATGGTTAATTTGCTAATACCTATTTTTTGGTAAATCGTGTTTTCTCACAAAAAATAAACTTAAAAAGGAAGAAAATAATCGGATTGGAGATATCTGGACTCGGACCGGGTTTTTCATTGCCTGAAAACACAGATAAAACGACGTTTTCTAAAAATGAATCTGAGGTAGATCTGTTTATCTGCCCCAAAACCCCTTGCATGCTAAATTTCATGGAAATCGTTAGAGCCGTTTCATAGATTCAGATTATATTGTACAACTACACAACTTACCAATTGTAGGTGAAACATCGTAAAGTAATCTCCAAGTTTTTAAAGAAAAAGGTGCAGAGTAGTTAGTCGAACCCATAATTCTCGACTATAATTTACTATTATTGGCATATTATTATAATAGGCCATTAATATGCTGTCCAGCTCAGAAATTTTGACAACTTAATATTTTAGATTTTACGTGTAGACCATTTATTTTTAACATTAGGTAAATAAAATCTTTCCCTTTCTTGAGATTATGTATATCTATACACTATTGATTTTAAGGTATACCAGCTTATAGTAGCACCTCCAGTGTTAATAGCACTTTATAAAACTCGGACCAAACACGACGTTAGTACTGTGAAGATGGTGTATTCTGGAGCAGCGCCTTTGAGAGACGACACTATCAAAGCTGTTAAGGAAAGGTGAATCCTGTACTAATAGTATAATTTAAATCTAGCTTGACGAAATATTTCTTTTTTGCTTCTCATGTGGTTAATAGTCAGCCTAGTGTCAGAGTTGTTCAGATCGCATACAAAGGCTTCTGAATCACTTCGCTTATGGAGATTGATACCAGCCAAGGCCAACTTTTTAGTTACTTACCATTGACACACGGAGATGCTTTCATGAAATACCACTATGGTTACCACTACGACGCTCATAGTTAGGTGATCGATAACGATCGGTGGGTAAAGCAACTTTAGGCGCGGTCAGTCACCAGATGGGTGATCGCGTAGTAGTATTTCAACTGAGCATCTCCATGCTTCGGAGGGCACGTAAAAAATCGGTCCCAGCTGTTATCAATTTGATGACAGTCGATGTCAAGTCAGAGACCTATACGGGCGACCTGAACAACTCTGCCAATAGGTTGGCCACTAACCACTCGATAAGAAGAAGAACTATGGTCCTTTACTAACCAGTGAGGAACGCACTAGGATGTATGTTTATTGGACACAACGATGTCTAAGAACGTACAGCTAGTCTAGTCTAAGAACTTACAATGTTCTGTCCTGATTGGTTGACCATTTTCATCCGTCTTTAATTAGTAGATTACATAAGCTTTATAAAATGTATACTGCTTCACTACTTACACCAATGGTTGTATATAATTATCAAATTATTATTCATTTTATTATTCCAGGTTTCCCAACGCCAGGGACGTTTTGCAAGGGTATGGCATGACTGAGACCACATTAGCCGTGACTAGAGATACTTATGATACCGCACACTTGTCAAAAGTGGGTGGAGTCGGGTATATCATACCGGGTATTACTGTTAAGGTATGTACTTAAAAAACACAAATAATTACAACCAAATAATGTCCTGTGGAATGATGGTTGGAATGCTTTTTACATTTTCCCGCTGAGGTGTAACCCCGATTTTTTGGCCCAAAAGCAGCTCCTATTTTAATGTCCTAATGATAAATTGTTCAGCAGTGAAAATCTATGCGCCTATTGCTTCTACTTTGTCTTCTTATCGAGTGGCTCGTGGGCAACCTAGTGTCAGAGTTGTTCAGATCGTCCGTAACAATTGGCATCGACTTTTTACGTGCCATCCGAAGCACGGAGACGCTCCGTGTGAATAGTACTATACGATCACCCATGTAGTGACTGACCATTCCAAACTTGCTTAACCCACCGATCGTTTACTGATTAGTAATCACCCAAAACCTAATGTGGAATAAGTGATGAATACTAGCGCCTTTAACTGCATTCACTATTTTCTGCAAAGAACGTCGTTTGTATTATTATTTGCTGTAATAAAAATATAGCATTTGCGGCAATCTGTATAATTTTAGGTTATAGATACAGAAACTGGGAAAACTTTAGGACCAAACCAACCAGGTGAAATCTGCGCGAAAGGCCCTATGATTATGCTGGGCTATATTGGAAAGGATAGGAAAGAAGATTTTGATGACGAAGGGTTTTTCAAAACCGGTGACATTGGTTATTATGATGACGACAAATGCTTCTTCATTGTCGATAGGTTGAAGGAACTGATCAAATATAAAGGGTATCAGGTAAAAATTTCAATTACATATTCTTATTTTTTTTTACTACCATTATTGTTGGCAAACAAGTTTGAATCCCTCTCAGTGTAAGCTTCTATAATTATACCCAATAGCAAAATGGTTTGAGGCTGGGTGTATCACTCCCCCAATTCGAAAGGCCAGTCGGTCTTAGTTACGAAAATATAATCTGATTATAACAGTTAACTTTTTAAAGTCAAGTCTACTCTAAAGCAAAGCTTCTAACCTAACATGAGTCAGTGATGCGTGGAGTCTCCGTTAATTATTATTTAATTTATTGTCCCAAAGGTACCACCAGCTGAAATAGAAGCTGTTTTAGTACAGCATCCCAGTATACGTGATGCGGGAGTGGTTGGAGTGCCACATGAAAGTGGTGGGGAAGTGCCACGTGCATACGTTGTTGCATTACCAGACTCGAATTTAAGTGAAGAAGACGTAAAAAAATTTGTTGCAGAAAAGGTGACTTGCATTATTTTTTATAGTGACATATATTCACTAGGCTTCCCTATTTTGGTCGGAGTACTCCCTCTATTCCCAAAAATAATCTAAGGTACACTAAAAATTAAATGAAAACGTAGCCATTGAAAGGGCTGTCCCTTTTTAACTGCTTAGGAGTAATGATCGAACATTGCTGTTTTTGGCTAAGATTTACTAATACAGAACTTGAACTGTTCTGCGTTTCGTTCGATGATTGTAAGCGCTATTCTCCTATCTAACGCAACCATACAATGGAATAATAATCCCATATAGCCAAACTGTTAAAAACCTTGGGATATTCCTAGACAGCACTTTATCCTGGACTGAACAGATCAAACAATTGAGCAAGAAAACGTTTGCTGCCATGGGCTCTTTGCGACGATTGCGGTCTTTTCTTCCAACTGCCACCAAAATTACGCTCGCAAACACTCTCCTTCTTTCTATTCTTGACTATGCTGACGCAAGCTATATTAATCTCACTGAAGAACAGCTAAATAAACTTGAGCGTCTCCAAAACATGGCTATCCGGTTCATATTTGGATTACGTAAATATGACCATGTATCTCATTTTCGCAATCAACTCAAGTGGCTACCTATTCGTCTTCGCCGGAATCTACATACACTTACCCTTCTCTACTGTATTTTGTTCAATTCCAACAGTCCATCTTATTTAAAAGAGAAATTTATTTTCCTGGAGCCAAATAGAACTGAAATTAGATCTTGTCGCCAATTAATTCTTAAAATACCGGTCCATAATACTAAATATTTTGAAAAATCATACACTGTCCAATCAATTAAATTGTGGAACTCATTACCTTTGTGCATAAGACAATCTCAGTCACTAAATGTATTTAAAACTCGATTAAAAGAATATTATTTGACATATGATGCATGATGATGTAAAAGCTGAATCAATTTTGTCACACTATATATATTATTTACATTTACTATTTTGATTTTGTACATATATATTTAATTTATTATATATATTATATATATATATATATATATATTATATCAGTTAATATTATATTATATTGAATCTTTATGCACCACCTTCCTTTTTTCCGATACTTATGTTTCGTTACCCATAAGGTTGCCTGGAAGAAATCGCTTATTAGCGATAAGGTCACCTTATTGTACTCGATTTTATATCATATATTATATTTGTAAATTTCTTGTTATGTGGTGTACAATAAAGTATTATAAAAAAAACCATGGATATGCCTCTGGAAGTACTATGTTTCGCAACCAAACTTTATGTTTCTGGTTAAAGCCAGGTCTAAAGATATTCACAATCCGAAATGGACATTCAGCAACACAATTTATCCTTAGAAGGATAATCAGCGTAAGATCTCTGACTACGGTCTTGTAGCATTTTGTGAGTCCACCTAACTACCGACCCAGTTGAGGTATACCAAATTCTCTTTAGTGTTTTAGAAGTACATACCATGAGTTCAACGACTTTTAATTACAATTCCTATGATTTAACTTGGTCAACTTATTATGATTATTAATACCCAATTTATTTCGTTACAGCTCTCAAACCCAAAACATCTCCGCGGCGGGGTAGAATTCGTTAATGAAATACCAAAGAATCCAAGTGGAAAAATCTTGAGAAAAAAATTAAGAGAAATGGCGAGGAAAGAAAACAAAACGAAAAGCAAATTGTGATACAATATAGTTTTCTAATCTCTACCGAAAAGTATTTCTTTATGATTAAATTATATAATTATTATCATTGTTAAAAAATATTTATCTCCTGATAAGATTTAATTGTCTTGATAAATATCATAAGCTTTTTATCAAATTGTTTGAATTTGAAATGGGATAAATAATGATATTTAAAATTGAATGTATATTTTTTATTTCTTACTGTACTCACTGCTCATTGACAGATCAGTGCCACCTGGGTGAAATGTTTACGAACTTCGTAATAATGCTTGCCCATTGGTAGATTAGGGCAAACTGACCAAGAAAGCTTGGCAACTTAATAAAACCTTTTATAGGTATATTAACAATGCTTTTTCAAGGCATTACTAATATTCCTAGTGCCCCTTCAAATAAGCTCGAAGCGTAAGCTAAGAGTGGATACGACAATAGCTCAAGAAGGTCAGGATCGAACCCGCGTCTGTCACTTTAAAGGAGCGGACTCGGCCCTGCTATCCTTAAGCTATTGAGGTTTTCTTTGAACTGAATCTCTTCGCGTGCTTCATTGGCAGAATAGGGTAAAAATGTTTGGGAGATTCATAAAACCTTCTTTTGATCTGAATACACACCACGTCTATCTCACGCTGGTTTCAAAACCACTAGCGGATCGCGGTTGTTATTATATTTTAATTAATAAATAAATAAAGAAACGCTGTACACTCAACGGCCTCCATTAGGATAGTAATATCCTGTGTCGGGGTCCGGAAACATATACAAGGAGAAGGACAAATACACCCAGACCGGAAAATATGCCTGCATGGTCGATACAAACATATTATGCTCCGAGCGGGAATCGAACCCGCGACCTGTGGCGTTTGAGGCAGGTTCGCTACCGCTGCGCCACAAGGTCGTCAAAATATGATAAATGAGTGCCAAAAGGTATCTTTATGTGTAGATGTAAATTGAATTCGCGCTTGACTGGGCGGGGGCACTTCCGAGCCCCCCGATTTAATAAGTGTTTAGCGTAGAAAGAGAAAGACGATAGAAGCAACATTAGCTAAAAACCGCGTGCCATATTTTACGTATTATAAGTATGCGTAATGTCAAATTACTTATAATTGACAAATGCACGTATATAATTTACAGTCTTGATCGGTTATAAGACATGTAATTATTGACATTTAATACATAAAAAAAATAAGTTGCAAAATCTATATATATATATTTGTTACTCGTATTAGTGCTCCGAGAAACAGACTAAGATAACAATATCTCCATTAAAATAATGTTACAAGATCTCTCTCTACCTGTCTGTCGCGTTTTCACACCGAAATTACTGAACCGATTTAAATGAAAGGTACACATACACAGAGTTGTAAGGGGTTGAAATGGGGGTAAAAAGTTGCATGGCAATATCGTCATTTTTCGAACTAGAAGATTTAAACTTATTTTGTAGGCTGTTGATTCGGTATAAAAAAACAGTGTGCTTTAGACCACACGATTGAAGTAAAACTTCTTTAGCTATTAAGTCAGCGGGTAAAGGCTTAATCTGTCTGTGCGTCCGGACCGGTCCGTCCGTCCAGTCCGGTACGTCCGTCCGGTCCGGTCTGTCTGTCTGTCTGTCTGAAATGAATGAATATATATAATATAAAACAGTATGTATATTTTTGTCTCATTCTTTGCCGGCTTCATCCTACACATTTTTGTATTTGTGTCTCTTACATGTCGTTTTTTCCGTTGCATCCGTTTTAAAATCACAACAATTCTAAAGAAGTTTCACTTCAATAAATATGAATTTTAAAGTTTTTAAAATTTTACCCACTGGGGTGTAAGATAACAGTAGGGAATAGGGGATGAAATCAAAACTTTATTCACGGGTGCGAAGCCGCTGGCAAAAGCTAGTGTGTAATAGGTAACGTAATAAAGTTTTAAACACAATACTCTCTAGCAAGGGAGAAATAAATACAGCGTTTAATTAAAAATACGCTAGATGTCACTGATCGTACTTGAATCGCGCCAACAGAGTGCTCGGACGGTAATATAATATAAATAATAATCATCTCTTTTCGTTAAATCACATAATTAATCGCAATTTTTGCAGCGCTTATGTTCAATAATGCGCTTGTTAAATAATTATGAACTTATTAAGGGTTTTGTTTATTTTAGTTTTGATATATAGAGAGGGAGTTTGTTTGACTTTTTCATGTCGGCTAAGATTTGGCCGCCAAATGCGAAATTCAATGGGTATCTTCGAAAACGACGATGATTTAAAACTTTTCTAAAGAATTAAATATCTTTCGGATTGCAATATTCTTAAAAATAATATTCATAATATAATTCTTTTTATCGAGTGGTTAGTGGCCAACCTAGAGTCAGAGTTGTTCAGGTCACCAGTATAGGCCTCTGACTTGACTTTTCGACTGTTGTCAAATTGTCAACAGACGCGACCGACTTTTTTATGTGCCGTCCGAAGCACGGAGACGCTCGGTTGTAATACCACTATGCGATCACCCATCTAGTAACTGACCGGGCCTAAAGTTGCTTAACCTACCGATCGTTTACCGGTCAGTGGGTGTACTCGGCTATGAGCGTATCGATAATATAGTGAATTGGAGCAATGAAAATAAATTGCAATTTAATATTGACAAATGCTCTATTATTACATATAGTCGTGGATTAAGACCAAAACAAATAAATTATAAACTGAATTCAGTAAATATTGGCAGAGTAAATACCGGTACAGACCTCGGGATGCACATGTCAAGTGATTTATCATTCCATAGTCACATCAACACTCTCGTTCACATCACATCGACATCGTTGTGGCGCTGTGGGTAGCGTGTCTGCCTTTAGTCTCGACGGTTGCGGGTTAGATTCCCGCTCGGGCAGATGTTTGTGAAATTTCTGTCTCGGTCTGGGCATTTATGTGTGGGTTATACACACCGTGCCTCGTTAAGCTATACGGTCCCGGTTGCTATCACAAAAACATCTGATAATAATCGTTAACTCTTGATAAGTAAATCGCTCTTATCGTTACTGGTTCGCCCTTAGGGTTGCGGAGGTCAGATGGCAATCGCTCTGTGTAAAAACTAGTAACCCGTCAAATTCGGATAAGAGTAATAAGCAGACCCTGGGTAAAATAAAATACCGGGAATAATGCTAGGACGCAGAATGCTAGGATGAAGAAGTCACATCAACACTCTGTGTCCAAAGCATTTAGAACTCTAGGTTTTGTACTAAGACAGGCTGTTCACTTTCAATCAAATGCTGCTGTAAAACTAATAACGTCTTCATCCCAAACAAAATTAGACTGTTATTCTATGTTCTGGAAACCACATGAAAGAAAATATACAGAAATGGTTGAAAGTATTCAAAAGAATTTTATTTAATTGTTATATAAGAAACAATATGGGTATTTTGTAGGTTATCCTACAATAAATAAATAAAGTGAGTGTGCAGCGTTTATTTATTTATTTATTATCCTACAAAATATCCTATATATATTCTGGGTATGATCGGCTATAATTGTTTATAGCTCAGACGTACCATAAGTCTCAATGTTTATCTTATCAAGTCGATTTACTGCAAGGACGAAAAACCAGTCACACTGGTGGTAGGAAGGTACCACCGCAGCGTCAAATAATCTGCCGCCAAATAGTAGTGCTTAGGCATTACTGAGTTCCGGTTTGAAGGGCACTGTACGCTAGTGAAATTACTGGGTGGACGAGATTTAAGAACGAATATCTCGAGGTTGGTTACGCGTGAGTGGCACCTACTAATGGTGCTGCAAGCGCTCATAGGATACGGTAACCACGTACCATCAGGTGGGCCGTATGCTCATTTGCCAACTTATAACATAAAAAAAAAGTTATTGTAGACACAATATAGCCTTTATTAATATTTACGTTTTAACACGTCGATCGACAATTTAAGAGAGAGTTGGTAACATGACTAGCGTTGCCACCCATACTTTATAATAAAGTATGGTATGGTATGGTATGTATCATTTCGGGTAGTTGTAATCTCTGTGGAGGCAACGACGTGTGAGAAATGTGTCTCAACACGAAGGGACGGATCCTCCGACCAGGCGGGTGATATTGCCTGGCGGACCGAAGCTTTTTTTTTTTTTTTCGGAGTGTCCATTGCTGTTGGCCCTAGTGGCCTTGACAGCGTCACCGGTGGGGGCCGGGTCTGGAGACCTCGGCCGGTAAAAGAAGGACTGCCACGCGGGGCACAAGTTGAATCCGTCCCAAGGGCCCCTCCTGCGAGGTCGAGCCTAGACTTGGAACGTCATCGGTAGCGGACCGAAGCTCTGGGCCGAAGTATATATACCTCAAGTGGGTAGGAAACTTTGATAGCGCGATTTAGGATCGTGACGTTCGGTGGTCGTCCATATCGTTGCGTAGTATGCCCTGTAGGTGTCGTTGTAGCTTGATGCGACATTGTGACAATCTTGTCTTTCTATCGAGTTACGTCATGTTGTGTGTAGATGTCGCTACAATCTATATTTTTGGAGAACAATAAAGTACGCGAAAATATTTTATATTGATTGCTCCGATTTTTCTTGATTTTCCGGAACTATTTACTGCACAAAAATGAAAGCAAACTGGCTGGCGGTAATTTTTCATACTTGTATAACGTATGTATGTAGCATTGATAGAGAGCCCCGTCTCCACGACGATTATTACGTCTGTCACATCTAACTTTTCGGCTTTTTAATTATTTAATGATTAAACTCGGGCTACTATTGTCATATGCCGATTTATAGTATATTTTTAATTGTATTTGTAATCGACTTGAAGTATAGGGTCGGTTTGTCACTGCACGTCATAGACAGGGTACCATTGAAAAACAGTGTTAGGTGTACTCGCCTAACTAACTGAATGGTCCACCCTTTTTGGGACACAACACTTTATAATTATTGTTTTATTTATTATATTTTTAATTTTTTTTCTTTTTAGTATTAGACGAAATTTTTAGGATTAAGTTTTTAATTATGTTTAATTTTTGTTTTTATTATTGTTATACAGTTTTGTCTCTTTTTAACTATAATGCTTTTTAATGTGTTAGTTTAGTTTATTTCGCTTGTGTCCTAATAAATAAATTCTTTCTTTCTTTCTTTCTTTCTTTCTTTCTTTCTTTCTTTCTTTCTTTCTTTCTTTCTTACTAGCGCATTATAACAACTAGCTATAAGCGCTATATAAAAATTCAATTATGTTATGAATTGTATTAAACTAACAGTATTATTAAAACTGTTATGAGTCTTCTGAAAAGCACTCTGTTATCGCGATTCAACTACGATCAGCGCCATCTAGCGTATTTCATTAATAATTGCAGTTATTTGTCTCCGACAGCTTTTTCACTGGTTTTGTTCTTAAGCGAGAGGAAATTTTCGAAAATCATTAAGTTATTAAATTCATTAATTAAGAAAATAAATAAAAAGTTCAAAATTTGTATAAGTAGACGTCATTAAACAGGCGATGATATTTTACCTTCAGAAACTGAGTAGTAGTAGTAGTAGTTCACCGACGAGAAATCATTTAGTAAACTTCTTTCGTTTTTTTTCTTTTTTTCGTTTTTCTACAAACGTAAGGTAAAGTATAAGGCAAAAGATAAAATTTTCGAAAAGATTTTTATCTTGTTACGCCAAAGAAGTATAACTTCTAACTAGCCGAGTGCACCCACTGACCGGTAAAAGATCGGTAGGTTAAGCACCTTTAGACGCGATCAGTCACTAAATGGGTGATCGCATAGTGGTATTGCAACCGGGCGTCCCCGTGCTTCGGAGGGCACGTAAAAAGTCGGTCCCGGCTGTTGGCAAGTTGACAGTCGATAAGTCAAGTCAAAGGCCTATACGGGTGACCTGAACAACTCTGACACTAGGTTGGCCACTAACCACTCGACAAGAAAGTGTAAAGGTACACAAAGAGGCTGAAGTGTATATTATGATCGAGCAACAAAAGCCACACTTCCTCCACCGCCATTATTGCGTTTTTCACATCGCGTTACATTTAAACTTTTCGGTATAACTGCCGAATCCAGGATGTTTACAGTTTACCATGTCTCACTAATGAGTCGGGATGCTTATAGCCGAGTACACCCACTGACCGGTAAAAGATCGGTAGGTTAAGCACCTTTAGAAGCGATCAGTCACTAAATGGGTGATCGCATAGTGGTGTTTCAACTGAACTTCTCCGTGCTTCGGAGGGCACGTAAAAAGATGGTCCCGGCAGTCGAAAAGTCAAGTCAGTGGCCTTCGGGCGACCTG
This sequence comes from Hestina assimilis, assembly GCA_023373885.1. Taxonomy (NCBI): domain Eukaryota; kingdom Metazoa; phylum Arthropoda; class Insecta; order Lepidoptera; family Nymphalidae; genus Hestina; species Hestina assimilis. Next base: position 3,630,806 of record CM041767.1, on the reverse strand, counting down.
AACAACTCTGACACTAGGTTGTCCACTGACAATTCGATAAATAGAAGACTAAGGAGATGAATATCAGCACCGCCTTGACCGCAGAAATAAATAAATAAAAGAAATAAACGCTGCACACTCAACGGCCCCCATTAGGATAATAATATCCTGTGTCGAGGGTCCGGAAACATTCACAATGACAAGGACAAATACACCCAGACCGGAAAATATGCTTGCATGGTTAATACAAACACATTATGCTCCGAGAGGGAATCAAACCCGCGACCTGTGACGTTTAAGGCAGGTTCGCTACTGCTGCGCCACAACGTCGTCAAGAAGATAAAGAAAATCAAATCACGACATTATTTGTTTTTATGAATTATGTCATATGATCTCTATTGGCAAAGTTACTTTTCGTCGGTGGTCGTTTTCGAAACCACTCGTTGATTTTTTTTTTTCATAGTGTCCATTGCTGTTGGCCCTAGTGGCTTGACAGCATCACCGGTGGGGAGTGTTGAATTATCATTACTATTTAACACGCGCATTATTGAACATAAGCGCTACAAAATTTTTTTTTTTTTTATAAGAAATCATGAAGTAATGTGTACATCATCAAGTGCGTTGAGAGGGATTATTTTTGATATTAACCGTCCGAAAAGCACTCTGTTAGCGCGATTCAACTACGATCAGCGACATCTAGCGTCTTTTTATTTAAACGCTGTATTTATTTCTCTCTTACTGGGGATTATTGTATTTAAAACGTTATTACGTTACCTATTTTACACTATCCCCTATTCTCTATGGTTATCTTATACACTAGTGGGTAAAACTTTTACAAACTTTGAATTTCATATTTATTTATATTGAATCAACAGCCTACACAATAAGTTTAAATCTTCTAGCCCTAATAATAACGATATTGCCATGCAACTTTTCACCCCCTTTCAACCCCTTACAACGCTGTGTCTGTGTACCTTTCATTTAAATCGGTTTAGTAATTTCGGTGTGAAAGCGTGACAGAAAGAGAGAGAGCTCTTGTAACGTTATTTCAAAGGAGATATTGTTATCTCAGTCTGTTTCTCGGAGCACTATTTACAAGTAATTTGACATTAGGCACACTTATAATACGTAAAATATTGGCACGCGGTTTTTAGCTAATATTTCGTCTATCTTCTCTCTCTTTCTACGCTAAACACTTATTGAATTCAATTTACATCTACACATAAAGACACCGTTTGGCACTTGATTTGTCATTTATAGGACATCAGTAGCACTACAATTTATTTTTCAAGTACTTTATATATACGTAACAATTTAAGTTCATACAGTAGAAAAAGATAAGTAGGTACATTCATTTGATACTAGAAATAAAAATAAATTTGTTACTCCTACGCCTCGCGAGGTAAGCAATTCTTTTACGGGGCAAGGTATTCGCATTTTAACAAAATTCGAGAATATTTGGACGCAAATAAGCAATATCATGTCAACCCACAAAATTGAAAAAACTGAGCTATATATTATGCAGAAGGGTTAGTAAATATCTGAAGAACATTTTTCTTTAATATTTGTAGGTTTTTAAGCTTTAGAACTTCTAAAAAAGCCATTTTTAATCATGCAATTTATGTATTATGTTAAACGTTTTGGGTTATATTGTTGTAAAATAAGTAAAATAACTTACATAAATCTGAAATTGCAAAAAACTTGACCAATACATAAAAAAATCATATAAAGCAAGTTGTTCAAAATTTTCTAACGCGTTTTTCTCGAAATGACATTCGTGTGAGTTGACATGGTATTGCTTATTTGCGTCCAATTCAAAATTCCCGGCCGCTGACGTCCACCGTACAGTTAGTCTGGGCACCCGATAGATGGCGCGCAACACATCTTTGTTCTTTTTTTACGAGGTCGTCATTCTTGTCGTAGATTATGTTTGATGTTAAACTAAAACGGCGGTAGGTTGTGTTGTAATTAGAAATAAATTGTTTAATTCGAATAATGTTGCGGAATCCGTTGTATGTGTACAGTGATCGGGTGGTGACGGTACCATCTCATTTGAACTTCGGGCAGTTTCTCGTGGAGACACTCTGGAAGTATGGGCACAAAACCGCTTTGGTAAGTTCTTGATAGTCCTGATAATTGCTCAGGTTTTGACCTAGTTAGACAGGTTTGTATGTCGGTTGAGATGTCGGATCGCTCTGGATCTTTTATCGCATCTATCACGGGGAATGTTCTGAGGAATTGTTTGGATTGATCCCGCCGTTAGAGTTTCACCATCGGACATCGCGACAAAACTTGTTAATTTTTCGCCCAAAGAATCGGGATTTCTTTTTAGAGAAATGCAGCTAGCATTTATTCCACCACTCCCCATGGACATGATTTGTACAGTTTTAATTATTTTTAAATGGACGCAAATAAGCAATACCATGTCAACCTACAAAATTGAAAAAATTTCGTTATATATGCAGAAGTATTGGTAAATGGCTGAAGAACATTTTTTATTCAATATTTGTTGGGTTTTAAGGTTTACAACTTCTAAAAAAGCCATTTTTAATCATGCAATTTATGTGTTATGTTAAACGTTTTGGGTTATATTATATACGAAATATGCAGTTTGTATACTTATTTTTTGTGAAAATAAGTATAAATAACTTACATAATTCTGAAATTGCCAAAAACTTGACCAATACATAAAAAAAATCATAAAAGCAAGTTGTTCAAAATTTTCAAACGCGTTTTTCTCGAAATGACATTCGTGTGGGTTGACATGGTATTGCTTATTTGCGTTGAAATATAGTTACTATTGATTTGTAAATATGTTGTTATATCTACTGGTTGTAAATAAAGTTTGTTAGTATAAAAAATTATATTAATATTATCCAAAATAGGACATACCAAATTAAACGAGGTAAGAAATAATCTACTACTGTTTGTTAAAAGTAAATAATTAACTGTATCAAGGGCAATGTGACTGATAACAGCCTTACAACAGAGTCCCATAAAAGGTCAAAATGCTTATAATATTGTGAAATTTAAAAGAATATAATATGTACTCAAATTAATAGAATTGAAGAGTCTGTTTGTGATTTTAAATTAGTAGTTTTTTAATGCATATGAAAGTACAAAAAAAGACAATTTTTTAAAATTTTGTTTTGCTGTCGGACTGCCAGTTTGTTCTCAGAACTGTTTGATCCTTTTGGAATAGCAACATTTAATTTGTTAAATATATTGTCTATGATAAAAAGCAAGTCTTATTATTTGTAGCCGTTGATTAGTGTTTTCGAGTAGTTAGTTCTGTCTCGACCGTAGGTGAGGGCGTGCGTGTCTCGCTCCCGTGACAGCTGTCAATGTACGTGAGTGACGTAGCTGTGTGAAGTTGCACAGATAAAGCAACAGAGTTAGATAGCGCTCGGTCAGCCGCGAGCCGCAGGCGCACGAAGCTTCGCCTGACGTCGACGCGCTCAATTAAAATATCCTTCAACAGTTCCGACTAATCTCTGAAATGGCTGAATCGATTTTAACGGGACTTTCACTGGCAATAGCTAATGTTATAAGGAGTAACTTAGACTACTCTAATTTTCGAAAAAGAAGGGTTCCGTGAAATAAAGAAAAATACGCACACCACACGAGCGCAGCCGCGGGCATGGCTAGTCTAAGATTAACTGTCAAATAGAGTGTAATCATCTTCTGTATTACAACGAAACAAATCATTCTACTAAGCAATCTTGTCCATGGTATATGCGCAACGTAGATCTTCACAGAGACTTTGAAATCGATTCAATCCCTATACATATAAATCGCTTATCACACTCCCACTCAAATCCCCTGATTAGACAAAACGACTAAAGTAAGCCTTCCGCAAAATGGATAAGATTCTCTGTGACCGCAGTCTCAGTCTTTCTTTGCGCATAAGAGTCGCACGCTGTTACGTTTTTTCTGTTCTTCTATATGGAGTAGAAACCTGGACGCTGACAGAAACTCTGTGTAAGAAGATAGAGGCTTTTGAAATGTGGGTGTATAGAAGAATGTTGAGAATTTCGTGGGTTCAGCGGGTGAAGAACAAGGCTGTATTGGGTCGCTTAGGAAAGGAATTTGAAGTGCTGAAAACCATAAAAGTACGGAAACCGGAATATTTTGGCCATATAATGAGGAACACCAAATACGACCTCCTACAGCTTATTATACAAGGGAAGATAGCCGGCAGAAGACCACCTGGCCGTAGAAGAACGTCCTGGCTAAAAACTTACGCCAATGGTTCGGGAAAAGTACCCGATCTTTGTTCCGAGCAGCAGCTTCCATACTTCAAATAGCCTTAATGGTTGCCAACCTCCGATAGGAGACGGCACTATAAGAAGAAGAAGACTAAAGTAAGGCGTCCTAAACACCCTACAAGACCCTGATGATAAGATGACATTAGACAATGCTCTATACACAGCTCAAATACGAACACAACATTGCCCTCGCCGGCGAAAACGGCACATGTTCCACACGTCACGAAACGCTCACACCGTTAGGTGAGTCCATCGATTAGAATGCGCTTGAAGCGTTTCCTCCATTCCCGGTGACGTCTTTAGCCTTGGGTCGGTGTCGAAGGAGGATGACGGAGGATGGAATAAATTTGAGCCCCGCGAGGACTATCTCTCTTTTCACAGCCGTGTCTCAGTACTCAGCTCTCACACCCAGTGACGCTGTTAATACCAGTGGGACCAACAGCAATACACATAAAAATTTTGCATACCTTTCATTGTAATAATTTAAAAATTCAACTAAAAATGAAAAATAAATAATAGTTTAAAAAGTAAAAAATTGTCTTTTATAGAAAATGAAACAAAAATATATAAAAACATTAAACTTATTATGCTCATATAAGAAAATAAAAGTAAAAAAGGAACTGCTTACTTACTAAGAACAACCATCTTCCCCTTTAGAAGATCATAAAATATTAGATCAAAGTTTTTGTACTTTCGTCAAACAAAACATATGTAGTATAAGTGGACGCAAATAAGCAATACCATGTGAACCCACAAAATTGAAAAACTGAGTTATATATGCAGAAGTATTGGTAAATGGCTGAAGAACATTTTTTATTCAATATTTGTAGGGTTTTAAGGTTTACAACTTCTAAAAAGCAATTTTTAATCATGCAATTTATGTGTTATGTTAAACGTTTTGGGTTATATTATATACGAAATATGCAGTTTGTATACTTATTTTTTGTGAAAATAAGTAAAATAACTTACACAAATCTGAAATTGCCAAAACTTGACCAATACATAAAAAATTCATATAAAGCAAGTTGTTCAATATTTTCAAAGGCGTTTTTCTTGAAATGCCATTCGTGTGGGTTGACATGGTATTGCTTATTTGCGTCCAAGTATACATACATACAATCATACAAACAATCACGGACTGTTCAATTAAACTATAAGATGCTACGCTTTTTATATAGTTTTACGATAATTATAATAAAATATTTTCAGATCAATGGAAAAACTCACGAAAAACTAACGTATCGAGAGATAGTAAAGGACGCAATGAATATATCTATCTCGCTTGCTCGTTTAGGGGTGAAGAAAGGGGATGCTATTGCAATATGCTCAGAAAACAGGCAGGAATATTGGGGTACTTTTATTGGAATATTATGTACAGGAGCTACAGTTACTACCACTAATCCAGCTTATACAAAAGGTAATACTAATGATAATAATATAGGAAGGGATGGAAAGAGAAGATAGATTTTTTTATATTTCCGTCCCTTTCTTCTTAGTCTATCGAAGACAATTATGTTTAAAAATATCTAATACAATTAATAGTAGTAAAACCCACACACACAGGTAAATTGTGTGAACATCTTTATAAACGTTAATCTGTCCAAGAAGTCCATTTAATCGGACGTTTTCAATGTTGGGCAAAACCTCATCCAAAAAACAAAAATGCCGTGACCATATTTTGACTGCACATTGATAAAACCTATTTACCATTTACTCTTATAGCGATTCAAAATCATCCTCCATCCAATCCAATTCAATCCTGACATTCAGATTTTATATGAGAATGACGTATAATATATATTGGACGACGTTTGAATCGCAATAAGAGTTAATTGTAAGCCCGTAGGCGGTCTACCATGAACTTTTAGTGACTAATTAATTAATTCTATTGCGATCCAATTCAATTCTCTTTTTAAAACGATTCAGATTTTATATAAGCATAAGTTATATATTTTACTGAATAAAATAAATATATATTTATATATAATTTAATGAATAGGCCACCGCTTGACTTATCACACCTAATGTGAAATGATGATACAGCCTAAGGTGGAGCGCGCTTGCTAGGAGATGCCTATTCACTCTAGATTTGAAGGTCTATGTTGCCTATATTGTAGGTGGTGGGGAAGACGGAAGTTGGCAGGGTATTCCATACCTTTGTGGTATCAGGAAAGAGGAAGCAAAACAGTTCGTACGTGTTTTGGGTATATCTATTATGTAGGGGTGCAGACCCTTACGATGCCTCGCGTTCCTGTAATAAAAAAGTTTTGGGGGAACCAAATTAAATAGTTCCTCTGCACATTCTCCAGCAGTTTAGGTCTTCATTTTAATTGTAATAAGAGTTCATGGTATTCATGGCCTCCAGTTGTGTTTTAGCGCAGTGACACGGTGACAACCAGAAAAGATATTGACAGGCAAAAAGTTTTTAAAGATAGATAATAGTGTGATGACGACGTTGTGGCGCAGCGGTAGCGAACCTGCCTTAAACGCCACAGGTCGCGGGTTCGATTCCCGCTCGGAGCATAATATGTTTGTATTGACCATGCAAGCATATTTTCCGGTCTGGGTGTTTTTGTCCTTGTCATTGTGAATGTTTCCGGACCCCCGACACAGGATATTACTATCCTAATGGGGGCCGTTGAGTGTGCAACGTTTATTATTGTTTATAGTGTATATTTATTTGTTACAGACGAGTTCAGTCATGTTGTTAGCATATCAAAACCAAAAATGATTTTCTGTTCTCCACTCGTCTACAGAGATCACGAAATAACACTAAAAGGTCTAACATTTATAAAGGAAATAATTATCTATGGTAAAGAAAGGCAACCTAATACTATACTTTATGATGACTTGGCTGAAATATTACCCGATATTAGCGAAGAAAACTTTATAGCAGCCGATGTAATAGGACAGACGGATACAGCGGTGATCCTATATTCATCCGGAACAACTGGACTGCCGAAAGGGGTTATGTTGTCTCATTCGAACGCCTTAACATGTAATTCGTAAGTAAAATAGACATATTTTAAATACCAAGTAGGCGATGATGTTTTTGGTCAGGCATGATTTCAAGAGGGACTTTTTAATTGGACATTAACGAAATATTTATTTTTGACTTGGAGCTAATTCTTGTTTGAAATTGTAATGCATTACATTGAAACTAATAAACGCAACACAATGGCCTCCATTAGGATAGTTATTTCCTGTGTCGGAGATCCGGAAACATTCACAATGACAAGGACAAACACTCCCAGACAGGAAAACATGCTTGTATGTTCAATACAAACAATTGTATTGTATTAATTGAAAATCAAATTGAAATTAGTAACTGTATTAATTGAAAATCAGAATGGTGGACATAATATTGCAGTATTTGTTTTAAATAATGGGCGGACGAAATTAGAGGTACGTAGTTGAGAAAAGAGAAAACTGAAGTGCCGTAGCTCTGTTTCATATTAACGGACAGTTAGCTAATTTTGGATTCCAAATTATATTATGCGAATCAACAATTACACTTTACCATTTATAAAACATGTGTGGAGGAACGAGGTATGAAATGTGTCCCTCCAACACAACGAGAGGATTCTCCGACCAGGCGGGTGATATTGCCTGGTGGGCCGAAGCCCCACGACTTACGTTGGAAAGTTGTATTTATAGTGTAGAAGCGTAGAAAACTCTGATAGCGCGATTTAGGATCGTGACGATCATTGGTCAATATCGTTGCGTAGTACACAACAATCTTGGATGTCTATCACGTTACGTCTTGTTGCGTGTAGATGTTGCTACACATGTTAAAGTTTTTTGATTCATGTCAAATCTTCGTTAGTGTGATTGAGAAAACATGTAACGATAGTTTTAAGGACGTTCCCAACTTAGTATTCTTACTCCACGATACTTTTAGGCCAAGTACAATGAATCCAAACGAAATAACACTGACGATATCGCCATGGTTTCACACGATGGGATTGATGGGAACGCTACGATCATTTATATTTGGAAGCACTACGGTTTATTTACCTAAATTTGACAGCGAACTTTATTTACAAACTATTGAGAGATATCGGGTAAGTTTAAAATGTTGGTTAGCTTCAAACTTTAGCAATTTTTGGCAATGAAACCTTTGCAATAGAATAGTGATGTATTGCCTTAGTCAGCGCTGATTTTTAGCAGTTCATGCATTAATGATTTAGTTGCCTCTTGACGATGATGACAAGAAAAATCACTATGCTTAATTGAGAAATTGATCTATAACTGAAGTTTGTAGTTAGTAGGTGAATAAAATCATCGTCAGGTAACTGACAAATTTTGAGAAAAATATGGCGCATGTTTTTTTTTTTTTTTTAGAATGTGTATTGCTGTTGGCCCTACTGGCCTTGACAGCGTCACCGGGCAGGAGGGCCGAGTACAGAGACTCAGCCGTGATAAAGGGGCAGCCCTCACGGGGTCTCAAATTTGATTCCGTCCTTAGGAGCCTCCTGCGAAGCCGGGGCGCATGTTTAGATAACCTGTATCTACAGAGAGAATATTAGTTGATCAAACACATTCTTTCTCTTTCTTGAAGTCTTGTATCACTAAGCCCTATTAATTTTAAGGTATACCAGTTAATACTAGCACCTCCAGTGCTAATAGCACTTTATAAAACTCGGACGCATCACGACGTAAGTACTGTGAAGATGGTGTATTCTGGAGCAGCGCCTTTGAGAGATGACACTATCAAGGCTGTCAAGGAAAGGTGAATTCTTTACTAATAGTATGGGTATAATTTTAAATCTAGGTTGGCAAAATATGTATTGTTTTAAAATTCTCATTTGGATAATAGCCTAAATCTACATAACATGATTATGAGTTCCTAAATGTTTAATTTCATATAGCTATAGACATTTGACGCGAAGCTATACCATGTCCAGTTGGACATTTTCCTGCGTATTTTTTCTGTGCTACTACTTTACCGCTTAAACTACTAGTTGTTTATAATAATGATTAATTATTTTTCTTTTTTAACGTATACAATTCCCATCCCATCCGTTTTGTTGCCCATCCATCTTATCGAGATAAGTTGGGATAAGAAATAAAAAGCACTAACAGAGACATCACCGTGTGTTTCAGTTCCATTCTAGTTTTTAATAATTTTTGAGGTTTGTATTCATTCACTACCTCGTATTACGACTCTGTTCTCATGAAATACATAAACGCCTGCAGGAAACGATTTTTCATTAATACCGAAAGTTTTTTTTATCTTACTAAGTTGACCAGCAAGCATACGGTCCACCTTGCGGTAAGCGTTTGCAGTAGCCTACGGGTGCTTGCAACACCATTTGTAGGTGTCATTCACCTGTTGCCAATATCGGGATATTGGTTCTTAAATTATCTTTGCCTAGTAATTTCCCAAAATACTTTTCGGTAGAATATCTGACACGGCAGTAGCACCTAGCCGGCCTCTTGCAATAAAATGCCTAAATTCAGAATTATTTTTAATATTTCTTTACTTGTAACATGTTTATTGTTACAGGTTTCCAAACGTAAAGGATGTTTTGCAAGCGTATGGTTTGACTGAGACCATATTAGCCGTGACCAGAGACACGTATGATATGGCACACTTGTCTAAAGTAGGTGGAGTTGGGTACATCGTACCGGGTATAACAGTCAAGGTATGTATTTAGGACAATAACAAAAACTACAACAAAACTGGTAGCCAGTTTTGTTTACCAATTATACAAAATTTTTACATTTTTCTACTCCGATTTTTGGGCAAAAATAAACCAGCTCATCTTTTAATTGTCCTGATGATACGGTGTGTAAGGTATTATTGAATTGTTTAGCAGTGAAAGTCTATCCCCAAGTTTCTCGTACGTCTGTCAAATTATACACAACGCTGAATACAGAACGCTCATTGATTGAGGGCAGCCGATGATCAACAGGCAACCAATGATCGTTCTGTATTTGTTGTTATTTTGTTATTTTAAGTTGAAATAAATTTGATCAATGTACAAGAACCCGGAGGTATGAGCAAACTTCTTCCACTGCAAATGGCCCAAAGATTTAATGAGGAATAAGTGATGAGTACTGGCGTATAGTTCAGTTACCATTTTCCGCAACAGCTCCCGTCTTCATTATAATTTGCTATATTGAAAATTTGCAGCAATCCGTATAACTTTAGGTTATAGATACAGAAACTAAAAAACCCTTAGGACCAAATCAACCAGGTGAAATCTGCGTGAAAGGCCCTATGGTTATACTGGGCTACATTGGAAAGGATAGGACAGAAGATTTTGATGACGAAGGGTTTTTCAAAACTGGTGACATTGGTTATTTTGATGACGACAAATGTTTCTTCATCGTCGATAGATTGAAAGAACTGATCAAATATAAAGGGTATCAGGTATAAAATTTCAATAACGATTTTGTATTTATTTTTTTAATATCATGACGGTTGGTAAAAAAGCATACGGTACGCCAGATGCTAAGCGTTCATCACAACCTATGAACGCGCACGATACTTGAAGTATTACATGCGTTACTGACCCAAGAAATAAGAGGGTGGGAAGTCTAAAAACTATACAACTAATGAACAATGTAATTTTTTTTTCAATGAGATCTAGATGTAACAAAGAGATTCGGTAAATTATTTTTTAAATAATTGATGGTGATTGATGGTCTCAAAGGTACCACCAGCGGAAATAGAGGCAGTTTTGGTACAGCATCCCAGTATACGTGACGCTGGAGTGGTTGGAGTGCCACATGAAAGTGGTGGGGAAGTGCCACGCGCGTACGTCGTTGCGTTACCAGACTCGAATTTAAGTGAAGAAGACGTAAAGAAATTTGTTGCTGAAAAGGTGACTTCTTTATGAAATATTTTTATAAGGACATATATATATCCCACTTGTATATAAATCATGTAGCTTGTATACATTCACTACACTTCTCTGTTCTAAGAATGCGGTTGAAGTACTGACCTGACATTAATCTGTTTCCAAAAATTGCAACAAAACTTTTTTTTTTTATACCACGATGGTGGCAAACAAGCGTACGGCCCGCCTGATGGTAAGCGGTCACCGCAGCCTATGGACACCTGCAACTCCAGAGGTATCGCAAGCGTGTTGCCGACCCCTTAAAAACTTTTTCAACCTTCCCTTGAAGAAACCCATACTGTAGCCTATTGGAAAAACCTCAGCAGGGAGCTCATTCTACAGCCGGAGGGTTCGCGGTTAAAATGTGTGTGGATGAATACCCTGCCGATGGCGAACGGTGCGGTGGTGGAAAGTTGCTGTAGGCATCATATCAAACAATTCTTCGGAACTTCTACAAGGGCTGTCCTTTTTTTAACTGCTGAGCAATAGTAGTAATTTATCTTTGCTCTTTTCGGCTTAGGAATGCTAATCTCAAAACACAAACAATTCAAACACACAATATTCGCTTCCTCATCCTTTCTTCCTAATCTAAAGTAACAGCGAGTGGTGATGCCTCTGGAACCAACCAAAGCTCTCATTTTTTTTTATGTAAGAGGTGGCAAACGGGCAGGAGGCTCACCTGATGTTAAGTGATCACCACCGCCCATGAACATCTGCAACACCAGAAGGCATGCAGGTGCGTTGCCGACCTTTAAGCCAGTAGGTCTGAAGACATTCACAATTCGAAAAAAGGACACAGAAACACAATTCATCCTTAGAAGGATTTTCACCATAAAAAACTCTGACTATGATCTTTTTGTCTTTTAGTGAGCCATCCAACCTAACGTAAGTAACGACCCAGTTGAGGCTTACCAAATTCTCTTTTAGTGTTTTATGAGGTCCACTTTTTTTTTTTTTTTATGTTAGCAGTTGGCAAACAAGCATACGGCCCACCTGATGGTAAGTGGCTGCCGCAGCCTATGAGCGCTTGCAGCACCATTAGTAGGTGCCACTCGCGCGTTGCCAACCTCGAGATATTAGTTCTTAAATCTCGTTCGCCCAGTAATTTCACTAGCGTACAGTGCCCTTCAAACCTGAACACAGTAGTGCCTAAGCACTACTATTTGGCGGCAGAATATTGACAGAGTTTTAACTACAAGTCCTGTTATTACAATTGGTCTCTTAGATTGTTTTCATTCGTACAATTATGGTTACTAAGCCTAATTTATTTCGTTACAGCTCTCAAATCCAAAAATCTCCGTGGTGGGGTAGAATTCGTTAATGAAATACCGAAGAATCCAAGTGGAAAAATCTTGAGAAAAAAATTAGGAGAAATGGCGAGGAAAGAAAATAAAACGAAAAGCAAATTGTGATACAATATAGTTTTCTAATCTCTACCGAAAAGTATTTCTTTATGATTAAATTATATATTATTGGGGGAGGTCTACGTCCATCAGTGGACGAATTTCCGCTAACATGATCATGATGCTGAAGTACCGTACATACTTTCATATGAAAGCTGTTAATTTGGAAATCCCAAAAGGCACTTCAATTTTATAATTATATTTCAATTTGCAAAAGAAAAAAAATCTTACGAAAGCAGATTACAACATTTTAATATAACTTCTCTAGCCAAACGTAGAATAATTTCTGACGCAATGTTTGTTCATAATTTATTCAATAATAAAATACAATGTCCTTCTCTTTTGCAAACTTTAAACATACGTGTACCTTATAGAGTGCCTCGTCGCCCTATAACCCCACTATGTCCTCCTTTAAGAAGAACCGTTTTAGGCTCCAATTCGCCTCTAGCTAGGTTTAGTAAAGTTATTAATGAGTACAGCGATTTTTTTGATTTACATTATGACTCCCAAGTGTCTTTTATAAGTCTATCTTTAACCGTCTTTAATATTATATTTGTAATATGTCATTTATATTTTGTAAAAGTGTAACAATATGTGTTTCTGTAAACTAAAGCAATTTTATCTTTTTTTTCCTTGGTTTTAATTCATTTGTAACTTTTTTTTTTTTTAATTATTTTTATTTGTTAATCACTTCTAGTTAACACAAATTATTGTATAGTTTTTCAGTTTTTATAACTTCTTTTTTTATATATAGTTATTAAATTCTTTTATTTTTTTTAGATGTAGTAGGCAGCAAAATCACAAGGAATATTGTTCTTTCTTCATTTTAATATGCATGTGGTGTTTACCTATAAGTAATTGTTGCACTAAGCTAATCTATTGATGTAATGAGAGTGATTATGTGTAAACAATTGTTGGTAGACCTTAATAAATAAATAAATAAATAAATAAATCAAATTAACACCTTTGTATTATATGTTTATAAAAATATATCCGATACAAATGAAAAACCCATTTTTAAATTATTGTTTTTGTTTCTTTGTTCCAGCTTATCCCTAAACTGCTGGATATTCTAGATTTGATAACAGTACAATTTCAACGACACTTAAGGTTTCGTCAAATTTACGCAAATAAAGATATAATTTAAAGAGAAGACTTTTTTCTTCATTAAAGTATACGATACTGTATGTTTTAATTAGACTCGTGAAGTAATTGAAATTGTTGTTCATAAAATTTTAACGATTACAAAAGCTAATTGAAGAGAAAGTTCTATTAAGCCTTTCGTATTCTAAGTATGGAAATAAAATAAAATGATTGTAATCATCGTAAAATAAACCGTTATTATATAATCCGGTGCTCATTATTCTGTAACTGTTGTTTGGGAATGTATTAAATGTGATTAAATAATAAATAAATAAAATGTTTCCGCAAAACAAACACCCAGATCGTTATACATATTTCTTATGTTACTAAGTTGGCAAGCAAGCATACGGCCCACCTGATGGTAAGCGGTTGCCGTAGCCTATAAGTGCTTGCAACACCATTAGTAGGTGCCACTCATGCGTTGCCCACCACGAGATATTTGATCTTAAATCTCTTTTGTCCAGTAATTTATCTAGCCCACATTGCCCTTCAAACCGGTAGACAATTTGACACTGCGGTGGTACCTACCAAGTCGGCCTCTTGCAACAAAAGAGATAATCTCAGCTGTGACAGACATTATCACAAGAGCGGGCGACGGGTTCCGACGCTAATCAACATCTGCCGAACTGGAACCAATCTTTATATCATAAGTTCATAATGGTTAGCAAAGAAGCATACAGTCCGCCTGATGATAAGTAACAATCGTTAACTCTTGATAGGTAATTTGCTCTTACCCAATGAGTAACTGGTTTGCCCTTAAGGTTGCGGAAGAAGGCAATCGCTCTGTGTAAAAACTAGTAACCTGTCAAATCCGGACAAGAGTACTAAGCGGATCCTGGATAAAATACCGGGATTAATGCTAGGAAGAGAAGACTGAAAAGCGAAAAATAAGCGTAATAATATTTATGTAACTTAAATGTAAAGGTATAGCAGTCAAAGTATTTGGCCCCTAGAGCGCCACAAAGGAACAAACATACATACATAGACTGATAAACACATTACCCTCTTTTGTGTCGCGCAGTCGGGTAAAATAAAAAGGATTTTTCGAAACGCTAAAACGTGACTTTTAACGCAGTAAGACTCGGTTGACGTTAGATGGAATTCGACAAAGCCTAATAACAGTTATGTAAGTACATTTCTCCGAAACAAGCTTCAAACGAATCGATTTTTCGTCACAAAACGACGTCTCAACGTCGTCGGTCACTTTCGCTTTTAATTTAATTTACCTTTTAAAAGAACCGAATACTATTTTGAAAGACTTTTGACTTCTTCTAAATTCAAATATCAGGCTCTAAATCATTACATTTAGCTTTTGATTTTTTTCTTTAAATATTTCATGACAGTGATTCAATTTTAAAACAATAGTGAAGTTCGAGTGACAATCGAAAGTGTTTCAAAGTGAAATTGAAAATTTTTCAAAAAACTTTTTATGAATTTGGTGCTGTAAAATGGGTGTGCATATAAACTTCACTATAGTTTCAATAATATTGATTTTATTTCAAAATAATTTCATGAAATGTGACGACGAAAATGATATCGTTAATGAAAATTTATATGAAACCAAGAATTTAATAAACAATAATTTAAATTCCGGTTTTTTAAGACTTTTAAATGAACACAAGTTTAATAAAAATGTAGTAGACAGTGTTGGTGGGGATTTTGATGCTGTTAATTCCTTTGAAGATATTACAATTTTGGATGACAATGGGCAGTTAAAAAATTTGAAATACAAATCAGCTAAGCCTAAAATGCCTGTAAAATTACATAATTTTATTAGTCATAGTGACAAAAGTGATAGTGAAAGTGTCAAGGATGTGACGAACGACGGACAGAGTTCAAAAAAAGACACGCAAAAGTCTAAATTCTTCGACGAAATTGGACGTAAGTATATATAATTATATACGATATCTATACAATTATTGTTAAGTTTGCTTTCTATTGCGTGGAGCCCAATTTTTTTTTAAGCAGCCTCAATTACTTCTTATGACAATATAGCTATTTTCAAGTAAAACTCCCGCCAAAATCGGTTCAAGTATTTCGGAGATTGACCCTCTTGTATACAACTTTTCGCCATAAAATCCTAAATTTACAATTTATCGGCCAGATGTATCGGGATACTAAACTGCGGACAGAGCGATTGTTATTTTCCCTCTGCAATTATTCTATCGCAATACATTAATGTAAATATTTTAAAATAATCACCACATAGTATAAAACAAAGTCGCTTTCTCTGTCCCTATGTATGTTTAAATCTTTAAAACTACGCAACGGATTCTGATGCGGTTTTTTTAATAGATAGAGTGATTGAAGAGGAAGGTTTATATGTGTAATAACGTCTCATTAAATAGTGGAGAAAAAAATTGATGTTTCTAATGTGATGTCGTAAATAATTACATTTAACGCGTGCAGGCCACGGGCAGTAATGAATAAACCAAAACTACTGGATCGACTTTAATCATTTTTTCAGTGAATGACATAGGCTATATATTTTACCCGTGCGAAGCCGGGGCGGGCCGCTAGTATCCATATATAAACAAAGGGATATTCAGAACATACTTTGATCTGGCCCATAATGTATGAAACAACTGTTAGTGAATTTCTAACGGGTCTACATTATACTGCAAGAAATTTCAATTCCTTAACGTGACAAAACGACGCTTGTTCTCGTTATGTTTATATTTAAATATCAATAAGAAACATTTCTGACTTCCGATTGGTATCCAGATTGGTAGTAAGCGTCAGAAACTGACTGGCCCTAGCCCCCAATGGCTTTGACAGCGTCACTGAGTGGGAGATCAGAGTACTGAGACCTAGCCGTGAAAAAGAGACACGCTTCGTGGGGGCTCAAATTTAATTCCGTCCTTAAGGTTCCTCCTCCGAGTCAGGGCAACGGTTAAGGACGTCATTGGGAATGCGCTTTCGACCGCATTCTAGTTGATGAGCTCATCCGACGGTATGAGTGGTAGACGCGACGTGTGAAGCAAAAGACCTGGTCTTCGTCGGCGAGGCGGTGTTGTGTGCGTGTTTCAGTTGTGTATGTAACATTTTCTAATGAGATCTCATCGTCAAGGTCTTGTAGAATATGTTTAG
The DNA here is from genome assembly GCA_023373885.1 of Hestina assimilis. Taxonomy (NCBI): domain Eukaryota; kingdom Metazoa; phylum Arthropoda; class Insecta; order Lepidoptera; family Nymphalidae; genus Hestina; species Hestina assimilis. The sequence continues at coordinate 3,614,075 of CM041767.1, read as the reverse complement.
GGTACATTAATTAAGTCGGCTTGTCATCTATGTCTATGGTCTTATAGAGAGGGTTTAGAGATCTGGCGCATGTTAGAATTTTTTTGTCAGCTAACAATGAAAACCGGCTTTGAAATACTATTCCAAAAATTGAAGAAAGTTTATGGATAACATCTTAATGAGGTTCAGGCTGGGTTCATCTGGTTCAGGCACGTGATCATAAACATTAAGGGTTAGTTCCTGACTCTATTAAATTCGAAATCTAGTTACGATAAATCTTGTCACGTAAATATCGTTATAGAATAGTCTTTACCGCGATCTTGGCGACCTTTAGACACTTTATCCATTGCTTCAATCTGGTGTCGGATGACGTAATATGCTGTCAAAAGTTTGGTATTTCGGATGATAATTGAGAAGTCGGATTTAATGATTCTAGGTCTTGAAAATAATAATCGGACAGACAGATGTATATGATGGATGATTCAATATTAATACAATGATACATAATGCTATAAAATTTCTGATGTAAAGTTGTGGTGGCAGAACCTACGCACCTGTTGTTAGCATAATACTGTTTTGTAGCATTAGTTGCAAAATTAGCATACGGAATTGAGGGGTTAGATATTTAAACTTAATTTGTCAAAAGTGGGAAGGCTTTGCGAGAAAAATACATTTAAAGAAATTCAATAATTCCTTAAAAGCCAGGGACGCGTGAGCAATCTTAACTGTTAATATTAGTTTATAATTGTATCCTGCTGATTTTGCTATTTTTGCAAATTCTCGAGATGACTTGTAAATTTAACCAAAAGTGGACGGCAATATCAAAAAATAACCAGCATTTTATTGTTTCCAACGACTTTTTCCTCGCACGGCACCGGATTAAAACAATGGACAATCGGCCGCAGTTTTATTTAGCGCGAAATCACTTACAAAACAACTTTCTACCGTTATGTTCTGTTGATAACATTAATATATAGGTTTACCGGTGGTTTTGTAATCTTATGCAATTGAGAGAAAGTTTCTTCGGCTCAGGTGTTGTGTTATAATAACCGCATTTTAAAATGTTGAAAAGATTATTGATTTATCATAGCGAGTTATCAGAATCATCTTGGACAGTCCGGCCTTTATTTGTGTGTGTGAATGTATGATCGTAATGGTCGTGTGTGTTTTTAATAGCATATGCGTAAGGGCCGTCGCCTTATATATGAAACTGTCATCGTAGCCTATGGACACTTGCAAAAATAATGTCACATAAGCGTTGCCTCCCACCGTTACAGTGAGATTCTCTGTCTACGCCCCCACCGCTAAACAACAAGTTTTTTTGAGATGTTTGCATTGTTCCTGACTTAAATCTTACTTCTTCTACCGTTGAGCTATTGAGGCTTCAATTATTATAAAAAAATATTTTTAAATATTTTATATATATTGTATGAAAAAAATGTTTGATGTTAAATTGCTTTTGATGTTAAAAAAAGTTTAACTATAGGTGACTTCGGTAAGGGTACTTCACATCGATGAAGAATATACACGATGGTACATATCACTAAGTTAAGAAGCTTTATGTCCAGTCAGTTTATGGATGGGTGACATAGTGATATTTTATTTGAGCGTTTTCGTGATTTGTAGACTAAATAAAAAGCCGGTTTCTTCTGTTATTAATTTGATAACAGTCAACAAGTCAAGTCCACATGGGCGATATGTCCAAAGGTTGACATTAGTTAAACATCTTATAATAATAATAATAATAAACGTTAAAAAATGTGAAGATACATACTTTAAATAAAATTTCTACAAATTATCACCTATCGTCAACCTTTTTTGAGTTTACAGTTTCGAAATAACAGTTCTAACAAACATAACTGAAACGCAAACAGCTTACTAATCTACAAAACTAGATCGGAAGTTAGAACGATCTCAATTTGTGTATTAAAAATTAAAACCGGTAGCTTTCGAGTCGCTCTCGCGTACAGACGCCTCTCTCTGGCGCCAGCAGAGATGGTCAACATTTAAATTAAACCAAAATCTAAATGTTTTTATAAATCTATAGAGTTTTAGATCGCTCGAACGATTGGTTAAAATTGATAATCCGAACTGGCCCAATGGATTTATACCGAAGGTCGTGGGTTCAAATCCGGTCAAGCACCTCAAAGTTTTCAAGTGCTTTTTAATATTAACTAAACGCTACACACACAATGTATTCCTTTAGGATAGTTTAGGATAGTTATAGCCTGTTTCCGGAAACATACACAATGACAAGAAGAAACACACTCAGACCGGAAAACATGCCTGTTTGTTCAATACAAACTCTCTATCTCTCTAATCTACCCGTAGTCGGAATCAAACCCGCGGCCTGTGGCGCTTAAGGCAGGCTCGCTACCAAAAAACATCGTGAGGAAACCTGCATGTAATTAAAACATTATGGGCTTAAAAACACTGCCTTATTTTAGCGTCAAATATAACACAATACATTACTTAAAACATATTTTAATATGCTAAGTGAGCAGAAAAAAATATGTCGTGATGCTTATAAAATGTTCTTAGCACCTGACAATGTAAGCGTATCGTTTCTAGTGACAGTAGTGCGTTCTTTCTATAAACATACACACCGTGTTCTATAGAATTATATAATATAAAAATAAAATTATATAAAAAATGAAAGTAATGTTTATAGCATCTGGTAGTTACTTGAAAAAGTGCTATTTATTTTTAATATAATTTGGTAAGTTATTTCCGCCAAAAATATATTTGAAATTGGAATATTATAACCACAATAAATTAAAAACGTTTATAACATTAAATAAAAATAAACAACTTAAAAATAATCTTAATAAAATTGTTTTTCCAAGCGCGTTAATTTTAATTGGAATTTAAATTATAATAATAAATCCCAAATAAAATAATGACTTTTATTAAAATCATATGCGTTTAAAAGTCTTTCATAATATATACATAAAGGATAAAATTATTATTATATTAATAATACTTAATTATCTATTTATTAATTTTTTATTATTATACGTTCTCTACTCTAGTACTTATTACTGTGTAGTAATTAGCAATTAATTAAGTGAGGAATTTTATTTATAACTAGCTGAGTCCGTGACTTCGCTCGCGTGGTGTACCGATTCTTTGTTGCACGGAACCCTAATTATTTTTTCATATATTTAAGTAGCTTAAGTTACTCCTTATAACATCAGTTATCTGTCAGTGAAAGTCCCTTTAAAATCGGTCCAGCCGTTTCAGAGATTAGCCGGAACTAAACGACAGATAGAGATAGAGAATTTTTTTTTGTCTAAATATCCACTAAAATGCGACTATTGGTTTAGCAGCTATGATACCACAGACAACACAACGACACACAGACATGTCAAAATTATAACAACCGTCTTTTCGATCGAGGGTTGAAAATAGCTTTGCAAACATTAGCCGTCCTTAGATTGTGAAGACGTTCACAGGAGGCAATCTAAGAGGACGGAATCAAAGGGCCCCCGTGAGGGCTGACCCTTTTTCACGACCAGGTCTCTGTAGTCGGCCCCCAGCTTGGTGACGCTGTCAAGGCCAGTAGGGCAATACGCAATCTGAAAAAATAAACATCAGTGGAGTCGGGGGAAAAACTACTAAAGTTCTTATTTTTATGAACTTATACAGCCTTTTCTTAAATATAAGTAATTATGTTACATAATTTTTGTACTGTCGAAATTCGATGCGTGTGAACCATCGAGAGTTAGCCATTATTTGGATATAATAAAAAAAAAACCGACCAAGTGCGAGTCGGACTCGTGAACGAAGGGTTCCGTATCATTATCTATAAAAACGGCCAAAAAAAAAATCGTTTGTTGTATGAAACCCTCCATAAATATTTTATTCCGTTATTGTTATCGCGACAATAGAAATAGATCGTCTGTGAAAATTTCATCTATCTAACTAATACGCCATGAGCCGACTGACGGCCGGACAGCCTTATTAATAGGGTTTTTTCGGTAGAGAACCCTAAAAATTGTGACATCCAAGTGAGTGTTACGTATGCTAAGTACATCCGGTATGCAAAATTACTCGCGTCAGATCGTAACGATTACGAAAAGAACTGACATACGCATCTTGTTGCGCTCTGTTTAACGCGCCATCTTTGCGGAAATTTGGCTATAGGTTCTGACAGACATGCTCATTAAGGTACTGACAGACATGCTCATATTGGACGCAAATAAGCAATACCATGTCAACCCACAAAATTGAAAAAACTGATGTATATATGCAGAAGTGTTGGTAAATGGTTGAAGAACATTTTTCTTCAATATTTGTAGGGTTTTAAGCTTTAAAACTTCTAAAAAGCCATTTTTAATCATGCAATTTATGTATTATGTTAAACGTTTTGGGTTATATTATATATGAAATATGCAGTTTGTATACTTATTTTTTGTGAAAATAAGTAAAATAACTTATATAAATCTGAAATTGCCAAAAACTTGACCAATACATAAAAAAATTCATATAAAGCAAGTTGTACAAAATTTTCAAACGCGTTTTTCTCGAAATGACATTCGCGTGAGTTGACATGGTATTGCTTATTTGCGTCCATTTGAGCATGCTTGTAAGTTTGCTTAAAACTAGCATGCTCTGCACCTAGAGAGCTCTGTTCTTTAGAGCATACTCCTAACATTTAACTCCTCCGCACATTAATCAAATCTATACTACCCACTATTTACTAGCACTTTCACACTCATAGCCGAGTGCACCCACTGATCGGCAAACGATCGGTAGGTTAAGCAACTTTAGGTGCGGTCAGTCACTAGATGGGTGATCGCATAGTGGTATTTCAACCGAGCGTCTCCGTGCTTCGGAGGGCACGTAAAAGTCGGTCCCGGCTGTTGACAATTTGACAACAGTCGATAAGTCAAGTCAGAGGCCTATACGGGTGACCTGAACAACTCTGACACTAGGTTGGCCACTAACCACTCGATAAGAAGAAGATAAGAATAACCTATTCAGAGGCGCTGGACACGAAGCTCTTAGCAAGGTGCCAAAATAAGGAAAAAACCACCCATGCTCGTGACGGATCCGCACATAAAGGTTATTCCTTATCATCTTAGCATAAAAATATCAAGTCCCTTGTGTGGGAACCTCTTTACTTTTAAATTTGATTTTTAGTATTCGTTGTTGTAGCGGAAACAGAAATACACATTCTGTAAAAATTGTTACTCTCTATCTATTCTCTTCGTGACATACAGCCCGTTGACAGACGAACGGACAGTGCTCCGTTGGAACCCTTTAGGTATCCTAAAAACATATACGCGATTAAAAACTCATAAAGAAAACCTTTATCACACCATATTATGTACTAAAATAAAGGAATCTTTTTCGTGCAGAAAGTTACAATTTATGTTTAATTATAAATATATTAAATTCAATCAATTATTATTATAAATAAATTTTCCCTCCCAATGTCAAACACATGTCTGACATTTGATTTCATTAAATTCATTTAATTTAAATTTAGAATATTCCAAATTCAAAAATTCTAATTCGAAATGAACTAAGCTAGCAGTCATTAACCCTAACAGTCATTAAAGAAAGCAGTCCCTAAGGAAAACTATTTACGATGTAATTTGAATACTATATCTAAAGACATTGAGTTTAAATTTATAATATCCGCCAATAAGTTGTTAATATATAATCATTTATATACAAGCTGTTTTAAGTTTTGCGGTAAGGACTGGAGAGTTCAATTTGCCTTGTCTTCTGTAATGTGATTTAAGTCGTTTTGCCATTATTTAAAGGTATGTTTTGGAAAGCTAAAGCGAAAGTAGAGGCTGGTTGTAGGTGGACGCACCGTCTTGATACTTAGTGAATTATAATTATACATATTTCTTTTATCTCGTACGTGATAATTTTAATTGAGTTTTTGAATTTGCGTATTTTCTAAATGATAATAATAATGTATTTTATAAAATTAAGAATAAAACCAGATAGTGAACTTGAAAATAATATTAAATATTACTTTTTTTAAATAAAAACTCATCGTAAAATTTGTTTTCGTTATCCAAGTAATATGATACTTAATATTCTTTATAAAATATACTTCATACTGTGTAATTAATACACGTTTTCTGCTTCCAATTGTGATCATGAGTGGTCAATCTAGTCTCAGAATTATTCAGATTACGCATGTTCTATAGGCCTTTAAGGCCTTTTTATTGACTGTTAAGACTATCAATTAGATAACAGTTTGAAACATGGAATGAAATATCATTACGCGGTCACCCATCCATAGACTCATCACGCGAAAGCTGCTTGGTTCACAGATCGTTTACCGACCACTGATAGCACCTATCTATCAGCATTCATAGACTTACTGTATACTATGGGCTTGTTATTCCATGCAGACAAAATATCAATGACTCGTTGGTGCCCCTTCGTAATTCAACACCAACGCAATAAAACGAAGTTAGTCACAAGCTTGCAACATAACCAAATAAATTGTTTTTGAACCAGCGAGTCTTAAAATTATTCTGTAACCAGTCAGTCTATGTGATCATCTCGTTATTAAAATATTTTGTTGCAACATAATAAATCCCTCCAATTATTGTAAGACGTAGTGTAGAAAATCTTCCCCCCACTGTGCCTCGGAGAGCACGTTAAGCTGTCGGTTCCGCTTGTTATTACATAACATCTGATAATAATAATTAACTCTTGATAAGTAAATTTCTCTTATCCAATGAGTTCGCCCATAGGGTTACGGAGGTGAGATGGCAATCGCTCTGTGTAAAAACTAGTTATCCGTGAAATCAGGACAAGAGTAAGAACCAGACCTTGGTAAAAAACTCATATAATACCGGGAATAATGCTAGGAAGAACAAGAAGTAATGTGGAAAATCTTCATTCCCCAATAATAATTTATATATATTTAATAAGATCAAGATCACTTGGTTGTCAATTGTTGACATTTTAATATGTAGATTGTAGAATCCCAATGTCACCAGCACGACTGCTATTAAATTAATTATTATATTTCCTTTTCTCAAGTTTCTAAACGATTTTTGTTTTCATTATTAAAATAGCAAATGAAATTTTGAAAAAACAAAACTATTTTATTGAAACAATTATTTTATTATTGAAAAATTATTTTATTATTGAAAATTAAAAAAATTCAATGCAGTATCATCAATTTTTTTTTTACATTAAAACTGTTGTTGTCTTATTATTATTATTTTTACAATTAATGATATACTGTAATAAAAAAAACATTTGTGTCAAAGCTTGTCAAATCAAATGTAATTCTGCTAATATAATCTGTAATTAATAAAACAGATTATGAAATAATCTGACATCATCAATCAGTATTCGATACGCGGTTGATTAACATAAATAAATAAATGTTTGTTTTAACTACGTAACAGAGAAAATGTTACACCAACGAAAGTGAAAAAGGTACGTGTTCGCGCCAATCGCTTACTTCCGAATTCCAACTTCCCTCGTGTAGACGTCTTGCACAGATAAAACAGAAAATTAAAAAAGTGCCTAAATAAGAAAAAATCTATATTCAAAAATAGAACACATTATTAAATAAGCAGATTAAAAAAAACTTACAAATATAATAAAATTATCAATGATAATAAAAATATAATTTTATTAATATAAATCAAAGTGATAATTAAAACAGTGCGCTAAAAAGTTTTTATTACTCTATATCATGTGTCAAAAGTGTTAGTGATGTGCGTTTTATCGAATTCGATGGCGGGAAAACAGAATTTCAAAATTCGAAGAAGATGCATTTTATTCTTTTTAATTATCGCTCTGGATTCTTGTTTTTCTTCGGAAATTGAAAATGACGTTTTGACTTTGCAAGATAACTTAGATCTGAGTGACGAAGTCTCTGATAGACGGAGACCAGTGAACGGACAAGAGAAAGACATTTTATTATTAGACGCTTTGGGAAGGAGGAAGGGCTCTTATCAAAACTCGTATGGCACCAGTTCCTCTCAGGAGGATGACTCTATAATGGATTTACTTGGAAAGAGTAAGTATTAATTATAAGTCCAAAATAAAATTAAGTTCTAAATTATAGCCTAGGCAGTCGCAGGTTCGCTTCCCGCTGGGGGCAGATTTTTGTTTTTTTTCTTACAAATATCTGTTTCGGTCTGGGCGTTGTCCTTGTGGGTCTCCATACCGTATCAGGGAGAGTTCATCCATAATAATAATTGTTAGCTCTTGATAGATAATTTGCCCTCAATAAGTTACTGGGTAGCCCTTAGGGTTGCGGAGGTCAGGTGGCAATCACTCTGTGCCTGTAATCTGTAGAAGTAACCGCTCAAATCTGGGTAAGAGTAATAAACAGCCCCTGAGAAACTCACTGGGAATAATGCTAATGAGAAGATTGGATTTTCTCTCTTTTTTTGTTAAGGGTTAAAATATAGACCAAAAAAATTATATTTTATTATAGTGTCTTTCTATTTCATGACGGTTGTTAAACAAGCATATGGTCCGCTATATATAGATTTTCGGAGGTTAGGATGTTTTTTAGAATATTAGGATTGCCTGTTCAAGTCATTACTAATACTCCTATTGCCCCTCCAAATAAGCTCGTAGCTAGGAGTGGGTACTACAACAGCCAAAGGGGGTCAGGATTGAGCTCCTAACAGTCGCGTTAACGGAGTGCAGTCGGCCCTATAACCGTTGTGCTTTTAATGTCACGAAAACGTAAACACCGCTGAACAGATTTAGATGAAATTTGGCATACAGATACTGTATTACCAGGATTAGCACGTTCACCATTTGTGCAGACATCCGCGTTAAACAATTTCATACTAGCGTTTTATTGCAGCGTTAAAGCTCGTTTTTCGAATCTAAGGCGCGTGTATTACCGCACACGTAACTCGTACGAGCTTTTTTTATTTATTTATATAATGATGATTGACAAACAAGCATGCGATCCGCCTGATGATAAACAGGCACCGCTACTTATTGCCATTCGAAGGCATGAGATGAAAAGGGAAAAAAGAAAGGGTGCAGAGGGTATGGGAGATTAGGCCTCTGACGAGCCAGCTATTTGTGCTGAGAAATGTATGGCTCTACTACTACTAAAACTACTAAAACATGCATAATATTTTTTTAATAAGATGCTACTGACACTCCACCAACCGGTTCGAGCGTACAACCTAGAATAAACACGTGCAAACGCGCGTGTAAGCGCGTATTACGAAACGACCGTCTGTAACCTCCCTTAACGATTACTTCATGGCTAAGAACTCACGTACAAAATTGATAAACTAAATAAGTATAATGCATAAGATGTTATCTGAAAGTGACGGACGAAATGTCAAATAAAGCTTTCTATTTTATAATGATAATATTGCACCGTGAAAGTCGATTTCAAGTACAAATTACTTCCTGAACTATACGAGTATACTTTGATAATGTTATTTAATCTATGAGTTTGCAATTTTAAGCTATCGGGCCGATTATGTCACGAGTTATGATTATAGTAACTATACGTTTTTGTTTCTATCGGGAATGTCCTGTTTTTCGTCATAGCAGTGTCCCTGAATACAGTTTCGGGACGGGAATGTCCCGTTTTATTTTAACTAATTTGTGTGCTAAGTCTAAGTCAATGATGGAAGGTCTTTTGTATGCAAGAGGCTGGCTAGGAAGGTAGTGTCTTTGGCATTACTGTGTTTCGGATTGAAGGGCGCTGTAGGCTAGTGGGCAAAGGAGGTTTAAGAACCAATACCTCGAGGTTGGCAATGCGCGAGTGGCACCTACTAATGGTGTTGCAAGGTGGAGCGTATGCTTGCTTGCCAACCTAGTAACATAAAAAAATTATGCTTCTGGACGTTAAAGTTGATAGTTTTATTAATAATTTTTATTCAATTAGAAAAAAAGGCCAAAAGCGAGTTGAACTTGCGCATGAAGAGTTTCGCTCCCATTAGCTATAAGTAAGTCAACGGGAACTACTATATAGGTTTGTGACCTATAGGCTACTTCTCGTTGACCTAGAATTATCAATTTTGGTTATTACAGAACTAGTAAAGGGAAAATTCCGAAAAATTAAAAAGGTTGAAATTTGAGGTAAATTTTTGTACTTGCAAGCTCTCCTGTAAATCTAAATTTGCTCTTTATAGTGACTCAGGACCTCGATTTTTTATTTATTATACCTAAACTTCTTCTTCTTCTTCGTCCTAGCATTATTACCGGTATTTTATTTTTTACCCAGAGTCTGCTTATTACTCTTATCCGGATTTGACAGGTTACTAGTTTTTACACGGAGCGATTAGCATCTGACCTCCGCAACTCTAAGGGCGAACCAGTAACTCATTGGATTAGAGCAATTTACTTATCAAGAGTTAACGATTATTATCAGATGTTATGTGATAACAACCGGGACTGACATCTTAACGTGCTCTCGAGGCACGGCGGGAGACCCACGGACAAACGCCCAGACCGAGACAGAAATTTTAACAAACATCTACCCGAGCAGGAATTGAACCCGCAATTATTATACCTAATAGATAATAAAAAAAAAAGTACATAGAGTCAAAATAAAGTATCATTGATTTTTCTTTGGCATTATATTTAAAAACATGTGTTCTATTGGTTTTGGCAAGATTTATCAAGTATTACTTATCTTAATCTTTACTAATATTATAAATGATAAAGTAACTCTGTCTCCTTGTGTGTGTGTCGCGTTTTCTCGCCAAAACTACTAAACCGATTTTAATGAAATTTGGTAATAGAAGAAATAGATAGTCTAGAGCCTGATAGTATAAAGATGGCAGGGGGGAGGGTGTACAGAATTTGTAGTAAAATCACGTTAATCATAATCATAATCATTTTATTGCATAATTGTAAGTACAGTCATGAGGTGTTAATAATTAATTTATAAAAAGTTCTGTACTATTAGCCATGAAATGGTGTGCAATTTTTACATTTGTCAATTATATTCTATACAATAATTAAATTATAATGATCATAGCATGCAATTAAATAATCAATAATTTTTCATTTCAAGCAATTCATTTCACCGTTGTGGCGTTGTGGGTAGCGAGTCTGCCTTAAGCCTCGACGGTTGCGGGTTCGATTCCCGCTCGAAGCAGATGTTTGTATTAATCGTACAGGCATGTTTTCCGGTCTGGTTGTGTTTGTCCTTGTCATTATGAATGTTTCCGGACCCCCGACACAGGATATAATTATCCTAATGGGGGCCGTTGAGTGTGTAGCGTTTATTTATTTCGTTAGCAAGTTATTCACCCGGGCGAAGCCGCTGACGGAAGCTAGTTTTCTATAAGGTTCTCTTTGAACTTGAAGCTTTGTTTCTTTCGTCACGCCATTTCATCACAGAAACTACGTGTTAGTGATGATGACATTAAAATTGATTACTTTATACAAGTACCGTCATTCTTATTGACTCCATTTTTATGTAAATAATTCCGAAAAACTCAGAGAAATCAAATCTAGCAAAATAAAGTATTTTCGCGTACTTGAATGTTCTCGTAAAGTGTAGAATACAATTTCCCGAAATAACATGGTCCAGGGCATCGCAAGTAGGCCCATGGGTGTAGCCAGCATTTGGCCTAGGGTAGGGCAAAATTTTTATTTAGGGTCCAGAGAGAGGCAAAACGAATATATTGTTCAATAGTTATTAGTTAAATAGTGTATTTTTCAGTATTTCGCAAGGTCCGGTACCTTACTACGCCCATGCGTAATACTTAATTATAAAGTACGTTTGGCAGCTCTAGTCTAAATATAATGCCTTATCGAACATTTACTTACAAAATAAGATTAATTTTGCGGACGAAGTCGCGGGGAGAAGCTAGTAATAAATAAGTCAAGGTAAGTTTAATAAAGTAATATGATGACGTCACAGCACAATGATTACATAAACATCATAATTCACGCAACGATAGATCAATATGGCGGTGAACGGCCGCTATAGATCAATTTCTCTGCGCACGCGCACTTTTACTCTCGTTGATGTCTTGTTTATAATCACGCGATTGTTGTTTTGGTATTAATTACTATTAATAATTTATTATTGGTAATAAAATACTACACTTTTTGTTATATTATACGACGATACGGGTTCGAATCCCGCTGTGGGTGGGTGTTTGTATTCATTTTACAAACATCTGTTTTTCGATCAGAGCGTTTGTCCTTGTGGCGCCCACACCGTGCTTCGGAGAGCACGTTAAGCTGTCGGTCCCGGTTGCTATCCCATAACATCTGATAATAATCGTTAACTCTTGATAAGTAAATAGATTTTATCCAATGGGTTACTGGTTCGGGCTTAGGGTTGCAGAGATCAGATGGCAATCGCACTGTATAAAAACTAGTAGTTTACAAATCCGGATATGAGTAATAACCATACCCTGGGTAGATATCTAATTGCATGACACCGTTGTGGCGTTGTGGGTAGCGAGTCCGCCTTAAACCTCGACGGTTGCGGGTTCGATTCCCGCTCGGAGCAGATGTTTGTATTAATCGTACAGTATGTTTTCCGGTGTGGGTGTGTTTGTCCTGTCATTGTGAATGTTTCGGACCCCCAACACAGGATATAATTATCCTAATGGGGGCCGTTGAGTGTGTAGCATTTATTATTTATTTATGTTCATCGAACATTATAAATTTTAAGAATTACATCAGTTCTATGACACTGAAATAATTATCACTATCCTACTAGCGGCTTCGCCCGCGTTTTTTTTTATTTCATGATGGTTGGCAAACAAGCATACGGTCCACCTGATGGTAAGTAGTCCCCGAACTGTATGAATGCGCGCGATACATGCGCCTTGCCAACCAAAAAAAAAAGTAGGAAGGAATGAGAAGGGAAAAAAGGGAATGGAGGGGTGGGAGATTAGGCCTCCAGCGGTCTCACTCATCGCACGGAATGCGATATTACGAACTAGAGGTTAGTACTTCCCCGGCCGAACCGGCCCATTTGTACTGGGAGAAGTATGTAGCCACTACCGTTAAACATTTGTGTAAAACATTCACAGAAACTAGGGCTGTACGATTAGGCCGGTCAAGCCAGCTAAAAAGTTAGCTAAAGCTAGCTATTAGCTGATCAGGTTAGCTAATTTAGCCTGTTATCTACATTAGCTTGGCCGGCTAACCTAGCTTAGCTTAGTTAATAGGCTAACGGCTAACCAGCTCAACGGCTAATTTTTATATTCTGGTTAATTTGTAAGAGAATTAGTTAAAATTTTGATACTATTTTTCGTTTTGTAACCAGTTATTACCAGTTTAGCTCACTAGCTGGTAAACGATCAGTGGGCTAAGCGATATTTAGGGCGGACCGCGCCTGGAGTTACTTAACCGGTCACCCGTCCACATACTGACCGCACCTGAAGTTACCTAACCGGTCACCTATCCATACACCGACCGCGCCTAAGGCTACTTATACTGACCGCCCTGAATGTCGCTTAGTAGGGTATTTTGCAATTTTTGAATGTCATATTTATTTATATCGAATCAACCGCCTAAAGAAGTTTCAAGCTTTAAAATTAAGATACTTCCATACAACTTTTCATCCCCCTTTTCAACTCCTTAAAACTCTTTTTAGCATTAAAAAGTAGCCTATGTTCCTTCTCAGGCTCTAGACTATCTGTGTACCAAAATTTCATTTAAATCGGTTCAGTAGTTTTGACGTGAAAGCGCGACATACGGACAGATACACCGTTGTGGCGTTGTGGGTAGCGAGTCTGTCTTAAGCCTCGACGGTTGCGGGTTCGATTCTCGCTCGGAGCAGATGTTTGTATTAATCGTACAGGCATGTTTTTCGGTCTGGTTGTGTTTGTCCTTGTCATTGTGAATGTTTCCGGACCCCCGACACAGGATATAATTATCCAAATGGGGGCCGTTGAGTGTGTACCGTTTATTTATTTATTAGATAGAGAGAGAGTGACTCACAATTTTTTTCATTTTTTTAAAATGTTGTCTTTATTTTTTAATCAATATATCAACTAATTATTATTTTCGTCTTTTTCAGTGATACCTCAAACATGCCGATATAGGGGTGCGAGGTACCCTTGCGGCTTGAGCATATCCTGTGTTCTGGGGGTGGCAAACCGATGGACCTCTGCTCAGGTGGCATGATCTGGGCCTGTTGTGTGGACAAAGACTCGACCGAGCGCCCTAGTGAGATTGCGCCTATTGTGCATAATGCTAGTAAGTCTTTTTTATTATTTCGCTACACACTCAACAGCCCCCATCAGGATAGTCATATCCTGTGTCGGCGGTCCGGAAACATACACAATGACAAGGACAGACACACCCAGACCGGAAAACATGCCTGTATGATTAATACAAATATCTGCTCCGAGCGCGAATCGACCCCTGACCTGTGGCGTTCAATTTTATAAATTAATTTTATCAACACAGACTTACTATGGACCGGTTTTTCATACAGACAAAATGTCACAGACTAGTTGGTGCCGCTTCGTAAATTCAACGCCAACGCAACGGAACGAAGCTAGTCACAAGCTTGCAACATAACCAAATCAAGTTACCATGTGATTGACTTCGTTCCGTTGCCTTGCTGTTAAATTTGTAAAGCCAGAAATGAAGTCTGTGAAATTTTGTCTTAATAAAAGGTTCAGTCTATATGTATATTATAAGTTTATGATTTTGAATACTTAAATTAACAACCTATTAATATTTAAAATATGTGAAAGTTTGTTTAGATAATCATAATAATAATAAACGCTACACACTCAACGGTCCCCATTAGGATAGTTATATCCTGTGTCGGGGTCCGGAAACATACACAATGACAAGGACAAACACACCCGCCCAGAAAACATGCCTGTATGGCCAATACATACAACTGCTCCGAGCGCGAACCGTCACCCGACCTGTGGCGTTTAAGCCAGACTCGCTACCGCTGCGCCACAACGTCGTCAATTTTATAATTTTTTATAGATGTTACTATTCTGTAGTGTAGACGATTCTTTCAAAACTGACCCAAATAATGTACGCTCAACGAAACAAAAGGCTTACCAAATGCTTATTCATAAGACATTGAATTATGAAATTGTGTTATGTATGAATACAATTGACTCTCTCTATGTAACTCCTTAAGTTAGAAGCGTATAGCGATATAGATTTAAGTGGGAAGCTTCCGTGCTTTCGATTTTTCATGTAAGGAGCTAAGGAGAATAAAGTATGTCACACGTAATGGGAGGTTTTGGTGACGAATTGTGACATTGTATGACAAAGGGGGTCTTAAGCTTTGTGACGTCACACTTTGAAATCTAATATATCTAAGTATTTGAACACGAAATCTATTTTTATTTATTTTATTTATTTAATTATTACAAGAAAACTGTTACAAAAGATACATAATATAATGGTGAATACAGAATGCGGGATACAGTTGCATTGATTGGACGTCTGAGACTGAACTAGAAATGAATCTGTATCTCAGTCTTCAGCGCTCTTCCAAACTAAACATAGTCAAATATTACATTACTATATTATTAATTTTCTTTTTTAAAAAATGAAAGTAGAAAATATAATAAAAAAAAATAATAATTACAAAATATAATCATATTACAAAATAAAGAAATTTAGAAAAACTTTAGGAAAACCATTGAGATTATAGTAAGCAAGACCTCACTGAAGTCTTAACGAAAAAATTTAAACATTTTAATAAATAAACTGTGTCGGGTGTCCAGAACCACATACAAGACCAAACATACCCAGATCAGACAACATGCGTGTAAATCTAAGTCGCAACCTGTTGCGCATGACAGGTTCCCTACCGCTGCATCATACTTAGTTAACTCATTTCGAAACTGTTGTTTTTGGAACGAAGTTCCTTATCGCGCGTTGTGAAAGGGGCTAGACGGAAAAAATTCTTACGAAAAGTTGTCACGACACTTTTTGCTAATAGTTGTAAGCCGTGCGGCGTCGCATGTTTCTCTGTCTGTCTCTCTCTCTTATAGAAAGCAAGCCAGATATTTTCATTTCTATTTCGCATTGAACAGTGTGGTGTCGCGACGATTATTTTTGTTGAGTGTATACAGGTTTTTTGTAAATAATAAATAATGTTAATAATAAAAAAATATTATTATAACTTAAAAAAATAAAATTTTATTACAATTCCTTCACTAATTAATCGAAAGGAACTTCGTTCCATCCGGGTGTCCCTTGACACCTCTCAAGTTTTTTAATATTTTCTACATGTAAATTTCAAAAAGTCTATGACGTCACACTAGTGATCTTGTATTAAGTGCAACGTATGAAGGTTCAATTTTAGCTTGGGACACATGTTTGTATTGACCATACAAGTTTTCTGTGTCTGGGTGGTTGTGGTTTATTTGTGTATGTTTTGCGACTCATATTACTATCCTTATTGAGACCATTGAGATTGTAGCATTTATTATTAGTCTTAGAAAATAATTGTTCGTAAGTCCGCACTATTTAATAACTTGTACCCCAGGCTAACAAGTTTACGCAGCGATTGTTCGAACTTCGCTAATATCAGTGCAACATTTGTATCCGGAACTGTATCCTACAGTTTTATTATGTCTTAATTTCATAATATGTTTGAACTTTCACGCGCTTAAAGCGATTGTATTCATTACAAAAGATGACCCCGTTTGTATATCTTTTAATTTACTTACGTAACATGTAAAGATTACGTAAAGAAATAACGGAACTTGACTGTTTAAAAGTTTTTGTTTTAGAGGTAAAACTTATTTCATCTATTGACCCAATTTTTTCAAAACCACAATGATTTCTTGAAACCACATTTAGAATATAAGTTTAAACTTGTTTTTGTGACTAAGTTGGCAAGCAAGCATACGACCTACCTGATGGTAAGCTTGGTCGTAGCCTATGAGCGTTTGCAACACCATTAGTAGGTGCCACTCATGCTGTACCAACCTCACTATATTACTTCTTAAATCGCCTCTGCCTAGTAATTTCACTAGCCTACAGTGCCCTTCAAACCGGAACACAGTAATGCCTAAGCACTACTATTTGGCGGCAGAATATTTGAAACTGTGGTGGTACCTACCTAGCCGGCCTCTTGCAGCAAAGACCTACTCACCAGTGTGACTTATTGCACTGGTGGAATAACCTCTGCTAATATGACAGAGGCTATCCCAACAGCGGACGATGGGGTCGTCATATCCTGACGCCGGGATATATAAAATAAACTTGAGACCTACAATATAATTGTAAAAGCATTGTATTTATGAAATATATTTCATCAGTCAGTTATGTGACAATAATTTATTATCTATTGTAGTATATATCAATGAGAATTTTTATGCAAATCTTATGAATACAATTTCTTAGTTTTGATTGTGAAATAATTATAAGAATTATATTGAAATTTAACATTTTTGACATTTTTAACATTTTTAACATTTTTAACATTTTTGAAATTAGATTTTACATTACATTTTAATGAAATTATAAGTCTGATGTTAGTACTTTTTTTGGCGTATTGGTACTGCTGTTTTTACCCTCAACGGTTGCGGGTTCGATTCCCGCTCGGGAAAGGTGTTATTATTCACCTTACAAACATCAGAGGTCAGAGAAGAGACGTATTGAATTGATGTAAATAAACTGAAACTCCGTTAATTCACATTACAACAACGAAGATACATTAGTACTTAGGCGTCGGGACGTGGCGAACCCATCGCCCGCTGTTGGGATAATCTCTGTCATACCAGAGATTATTACATCAGTGCAATCAGTCACACTAGTCGTAAGTCTTTCATTGCAAGAGGCCGGCTAGGAAGGTACCAATGCAGTGTCAAACGTTCTACCGCAAAGCAGAAGTGTCTTTTATATTACTGTGTTCCAGTTTGAAGGGCACTGTAGGCTAATGATATTACTGGGAAAAACAGATTTCAGAAACAATATCTCGAGGTTGATGCGTGAGAGACACAAATGGTGTTGCGCGCGCTCATAGGCTACGGCAACCGCTTACTATCAGGTGGGCAGTGTGCTTGCTTGTCAACTTAATAACACAAAGAAACTCTATTTTTATTGATTATACAGAGATTTTTCAAAAGAGTATTTGTATTTGTGTTTTTACAAAAAAATCGGTCGAAAAGTGTTTTTGAACCGTTACGAAATCGCACATACAAACCAACTAAAAGATTTATATGTATATATTTAACTTAATAGCATTGTAAAAAAACTTATCGTGTGGTTACCAAAAATGGCGTGACAAACAAATCGCAAATGTAATTTACAAAATTAGTACAAATAGCACATACAGAAAAACAAAACAAAATGAAACGAATTAGAAAGAAATTGCCCAATTTTCTGGTCGAGAGAAAGAGACCCAGTGAAAGTCGCGGATCGCGTCTAGTGAAGCGTTAACACAATGGTTACTTAGAAAAAAAGGGTAATTGTATATCCGGGACGGGTTATCTAAGTTTGGAAAGTATTGTTTAATGTGAGTAATTTTGTGGCTATCCGGAATATGATTAGGAGAAGGTTCAACGTTATTAAATTTTGTGGCGCAATGGTAGCGAATTACTTTAAGCGCCACAGGGATTCGATTCCTGTTCGGAGCATGTTTGTATTGACCATACAGGGATGTTTTCCGGTCTGGGTATATTGTGTTTCCGGACCCCGACGCAGGATATAACTATCCTAATGGGGGTCGTTGAGTGTGTAGCGTTTATTATTATTAGAAAGAATTAGTTGAGAAATAATTGGTTTTATAAAAACAATTTCCTTCTGCCCGCGCCTTCGCCCGCTTGAATAACGTTTTTCTTTCATCCCCTATTCCCTATTGTTATTTTACACCCTTGAGGGTAAAACTTGTACAATCTTTGATTGTCATATTTATTTAATCGAATGAACAGCCTGAAAATAAGTTTCAAGCTTCTAGCTCTAAAAATTACAATACTTGCATAAAAATTTTCAGCCCCCCCTTTCAATTTCTTACAACACTTTTTTCATTAAAAAGTACCCTTTCTCAGGTTCTAGACTATCTGTGTACCAATTTTCATTTGAGTCTCAGTAGTTTTGGCGTGAAAGATCGACTGACAGACAGACAGACAGACAGACAGAATTACTTTCACATTTATAATATTACGTAAGGAGTTATCGACTTTAAAATAAAGTAGTATTCACATATAATAATAATTATTATAGTAAATGGTAAGGGTTGGTCGTAGCCTATGAGCGCAAGCAACACTCACGCGTTGTCAACCTCGAGATATTGGTTCTTAAAACTCCTTTGCTCAGTAATGTCACTAGCTACAGTGTCCTTTAAACCGAAACACGTCCTCGCCGGCGAGGACGAGGTCCTTTGTTTCGCACGTCGCGTCGCGTTCACACCGTCGGGTTAGTCTATCGTATAGAATGCGCTCGGAGCGCTGTCTCCATCTCGGCTTCGCAGGAGGCACCCTAAGGACGGAATCAAATTTGAGGGCTGAGGGCTGTCCCTTTATCACGGCTGAGTCTCAGTACTCGGCCCCCGCCCGGTGACGCTGTCAAGGCCAGTAGGGCCAACAGCATACAACGAAACACAATTCTGCTTTACGGTAGACTACTACCGATCTGATACTCTAGTCATTAAGTCACTACGGCTACCTAGACCTCACGCAATAAAAGTCCTAAAATAATTTTATAGTTTGGTAAAACTACACAATTGGAAGAAAAAACATCCCGGAGATCTGAAAATTTTACAGGTTTTCCCTTGTTAGAAACAAGTTCTAAAAATTTCTAAAAAATAAAAAGTCTATTTGGGCGATGACCTAGAGGGAGGGAGACCTTTATACCAGTTCTTTTTGAGTTCATAACGAAAACTGATTCCTATGCCTTTTACGCATGACTAATATTTCTGGATTTATGGGGCTGAAAACAGTTTTTTTCTCTTCGATTGGCCTTTATTTGTTTAATTTTACTGGGCCTAATAATACAAGTAATATCTGTTAGTACTTTTGTTATATAATCAGACGTTTTACGTAAGTATTAATCCATTATACAATTATTTAAACGCTTCCTATATCCATATGTAATTATTTTCGTAACGGTAAAAATTATTTTTTGTTAAACTTGTTTTTTCTTCACTTTACTAAGTAAAAACGAATTCATTACATAACAAATGTACATTCATGTATTCATATACCGAAGTACTATTACGTACTCAATAGCAATTAAAAAAATATTTTGTTTTACAACAAAGGCGGAACAGTCATAAATATTTTTCTGACTGTGTATTGCTGTTGGGAGAAAGGGATGGTCCTCGCGGGGGCTTAAAGTTGATTTCGTCACTATGGCCTTCTGCTAGGCCGGTGCGTTTCTGTGCTGTGATTTTATACGAACAAGCCTGCATACGTCTGCTATATACAGTAATGGTAACCACCATGTATGACGTAATTATTTTGCGTACGTAATTACTAACAAAAACATAACATTTTCAAAAATTCTAATTCTCGCAACGCATTTGTTCTATTATAAAAAGTTGTGAGATCTAATGTAAAACCATGACTGAAACTTGGCAATTGCATGACACTAAAGTACTTTAAATATATGTTGTAAATAAAACGTAGTAAATGTAACATTTCACAACAGGTGACCTTATAGAGCTCATCGGCACATTCCCACACGAAACCTTCGATTACCAAACAAACACACAATTCGAGGACCCGATCATCATCTACACGGACACAAACCGACCGAAACCGCACTACAACCGACCCAAACCGGTCGCCGACCGCCCCGAAACGGATCAGTCCGGCTTAAACCGGCCGAAACCGGATTGGAGCATACAAGACTACGATCAAAATCACTATTACCACGTTAAACCTTCGTATCATGAAACCACAACACGTTTGCCGGATAGTTTCTACACGGATAATTTAGATTCAAATAAACCGGATGGTGATGATGGTTATGTACCGGTGCACACGAACGGTCATAAACCACCGAGACCTAGTTACCCGGGTGAGATGCATTTTGTAAAATCGGGTTATATATTTTTCTTTTTTATTATGGTGACAAGGAAACTCAAGAACTTATGAATGTTACAGTTACAAAGGCATGATGTAGTTCTTAATAAATAGCATAACGGGTAGATAATAATTACTGTAATTAGAAGTTGTAAAATACTTTACTGCCAATAGAATACTGTCTGAGGCGTTTCACTAAAAGGCATTAGCATTTAATTGCTCATTCAATAACTGAAAGATTTATAATGATAAGCATCATCATGAAGCAGTTTTTTGCAATATAGAAACCCTATTTCAACCCCTTGAAAACATTTTTAGTAATAAAATATACCCCACGTTCTTTCTCAAAGTGTAGTCTAACACTGTTTCATAAAAATTCTAAGGCTAAGGCGTGAAAGCGTCATAAACAAACAGAGTTACTTTCGCATTTATAATATTAGTTAATATTCAAAGACATTTCCAATTATCTATGCAGTAGGTGTTCAAACTCAAGAGCTATTTCTAGTTTTCAGGGGTTGTTTTTTGTAAATGGTTGTGATTTTAGTATGGAAAGATAATATATATTTAGTATGAAGAGAATAATACCTATTATTCTATAGTTCTCGAGTTTCCTTCTAAATGGCCGTTTGTTTCTGCTTTTTAATATCGCACAGCGTCTTCATAATCATCATGCACCTTTCCGTTTGTCTGTACAGCACTTGCTTTTACGTATTATTCTACAGTTTTGAACGATGACGCCTCAGTAGCTCAACGGTAGATGAAACAACTTCGCTTCGTTAACGCGAGAGTTGCTGGTTCAATCCTGACACCCTTGGGCTATTGTCATACCCACTCCTAGCGCTTCGAGCTTATATGGAGGGATTGCCATAGGAGTGTTAGTAATGCCATGAAAAACATTGCTAATATTCTTCTGAATGTGCTACTTAGTAAATTCAACGCCATACTAATTATAATTTTAATTAATGATGTTACTTATCGAGCAACAGATATATGGATTTAATTTTGTTTGATGGCCGTATTAGTACGCACACTTGCATTTTAAGACTTTTATAAACACATTCAAATGGACTGTAGTTATTTAGTTGCACGCCATGGTTTATCTATAATTTTAATTTGATATTATGAACTTACTATATTAATATTTTGCAGTATTTTGATAGGAGGTCTAGGAATAAGAGGATATGGATGATATATAACTCTTTCAATATAAATTGAACCATGCGCAGTAACACATTTTTGGATCTCAACTCGTAACTATAGTAAAGCGGCGACGCTAGACCCGATCAGTACACTCGCTCACGGTTGTTTTAGTTCTTTAAAAATATATTATTAAAAATTAAAATATACATTATTTATCTCAGGTGTGCAAACATTTAATTTAATTCAAGATAATGTGTAATCTCAATAAGTGACAGTAATTAAAAATGTACATTATCAATTTTTTTTATACCTTTTTATATACTATTTAAATAATTAATAACGATAATTAATAAATAATTAATTGAATTTAGAAGAAACAATAACTATATTATATACTTGATTCCGTTTTCCCACATTATAAAAAATCTATTTAAATAAGACGAAATCAATATTTTTGTCTAACATTTTTGTCCATGATTGTACCTGCGCAGAGTGGCCATTTGGGTTCATTTTAAATTGAAAGAACTATACCGAACAGTACAATCCCATCCATTAACTTTTGGAACAGAAGACAAACTGTAATTTAACTCCGGAGATAAGCATGATTGGTGACGTTTATGAAATGTACTGCATGTTAAAAAAGTTTTGTACAAAAATAAGTATATAAACAAAAAATTGTCTTTGCATGAAGTGTTTTTGAAATGTCATCTAAGGCAGGTCTCATGTTAACTCATTGGAATTACAGCCTTAAGATTGAGTTCAGGACATACTCCATCCAATAAACTCTCCTATTTAATGAGAAAATAGTACTGAAATCTGTTTCACATGCAATACAATTGATGATATATATTATATTTAGATGGAATGTGTCCTAAGCTTTACGTAATAAATAGTTTAAATTTTAATTTAAGTGTGGTGGGTATCTGTAATATTGGCTGAACCTCTATCAGATAAAGCTTTGATTATATAAATTAGTAGATGGACGAACGGAATAGTCATAGATGTACATATAAATAGCGAGTATGCCTTTAGTCTCGGCGGTTGCGGGTTCGATTCCCACTCGGGCAGATGTTTGTTGTAAATATCTGTATCGATCTGTATTTATCCTTTTCGTTCCTCCCACCGTGCCTCGGAGAGCACGATAAGCTGTCAGTCTCGTTTGTTAACACATAACATCTGATAATAATCGTTAACTCTTGATAAGTAATTTGCTCTCATCCAATGAGTTACTAGTTCGCCCTTAGTGTTGCGGAGGTCAGATGGCAATCGCTGTGTGTAGTAAAAACTAGTAGCCTGTCAAATCCGAACAAGAGTAATAAGACCCTGGGTTTATATAATGCTAGGAAGAAGAAGATATATTATGACATATGTATTTATACATACATCATATAAAATCTGAATGCCCGAATTGAATTAGATTGATTTTGAATCGCTATAAGAGTTAATGGTAAGAACTCTAATTTAAGAAATAGTGTATATCTTAATTTAATTGTGGTGGGTAGTTATAATAGTATATTAGCTGAGCCTAAATCACATAAAGTTATAAATACATTTATAATTAATAATTAATATATGAAATTTAATTTATAATTATAAATACTAGGGCTTCATTACCGCGTATGTGAAAAGCCCTTTTTAGTGATTAAAAATGTAATTTCCTTTTTTATATACTACTAAGTATGATTGTATATATCACCAATGTGAAGTTTGCGCTTTGTAAGGGAGTCTCGATTTTCTCTATTATTATTAACTTTACTACTAAATATAACTTAATGTGAAATCTAAACGGCTCACACTCACGTTTAATCGGTGTAAGTACCGACTAGTTTCGGACTCATCGGAGGTACTTCATCAGGGTGAGTGTCCAGCCCAGTCCAGCCGTGCGATACGAGCACAAGCGCGCAGTGCGAGACGGGTCGCGACCTCCGATGAGTCCGAAACTAGTCGGTACTTACACCAAATAAACGTGTGTAAGCCGTTTAGATTTTACATTGAGTTAATATTGTCTCACGATAGTTTTAATAATTTCAATATAGCTTATTTCCTTTTAATCCATTTTTCAGGTTGCGGCGAACACTATACACGCTCGAACCGAATAGTGGGTGGTCATTCGACTGGGTTTGGTTCCCATCCGTGGCAAGCTGCTCTCATCAAATCAGGTTTCCTGAGTAAGAAGTTGGCCTGCGGTGGTGCACTTATATCAGACAGATGGGTTATTACTGCTGCACATTGTGTTGCCACGTGAGTTTTGCAATAAAAATCTTGATCTATCTGATTTGGTTTTTTTTATCATGATGGTTGGCAAACAAGCATATGGTCCGCCTGATGGTAAGCAGTCACCGCAACTTATGAATGTGATACTTAAAGTATCACAAGCGCGTTGCCAACCCAAGGAACAGGAGTATAACAAGGAATGGATGAATTGGGCCTCCGGTGCTCTCACTCATTATGCACCTACTGATACTGTTACTTTACACCGATTTTCTGTGAGAGGGTAGTACTTCCTCGGTCAAGCCGCCCCTTTGTGCTAAGGGAAGCATGGCTCTACTACCGTCAAATTTATACTTTACTATTTTTTTAACAGATGATTAGTAGATGATGATGATTCCTACGCCCATGGAAATAGGTTTAGATATAATTTTCACAGGTATTGTTTTACAAACATAAAAGTGCGTTCCGCCATTTGTGAAAAAGGGGTTGATAGTTTATATGGAAGGTCAGTTAGTTTTGAAACTAGAACCATGAAACTTTTCCATTCGATAAACAATTATTGAAATGGGGGTTCAAAGTTTGTATTAAAATCGAGAAGCCGCTGGTAGAAGGTAGTATTCAATACAACTTACTTTAAGAAATAATCCTCTCTCACATAACACACACACATTCTTCGACGATTTTAATACAAGCTTTAAAGCACCTCAGATAACAAACCTCAAAACTCATATTATATTTATTTATATCGAATCCACAACCAACATGAAAAATAAGTTTCAAGTTTCTAGCTCTAAAAACTAAGATATTTCCATACGACTTTTCAATTCCCAATCAAATATCAAGCCAAATACCTATTATATACCAATCAATATTATTCTATTCGTTTTCCAGCACACCAAACTCCCAACTTCGAGTACGTCTCGGTGAATGGGACGTCCGTGACGCTGCTGAGAGATACTCCCACGAAGAGTTTGCTGTTCAGCGAAAGGAGGTCCATCCAGCTTATGAACCTTCAGACTTTAGGAATGATGTCGCTCTCGTACAGTTGGATAGAGGAGTTGTATTCAAACAGCATATATTACCTGTAAGTATGAAATATGATTATGATGTTACTAGTGGTAGGTTTCCTGGCGTCGGGATGTGACGACCCCATCGCCCGCTATTGGGATAAACTCTATCACTGCAGAGATTATTCAATCAGTCACACTGGTGCTAGGTCTTTTGTTGCAAGTGTCAAATATTCTGCCGCCAAATAGTAGTGCCTAGGCATGACTGTGTTCCGGTTTGAAGGGCACTGTACGCTAGTCAAATTACTGGGCAGAGGAGATTTAAGAACTAATATCTCGAGGTTGGCGACTGTGAGTGGCACCTACTAATGGTGCTGCAAGCGCTAGTAGGCTACGGCAACCACTTACCATCAGGTGGGTCGTATGCTTGCTTGCCAACTGAGTTACATAAATGTAAATAATAAATGAAACTTACTTCAGTGTGATTTCAATTTTTCATTTTTATTCATTAAAAACAGAACATCTGCTTGTGTGCTCATAACTTCAAACCCATATGCATAAAAATACAAATTCCGGTTTTAAAAAAAACATTGGGTTAATTAAAAGAATTAGCAGTACCGTGAATGGTTATAGCTTAATAAATTATTACCATGAAGAAGTATTCGTACTATTATAGTCTGTGGAACCCCAGCAATGAAGTCATTAAATGAAACATTAACTAAGTTCATACCTTTATTTATATACGAAAGACAAACAGTTTAAGAAATACATATAAATTTAACAATAATAAAAAGATTCAGAAACCAGTGAAGTCTTCACAGTTAAGAAAAATAATCATTAATAATAGCAGACAGCAGTGAGTTACATTATAATTCAAAAAAAAATTATTAAATTTTAGGTGATATAAAAGTCAATTAAATTGTATTATAATAATTATGTCAAATGTTACAATGAAAGGTTATTTCTAATTTTTAATTTAAAAGCTTTTAAAGTGTATAGAAAAATGTCAACATCTTTATACAAATTATTATATGAACTACTAGATCTATGCAATACACTATTTCGAGCGTAATTTGTATTAGTTTTTGGTACATGAAAAACAGATTGATTTCGTGTTTGAATACGAGGACATTTTATGTAAATATTATTAAGTAAATAAGGAGAATCAAGATGATATCTTACTAATTTGTAAAGGAAGAGAACGTCCCTTTCGATTCGGCGATCTTTTAAAGAGATGTTTAAATTGCTAGCTTCTGTTCTGAATATAAAAAATAAATTATTAATTAATTATTTTTCAGGTATGTTTACCTCAGAAGCAAATGAAGTTGGCTGGTAAAATGGCAACCGTTGCCGGCTGGGGTCGGACACGACACGGACAAAGTACAGTGCCTTCAGTATTACAGGTAATAAATAAACGTCAATAAAAGCGAATAGAATAGGCGACCTGACGACCTGTGGCGCTTGTAGCAGGTCCGCCACCGTTACGTCACAACGTCACTGAAAATTAAATTATAATAACACAAAAAGCTTCAATAGCTCAACGGTATAAGCGCCGACTCTGTTAACGCGAGATTGTCAGGTTCGATCCTGACATCATTAGGTTATTGTCGTACCCACTTCTAGGGCAAGCTACGAGTTTGTTTGGAGTAATAAATATATTATCAATGAATTGAAAAAGCATTTCTAATATTATTAATTATAAAGAAATATTACCCATTACAATACTCTGTGTCGAAGGTCCTGAAAAACAAGCATACACACAATTACCTAATTCGGAACACGTTTTGTTCAATACAATCATCTGCTATTTCGAAATCGACCCCACGGCCACGGACGCTTAACAGAACAAAAGTAATTGTGGGTGATGTAGATATATTGAAAGGATTTAATTACGCCATAGACTTATAATTACTTTTGGTAACAGGAAGTCGATGTAGAAGTGATACCCAATGAAAGGTGTCAACGGTGGTTCCGCGCTGCGGGGAGGAGGGAGACAATACACGACGTGTTCCTCTGCGCTGGATACAAAGAGGTATGTTCTTATGTTAAAAAAACGATAAATCCCAAATAAATAACTAATTGGTAAGCGTATGACACCGTGGGTAATGGTTTTATTAATTTGCCAACAAGCATACGGTCCGCCTGATAATAAGCAGTCTCAACCTATGAACTTGAAGTACATACTTGAAGTATCACATGCGCGTTGCCAACTCAAGGGATAGAAAGGGAAAAAAGGAAGGGACCATAAGGGGTTGAAGATTTGGCACGAAATTCAACAACACTTAATAATACTGTTACTTCATACTTCATAGAAAAACGCGTTTGAAAATTTTGAACAACTTGCTTTATAGGATTTTTTTTATGTATTGGTAAACTGGTAAAATTGGTAAACTTATTTGCGTCCAACTTAGAACTATAATAGCTATAACAAGAGATTTTGAAGCGACATACATAAGTTATAACTCGGCTAGTAAGTGTAGTGTTTATGATTCCTAACTAAGTATGGATTACTTGTATTAAGGATAGCATAATTGGACGCAAATAAGCAATACCATGTCAACCCACAAAATTTAAAAACTGAGTTATATATGCAGAAGTGTTGGTAAATGGCTGAAGAACATTTTTCTTTAATATTTGTAGGGTTTTAAGCTTTAAAACTTCTAAAAAGCACATTTTTAATCATGCCATTTATCTATTATTTTAAACGTTTTGGGTTATTTTATATACGCAATATGCAGTTTGTATGTTAATTTTATGTGAAAATAAATAAAATAACTTACATACATCTTGAAATTGCCAAAAACTTGACCAATATATAAAAAAATATATAAAGGAAGTTGTTCAAAATTTTCAAACGCGTTTTTCTCGAAATGATATTCGTGTGGGTCGACATGGTATTGCTTATTTGCGTCCAGTTACTGTGTAAGTTATAATGTACCTACATAAATAAAAATTTTAGTTTGTGAGAGGGTAGTATTTCTCTGGTCAAGCCGGCCTATTTGTGTGTCCATTTATTACAATTCCCTTTGCCCGATCGCTTTTAACCTATCTTTTTTTCTACCTTCTCTTTCCTCATCTTTGTTGGGTCGATATAACACTTGAAATACTTCTTGTATTACAAGCTTCCATAGGTTACGGTGACTGCTTACCATCAGTCATTACCGTACGATTAATTATAACTCCATTGATATAAAAATACGTGTATAAAAATACTATTGACTTCATAGGGCGGACGAGATTCCTGCCAAGGTGACTCAGGAGGTCCGCTGACGATGAAATACGAAGGACGAAGTACCTTAATAGGCCTCGTTTCATGGGGCATCGGCTGTGGTAGAGAGCATTTACCAGGTGTATACACAAACATACAGAAATTTGTACCATGGGTAGATAAATTAATAAACACCTAAATGTATATATAGATATAATAAATTATTAATAAATCTAATATAATATATATTTAATTAATATTAATTACCTTTCAAAAAAGGTAATGTTATGAAATTTACCTTTTTAACATATAGTAATAGTATAATAAATGACCTGTCATTAATGTTACATTTATACAAGATCTTCTTACAGCTATGTAAAATTATACAAATAGTCTCATTTTAAAATATACATTTGCTCGACAAGGTTTCAAATCAAAATCAAATCAAAATTATTTTTATTCAAATAGACTTCTAGAAAGTACTTTGAATAGTCAAACGCTACCGACGGTTCGGAAGGTTGATTTTACCGAGAAGAACTGATAAGAAAACCGATAATTACTCTTTTTAAATATATGTTTACAATTGTATAATTTGTTATAAATCTTGAATGAGGTCCAGTAATATTAAGAGTCCCAAGCATTTTTATCGGAAAATATTCCTTATTTAAAAAGCTAAGGTTTGTAAAGCTCAGAAATGTCATCAAAATAGAATACGAATTTTATTATTGAAAAAATCAATCATCAATCCTTGTATATAATTATGCAATATTCGTAAGGGAGTGATCTGGTTAATTTATCATTCAAAGGTAAGTAAAAAAATTATGAAACTTTACCTGTCCGGTAACCTTTCATAAATTTACCTTCTGTGATATATTGAAATGAAATGTATTTGATAAATACTAATTTGGTCGATTTTGTTACAAAAAGATCTCTTTTTCATACTTTATATATTTGCATTATTGTAAATAGGTGCTATATCTTTGTAAATATAATAATATACGTTCCTTAGAATCAGTATTTTTCTAACATGTACACCTATTGATATTTTTTGTTATCAAAGTACATACATACATCTTGTATCAAGTAATTATTTAAAGTATTCGTGTATGTTATGTTGTTATGTTGTTATGGACAGGGCCGCATTACCTACTACACGGCGTAGGTAGCAGCTAAGGTAAGGTAAAACTGTATCAGCTACAAAATTTTTGACACTACAAAATTTTTTGAATGTTGCTTGGAGAGAAAATTTAATTTGAAAAATAATGTTTCTACCAAATAGTCAAAGACATTGTTTTGGCCTTGATTTTTTTACACCATAAATTTTCAGTACGTTTTGGAACGTATGCGGATCTTAGGAATAAATAAAAATCAATGAATAAAAAAACCGCAAAATTGGATTTAGAAAAGGGTAAAGGGGCCCCGATTCCTACATTGTCGAGAAGCCCCAATATGGTTAATCCGGCCCTGGAAAAGGAGGTATAGTCACTTAATTGAGATTCAAAATATCAGAAAGTAACAGATAGGACACCACAGAGCAGAGGTATTTATTGTAAGTTTTTTTTATTTGTTATTACTTGTTATTTCATCCGGAATATAATTTTATGAATAAGAATAATTTAGTATGATATGTAATAATAATTTATAAGAAAAATCCTAAATTAGGATGTATAAGACTATGTGGTCGCTATATAAATATATTTTTTATAAATAAAATAAATTAATTTATTTTTATATGGTTTATACTTTTGTTTAAATAAAACTGTACCATACATATCTGGGTATTTTATTTGAAGTAATATTTATTTAATATGCAAACTTTTGACATTTTGTATGTTTCAAATATTTTGAATGTGATTAGATTCATACTAATTATATATTTTTACTATCACAATTCAGAAAAGCTTATAATTATAAACTTAATTCCTAGAAATATAGAATGCGCAAGTGCAAGGTTAAACTAGCGCTATCTACACGAGCGCTTCGAAAATAGCAATCATACATGACTTCTTTTTTCACAGAGATGGCGCTGAAATTTCAAATATATTATTAGTTTAATGAGCGCCAATAATTCCAATAAATGTGGTTCCGTAAACTAAAAGACATTAACCAAATGCATGTCCTCTAGCACTATAACTAACTAGCCTTCTAGAGAGGGCTTAAATAATATAATCAAAGAATTAAACCACTAAATGTAATTATATAAACAAAATTATTTCACGTTGGACACATTGTATGCCCGTCTGGTTAGGGTACTACCATAATTTCGTGTCGTAACTGTTCGTCAGCCACATTTCCAGGTCACTCAGCGTATAACTAGTTGTATCGTAAAAAGATTAATATCGTACTCAATTAGAGTAAATAAATATTCTGAGGGAACCTTGTATGTCTCTGAAGGAATTTTGAGAGACACAAATTGTCCACAGCCAGTCCTTTAGAGGCCAGCGTGCCGGATTAAGCTACTAATCGTTCTAGTTGAAAGGGATAATAAAAATAAAACAAACTTAATTTTAAGTCAGTATATTTGTTAAAAATTCGTAGTACACATACTAATAAAAACCAAAACGGCTTTACCTTTCGATATGGTTCCAGAACTCCATTGTAAAAAAAAACTATGTAAATTAGTCAAAACTAAAAACAATGACAATGGAGTAATTATGAAACGCATATCGAAATTCGTTGTTACAACATTATAGGAAGCAAAAAAAAGCATTTAAAAAGCTTATATAAAAAAATAGCACCTATAATTGGACGGATTACTGGCTATGAGGATTTTATAATTAAATATGGCATCCACGTGAAATAAAAATACAGATTATAGATATTAAAATTAATAAAATGGCTACAGATTCCAATTTTTTTTTAATTTTTACGTGGGAAATGCAAAACCAACCAGAGCTGTTATGATTCCACAAACGCCGCAAATAATTTTATTATTAAAAAAAATATGTAGTCATTTTATTATTAATATTAAAGAGGGACCTCTAACCATATATAGATTCAGTTCCCACCACCAAAAAAAGAGGACCCGTGCAAACTATCAAGAAAAAAAAGATATTTTTAAAATTTTGAACTACATATTGTAATAGTTTACGTGGGTCGCTAATATAAATCTAAATTAAAATAAAATCACATAAAATATTGACAATGAACATAACATCAGCAGAGATGTAGTTCCTTTTTCTATTATTTATTACGTAATGCAAGGCAACCTTCCATTATAAGAACTTACAATATTTATAATAAGGACGGATATTATATTAATGGACGAATTATCACAAAATTAATTAAATATTTAACTATTCGCGGTATTAATACTTAAAAATAATTTATTGATATATCTAAACTAAATTTGACTGAATCGTTGTGGTTTTTGAACACAACATTCTTAAATTTTCATTCATTAAAAAAAATACATGGAACTAATTTATAGATAAAAATAATAATTCGATCAACCCATAAAATAAAACTTTCACTACTATTGTTATGACTGTAACCCAAACGTGAAAAAAAAATTAAAGAATACACAAAATTAATATATATCTCAAATCACACATAATACAGACATCCAAACACAGCACACAATCTTCATAATTGTCATAATTATTCGTTGTAATATTAAAACCAAGTTTATCCTAAATGACGAAATAATAACCTTTACCCTATACTCTGTCTCTTTTTTACTATCCTTGAATATCTTATGTCCTTTTCTTACATAGGGTAAAGATACCTATATATGGGCAGTATTAACTTGTATGTGAGTATCCAGTATTAGTGTAAGGTCCACTATAAAGAGAGCTTCCTGTTCTGGAATAGGTTTTAGGATTTCGTCTTCTTGCGAGGATGAATGCGATGGCCGCGATGACGCATATCATCAATATGACGCCAGCAACGCATATGCCAATAGCGAAGTTGCGCTGCGAAATGCAGATTTCATCTTCTTTCTGAAATTTGATATATGCGATTAAAAAGGCTATTCGATTTTTCAAATTAGCACTCCAAAATTTATTTTATTTGTTTTTCGACGACGACTCTTTTCCGAAAATTGATTTTTTCAATGAGATTAAAATTATTTCATGCAAAGTTTTGTGATGTCTGGGTCTTTCATGCTCCTACTCACTGGACAAAACGTATTGGCACATTACTGCTAAATTAATGATATTGTTGGCGGTATAGGAAAAGATAAGCTGCCTGGGAGATTTCAACGGAAACGTTACCTATACCCTTTGAGATTAAACAAAATGATGTATGGAATTATTTATCTTATATAGGTCTACAGAAAAGACCGCGATGAGATATGTCTATCTCTTAAGGCTAGCACACTATATCCATTTTAATACTTTAAAAGTGGAAGTTTGTATCGGGAACCACTTAGTTGTATACAAAGTTCGTCATTACAAAACGTTATTCACGCAGGCGTAGCCACGGTCAGATGCTAGTCCTATCATCACGCTTGTGTACAGCTCGTGCCGCCACTTACAATTAACATCAATTCATGAACACGCACGACCAGACATCCTCACTGGTGACCCCGACGTGATATGAACACGTAATATTCTGAAATAGAGAAGACAGCTATTATAACTACATTTGGATTGTTCGAGTTACCCTGCATGCCTTTTGAGCTATTTAACGCAGATCAAACATGAATGACATTGATGAACGACATAATTAACGAACTGGAAAATGTATTTTTTTCGTCAATGATGTATTGGTAGCATCCTATTGAGAAAACCAGCACCGTGGCACATCGAAGAAGTTAAGACGCTTAGACAACCATGAAATCACTATCAATTCAGAAAAATTGCCAGCCTGGGATAGATTTCCTTCGATCCAGATAGCATTGCAAGGCATAACCTCGTCGATAGCTGGTTCCACAGAGTAGTTGTGCGAGGAAGATATTCGCGCTGTTTTGAATTTATAGATATCCAGATGATAAAAGTTAGACTAAACAATTTCTCAGAACTTTCACGGTGATAGATACGGTGGAAGATGCATAGTGATCCAACATCTCTACGCAGTGTAAATGATCAAGCCGATCTAAAAGAGCTCGATCTTCCATCATTCGAGCCGCTCTACGATGGTTTAAGGAAAGACATTGTTCTGACTCCACCTTGCGTTGGAGCCGTGGAGTGGAAACCAATAGCTTTTTTCTCCAAATCTGTCTCAAGCTTAACAGGAATACAGCACATACGACAGACAACTACTGGCAATCTATATGACTATACAAAACTTTCAAAATTATTGCGAAGGTCATGAAATAATAAATTGTAACGATAAAAAGCTTTCGATCTTTAATGGTGAAGAATAAGTAGTTTGCAAGGAAATAATATAACCACGACGATTACGAAAACTAGACTACATTATCCGTCACCCGAATCTCACATATTCACTGCCTTGTCAAAATCGACGGCAGCAAAGTCGAAATCGGACCGAAAGAGACGGATCGAAAGTAATGATTTTTTTACAAAACCAATGTATATCATGTCAAAAGATTTAGTAATAGTAGAAAGAGCCATGCTTCTCTCAGCTGAAACGGGACAGCTCGACTGGGGAAGTCCTACCCGCTCAGAAAAAACCGGCGGAAAATAACAGAGTACTATTGTGTATAGAGTGAAGCGCGCGAGGCCCAATCTCCCACCTCCTCTGTACCCTTTCTTTTACCACTTCTCATCCCTTCCCTGCTAATCCTCGAGTTGGCAACGAGCATGTGATACTTCAAGTATCAGGGGCGTTCATAGGTTGCAGTGACTGCCTACCATCAGGCGGACCGTGTGCTTGCCTGGCAACCGTCATGAAATAAAAATGTTAAAAATTTTACGTCAGAATTACACACGTTTATGCCGTTTCACGTCTGAACAAGACGGACATCAGTGTTTCGTGTTAGCAAGGCCGGTCAAATTAAGCCAGTAGTGTGTGTTTATAGATCAAAAATGTATTATTCTTCAATTAACTTTAATGTAAACAAGTAAGTAGTGCTATATCTTTATATTTAATGTTACATTAATAAATTTTAGTACTGTATTATTTTTAAATGTTTTTTCGCAAAGGAGGAGAGGGCTGTGGCCACTCAGCGTGTACAAAATACATTAGATACAATGACCGCGATGTATAGCACATACGTCACTGTCAACGATTTGTATTAAGATATAAGTCATAATTTTACAATTATAATAAAGAGGAATCTCAATTCAACCCTCGTCCTGATTTCTCGTGTCCACACTTGACACGACCACGCACGACCAAACTTCCAGAAGTGAATTATACAAATACCCAAAAGATAAAGGTAGTTTTGGTTCAATTGGACACCAATGCTGGTGGGACTGATAATTAAATTTTTTTAAAAGATATATATAGGGAATAGGGAGAAGAGACTAGAATTGATTCAAAAATTTGATATTAATATAATTGATGTGCATTGAATGCAGCTAAATTCTTTACAAGGTTAAAATTTAAATAAGATGATTAGTTATACTTTTTATTGTGTTTTGTATTTATTTCAGTTGAACCATTATGTTAATAAGAGAACGATGGAACTGACATTCTCAGATCAGTGTTAAAATTCCCTAAATTAATAAAGAAAAAAAATTCCACTTCGACTCATTGCCTCCACAGGTGACAACAGGGCTGGTTCATTTCTCGCCCAAATAATCGGGATTGCGGTTTCAGATTCAGCAGGGAAATGCAGTTAGCATTCTTGCCACCATTCCCGGTGGACATAATTTGTACAGTTGTAATTATTCCTGTTGTACTATTTATTGGTTGTAAATAAAGTTTGTGTTTTCTTTTAAACCAACCTTTTCGCTAGTGACCTCATCGTTTTCAGGTGAGTCAGCCTCATTGACGTAAAGTCCTGAGAACACCTCAACTGTTGCTGGTGAACCTTCATCTGATTGACGACGCACTCGGTTCTTCTTGTGTGAACATGGCTCCTGGAAAATTTTATTTCAAACCTTTTTAACCAAATTTTTGCTTAGCTACCAGATCGTTAATATTATGATAATTCAACAGATTCATAATAAATAAATAAGCGCTACACACTTAACGGCACCCATTAAGATAGTTATATCCTGTGTCAGGGGTCTGGAAACATACACAATGACATGGACAAACTCACCCAGACCGAAAAAAGCAGGTTCGCTACCGCTGCGCCAAAACATCGTCAGTTTTAGGTTACCATTAATATTTAATGTATTGTGTAAACCAATTTAAAACTAAGATAAGATAAATATTAATTTTGATAATGGTCAAAAGTTTAAATCATCATTAGAAGCTCATGAATAAGATGAAGGCGAGACACCAAATCAATCGTACTTACGCAATCTGTAGGATGGTTAAGGTCACAGAGTTTGACTTCACAAGTGTAATACACGCTGGCTGTGTAGGGGAACTTGTGGGCGGGGAATGAGACCCGAGCCTCTTGTTTCTCCTTTGAGTACTGGAACAGACCCATTATCTCGCCGTCTAAAGGACACCTGGAACAAAAGATTGGATGTAAGAGGTAGGGATTCTGGTATACATTATAAAATTTACACGTAGAAGTGGATTAATACCAGATTTGATTAAGTTACAAATACAAGCTTCTGACTTTATTTATGAAATGATGATGATGATGATGATGATGAAGCCTCAATAGCTCAATGGTACAAGAGACGCTCATAGCCGAGTGCACCCGCTGATCGGTAAACGATCGGTAGGTTAAGCAACTTTAGGCGCGATCAGTCACTAGATGGGTGATCGCATAGTGGTATTTCAACCGAGCGTCTCCGTGCTTCGGAGGGCACGTAAAAGTCGGTCCCGGCTGTTGACAATTAGACAACAGTCGATAAGTCAAGTCAGAGGCCTACGGGCGACCTGAACAACTATGACACTAGGTTGACCACTAACCAATCGATAAGAAGAAGACAAATACAAGCTTCTGACTTTAGTTATGAAATGTTGATGATGATGAAGCCTCAATAACTCAATGGTGCATGGGCCGACTCCGCTCCGTTACCGCGAGAGTCACGGGTTCGAATGGAGTCTTTCGAATGGAGACATTAACTTAAGATATAATGCTTTCACCAGCTACGATCGTCTTGGAATCAAATTAGAACAAGACTCACCCATCATCAGCGATTAGACTCTGCTCAGCCCAACCTAAACCATCCCGAACCGAACACTCGGAGACTAGAAGCCCGAACTGCCTTTGCTTCTCCAACGAGACGACCAGGGTCAGTATGTCACCAATCTTAACATTTGACGCCACCTGAAAACCATATTATGCATAGCATTTTCGAAAACTTTCCTAGAGGGGTGACCAATTCATGTTGAAAATCGGAAGACTTAGCTTGTGGCGCATGTTTTGGCTCAGAGATTTTTACTTTTTTGGTCGTTATCATTGTGTCTAGGGTCATTGACACATGGTGCTGGGGGTTTATGTTACGTTTCTTATTTTTTAAAAGAAAACTTTACATTTACTTTTTCGCGTAGATTCCGTATGTAGTATTGATGTGTGTATTTCATCCAAATTAGCTAACTCACACAAAAATCCTTATACATTTTTATTTTACTCTGATATTAGTTAATTAGGTATATCCATGCCTCTGTGTACATTTAGTCAGTAAGCCTTAAAGAAATAAATAAAAAGTCATAATACCTACAAATACTAGACTGTAAAGAAGTACAGAGTAACATATTTTTCACTATTTAGGTTATAAAATGCAATTTTAAAGTTTTATAAAGATCAAACAATACCTGTTTATCTTCCGGGTCTCCTTTATAAATTTTCATAGTGACGGATGGTAAAAGTCCCGAGTCCTCGTCGTATTCGTCGCTGTCAAAAAAAATTCACTCAACGATTATTATATACGTGTTGATGATTGAGTTGCGGACATTGTACGGTCATTTTGTGCGCCCATGGACTCCAATTGTGACGCAAGTGCATCGGTCTCGCCGGCTTTGGATCGCTTACTATCAGTCGAGCCGCACGCTTTGCCACCGTCGAGGTGTAAAAACACTCGCAATATTTTTTCAATTTAATTTATTAAAATGACATCAAAGAATTTTGATAAAAGAGTCTTCCCCTTTGAGTCAGTAAGAGCCATGCGCTTATAAGGGGGTTGCAGGCTTCCATAGGCTACGCATTTGGGATGAGTGCCGTAAGGTTGTTTGCCATCACCTTATGGTTCACAACTTACTTTTTATAATTGTGATTAACACCGTTATGGCGTGTTGGTAGGGAGTCTGCCTTTAGCCTCGACGGTTGCGATTTCTATTCCCGTTCGGAGCAGATGTTTGTATTATCTTACAAATATCTGTTTCTGTCTGGGCATTTGTACTCGTGGATCTTCCCATCGTGCCTCGGAGAGCACGTTAATCTATCTTATCAAATGAGTTACTGGTTCGCCCTTAGGGTTGCGAGGTCAGATGTCAAATCCGGATAAGAGTAATAAGCAGACCCTGGGTAAAATATAATACCGGGAATAATGCTAGAAAGAAGAAAAAGATCTTACTTATTATAATTATCTCTGGTGTTAGTCAAGCGGTCAGCATGCGGCTTGTGGAGGTGGTAGAGCGTGAGGTCGCGACGGCGGTAGCGGCACCTCACGTGGTACCCCCGTCCCTGTCCCGTCACTAACCGAAGATGGGGCTGCACTATAATGTTATTGTAGTATTCAACTGTACCATCCTCCTGAAAATTAATTATATCGTTTTAATTATGTGTAAAATTCACAGCAGAATTTTGATAAGAAAGTGAAATCAGTCACACTGGTGGTAGGTCTTTTGTTGAGAGGCCGGCTAGGTAGGTACCACCACAGTGTCAAATATTCTACCGCCAAATAGTAGTGCTTAGGCATTACTGTGTTCCGGTTTGAAGGGCACTGTACGCTAATGAAATTACTGGGCAGAGGAGATTTAAGAACTAATATCTCGAGGGTGGCATCGCGTGAGTGGCACCTACTAATGGTGCTGCAAGCGCTCATAGGCTACGGAAACCACTTAGCATCTGGTGGGCCGTATGCATTTTTGCCAACATGTAACATAAAAAAAAATGACAGACAATTTAATTTAGCTTCATTTGTTTTTGCACAACTTACAAAGAATAAAAAATATAATTATATAGAATAACTGACACTGCGGTGGTAACCAGCCTCTTGTAATAGAAGTCCTACTTTTTAGTTTTAAAGTTGATACTTTTTCTAGTTTTTTTATTTCTTATCTTTTTAATTTCTGTAAATACCACTGAGTAGTCGTCACAAATGCTTATACCTACGCAGACCGATGTAACCAACCGACAAAAGTAAGGCGTCCTAAGCACGTCCTGCAAGACCCTGGCGATAGGATTACATTAGAAAATGCCCCTTACACATCACAGACACGCACACAACAACGTCTTCGCCGGCGAGAACGAGGTTCTTTGTTTCGCACATCGCGTCGCGCTCACACCGTCGGCTGAGTCTATCGTACAGAAAGCGCTCAGAGCGCTGCCTACATCTCCGATGACATCCTTAGCCGTGGTTCGGCTTCGCAGGAGGCACCCTAAGGACGGAATCAAATTTGAGCCCCCATGAGAGCTGCCCCTTTATCACGGCTGAGTCTCTATGTACTCAGCCCCTCCCGCTCGGTGATACTGTCAAGGCCAGTATGGTCAACAGCAATACACATTCCGCAAAAAAAGATGTACTGCAGTGAGATGAGCTGAATACAACTGAATTGAGAACCTCCTCCTTTTTCATTACACAATAAAATATACATATTATATTATTAATAATTAATTGATAAATGATAATTTGTAATTATTTCCCATGTATACTCATGTACAATCGAAACATTTTTTTCCAATAGATACAGATAAAATCATCGTATTGTCTTGTAACTTATAAATTCACATGGCTCGTATCCGTTTCCTTCCGACAGGACCGGATGTGACGTCATCATTAAGGCTTAATGAGTCAGCTGACTAACGACAACCGTTGTCGCGTGTTGCTAACGAGACTGTCTTAAGTCTCAACGGCTTCAACGGGGTCTCAGGTGTTCAATTCCCGCTCGGGGCGGATATTTGTAATGATTATGAATATCTGTATTGGCCTGGGCGCTTGTCCTTGTGGGTCTCCCCACCGTGCCTCGGAGAGCACGTTAAGCTGTCCGTCCCCGGTTGTTATCATAACATCTGATAATAATTTAAATTTAAAAAATGGGACGTATATTCGTTTTAAGTACAAATGTGTCAAATAAAACAGAAATATTGACGACGTTGCACAGCGGTAGCGAATCTGCCTTAAGCGCCACAGGTCGCTGTTTCGATTCCTTCTTGGGTCAGATATTTGTATTGACCATACAGGCATGCTTTCCGGTCGGGGTGTGTTTGTCCTTGTCTTTGTATGTTTCTGGAGCCCCGACACAGGATAGTAATAGTAATCGATAATTCAAGTCAGAGACTTATACGGGCGACCTGAACAAATTCTACACTAGGTTGGCCACTAACCACTCAATAAAAAGAAAGGGGCCGTTGAGTGTGTAGCCCTTACACAGCACAGACACGCACACAACACCGTCCTCGCCGGCGAGGACGACGTCCTTTGTTTCGCACGTCACGTCGCGCTCACACCGTCGGGTGAGTCTATCGTATAGAATGCGCTCGGAGCGCTGCCTCCATCTCCGATGACGTCCGCCGCCGTGGTTCGGCTTCGCAGGAAGCATCCTAAGGACGGAATCAAATTTGAGCCCCCGTGAGGGCTGCCCCTTTATCACGGCTGAGTTTCTGTACTCGGCCCCCCGCCCGGTGTCAAGGCCAGTAGGGCCAACAGCAATACGAATTCCGAAAAAAAAAAAAGAGTGTGTAGCGTTTTATTTATATATTTTTCATCTTTACTTTTAATGATAAATAGTATGTATTTCATTGGTAATGACGCGGGGCGTAGCTAGTCTAATTTGATACATGTAGGCGCGGTACATTTTACGCCATTTATTATTCATAAGTGGTCTAAACCACCTCCAAGCAAGGCCAGTGAAAGGTCACTTGCTTTTGGTCGCCTTAACACTCTTTTAAAACTTTAAGCATACTTTATTATTTATATATAAAACTTTAAAAGGCCTCTATCGTTATATTTCTGTTTCTATTTCATAATAATTAAACTCTATCTCTCTAGCACGTAGCGATGCTCAAAGGCACTAAATAGTGAAGGCTCAATAGCTCAACGGAAGAAGGGCTAACTTCGCTCCGTTAACGGGAGAGTCGAGGGTTCGATCCGGACCCCTTGGGCTATTGTCGTACCCATAGCGCAAGCTTCGAGCTTATTATTACTAAATAAACATATTGCTCGCCGCATATGGCCCGCGGTGATTGAGTTA
Source organism: Hestina assimilis (assembly GCA_023373885.1). Classification (NCBI taxonomy): domain Eukaryota; kingdom Metazoa; phylum Arthropoda; class Insecta; order Lepidoptera; family Nymphalidae; genus Hestina; species Hestina assimilis. Next base: position 3,573,282 of record CM041767.1, on the reverse strand, counting down.
TTCAGTTTTGAGCAACGAGCGAAGAAACTACAGGTGATATAAGTGACTAAGTGCGATTGACTTGTGATTTGTGAAGTTCTGTTGTGTAATGTAGATCTCAATAAAGGTTTATTTAGAGCCATCAGGTATTTATTTCCAAATCCACGAACCCCAGCCCGTCTTTATCATAGTTGGGTTTTGGAAGTTATAAAATTGTCATTGTCATTGTCCCTTGATAAGTATTGAAAACTTTAATTTAATCCGACATTTAGAAGGAAATAAAAATCATGTTCAAAGTTTCCGTTACACACATATGAAGCTAATAGAAGCGTTTTAAAAAGACAACAATTTAAATAGGTTCTTTAAACAAAGGTTTTTTTATCATCGCACTACGCACGTTAAAATTCACAGCATGTTTTTACAAGAATGTTATTTTTATTTTAAAAGGAATTATACAGAAGACCGCATCATTAATAGTCGACGCGTTGCTGTGCGCATAAAAGGATTATAAGGTTTATAACAGCTAGTACTGCATGTTTTTTTAGGGTTCTATTGGAATAGCAACATTTAATTTGTTAAATATATTGTCTATGATAAAAAGCAAGTCTTGTTATTTGTAGTCGTTGATTATTGTTAGTGTTCTCAAGTAGTTAGTACTGTCTAGACCGTAGGCGAGGGCGTGCGTGTCTCGTTCCCGTGACAGCTGTCAATGTACGTGAGTGACGTAGCTGTACGAAGTTGCACAGATAAAGCTAGATGGCGCTCGGTCGGCCGCGAGCCGCAGACGCACGAAGCTTCGCCGATAGATAGCCGATAATCGATCTCCCATCCCAGTCCCCCGCACAGTCACCGCGCAGCGCTAGAGGCGAGCAGACGCCTAAGCCGGACGTCGACACGCTCAACTAAAATATCCTTCAACAGGTTCCGTAGTCAAATGGCAAAAACGAAACCCCTAACCTTGTCATGTCCATCAGTCCGTCCGTCTGTCCTTCCGTCCGTAGATCACAATCATTTTATATACGTTTTTGTCAGAACTTTGTATTCTCATGTTATTTTTAATAATTACTATGAATATACCAATTAAATTTATTAGGTTCTTCATCATTGAGCTGCGGAACCTTTTACACTATTCATGGTCCATCACGCACATGACCGGTAATTTCTTTTATTTTACCATGTTAGTTATGACGGTTGGCAAACAAGCATACGGTCCGCCTGATGGTAAGCAGTCACCGCAACCTATGAATGCGCGCGGTAATTGCAGTATCACTTGTGCATTGCTCACTCGAGGGGATAGGAGGGAGTAGAAGGTGTGGGAGATCGGGCCTCCAGGATCTCACTTATCGCACGAAACGCAACAATACTGATACTGTTACTTTACGTTGATTTTCTGTGAGAAGGTAGTACATACATCCTCATTCGAGCCGGCCATTGTTCTGGGAGAGGGTTTTGCAATGCTTATTCAAGACATTACTAATATTCCTATTGCCCCTCCAAATAAGCTCGTGGCTTGTACTAGGAGTGCGTACGTCAATGTCCCAAGAGGGTTAGGATCGAACCAGCAACTCTCGCGTAATGGAGTAAGCCCTTTTAATTGAGCTATTGAGTTTTCAAAGCTTACTTTAATACTACTGTTTTAACATTTCATTGTCTGAACGAAGCCATTTTAAAATTGAATACCGATTGTATTATATGACCAAGTATTTACATAACAACATACAGCCTGGTTTAAGAGAATGTCAGGCTATGCATATTACTTCTTCCTCATACTAAGTTAAACTTAGTACTTCCCATAAAAGGTGATGAGTAGGCGCTACTGAATAATTATATATAATTATTTATATTATTATTAATATTAGTTGTGAAATATTATATTGTGATTCATGAATCATTCGCACACGAAAAGTAAAGGTTTGATTCTTTATGGTTAGGGAGCCCATGATACTAAATGTGGATTTATTCGTGACGTCGACGTATTGGGGACGTATTGGCATTTGAAGATAAGGGGAGGAAAACAGAATAGGATTTTACACCAGTGGAGGGTGAGGGGAAGGTTGAACTGCCAACTTAGTCACATAAAAAAAGGCTTTAGGCTGTGTATTATCACCACATAGTGTAAAACAAAGTCGCTTTCCCTGTCTCTTTGTATGCTTCAATCTTTAAAACTACACAACGGATTTTGATGCGGTTTTTTAATAGATAGAGTGATTGAAGAGGAAGGTTTATATGTATAAAAATAGTGGAGCAAAAAAAAATGTTTGAGGTTTCTAATGTGATGTCGTAAATAATTACATTTAACGCGTGCGGGCCACGGGCAGTAATGAATAAATCAAAACTACTGGATCGATTTTAATAATTTTTTCAGTGAATGACATAGGCTATATATTTTATACCCATACGAAGCCGGAGCGGGCCGCTAGTTTGTAATAAATCAACTAAATAATAAACGTAACTGCAGTAAACTCTCATTTTAAGCTATTTTTTTAGTTTTTGGAAAAGTAAAAAAATACTAGACCGTGTCAGAGATAGATGAATATGGCCCACATGTCTTGATAACGGAGGTTTGTTATCAGCAGATCTGCATGATAGCTGTGCGGAAAGCTAGAAAATGGTTTTTTTTTCGATTAAGAAGGTAGAAAATGATTTTTTCTTTTTCAGAGATTTTACTGATTATCCAGTTTTTAAACACTATGAAGATCTACATAAGGTAGAAGTATTCAACGTGGTTTAAGTTTAAGTTTATCTCATGCACCCAACTAAATCTTAAAATCCACTTCGTCTCCCCTACTATTTTTCTGTTGTGTGTTGGATTGAATTATAGAAATGTTTTTGTTTTGAGCATTAAAGCATCCTACGAAGTATTATATTATTAATGTCAAGAATTTTATGTTTACATAAGACAATGTTTTATATAATCCTAACAAATATAATAAATTCGAAACCGAGTTTGTCATGAATTAAATTAAAAGCCTCAATAGCTCAACGGTAGAATGGCCGACTTCGCTCCGTTAACGCGAGAGTCGAGGGTTCGATCCTGACCCCATGGGGCTATTGTCGTACCCACTCCTAGCTCCTTGAAAAAGCATTGCTAATATTCTTAAAAAAAAAAAATATTTACTACTACTTATTAGCTTCTGCCAGCGGTTTCGCCCGCGACCACATTCACATAACCCTTACATATTTCCATACAAACTTTCAACCCCTATTCCCCTATATTGTTAATTTACACCCTTGGGGGTAAAACTTTTACAAAAAAATTACTATACTACCATACAACTTTTCACCCCTCCCTCTTTCAACCCCTTACAACCCTTTTTTTTGCATTAAAATCTATATCCTTTCTCAGGCTCTAGACTATCTGTGTACCAAATTTCATATCATTTCATTTCAAAGGTAGGTAAATAACATAAATTTTATTGTTTGGTATTCTGTCACAAAGTTTAATTAGGATATATTTATTTAGGACAGATCTCCTTATGTGAAAACAATATGTGTCAGATATAAAAGTGTGAATGAAATTGTATCAATATTAAATAAAGATAGCAGGTTTTTTTGTCTTAACTGACTTTAAAAAAGAAATAGTTAATACAAAAATCATAGGTTCCGTAGTAATGTAGAATATAATTATGTATAAAATTTATCAAGTTTCTTGTATGAAGACTAAATTATTTATTTGTAGTATTTGTGTAGTTCCGGAAACCAAAATTTCAGTTCCATACTTATTAGTTTTCGTTAGATACATCCCGCTGATAGACGGACGGACGGACGGACGCAACCTTTGGACGTAAGGAACCCTCAGAACTTAATACAGAACAGAATAATAATGGATCCCATAATCTAACCAAGATTTAGTCGAATTTCGGCATATTATCAAAGAAATAAATCATTATTATAACTAAGACGAGAAAAAATTCGAAATGCAGATTTTCCACTACAAAATGTCATTGTTGTTGAGATCTCATATTAAACCATGATCGAAATTTGGCAATTTATCCTCAAGTCAACAATTGCAGAGGCTCGTGCCGCAAGTCGTAAGGTTTGTATTCGACTTGGCGGTGGCACTGACGTGCCTCTCTGATATTACATTTTTGTTATATTGATTATATAACAATATGATTGTGTACTCCAAAACAGCTCCAAACTGATTTTGACGATATTTTTAGCCAATTTTTTTTATCTTTGCGCATCTGGTGCGGGCTCTAGTTATGTAATATAATTTTGACTATAAGAATTATAATTAACTATCAATAATAATTATTCCAGTTACAAGTTTTCACAGAGACCGGTCCTTTGACCTTTAAAATGTTAAAAAAAAAACTTGTATTTCGTATGTTTTTAATAAATTATCTAAGTTTTAATGATTATAATTACATATTTATGATAATTTGGAACACTCTGGCGTAGTGATCGCGAATCTGATTATGTAGACGTGTGCGGATTCTATTCTTGCACGATGCAGTCTATTACCCAACATCACCATATAAGTTTGCCAGTTCTTTTCTTTGTCGTACTTCTAAAAAGTTGAACTCATTGCCGGCTCACGTGTTCCCTCTTTCCCACAATCTTGGGTTAGCCAATTCTTTTCTTTGTCGTACTTCCAAAAAGTGGAACTCATTGCCGGCTCACGTGTTCCTCTTTCCTACAATCTTGGGTTAGCCAATTCTTTTTTTGTCGTACTTCCAAAAAGTGGAACTCATTGCCGGCTCACGTGTTCCCTCTTTCCTACAATCTGGGCTCCTTCAAACGTGAAGAGGCATCTTACGGGCAGGCAGGGCTAGGGTGGCTAGCGCGGTTACATTCCGCAACTCTGTTAGCCGCCTTCGCGCTTGGACTTTATTTCCACTTACCATCAGGTGGAGTAAAGTCATCTGTCCTATTTTCCAAATATAATAAAAAAGCCATCTATTCCGAATTGAGTATTCTATCCTTATTATACTACTGGTGTCGGAACGTGACGCTTCCATCATCAGCTGTTGGGATAATCTCTGTCACAGCAGGGGTTATTCCACCAGTGCAATCAGTCACACTGGTGGTAGGTATTTTGTTGCAAGAGGCCAGCTAGGCAGTAGTGTCTGACATTACTGTGTTCCGGTTTGAAGGTGCAGGCTAGTGAAATTACTGGCACAAGAGATTTAAGAACCAATATCTCAAGGATGGCAACGCGTGAGTGGCACCTACTAATGGTGTTACAAGCGCTCATAGACTACGGCAACTGCTTGTCATCAGGTGGACCGTACGCTTGTTTTCCAACTGAGTAACATAAAAAAAAACAAGCAAAAAATTGTTTTTTGTAATGAATAGTTTTGTTAAGCAGCGATAAAGGGACAGCCTTCGTGAGAGCTCAAAAAACAACATCTGTATGACTGACGGAATATAGCGATTAGCGTATCAATCCCACGATCGTAGGCAATTAATAAGTATATAATTATTATCGCCTGCATTACGCTTGACATAATACCAATGTACCAGAATGATATCATAAGTATTAAATGTATGCATAAATAAATCGTGACCATGAAATTGACAACTCAAAAATCATCAAACATTATAATATACATTTTTATCCGTGGCTTCTCAAGTATTTCTAAAATTGTTAAATGACGCCACCCGGCGACGCTGTCAAGGCCAGTAGGGCCAATCGCAAACATATTCGGAAAGAAATCAACACTTAACCTAATGAGCCTTTGTTTCGAATAAGTTGTATTTATTTTTATTAAATATGTAATATCTTTTTGCTAAACGATAAAATATTACACGCTTTTTATAACCGAAGACAGGTTTCACATTATTTCCATAAAAATTGATTTTTCGATCCGGTTTTTACTATAGAGTAGAATATTTATCAATCATTTTAAATTGAATTTGAATATTATAGCTGGTTTTGTCCACATATTAATTAAATCGATGAGTTAATGAAATTAAAAAAGAAAAAATAATAATTGCACAATGGTAGAAAGGCTGAAGCCGTTAACGCGAGGGTTGCAGGTTTAATCCTGGCCCCCTTGGGCTATTGAGCTTATTTGGACGGGCAATAGGAATATTAGTAATGATTTGAAGGCATTGCTAATATTTTTTAACAAAAAAATGGCCTCGATTTTGTACTCTATGAACAAATAATCATGTCATTTTACATAAATTTTACGATTTACGTATTTACCTTCTATACCAATCACGTTATGGTGCAGTGGTTGTGAACCTGGCTTAAGCGGCTGAGGTCGTGGGTTGGACTCCCGCTCGGTGCAGATGTTTGTATTAACCATACAAGCATTTTTCCGGTCTGGATATGTTTATCCTTGTTGTTGTGTTGATGTCTCCAGGCCCCCGACACAGGATATTACTATCCTAATGGGGCCGTTGAGTGTATAGCGTTTATTAACATAAAGTTTATACTCTTAGATTTCTTTAAGTCTATAATAATGATATCATCCACTATGCCATGACGTCATACTCGTGATATCCGCAAAGCTCTCGTCACGGATCGTTAACAAACTGTTGTTCACCTTACTTTGAAGCTTTTTAGGTTCCGTAACCAAATGGTTCCAACGAAACCCTATTAAGCCTCCGCTCTCCGTCCGTCTATCGCCGGATGTTACTCACGAACCGTAACAGGTAGATGGTTTAAATTTTCATAGATTGATTTCTTTTATAATAACAAATAATAAGAACAAACCTTAAGGGGGTGCCTATACATCGATATTATTATCTTAATGTGATACGGAACCCTTTACGGCGAATCCGGCACGGTGGTGGTCGGTTTTATGCATGTTATTTACAAGCCTATGCCATACAGAAACCTATTTATTAATGCATTCGTGAACCATTGTTTGTATGCGTTTGATTGAGGGCGGCTTGTGTACTGATTTGAGCTTTTTAAGGTTTTTTTTGTTTTACAACAAAGATGTCGGTTTTTAAATATAATATTAAGTAGGTTCGTCTGATCATAAGCGTTAACTAATAGAGATTTTTTTTCATCAGAGGGGGCAAACGGGCACGAGGCTTAGTAATAATAATAATAATAATAATATGCTTTATTTGTACACCAACACACAGAAATTAAAAACAAAGAAAGTACAAACAAAAAATGTGGTAATACAAAAGGCGGTCTTATCGCTAAGGCAGCGATCTCTGCCAGACAACCTTTGGCTAGAGGACTTTAAAGAGAAGCGGTAAGGAGCTGTACTGTGGGACTAGGAGATTATATACTACATACAAAATTGGCTTATCTGATGTTAAGTGATTACCGTCGCCCATGAACATCTGCAACACCAGAGGGTATGCAGGTCCGCCCTTTTTTAGGATAGAACTCAATGATATTCTATATGAGTATTACTTCATCCGGTTAAAATATTTATAATATAATCCATTAAAAATAGTTTTCATTAGTAGTTCAATTAAAATAGTTTGTTTAAAAATAGTCTATTAAAAAAAATAGGAGATGAAGTACAATGTAGGGGTAGCTAGTTACTACATAATAGTAATTGTCGAAATAATTATCACACAATTAGCCTAATTAGCCATCAATTAAAGATTTAAATATCTGTCTGTTTATATTAATTATCATTATAGTGTTAAAGTCCGTTAAACTAAGCGATGAGACATAAGTTCTCTTTGTACAGAAAGAGACGCATCGATTCACATCACGCACTTCCTCTTGCGTGCGCTTGCGCAACTTATACACACACAAGAAACACTTATATGCACACAAGTGTACACTGTACATTTGTACAAGTGTTAGTTTCGTGTGAGACTTGTAAGTTATGTAGCGTATTGGTTACTTAGATAAACAGTCAAGTTTATGAGTATACATATTTATGTACTATTGGCATCATTTTGTGTCGATTGTAGGCTTGGATAGTGAAGATCCTAAAATACCGGTAAAGGAATCGATATTTAGTGATTCCGTAACATATCAAAAGGTCTTCGTCCTTTTTTTTTTTTTTTTTGTTTTCGCAGGGAAATGCATGTTACGCATCACCACTCGCCCAGCGTGTTCCGAAGAGCACGCTAGCGAGTGGTAGTGGGGACTGACCACCTGTGAAGCAGGTGGTAATACCCACTAAAACCCCTGCGTTCCGTCTTCGCCATATTGGGACGCCATGGGATCGCTTTCGCATGCAACCACGGCGCCCCGACGAAGGCCCGCCATGCGGGCCACCAACGTAGGAGGAGCCTTGAGGGGCAGTGAGAGTCATTAGTGCTCCATCACACTCCTCCTGGGCTCGACGGCTAGGGGTGGCTCCGGATCTTGGAGCGCACGCACTCTTGGTGATTGGTGGGGAGCAGTTTCTCCCGCCCATCAAATGCTCCGCGGGGCGCCCTGCATCCGCGCACACCGCGCATCGGAGCGGTCCGCTGCAGTTTCGCAAGGTGACCGCCACCGCAGCGGTAGCAGAGGCTGCCCTGTCAACTCTTGATGGGCACGTAGGCCTTGTGTGGCCGATGCCCATACACCGATAGCACCTAAGGGGGCGCTTATCCATAATATGGATTTTGGGCCGAGGACCAGCCGACTACGAGCCGACCGGCCTCAACCAGCAGCTTTGCCGCCGCAAGCGGACACCTTATTACTGCGGCACCCATCCGTCCAGTGCCCTCAGTAAGCTCACCGACATGAACCGAATCGGCTGGACAGCCACAGGTACGGACCACTGCCTCGGCCACTCCCGCTGCGGTCACCGAATCATCGAGTCCGGTTAACCGCAGGGTGCCCTTAGCCGAAGGCAGCGACACCGTCACCATACCCGCCAGGATCCGGCTCATTCTCACCATCAGAGCTCCGCCGCCTCCTGAGAAGTCCCAGAAGGCAGCTCGAGCAAAACGACCATCGGTCGCAGACCGCCGGATGGAGATGCCCGGGCCTATCCTCAGCTCCACAAAACCACCTCACCCTGCACTCTGAAAAAGCCTGAGCAAAGGTGGCTCTCAGCCTCCGCCGCCGGCAACAAGTTCATAACAATAGCTATGTTCTTGTGCGTGGCGGGGAGTTTCGGCTTCGGTACTACAGCCTGGGCGGTGTTATCTTTACTGGAGCTACCTGATCGGTAGGCTCCTTTAGGAGGGGAAGACTTTTTGGCCTTGCCCTTCCGTCTTACGACGGTAGACCAACCCTCTCTGGAAGGCCCGCCACAGGTTCTGACTGGTACTGGGGCAGGGAGAACCAATTCCGAAGAGGTGATGGCAACTGCCGTTGTCTCTGTACAGCAGGCTGGGGCAGCCGCTGCAATTTTTGCCTTCTTTGGCCTTGCGGCTGTCGCCTTTTTAGGCGCAGATGTCCTGACTGGCACAGGGCTGACGGGGCACGTCAGATGCCGCAGGAGGGCGCCTCACATCCGCTGCGAGGGGGCGAGATTAATCACCGGCAAGAGGCGGTCCTCTGATGCCGGCGAACTTTGCGTCGATCATCCCCGATCGACGAAAGAAGAGACGCCCTTAGCTCCTCCAAGGGCGTCTCCGGGGCCACGACTGTCGCAGCCTGCCTTGCCTCGTAGAGCCGTTGGCGGTATGCCTCCAGCTCTTCGTTCAGGCCCTCCATCTCTTCTTTTAGCCTCCGGTTCTCCGAGGCCATCCGGCGTACCTCTTCGGAGACGGATCGCCTCGCCAGGGACTCTACAATTTCCTGGAGGGAATCCGCCGCCGACTTCAGCCTTTTGACCATAACGCCCTGGAGGTGGCCGGACTTGCGTGCAACCTCACGCACCTCGGTGCAACACCGATCCGCCATCAATTTGAGCTCCTGCGGTGAGCATTTAGAGATGTCCCGCGGCGCTTCAGATGGCTGCTTCTCGGAAGCCTTCTGGGCAGCCTCCTTGTGGGCGACCCTAGCCTGGAGGGCCTTTTCAAAGGCTTGCTCCTCAGCTTCGCCCACCAACTTCCGCAACTCAGCACGGGCATGGGTAATGCCCGAGCTACCACCTCTGCCTCGACCGGCCTTCCGGTTACGAGCCGAAACTCCTGCCTCCGTCTCGGTTTCCGAGCACACTGGGCTCCCTAAGGAGGCACAGGGTTGGCCCGTTTCCGGGAGCCGACCGAAAAAGGTCTTCGTCCTAGCATTATTCCCGGTATTTTATTTTATTTATAGGCTAGGACAACTGTTTACCATCAAGTGCGTCGTATGCTTTCTTGACGACTTGGTATCATAAAAAAGGCGAAAACTCCTTGTGAAGTCGGTTAAATGTTTTTTTTTTAAAAAGAATATTAACATAGCTATTTCAACGACGGCCCCTTGAAATATGCTCGCAGCTTGCCCTAGGAGTGGGTACGACAATAGCCCCATGGGGTCAAGATCGAACCTGCAACTATCGCGTTAACGGAGCGGAGTCGGCCCTTCTACCGTTGAGCTATTGAGGCTTAAACACAATCTTTACACAATCACCACGTTTCGTTGGGAATTTTCGGTCCCGAAGTGTTAATTGCATTGCGTTACATGAGAAAGTAAACGTAAATTTTGTAATATTAAAAGCTTTCGTAAGAGTCTTTTTGGTTTTGTATTCTTTGTAATGTTTTTAGTAGACTGTAATTTTTTTTATTGAATGAGCATTGCTGTTGGCCCTATTGGCCTTGACAGCGTCACCGAGTGGCGGAGCCGGGTACTGGCACCTCAATTTTGATTCCGTCCTTACGGTGCCTCCTGCGAGGCGCAGCCACGGCTAAGGACGTCATCGGGAATGGAGGAAACGCTCCGAGCGCATACTAGTCGATGGACTCACCAGACGGTGTAAGAGCGTCGTGATCTTATCGTCAGGGTCTTGTAGGACGTGGTTAGGACGCCATACATAGTAGATGGCATCTCTGACTGTATAGATACTAATCTGTGTAATCAGGGATTTGAGTGAGAGATAGATTTATCAAAATAGTTCTGAGATATTTTTACCCGACTGCCGGAGGGTAATGTTTTTCGAGCTTATGTATGTATGTCTATTTCTTTGTGACGCCCTACAGGCTAAACCCTTGGAAGGATTTCGACTTATGGGGTATCATTAGATTCGTCTCAGTTGTGAGAGTGACATAGGGTACATTATTTTAATATGGGTTCCGCAGAAGCAAAGATATTCAAAGCGGAATATCTAAGTTCGTATAGACCCAAGATCTGATGATGGTTCCTCGTAGAACTCAACAAAATAAGACGAAAAGTATGTATAAATTTTTTCGATATATTGCTTAGTTTTCGAGATATCGACGACTGAAGGTTGGTTTTTTTTGGTGAGTGTTCGCCAATTCTACTCCAAATGGTTTTCTTTCTTTTAAATAATTAATTAAAGCATTTTCTATAATTTAATAATTTATTTTATTTTCATTTGGTTATATTTAAATTTGATGTGTTTGTTTGTCATTTGGAATAGTAAGCGGTCACCCATCCATAAAGAGACAACATTGCTTAACCCACCGTCGTTCACTTCACTGAAATAGGCTATACGTTACCAATACTTATTTTTAAAGAATATTGGCAATGCTTTTTGATTTGTGTGTATCATTAGTAGCACTCCTTGAGTCCCTCCAAATGGACGAAAATAAGCAATACCATGTCAACCCACAAAATTGAAAAACTGAGTTATATATGCAGAAGTGTTGGTAAATGGCTGAAGAACATTTTTCTTTAATATTTGTAGGGTTTTAAGCTTTAAAACTTCTAAAAAGCCATTTTTTAACCATGCAATTTATGTATTATGTTAAACGTTTTGGGTTATATTATATACGAAATATGCAGTTTGTATACTTATTTTTTGTGAAAATAAGTAAAATAACTCACATAAATCTTAAATTGCCAAAAACTTTACCAATACATTTAAAAATCATATAAAGCAAGTTGTTAAAAATTTTCAAACTCGTTTTTCTCGAAATGACATTCGTGTGGGTTGACATGGTATTGCTTATTTGCGTCCAAATAAGCTCTAAGCTTGCGCTAGGAGTGGGTACAACAATAACCCAAGGTGGTCAGGATCAAACCCACAACTTGCCCTTCTACCGTTGAGCTATATAGGCTTAGATACTTACATTGTCTGTAGACATGGTGTTGCAGCCCTTCAGTGGCAGTGTGTATTGCAGGTCTCCCCTCGCCGAGACGTACTCGCGTAAGCAAGTGGAGTTGCTGCCCAGACCAGCAGGGTATACAATACCGTTGAACGTGTCGTATACGCTGTAATTAAATTATTATCAGTATTCTTCACCAAATCAAATGAAATAAAAAAGAATACATTTCGATTTCTCCCTGTCGGTCCCCCCACCGTGCCTCGGAGAGCACGTTAAGCTGTCGATCGCGATTGTTATTACATAATATCTGATAACTCTTGATTAACTCTTGATACGTAATTTTCTCTTATCGAATGAGTTACTGGTTCGCCCTTAGGGTTGCGGAGGTCAGATGGCAATCGCTCTGTGTTAAAACTAGTAACCCGTCAAATCCGGATAAAAATAGACCCTGGGTAAATACTCATAACAAAAGGACATGTCCGTAAGTTACGTTTACAGGACAGCAAAATGTTTCAAATCAATCTAAAAAAAATTTTGATAGGAATGTTTTGTACTAAAATGTTAAACCAAATAGTAAAAGTTCGAGATGGTATTAAGTAGTTTCATAAGTATAAGTATTAAGATAGCTACTGGTGGTACGTCTTTTGTTGCAAGAGGCAGCTATGTATTCCAAATATACCACCGCAGTGTCAAAAATTCTACCGCAAATCAGTAGCGTCTTTGACATTACTGTGTTCCGGTTTGAAGGGCACTGTAGGCTAGTGAAATTACTGGGCAGAGGAGATTCAAGAACCAATATCTCGGGGTTGGCAACGCGTGAGTGGCACCTACTAATGGTGCTGCAAGCGCTCATCGGCTACGGCAACCGCTTACCATCAGGTGGCCGTATGCTTGCTTGACAACTTAGTACAAAAAAAGAACATTATTTTCATTAAAATCATTTTAGTTACAATAATAATTTAATAAGTTGTATAGAACTATATACATTGATTTGTTTAAGTAACCTAACCACGAAGAAATATATGCGTGAATCCAACCACATCGCTAAGGACATTGGAGACTTGTTCTATATTTAAGTACTATTAATTAATCTGAAATACATTTATCAGAATCGAAAAATGCTATGTTTATATACAAATGAGACACTTTTGCATATCCGTAATATTTGAATGTATTTTTGGATACCGTTGTTGCGTATTGGTAAGGAATCCGCATTTAGCCTCAACGTTTGCGGGTTCGATTCGATTTGGATATTTGTATTGATCTTATAAATATCTGTTTCGGTCCCTATCCTGCCTCGGAGAGCACGTTAAGTCTGTACCGGTTGTCATCATAATATCTGGTAATAATCGGCATGATAGGGAGACCCACACGGACAAACACCCAGACATAAATAGAAATTTCTAAGATCAATACAAAGATATGCCCGAGCGGGAATCGAACCGGCAACCGTTGAGGCTAAAAGCAGACTCGATACCCACAACGCCACAATGGTTGTCGACTATATGTACGCAGGACTATCAATTTATAATTATAATTGTGTCAAACCTGTTCGGATGTGCCTGGGCGTGTGCGAGGGAGATGGTGACATGCATGTTGTCCTTCTCGCAGGTGACTGCTAGGGTGTCGAGAGGCGCCAGGGCTTCGGGCCAATCTGAAACAGGCTCCGTGGCCGTCGCTACTGTCGTGGTAGCTAATTCTGTTGGCAAAAGACATGACTATAGTTGGTTATATGTTATATGGGAATTTTTTATGGTTTCTGTTTGATATGTTGACATTCTTCTTCTTAGGATTATCCTGGTATTTTGCCCAGGGTCTGCTTATTAATGTTATCCGGAATTGACGGGTTACTAGTTTTTACATATAGCGATTGCCATCTGACTTCCGCAATCAGTAACTCATAGGATAAGAAAAAAAAATTAAAAGAGTTATCATATATTATGATACAACCAGAACCGACAGCTTAACGTGCTCTCAGAGGCACGGTACTGATCCAACAACGCTACCAACACGCCACAACTTTCTTTTATGGTATGTTGACATTAAAGTTATTTTTCGCTTGAACTTTTGCTGGTAGTTCGTTACCAAGTTCGTATCAGTGTATAACCAACAAGCTGTCGACATTCGAAAGAAGCGATGCCTGCACAATCGCCAAGACTGACCAAACGACTCCTCAGCTTCAGTAAACATGACCTCCGAATTTTAGTGAGCACCCTTACGGGGCACATATCACTAAATAAACACCTATTTACAATCGGCGTAACGGACAGCCCATTGTGCAGGGGCTGCCTAAACGAGGCAGAAACGGTCACTCATGTAATCCTGGACTGTACAGGGGTGGCTGATCAACGGCCAAAAATCCTCAAGGATATGAGGTCGCTCCAAGAAGTCTGTGAACGTCCCAGGAAAGTTCTGAACTTCTGGAAGGAGCTGGGCTGGTTGGAATAGACCAGCCAATCCCATACACAAAAAGGACCGAACTATGAGTCTAATTGTGGAAAAGGGAGCCCTACTACTAACTACTAACTAACTAACTATCAGTGTTTAACCGTATATTCCTTTGACTAATATTCTGGATGTCACGTTTATTCCTTCTATAAAGACTTTTTTAGTACAAATAGGAAGTACTACTTTCTCATAATAATCGTATAGTAACAGTACTGTTGCGTTTCGTGCGACAAGTGAATGAGCCGGGGGTCCAATCTCCCTCTCCGTTCGTTCCTTTAATCCTTTTCATTCCTTCTCATCTCTTTTTATTCCTTCTCTCCTAAACCTTGGTTCGGAAACGCGCATGTGATACTTCAAGTATCGTAAGTGTTCATAGGTTGCGGTAACTGCTTACTGTCTTGCGGACCGTATGCTTGTTTGCCAAACGTCATGGCATAAAAAACATGGTTACAAGGCGGTACTGGAGATATCCGTGGGTGGAGGTAATCACTATCAGGTGAACCTCCTGCCCGTCTAAACACAAATCGTGGTCAAGGCTCTAGGTGTGGTTACGATTTAAAACGTAGTAAACGCATATTGGGCGGCAGGGCAACACATTAATCAATAAGTCTAGTGGTGAAAAAACCTTAATTTTTTAAAGTTACAAGTTGGCAAACAAGCATACGGCCTATCTGATGGTAAGTGGTTGCCGTAGCCTATGAGGACTTGCAGCACCATTTGTAGGTGCTACTCACGCGTTGTCAACCTCGAGATATTGGTTCTCATATCTCCTCTGCCCAGTAATTTCACTAGCCTACAGTGCCCTTCAAACCGGAACAAAGTAATGCCTAAGGACTACTATTTGGCGGCCGAATATTTGACACTGCGGTGGTACCTACCTAGCCGGTCTCTTGCAACAAAAGACCTACCACCAGTGTGACTGATTGCACTGGTAGTATAATCTCTGCTGTGACAGAGATTATCCCAACAACAGGCGACGGGGTCGTCACATCTCGACGCCGGATGTGACGACCCCATCATAATAATTAATAATATTTTTATTAACAACATTTAACATGAAAAATATTCTTGACATTAAAGCCTCAATAGCTCAACGTTTTAATGGTCGATTCCAATCCATTAAGGCTAGAGTTGCGGGTTCGATCCTGACCCCATTGGCCTATTGTTGTACCCACTCCTAGTGCAATTTATAAGCTTAGAAGGGCAATTTAAAAATAAAAAAGCAATGCTTTTATATAAAAACGTTAATTTAAATATTAAATTCTTTACGGATCCCTAATTCTTGTAAACTAATACTATATAACATTTGATCGCACGTAAGCGAGCGCACAGGAGCGGAACTTACACGTCCGACTTCACTAATGTATACTTCCTCCAAAGGTACTGGAGCAAATCAGTGTTCAAGTGTTTTTAAAAGATTTGTAATTCCCGATGTGGAATTCTGCTAAGCGATATTACGAGGAATCGTATACACTATCATCACTACATAGTATAAAACAAAGTCGCTTTCTCTGTCCCTATGTATGCTTAAATCTTTAAAACTACACAACGGATTTTGATACGGTTTTTTTAATAGATAGAGTTTTATAGATAGAGTTAATAGATTGAAGAGGAAGGTTTATATATATATAATAACATCCATTAAATAGTGGAGAACAAAAATAATTTTTGAGGTTTCTAATGTTATGTCGTAAATAATTACATTTAACCCGTGCGGGCCACGGGCAGTAATGAATAAATCAAAACTACTGGATTGATTTTAATAATTTTTTCAGTGAATGACATAGGCTATATATTTTATACCCGTGTGAAGCCGGAGCGGGCCGCTAGTAATATTATAAACGCGAAGAACGGCTGAACGGATTTTGGATAAAATTTAGCACAAATAATCTATATTTGTGCTAAATTTTATCCAAAATTAAAGTTACCTGAATTAACATATAGGATACTACTTATCCCGGAAATAATCATATCCCATCAAACACACAATTTAAAAAAATCCAAGTGTCGCAAAGCAGTTCTTCTACTATAAAAAGAGGTGGTGAGATCTCATGTATAACTATGCTTGAAACTTGACAGTAGTACGGCAATAAATTCTACTCATTTAAATACTTTAGTTTTGTAAAACTACCAAGTTTACACTAAACACTAATTGTATCCTAAATTTGAAGCTTCCATGTCTGCTTGAAATGCCTTAGAGTTTTGATGATCGGTTAGTCAGTGAGTAACAAAATTAAGAAATTCTGACTCGTTATAATTCTTAAACTACTTTTCAAAATTGAATGAAATTTGAAATAAACCGTGTTTATACAATGCCTGCTTGGTTACTGAAAATTCAGGCTTTTAGTTTTATCCACAATGAAGTTATAGGGGGTCGAAAATGGGCTGAATTGCTTCGAGAAAATGGATAGTATGGTCGTGCCGCTTTTTTGCTTGACTTGGCTGGGGCACTGCCGTGCCAGATTCAGTGAATAGTTTCTCACGTCGAAACAACTGAACCTGTTTTGGTAGGTACAGAAATAAGTGGGACTTTGAAAGGATGGGGGCTCTGTTTTTATAATACGGCTGATATGGCGGAAGTTACACCCATAATTACAATATTAATGTTTAATATACTTATATCCTGTGTCGGGATCCAGAAACATACACAACGACAAGGACAAACACATCCACACCGGAACACATGCCTGTATGGTCAATACAAACTACATCAAGACCTAGTCGGTACCTAAACCGATTGAACGTGAGTTTTGGCCGATAAATTTTCATTATGAAATGATGTAATTAATAAAGTACAAAAAACTTACGCAGCAATACAGTTATTATAAAAGATTTAAAAAAAACTTGCAATACAAGTTACAACATGGTAGTATTTCGAAGTGAGTGGTGACGTCATTTGGCACTTGGGAAAAAGAATATAGCTAACTACATTGCTAACCTGTCTATATAATTTGCCCCACCGTGCCTCGGAGAGCACGTTAAGCTGTCGATCCCGGTTGTTATCATATAGCATGTGATAATCGTTAACGATTGATAAGTAAATTGGTCTTATCCGTAAAACGGCTGAACGGATTTGGATAAAATTTGGCACAGATATAGAAGCTTTTTTTTTGAGAAATGCATTTACGCACACCACTGCACGTAGTGTACTCGTCAAGTACACTAGGCAATAGTAGTGCGGGACTCAGCCGCCTGATAGTCTAGCGGCAATGCTCACTAAAACTCTGCGGAACCCTCATCGCCATATTGGGATGTCATGAGGTTGCTTGCGCAAACGACCATGACGCCTCGGCGGAACGGCCAGCCTTTTTTTATGTTACAACTTGGCTCCTTGAAATAAGCTCGAAGCTTGCGCTAGGAGTGGGCACGACAATAGCCCAAGGGGGTCAAGATCGAACCCTCGACTCTCGCGTTAACGGAGCGAAGTCGACCCTTCTACCGTTGAGCTGTTGAAGCATTGAAATAGATAAAAAATGATAGTAAAAAAATATTTCTTGTTCAAAACCTTGTATGTACATAGGATGGTAAAATAATTTGAAACAACAGTCTGCCCTTTTTCGGACCACATATTGTATACCTTAAATGTAGTTAAACTTTTGTAACAGTTTTAAAATAGACTAGTATCTGCCCGCGGCTTCGCTCGTTATAAGTTTTAATAATAATTAGACAATACAAAATTTCATCCCCTATTTCAAAATCAATCCTTTCAACCCTTTTTTCGCATTAAAATTAGCCTACGTCCTCTCTCAGGCTCTAGACCATCTGTGTACCAATTTTCATTTAAATCGGTTCAGTAATTGTGGCGTGAAGGCGCGACAGACTGACAGAGAGAGAGAGAGAGAGAGAGACAGAGTTACTTTCGCATTTATAATATTAATAAGGATAGAACACATAGAGCTACTTTCATATATCGACGACGTTGTGCCACAGGTCGATTTTTGCTCGGAGCATAATATGTTTGTATTGACCATGCAAGCATATTTTCCGGTCTGGGTGTATTTGTCTTAGTCCTTGTAAGTGTCTCTGGACCCTCGACACAGGATTTCATTATCCTAATGGGGGCCGTTGAGTGTGCAGCGTTTATTTATATATCATATTATTATAAGGATAAAATGTCGCTAAGGATACAAGTTGAGGTCGTTGACCGGGTCGTCCACCCGGCTATACACTTATAGCTGTACTTTTGGACACCGTGCGACGGTATAAAATTAGCTGACCCCATTCCATATGCACTACACAGTGGTTGTAAAAAGCGGCCAAGTGTGTGTCGGACTCGCGTTCGAAGGGTTCCGTACCACGGTAGATCAAAAATACCAAGTTTATTGTATGGAGATATTTATTTTAAAATTAGATTCGTTTTTATTATTTATTATTATAGAGGCCATACGGTTCATGATATTCAACTGAAAATATCGAGTTTCTCGTATGGGGACTTTTTTGGGCAAATAAGCATACGGTCCACCTGATAGTAAGTAATCCTCGCAACATTTGAACGCTTACGATACTGGAACCATGACATGCGGTTTGTCATGAACAGAGAGGGTGGGAGACCGGGCTTTCGACGCTCTAACTTGTCGCATAAAACTTAACAGTAGTACGTCTCCGGTGAAGCCGGCCCATTTGTGCTGAGAGGAGCTTGGCGTTACTAATAATTATAAATATACTCAAACTCAAATTCAAACTCAAAATATTTTTTATTCAAATAGGCTTTTTAAGCACTCTTGAATCGCCAAATATACAGTCTGTTAAATCCGCCTAAGTGAAGCTACCGCTGATTCGGAAGATTTCTGCAGAGAAGAAACGGCAAGAAACTCTACAGTTACTCTTTTCAAATATAATCACATTTCGTATATGTTGGCGCATGACGAAGTGTAGGACCTATTTAATACGTCGGATAAGAAAGACAGTATTTGAAAAGGATTCTAATGGGGCGTCACAGTGATTTACTTCAATATTTCACCATAAACAAAATTATTGTCGTACCGCATATAGAAGGACGAATCGTTGAAATCCGACGTAGTAGTGACAGTGCTGTGCAATTCATTGTGTTATCTAGTAAAGGGATTAAAAGCATTGTTGGTAACAATAAGTTGTTCATAATGTTAACTCACTTGGATTAAATTCATAAAGGCTCCAGGCTATCCTAAGCTTAGTTTGATTCAAAATGAATACTGATAAAACCACAGGCGTGGTTTTGTAAATATTTCTGAAGTTGGTTAAAAAGGATTGGTTCTTACCGGTATTGGAGGGTATCTGCTTAGAACGCGCGGTCGCAAGCAGCGCCATCACCATCAGTATGGTCCACATGTTTCAGTCTGGAAAAAAAATGATAATATTAATTAAGTTCTTTTTATCTTGTGGCTAGGGTCAGAGTTGAAAAGGTCACCCATATAGACCTCTAATTGGATAAACGTTATCGAAATAACAGCAGGGACCAGAAGTAGAGGGGTGAAAAATTGGGCCCTGGTGCCCAATCTCGTCGCATAAAACGCAACAGCGCCTACTGATACTGTTCCGCCACCGGTGACGCTGTCAAGGCCACTAAGGCCAACAGTAATAGACACTCCGAAAAAACTGATACTGTTCACGTCGATTTTTGAAACTTTTAAATCTTAAAACCTTACAAATATTAAAGAAAAAGGTTCTTCAGCCATTTACCGACACTTCTGCATATATAACTCAATTTTTTCAATTTTGTGGGTTGACATGGTATTGCTTATTTGCGTATTTTGTGCTGGGAGGAGCATGGCTCTATTACCGTAGAATAAAACCTACATATTATTGGGATTTGTATAATTGTGTCAAGGTTAATTGACTGGACTAATTAGTTATTATATTTTAGTGATCATAAATACAGCTATGGTTTTTAAAATACAGGTGTGTATTAAAAGTAGTCCACGCATATTGCATCAAAACATGCCCTAGATATACTGACTTTCTGTGAATATTTAAGAACAAGTTTGATTACATTTATATATTACATAATTAATGTAATGACAGTGGTTGAGCCTTCGTTATGAAGAGACCAGTTATATATCACGGAGAGTGTTCTGAGGAATTGTTTGGATTGATCCCGCCGGTAGAATTTCACCATCGGACATCGCGACAAAACTCTAAGTTCCATCCATACCACCTCGATGTCTGGAAATCCATAACAGCGCGATTTAGAAGACATTTTCTTCCTCGCACAACCACTCTGTGGAATCAACTTCCGCCGGCGGTCTTTCCGAACCGATACGACTTGGGAACCTTCAAGAGCAGAGCCTATTCTTTCCTTAAAGCCTCCTGCCCGTTTGCCCCCACTTACATAAAAAAAAAAAAGTTAAATTGAAGAAGTGTTTATGATAATCCCAAATTATTATTTTTTTAATTTTATTTTATGACGGTTGGCAAACAAGCATTCGGTCCGCCTGATGGTATGCAGTCACCGCAACCTATGAACGTGCGATACTTGAAGTATCACATGCGCGTTGCCGACACGAGGCATAGGAGGAAAGGGATGACAAGGGAAAATAGGAAAAGGAATAGAAAGGGTGGGAGATTAGGCTTCCGGTGCCCTCACTCATCGCGCGAAACGCAACAGTACCTACTGATGCTGTTACTTTACGCCATTTTCTGTGAGAAGTACTACTTTTCCGGACGAGTCGGCTCATTTGTGCTTGGAGGACCATTGGCTCTACTACCGTGAAGAATCTATCTTTTGTATTTAAAAAAGCTGGCAAGCAAGAATCCGATCCAAGTGATTCGAATGAACTTATCGATCCAAGTGATCCGATGAACCTATGAGCGCTTGCAACGATACGTATTTGTAGGTGTCACTCACGAGACATACTGGTTTTTAAATCTCCTTTGCCCAGTAATTTTACTAGCTAGCAAGTGTCCTTTAAACCGAAACACAGTATACAGTTTTGTGGTAGAATATCTGACATTGCGATGGTTATCTATCTAGTTGGCGTCTTGCAATAAAAGGCTACCACCACCTAAAAAAACTTGGGAGTCTTTCCATCCACCTACAATGTAGGTACCTTCAAATTAATAGTGAATAGGCATCTTTTATGCAAGCGCGCTCCACCCTAGGCACTTATCACTTGTAGGCCTTAAAAAAATTGTCTTGACATTTTCTTAAATTCCGCCCCTGTTAATTTATGAAAATCGTTATTCACAGACGAAGCCGCTAGCAGAAACTAGTCATTGTAACAAATGGATAATTTATTCAAAGCGTACAACTAAAGTTATTTTAAGTAACGTAATATGGGCCAACTTAAGTCAATATTTATTTTAAAATGTCGTAACTCGTTGTAATATTGTATTATTATTGCAGATGGTTAAATGTGTCACCAAATATTTTAAAGTATATTAATTATTTAAAGAAGACAACTGTTCAAAGAATATCTATTGAATAAGAATTAGTTTAACTAACAATTACAATATCACTTCGCATCGGAGAATTGCTTTTTTCAACCGACTTCAAAACGGTGGTTATCAATTAGACCGTAGTTTCTTACCTGATTGCCCTCAGACCACAAATGGTCAAATTAGAATTAGCTACTCAAAAGTAATTGGCAATTAGGTAGTTTAATATGGTTGATGAAGTTTTATACCTAACTTAAAACTGTAAAAAACAAACGACTTTTTATAAATTAATACAATAGTAATTCCTTGGATAAGTCGGCTCTTTCTTGGTAAAAAAACGTATAATAATTATGATTATATTTTGTAAATAAAGAGACTTATCTAAGTCCCATGTATTAGGTTGGTAAAGTTAGATTTATATGAACAGGCATATGGGTTTTCTTTTGATTTTTATAGACTATAATTTTTATTTTTATGTGCCTAAGTTGGAAAGCAAGCTTGCTAGGTGGGTCGCCACCTGATACTAAGCGGTTGTAGTAGCCTATGAGCGCTTGCAGCACCATACATTTGTAAGTGTCACTCACGCGTTGCCAACCTCGAGATATTGGTTCTTAAATCTCCTTTTCCTATTAATAACCTTACTAAAGTGTTCTATAAACCGAAGCACAGTCTACTTGACGGTAGAATAGCTGACACTGCGCTGGTACCTACCTAGCCGGCCTCGCACAATAAAAAAATTACCGCAAGTAAAAATGCAGGGATAGGTTTTCTGCTTCATCTATCCCGCTTAGAGCTTATCTCAAAGTGGGCGTGGCGGTCTAAGAGAACGGAATCGAATTACATAACAGCATTGGACAGTACCTAGAAGCTTTCTCTTCTAACAGCATAGGATTTAGGTAAGTTTAAAACAAGGGCCTAGTTAGGAATGCGATTTAGTTAAAAGTTATTGCCTGGACCATAAGGCGTTCATATAATTTTATAGTTATACATACGATGTAAAAATTCGTATCTGCTAGATATTTAGGTGACAAAGATTAAAGTTTAAAGCCTCAATAGTTCAACGGTAGAAGGACCGACACCACTCCGTTATAGCGAGAGTTGCGGACTCTTACTCGTACTTCCAAAAAGTGAAACTCATTGGCTCACGAGTTCTCTCCTTCCTACAATCTGGGCTCCTTCAAACGAGCCGTGAAGAGGCATCTTGCGGGTAGGCAGGGCGAGGGTGGCTAACACGGTTACATTCCGCAACTCTGTTAGCCGCCTTCGCGTTTGAACTTTATTTCCACTTACCGTCAGGTGGAGTAAAGTCATCTGTCCTACTTTCCAAATAAAAAAAAACTATATCCTGACTCTCTTGTTTTATTGTCGTACCCACTCCTAGCGCAAGCATCGAGCTTATTTAGAGGGGTAATAGAAATATTAGTAATGTCTTGAAACAAATTTTGCATTGTTAATTACATTACGATATATTTTTAAAGAAAAAAATAGTACGAAAATTGTGACATATAGACGGCCATTAGGGTTAGTCTTGATATTATAATGCTGAGTTCCCATACTCACTGTATATAGCAGTTTAATTACTGGACTTGACTACCTTGATATTTTAAAATCTGACGCTCTGTAGAACCAATATGATATAATTCCGTTTAACTTGTTACGGTTTGCATTAAATGATATTTGTTTACATATTTTTAATTGAATTTCATGCTGATAAATTGAGGAAATGGTAGAGTGTAGTTATTAAAGCAGTAAAAGCAAAAACGAAAATCTATACAGATGGAATTACAAAAATCGATGACAAGTCCTTGAATGAGTTAAATTCTGTAGTGACGGTAAAGGCAAAATCGTGATGAAATAAACATTGCTCAAATTCGTAAAATGCTTTAAAAGAGCAGATCTATTATGTTCATTGATTGACTGATCGGCAACGCAAAGTGTAAAGTCAAACTAACTTTCAATAACTTTGCTGGGCAGGAATCTGCCTTAAACATGTGCAAACGTTTGTATTGACAATATAATGTGTTCGAGTCTGATTGTGGTTGTGCTTGTCAATGTGCGTGTTTCCGGACCTCTAACACATCTTTATGGGGCCGTTGAGTTTTTAGCGAAAATTTAAAATTTTGAAAATTTAATATACAATTTCCAGGTACACACCTGTACCTACCGCTCAAAGGTGGCATAGATTAGGAATTATTGTCTGATATAGTAGCAGTCTCCTAAAAGTCATTGCACACGTAAATTGCCAAGTCTGTGGGCTTACCATTAACTTATAGTAAAAATTCTATTCAATTTTGACAGTAAATCAATTCAAATTTAACATTAACATGACGTATAATATATGCCATGATACAAAATAACGATGTAACTCCGTTTTTGGTGTGCTTTTTGTCATCATTTGAATCGCAATAAGAGTTAATGGTAAGTCCCTGTAGTGTGATACCGAAAGTTGTTTTACAGCAGTGGTTGTATTTTTCAAATAAAATACGGTAAAAATATCACATTACATATACATTTTCATAATTATAAAGTTTCATACAAAGATATCTTAAATTATCGCGTATGCAATTACGGAGACACCGCAATTATTTCGATTCTTATTGTTAGACCATTATTTCTTGTCTGAATGTCATGCTCCGCGGACCCTGACTTCTTCCGCATTTTAATGGACGTACAGACCTCACTAAATTTATGTATACGTACAAACGAATTACGGAATTATACATTAACGTTGGTTTTAGCTATACGGTCTGAGAATACCTGATATTAGTTTGATAATAAAGTCATAGCCGTGACATATAATAGATAAGATTTCTGGGGTTTGGCGTTATTAGCAAATCTTCTATAATAATAGTAGTAGCGACTACCTCATCGCCTATTATTCTGAATTACATAACAAGCTCATAGGCTACTGGAGGCCGGCTGGAGTAGAGGTCCAACAGTCCAAAAGTCATGTAAAATAAATATAACATTGTCGTAGCCTATGAGCGTCTGCGATACCATGCATTTGTAGTCACTGACGCGTTGCTGACCGCGAGGTTCTTAAGTCTCCTGACACTGATACTGCGGTAGTTCCAATAAAAGATCATCGTTCCACCTAGTCTGAAGACGTCGTGCGTTTGCTGGTTCGTGGCCTCAACTCAAGAACATTTACTCCATCGGTTGTCAGTTCTTGTGCTGACATAGCCGCTATTAACGCAGTAGGTCCATCTCACGTCTTAAGCCGTGGTTCCGCTTCGCAGGAGGCTCCGTAAAGACGGAATCAATTTAAGCGTAAGGGCTGTCTCTTTCTCACGGCAGGGTCTCTGTACTCGGCCACCCCCACCCGGTGACACTGTCAAGGCCAGTAGGGCCAACAGCAATACACAATCAGAAAAAAGTAGGTGCATTTAATTGTTTAACAAATTGTGATCGAGTTTTTAGAGGTCTCATATTTTTGTTTTGAGATTTGTCGTCGTCGAAAGAACGATGATTCTTTAGTGAATACAAGTAAAGTCGCCGGCAATACGGTTTGACGACATTGTGGCGCAGTGTGTCGCGGGTTCGATTCCTGCTCGTAGCATAGTATATTTGTCCTTGTCCTTGTATGTGTTTCCGGACCCACGACACAGGATATCACTATCCTAATGGGGATGTTGAGTATGCAGCGTTTAGTTTTTTTTTATTTACAGTAGAGGTAATTAGCTGTACCAAAAATGATTATGTATAAATATTTTATCATTGTCTCTATGTATGTAGGTCGTTCACGTAACTGAGGTCGTATGTGTGTCAGTTACAAACGTATGGCGACTGGTGTCCGAGCTGTCTTAGTTTGTTTTTACATGGTAATTATATATTGTTATGGGAATTTTGTTAAAGAACCTTCATTCCAATCCCTAATCATTCAATAATATTGTGCAATATTTTTGATTGTCCAATATTGTTGTAGGTGTTGGGTGAGTATTGAAAGATTGTGTTGCATAAATTTTATTGCACAGTAAGATGATGGTGTATAAGTGGTGCTTAAAGCAAATAAAAAACTGTTGTTTAAATTTTTGTGCGTCTGTCTTTCTATCAGTTCCGGCCAATCTCCGAAACAGCGTTACAGATTTTAACAGGAGTCCCTGGCAAATAATTGGGTTTCCGTGGAATAAAGAAAAATCGCTACACCACGGGCGCATTATCTTTAAATAAGATGATGATTTTCCTTGACCTAAAATTCGTATTGATACCATTCATCAGTTCAATTAGGGCACATACTTAGAACCAAATCCTATAATATAATAAATAAAATCAATAAATTAAATAAATAAAATATATAAAATAAATAAATAAATAAACGCTACACACTCAACGTCTCCCATTAGGATAGTTATATCCTGTGTAGGGGGTCTCGAAACATACACAATGACAAGAACAAACACACCCACACCGCACACACACATACCTGTACGGTCAATACAAACATAGGACCTGTGTGATAATACACGTCAAAAATATATTAAATGTATCTCATTTGTAACCCATTTTGTATATTAAGCTGTCTGTGTCAATATTTCATAATACTAATAGGAAAGTAAATGAAAACGCGGCCCAATGCCATTAGTAATAGTAGAAAGAACGTACCATTCCCTCTGTTAGTATTACGGGTACAGTCGGAAGAAAAATTGTGATATTTTTATTTATTTAATATTTTTTTATAATACATGAAAAAAAATTTTTCAAAGTTCTGAAACTGTGATGGAAGTGAAAGCTTATTTCATTTAATTTCACTTCATTTCATTCAGTTTCACTAAACAATTTATTCATTATTTGTCTGCGCTGATCTCAAGAACCACCTATCGTCTGAAAAATCTATTGTGCATATAAGTATAGCATTATACAGAAAACCAATAATAATAATTGCTCCCAGTGACGCTGTCAAGGTCAGTAGGATCAAAAAGATATAAATGTAAATAAGTTGTTTGTTATTGTTGTTATCTTTGGTAACACAATAAATACAGGCAAACCGTGGGCAGAAGCTAATTCATAATAAAACTGAACGGCAAACTATGCATTCATTCAATAAAACCTGTTGTTTCTTAAATAAAAAAAAATTCCTTGATATTTCACCGATGGTAAAAACCAGGTAGCTTAAAAGGTCATGTTAGGTAACATGTATGACTCTTTACCTGTAGACAACACTATTAATTATTGATGTTTTTATATTTGGGAGGCATCGACACTGCAGTACTTCAGCTATGTTTTCGGATTTTCGTGTGGATGATTTCTATGCGATCATGCGCAAACGAGCTGCGTCCATCGTGGGTACGCTAGTAAGCAGGATTTGGAATGGTGCACACATGGACGTCAGACGCCAGTATTAATTAGTGTTTACAATAAACTTAGGTGTAATTAGTTTAATATTTTACTAACATAGGTTAATAATATTGTTACTAAGACTCATTTATATTTATATTTCATATTTTAAGATTCAGGCGTCGGGACATATGACGACCCCATCGCCCGCTGTTGGGATAGCCGCTGTCACTGCAGAGATTATTCCACCTGTGCAATCAGCCACACTGGCGGTAGGTCTTTTGTTGCAAGATGCCGGCTAGGTAGGTACCACCACAGTGTTAAATATTCTACCACCCAACAGAAATGCTGAGGTATTACTGTGTTCCGTTTTGAAGGGTACTGTAGGCTAGTGAAATTACTGGGCTAAGGAGATTTAAGAATCAATATCTCGAGGTTGGCAACGTGAGTGGCACCTACTAAGGGTGTTGCGTGCGCTCATAGGCCACGACAACCGCATCACATCACGTGGGCCGTATGCTTGCTTGCCTATATGTTATGTTGTAAATATATTGTAATATTGGTTTATCGCTATATGGACGCAAATAAGCAATACCATGTCAACCCACAAAATTGAAAAAACTGAGTTATATATGCAGAAGTGTTGGTAAATGGCTGAAGAACATTCTTCTTTAATATTTGTAGGGCTTTAAGCTTTAAAACTTCTAAAAAAGCAATTTTTTAATTATGCCATTAATGTATTATTTTAAACGTTTTGGGTTATATTATATACGAAATATGCAGTTTGTATGCTTGTTTTATGTGAAAATAAGTAAAATAACTTACATACATCTTGAAATTGCCAAAAACTTGACCAATATATAAAATAGAAAAATCATATAAAGCAAGTTGTTCAAAATTTTCAAACGCGTTTTTCTCGAAGTGACATTCCTGTGGGTTGACATGTTATTGCTTTTTTGCGTCTATATATGACTTGAATCAGATGTTTGTATTGACCATACAGGCATGTTCTTCGGTCTTGGTGTCTTTGTCCTTGTCATTGTGTATGTTTCCGGACCCCCGGACACAGGATAAAATTATCCTGATAGGGGGATGCCGTTGAGTGTGTGTATTTATTTGTTTATTTAATTCTTATTTTTTGCTAACTGTACCTGTATTGCACAAGGTTACTTACGTCAGATATCGGTGCGAGTGGTCGACGTTCGTTTTATCAGATCTGTGTTGAGCCACTAACAGTCGATGGCTATTATCTGTACTTTTTTACTTACTTTTGACATTACAAACACTTTTTTATTCAGTTCTATAGATTTAGATACGTATATAAATTTTTAGAATGTTGCGATGATATTTTTAAATTTTATGATAAGAACGTTTTTGGTTTAACAGTTTTTTGTTATTACATAAGTTACATAAGAGTTAATCTATACATATATCTAATCTAATACTTTTAAGCGACCAATTATTGTATATATATAATCTGAATCTTGCTAAAAGCTCCATCGATTTTGATGAAATGTATGCAGAGGGGTTTCGGAGGCGATAAATAGATCTATCTAGGATCACTTTTAGAAAATATCGTTTTATTCGTGTTTTCAGGAAACGAAAACACCGTTTCGAGTCCAAATGTCTCAAGTGCCATTATTTTTTCCCTGTTTTTCAAGATCCTTCTTTTATGGGAAGAACTATCATTTTTTTTTTTAAGAATATTAGCAATGCATTTTTTTTCAAGGCATTACTAATATTCCTATTGCCCATCCAAATAAGCTCGAAGCCTACGCTAGGAGTGGGTACGACATATGTATTTGCTAAAAAAAATTTACCCAAAAAAAAACATATATATAAATTAAATAAGAAATATATATATATCTCTTTCCTTGTTCAGCATAACTCAAACAATTGTTGGATAAACTCCAGTCTAACAATAATTACTTAACTTAAATACCGGAAAGTGTTTTCAAAGAGATAAAGAATGCCACTTAACGAAGTAAAAGTTAAATTAGGCTGTAACAGACACAAACAATTTTGTGACTGAAAAACATTTCAAAAGATAAAACATAAGTAATTTAAAGTCAAGAGCGAAAACTATATAACTACATAGTATAAAACAAAGTCGCTTTCTCTGTCCCTATGTATGCTTAAATCTTTAAAACTACGCAACGGATTTTGATGCAGTTTTTAATAGATAGAGTGATTGAAGGGGAAGGTTTATATGTATAATACCATTCATTAAATAGTGGAGAAAAAAAAATCAGTTTTCTAATGTGATGTCGTAAATAATTACATTTAACGCGTACGGGCCACGGGCAGTAATGAATCAATCAAAACTACTGGATCGTTTTTAATCATTTTTTCAGTAAATGACATAAGCTATATATTTTATACCCGTGCAAAGCCGGAGCGGGCCGCTAGTTTTCTATAATCTGTTCAAGAAGGTCAATAGTGATACGCATCGATGACAGTGCGTGTGCCCAGCCAATCAGCGAACGATTTATGTAACTAAATCACTTCTAGCACACTCTTTACATTCAATATTTGTTTTGTTTATATGCATTTTTTTTTAACACTCAACGAATTATAATATAACTCACTATTTTTGTAGATAATGTATAATAAATCTGTAAAGTTAAACAGCTTTAGGTATGGACAGTCTATGGATGGGTTACCGTAGTCAGTTTTCAATTTAGAAACTTCGTGTTTCAGAGGGTATGTAAAAAACCGGTTGATTTTCATATGTGACCACAGACGATAAGTCAAATCAGAGGCTTGTAAAATCGATCTGAACTAATATCACACTAGATTAAATCTTTTTCCGAATAATAATTTTAAAAAATTATGGTAGACCACCCTTAATATTTAGGGCTGTAAAAAATAGATGCTGATCAATTTTCAAACCTATCCAATCTTCTTCGTCCTAGCATTATTTCCGGTATTTTATTTGACCCGGGGTCTGCTTATTACTCTTATCCGGATTTGACAGGTTACTAGTCTTTACACGGAGCGATTGCCATCTGACCTCCGCAACCCTAAGGGCGAACCAGTAACTCATTGGATAAGAGCAATATATTGATCAAGACTTATCGATTATTATCAGATGTTATGTGATAACAACCGGGACCAACAGATTCACGTGCTCGCCGATCCGAGACACGATTCTCAGACCTACCCGATATGCACGCAAGATTTCATGACAATCGGTCGAGCCGTTTCGGAAGACTTCGGTAATAAACACAGCGACATGAGAATTTTATATCAATAAACATGTGTTTTATCGTTTTCTAAAATTCCACCCTTAGGTGTGAAGAAAGGGCTGAAAGTTTCTATGGGTGGTACTCATTCTTGAAACTTGAAACTTCGCCATTTGGTAAACAATTTGAAACCTCAATAGCTCAACGGTACAAGGGCTGACTTCGCTACGCTCCGTTAAAGCGAGAGTCGAGGGTTCGATCCTGACCTCCTTGGGCTATAGTTGTACCCATTCCTAGCGCAAGCTTCGAGCTTATTTGGAGGGGTAATAGGAATATTAGTAAAGTATTGCTAATAGTCTTAAAAAAATTAAAAATAAGAAAAACTGTGTTTTAAAATATTCTAAATTTTCATCCCTGAAGGGTTGAAATGGGGGTTTAAAGTTTATATTAAAATTGTTATTCACGAGGGCGAAGCCGCTGGCAGAAGCTAGTTGGGAATATACTTGTAACTATAAACTTGTAAACTCTTATAATCTATATATTGAGTTGGAATTGAACCTAACACCATCGACATTACAAGTAGAATAACTGAAACTACACTAGAATAATCATGTCGTGTTATAATAAATACTCATTAAGTTAATGACATAAAAGATTAACCTAATTCCTAAAACACATATTTTAATTTAAAACCAAAACATATTAATGATCGTTCTAAAAAGAATAATCTAGTAAAATTGTAGAGTAGTAATTGTTTTATAATTGCGTTGTTATTTTTAAACAACCTTTTAGGCTAGAATGCTATTCACATTGCTTAGTTTGTGTCCTAGGTTACGTGTTAATTTAATTTGATTATTCTTGTGAATTATTTTTTTTCTGTAAACAATAATAGGGGTGACATTTTCTGTACTGAAAAAACCCCTTAATTAAATAAAGATTTAAAAAAAACAACCTTTTAAGTAAAAACATTTAAAATATTTATCAATACTTTTGAGCAAAAATGAAACAATTATTCTTTTCGATTTTTAAAATTTTGACCAATCAAGTAATTTTTCAGCTTCGGGATGTGACTACCCCATCACCCAGACTGTCGGTGGGTCTCTTGTTGCAAGAGGCCACCGACAGTCAAATATTATACCACAGAACAGTAGTGTCTTTAACATTACTGTGTTCCGGTATGAAGGGCACTGTAGGCTAGTGAAATTACTGGGCAAAGGAGATTTAAGAACTAATATCTAGAGGTGAGTGGCACCTACTAATGGTGCTGCAAGCGCTCATAGGCTACGGCAACCGCTTACCATCGCTCGCCGAGTGACATACATACGCCGGTCGAGGGTGGATATAGAAAAAAAACATTTTTTGGACTCCATTATTCTCTAGTGCTTGCATGATTTAGAAACAAGCTTTTAGTAATTTTACTGCGTGAAGTCTTTATTCTTATTGTTATGATTAACACAATATATAAACTTTCCACATAATTAATAAATAAACGCTGCACACTCAACGGCCCCATTAGGATAGTTATATCCTGTGTCGGGGGTCCGGAAACATTTTCAATGACAAGGAAAAATTAAACCCAGACCGGAAAACATGCCGCTATGGTCAATACAAACATCTACTTCGAGTGGCAATCAAACCCGCAACCTATGGTACTTAGGACAGATTCGCTACCGCCACAACGTCGAAAAATTTCAATTCTTATTGAATTTTATAAATTTTAAACTATTGAAAAGATTTTTTTACTCATGTCTCCGGTTTGCGTTTGCGAAAACGTTCGTTTCTTATAGGCCTTTGTTCTTTGGGAAAATTGTGAAATTAGAGTCGAAACATTCTGTAACAATCGCACAGGTGTGTTAGATTGTTAAGGAATTATGGCTGTGTTATACAATTAACTTTGTTTAAATAATTATAGGCAATAATAGGCGTCTGACTTGACTTATCGACTATTCGCTTTTGCCCGCGTCTTTTTTTATGTCAGAGGGAACAAACGAGCAGGATGCTCACCTGATGCTAAGCGATTAGCACCGCCCATGAACATCTGCAACACCAGAGGGCATGCAGATGCGTTGCCGACCTTTTTAGAATATAACTGGTTATACACTTGCTGACCTCGAAACGTGGCTGACGAGCAGTCACTTCACGAGTTTTTCACCAACGTACGGTGGTAGGTAACCAGGTGGACCTTTTTTAGCCCTTCCACCAGCATATACATGTATTGGAATTTCTTGTTACATACAGGTTGCCTCACGATGTTTTCCTTCGCCGTTATGCACGAGATAAATTTGAAACACAAATTAGTCATAACACTTGAAAGTCTTCACGTTAATAACGATTTTAATCCGGAACTTTTTACGAAATATAGTGACCCTAAAAATCCCCTGTTTAAATCCATAAAAAATATAATGTAGCCCATGTCCTTTGTATTATACGTTCCGCCTGATGGTAAGCAGTCATTGCAACACTTGAAGTATCACATACTTTTTGCAAACCCAAGTGTTGGAAGGGGGGGAATGAGAAGGGAAAAAAGAGGTTGGAGATTTGACTTCCGGCGCTGTCATTCGTCGCACGATACGCAACAGAGTACTAGTAGAAGAGTATTAGTAGTTCAGTATGTTACTTTATGGTGATTTGCTGTGATTTGGTACTGGATTGAGTATTAAACGCTGCACACTCAACGCTGCACACTCAACGGCCCCCATTAGGATAGTAATATCCTGTGTCGGGGGTCCGGAAACATTCACAATGACAAGGACATATACACCCAGACCGGAAAATATGCTTGCATGGACAATACAAACATATTATGCTCCGAGCGGGTATCGAACCTGCGACCTGTGGTGTTTAAGGCAGGTTCGCTACCGCTGCGCCACAACGTCGTCAACTCTACTACATCGAACAGTAGAACTAAAATTAGACAAAGTTCAAATTGAACCTTTAAAGTAATTATTTATCTACTTTTCCGTATAATTTATACAAGTTAATTAAAAAATAAAGCTTAATTTATTGCGGTTAATTATGCACATACTTTCATAAAAATAGCCTTGAATATAATTAAATATAATTTAAAACGTGACTACATAATAGCGGTCCATATCGTTCATGGTGTTGCAACATTGTTACAATTTTAATAAATAAATTATCTTTAAGCTAATAGGCAGTTTAACGTATTAATGATAAGATCACGTTAGACAATGCTCCATAAACATCTCAAATACGCATAAAACATCGTTTTTGATGGTGAAAAAAGCCACGATGACCCAATGAATAGAAAACATTAAAACCTGGGCAAGCACCTCTGAGGTTTCACATCCTGAGGAAATCTGTATTTCGTAGAATAAATTCTAAGACATATAGGCCAATCCTAGTGGTGGTCCTTTGCGTTATGGCTTAAACTTAAACGCGCAATGCTTGGAGTATCACATGTGCGTTGCCAACCCGAAGTATAGCAGGAAAGGGAAAAAAGGAAGGGAACAGAGGTGTAGGAGATTGGGCCTGCTCTCTCACTAATCGCATGAAACGCAACAGTACTCTGTTATTTTACGTCGATTTTCTGTGACAGGGTAGTACTTCCGCAATGGAGCCGGCTCATTTGTGCTGGGAAAAGCTTCGCTCTACTACTAAGATGCATATAATATAATCCACGTTGAAAATTTTGTTAGCGCGATGCAGAATCGTGACGTTCCTTTCTTTTATAATATTGCATTATGTAGCGTGTAGAACTTGAGATTTCTTCCTAGCATTATTCCCGGTATTTACCAAGGGTCTGCTTATACTCTTATGACGATTATTATCAGATGTTATGATAACAACCGGGACAGACAGCTTAACGTGCTCTCCGAGGCACGGTGGGGAGCCCCACAAGGACAAACGCCCAGACCGAAAAAGATATAAACCTAAATTTATGTTTATATATCATCTGTAGAAATATATATTTATATTTGTTCCAAGCGGGAATCGAACCTGCGACCGTTGTGGCTCAAAGTGTGGCTCAAAGCAGGCTGACTACCAGCAAACCACATCGTTCATCAAGATCTGTAGATTTTACTACAAGACAATATTGATACAGGAAATGTAATTAAAATTAATGATATTAATACAAATTCCGAGCATTATTTCAAATCTTTGTATTATTTTCATATTATAAGGAAGTTTATCAAGGCAAATATAAATATAAATAACCATTTTATAAAGAACCATATATCAAAACTGTACAAACTATAATATGTGTCGTGTTATAATAGATGGTCTTTAAATATTAACCTTGCACAAACGACCTTAAAGCGTGTCAATTGTTATATAGATTTATGTAATGTTTAGTAAATGTTTATTAATTTAAACAGTTTAGGTGTAATAACGCCCTTGCTCATGTGTATGGTCAATTTTGAACACGACTTTTATGCCTAAAGTTCCCAAAATAAAAGCTCATAAGCTCATAAGCCTAAATAAAGCTTAAGTATTTTTTTGCGTTACTAAATTGGCAAGCGAGCATACGGCCGACCTGATGGTAAGCGGTTGCCTTAGCCTATGACGCTTGCAACACCATTTGTAGGTGTCACTCACGGGTTGCCAACCTCGAGATTCTTAAATCTCTTTTTCCCAGTAATTTCACTAGCTACAGTGCCCTTCAAACCGAAACACATTAACGCCAAAGACATTAATGCTTTTTAAGACTTAGAAAAATTATAACATATGACACTTTACGAAAGAAAAAAATAAAGAAGCAAACAGAGACCCCGCCCGGTGACGCTGTCAAGGCCAGTAGGGCCAACAGCAATACACATTCCGAAAAAAACAGAGACAAATTTGAAGAAAACTAAGCACTTAAAAACGGTTAAGTGCCGTGAATTTGGAACAGCAACTTTTCATTAAAATCTGTTCACTCTGTCAAAAGTCATTGCAATTTTAATGTCAGTTCAAGCTTATTATGACAGAAGATTAA
This sequence comes from Hestina assimilis, assembly GCA_023373885.1. Classification (NCBI taxonomy): domain Eukaryota; kingdom Metazoa; phylum Arthropoda; class Insecta; order Lepidoptera; family Nymphalidae; genus Hestina; species Hestina assimilis. Next base: position 3,538,137 of record CM041767.1, on the reverse strand, counting down.
GTATTTTGAAGCAAAAACTACTGAATGGATTTAGTTGAAATTTGGCAGATAGCTTTATTACCTGCATGAGCACATAAAACATTTTTTAACTCGGAAAATTATAAAAAAAAAAACGCAAGCGGATCCGCAGACATACCTAGTTAGTTATACAAAATAACAAAGATATTACTTGAAACGTTTTCTAAATTCATAGTTTTCCGTAACTTACAGAACTATATTGTACTTGACTAATGATGAATTTCGTGAATTAACATGTTTCTTGCATCATTGTAAACAGCTTAAATCATTATAAACAGCTGCTGAACAGGTGTACCTATTCAAGCAGGGGACCCTAACCTACCATTAAAAACGATTGAATGGAGTTTCGATGTAATTTCCATTGAATAAAACAAAAGTCTCAAACATTTCTTTTTATTTGAAATCCCATTTTTCAAAACATAGCCAAAATTTTAACAAATAAATAAATTGAAGTGCCTGTTTGGTCTACGGTACTTACAAAAAAAATATTGAAATTGTCTGTCTGTTTCATCGGGTTTTGAAACGGCTGGATCGAATTTAACAGGACTTTCACTGACAGATATCTGATGCTGTAAGGAGTATCTTATGCTACTTTTATTTTAAAAAAAATTAGAGTTCCGTGCAATAAAGAAAATTTGGAAAACCAAGTGAGCGGGCCGCGGGTGCAGCTAGTTATTACTAAACAGAATTGGATCAATAAAAAGTCCGTATTTCAACAGGCAAAATGTTAATATAAAGAACTTAAAGTTTTATCCGTTTCTCAATTGTCTTCAGATTTCTTAAGCTTACGTGTCTCAAATACACATCTCACTTGTTCTGTAAATATAATTGTAAATAACACATACATGAGCTGAATTAATAATTACAACCAGGTTGATTTTAACCTTTGGTTATGTTAAAAGATTTGCCAAAAATTGGCAAAATAAAACTTCTTTGTAAAGGAATGAACGCTACACACTCAACGGCCCCCATTAGGATAGTTATATTCTGTGTCGGGGGTCCGGAAACATACACAAGGACAATGACAAATACACTCAAAACGGAATGTATGCCTGTATGATCAATACAAACATCTGCGCTGCGCGACAATGTCGTTAATAATAAAGTAATAATTGATCCAATAAAATAACGTTGTGTATTTTAATACTTAATATTTAAGGAATTTTGTACTTCACATATAGCTGGGTAATAATAATGATTCTATATTTGCGTCTCCGTAAAGTTAAAAGATAATTACGTGTACGTCTAATCTGTATTAATAATCAGATTTAGCATCCTGTTACGTAAGATAATTGAAATAGTAATTAATTTATTGAGGCAAATGTTTATATTGTTATTTAATTATTCTGTAGAAGTACTTGTAAATGAACCCTAAACTGATTTTGATGTTTATTTTTATGTTTCATTGGGTCTCTGGATAGTTTCACACAATCGGACCTTACGAATATGTAGAGACGTTTAAACGAAAAGCGCTTAAAAAGTCTGCTTATCATAAAAAGCGCACAAGCAAGCTTACAAGTATAAGCCGATTTCGTTTAAACTCGACTACTTATGTTGCAATAACAGAATCATTTCAATGGTCTTAGGGTTACGACTATTTATCATGGGTCTGCTTGTTACTCTTGTCCGGATTTGACAGGTTACTAGTTTTTACAGAGCGATTGCCATCTGATCTCCGCAACACAAAGAGCGATCTAGTAGCTCATTGGTTAAGAGCAAATTTCCTATAAAATGTTAACTATTATTATAAGATGTTATGATAACAACCCAGACCTACAGTTTAACTTGCCACCGAGACACGGTGGGGGACCCACAAACGCCCAGACCGAGATTGATATAAGATCAATATATATCAGCGTCGAGCGCGCTCAAACCCGTGACCGTTGAAACTTAGGCTGGCTCGCTAGCAACATGCCACAACAGTTGTCACGGCTTTGCATATTCTTCACTTATGTATACTGATTGCTAGACTGTCACGCTCGTGTATTACAAGTCTTGTGTAGATCTCGTTGTCGTCACGCCCACGTCCGTCCTGCTCACTCATTCCAAGAGAACGCAGACATATCTTTGGTTGTGAATAAATTCTTGCAACAATGAGCCAATCTTTACGCATATTGATGATTTGATGAAGGTTAATAGAACTGGTATTTTTTTCTTCGAATAATAATGCTGTTATTACAGCCTTCCGGATGGAAAATGATGTAATTTATATTTAAAGTTATAATAAATGTTTACTATGTATTTGAGACGCTCATAGCCAGGTACGCTCACTGATCGGTTAACGATCGGTGGGTAAAACAACTTTAGACGCGGTCAGTCACTAGATGGGTGATCGCATAGTGGTATTTCAACCGAGCGTCTCCGTGCTTCGGAGGGCACGTAAAAAGTCGGTCCTGGCTGTTGACTATTTGATAACAGTCGATAAGTCAAGTCAGAGGCCTGTACGGGCGACCTGAACAACTCTGACACTAGGTTGACCACTAACCACTCGATAAAAACTCGATAAGAAGAAGAACTATGTATTAGAAATATTTTAAACGGGTTTATACATTTATGTGTAACGATGTATATGCAAAGTAATTTGAGATTAGTATTTGAGACAAAATTTAGAATCAAAAGAATGAAAAAATCTCCGAATCATTGCCTCCACATGTCACAGGAGGGCTGGTTCATTTATCGCCATGAGAATCGGGCTTGCGATTCAACAAGGAAATGCAGCTAGCATTGTTACCACCATTCCCCGTGGACACGATTTGTAAAGTTGGAATTATTTGTAAATATAGTTAGTATTGAATTGTAAATATGTTGTAATTTTGGTTGTAAATAAATAAAAAAAAGAACTTACTACCTTGATAAAAAGTTCCATTTTAGTCCCTGATACGAAGAAGAGATGTTACTAATTAACTCACTTTACCTCCTGGTAACATAGCTATTTTAATCCCTCGAACCAGGGACTAAAAGCGAACTTTTCTTTGTAGGAAAGAAAATCCTAAACGCACCACTGGAGAAAAGTAGAACATTGTCACCCGAGATCATAAATAATCCGCGGGTGAGAATGTCCTACATTTGTCCCTTGGTGAGTAATCTCATATTTATTGTGACATCTATCTAAAATACGAAATACCACTGAAAATCTGTGGTGGGATAGACTCATCTCACCAAAATGATATCCCTTTTGCAACATTGTTGTGCCAAAAATTTGATTAGTGAAGACTTAAGTTGAGTATTTTTTTAATATTTAATATTTTTTCTTTTTTTGGTTTCTTTTATAAGTTCTTTTGTTTTGTGTTCTAGTTCTTCGGTTTTTTTATTAATTTGTTGATTTGTTGATGTTTTTTTTTTGCTTTTAATGACGTGTCCTTTAGTTATTTAAAGACACTTCATTTATACTACGATCTAGCCTAGAAAGACTAATAAGTAATTTAAATCTAACATAAATTGCTAAGTAGAGTAAAACTAAGAATGTGTCCATCAACTCTTTTCTTACTGTCTCTATTAAGGGGAAGGCACTTTGTTCTTGCGTCTTTATATTTATGTAGCACTCACTAAACTATCATTTACACTAATTGAATACACTAACTCAAAAGGTTTTGTTCTTTTAAGTCTTCTCACTATGTCCGTGTTGTCGAGGAGCTGGATAGCCTCGACGTTCACATGATGATGAAGTCTTTGTTGATGAGCTTCTGCATACATTTGTTGATTTGTTGATAAAGTGATGATGTCGCAATAAAGTTTTTCTTTCTTTCTTTCTTTCAAAATGTATTCGACCAGACGCGAGTGTTGGCACCATCTTGAATAATTACTATGCGGAAATTTGTGCAATCGTGCTGTGTCTAGAAATATTTATTCAACTTTAAGAATTCTTCATTTAATACGAAGGTCACGCTTCAAGGAAGGTCGTAACTTTAATATTAGTTCTGTACGTGTGTTGAGTAATTATGCAAAGTCGATGTAGTCGGATAAAAACTTGTGGTTTTTATTTATGATCCGATACCTTAGTACAGTTATCGTACTCTAATAGATATTGATCGCGACGATGGTGTATTGTTAGCGAGCCTGCCTTCAGCCTCGACGGTCGCAGGTTCGATTCCCGTTCGGGACAGATCTGTGTTGATCTAACAAATATCTGTTCTGATCTGGGTGTTTGTACTGGTGGATGTCACCACCTCGCCTCGGAAACATACTGCATACAACTCGGGGTAACATCTGATAATAATCGTTAACTCTTGATAAGTAATTTGCTCTTATCCAATGAGTTACTAGTTCACCATTATAATTGCGGAGGCCAGATGGTTATCGCTATGTAATAACTAGTCTTCTTCTTCTTCATCCTAGCATTATTCCCGGTATTTTATTTTACCCAGGGTCTGCTTATTGCTCTTATCCGGATTTGACAGGTTACTAGTTTTTACACAGAGCGATTGCCATCTGACCTCCGCAACCCTAAGGGGGAACCAGTAACTCATTGGATAAGAGCAATTTACTTATCAAGAGTTAACGATTATTATCAGATGTTATGTGATAACAACCGGGACCGACCGCTTAACGTGCTCTCCGAGGCACGGTGGGGAGACCCACAGTCAAACGCCCAGACCAAGACAGAAATTTTAACAAACATCTGCCCGAGCGGGAATCGAACCCGCAACCGTCGAGACTTAAGGCAGATACGCTACCGACAACGCCACAACGGTGTCCGCTATGTAATAACTAGTATCTTGTGAAATCAAAATAAGCAGACCCTGGGCAAAATACCGGGATAATTCTAGAAAGAAGAAGAGGAATTGATATTGATACAATGGATACGATTTTTCTTGCACTATTGTTATGGTTATTGGTTTTACGCTTTCGGTGTCTTTCCGTCCGTCAACGGGCTATATCTAACGAATCGTTATAGGTAGAGAGATGAAATTTTCAAAAGATGCTATTTGCTTATATCTATGCTTATTTCTTTTGCCGCATCAAAAAACAATAAAATATATCAGGCAACTGCGTTGTGGACCGCGCACAGTCAAAACTAAAAAGTTCCGCAGCTTGATGATGAAGAATCTTAAGGACTAATCTAAAATAAATCCAAAACCAAAAAATATATGAATTGAAATCGACCCTAAAATTAAGTTGGTAATTATTAAAAGTAATATGAAAAACTCTTATAGTAATAGACAAATACTTTCTTACGTTAATCTTATATATTCCACGGTTATACGGAACCCTTTTTTTTGCAAGTCCGACACGGTCTTAACCGGTTTTTTAATTTTTAGACACCGTTGTGGCGTTGTGGGTAGCGAGTCTGCCTTAAGCCTCGACGGTTGCGGGTTCGATTCCCGCTCGGAGCAGATGTTTGTATTAATCGTACAGGCATGTTTTCCGGTCTGGTTGTGTTTGTCCTTGTCATTGTGAATGTTTCCGGACCCCCGACACAGGATATAATTATCCTAATGGGGGCCGTTGAGTGTGTAGCGTTTATTGTTTATTATTATTATAATAATCACTAGTCTATAACAAATTGACCTTGTTATATAGTTTCGATTGTAAATTAGTCCATTTACCATCACATCGGAATCTAGTTCGCGTTCGTTTGACATTATCAGGTCTACCCACATATTATGCATACTATGACGTAATACAACGTGACATCATGGTTTTGTATTAAAGCTGAGGTACACAATTTTAAGTACTCTTTTAATCCCCGACAAAAAAGAGGGGTTGTGTAATTTCTAGGAGACAGTACTCGGGGTGATCGAAATAGTTACGATGCCCGGCTGAAGACAGAAGAACCCCAGTGAAGGTGCTGATTAGGAGAGGAAGAGATAGGAAATATGGTTACCTGGCACGATGATGCTACCCCAGGTGGGTAGCATCATCGTAACTCGCTGGTACTGCCTGGCGACCACAGATTGATTGGATGGAAAAAGACTGGAATGACCGACGGCAGGTGCATACGGACAGATAATATAAATAAATAAAGAAAGGCTACACACAGATATCACTATCCTTATGGAGGCAGTTACACCCGACACAGGTGTCGGGGGTCCGGAAACATACGCAACGACAAGGACAAACACACCCAGACCGAAACAGATGCATGTATGGTCAATACAAAAATCAGTTCCGAGCGGGAATCGAGCCCGAGACTTATTACTTATGTTTGTGAATAGTTTTTCGAATTTAGTTCAGTTTTTTTTTGATTCAACAAAAGCTGTTTAGCAGTTTGAAAATCGTTGAATAGCTTCTGCCCGCGAAGATCCGCCTGAATCCTGGTGGTAAGCGGTCATCGTCTATAGACGATTGTAATATCAATAGGTTATTCCAACCGTGTTGTTAACATAAGGGAAGAAGTGAAAAACATCAGTTTGGGCCTGATTTGATCACTCGAATCAAACGAAACGTAAAAGTATATGTACTGCTAGTTCATCTGGATATTCTATATGGAATTATTGAAGAATAATTGAACTCTTTTTAGATAAATTTGTAAAAATTGTTTATTGATAATTTTTTGTTTCAAGAGGCCAGCTAAGTGGATACAACCGCAGTGTCAAATATTCCACCGCAAAGCACTAATGTCTTTGGCATTGCTGTGTTCCGGTTTGAAGAGCACTGTAGGCTATTGGAATTAATGGGCAAAGAGATTTAAGAATCAATATCTCCGAGGTTAGCAACGCGTGAGTGGCACCTACTAATGGTGTTGCAAGGGCTCATAGGCTAGGTCATGGTACGCAACTGTGTACCATCAGGTGGGCCATATGGTTGCTTGCCACCTTAGCAACATAAAAAGCGGTAAACTCGCTGGTTAAGCATCATTGGTCATGGTTTATCTATGATTGGTCATTCGTCCATAGGGCTTTTTTATCAAGTTTCAGAGTTATTCAAGTTAACAAAAACTACACACTCACCGGCCCTCAATAAGTTTGTATTATCTTGTGTCTGGGGTTTGGAAATAGACACAAATAAAAGCACAACTAAACAGATCGGATTGTGCATTACAACTGTGATACAGCGGTTGTCGAAAATACGCTTAGTTAAAATTCCTCTTTTTTTAATGTGTATTGCTGTTGGCCCTGGTGGCCTTGTCAGCGTCACGGGGTACGTCAGCTTTGTACTGAGACCCAGCCATAAAAAGACTGCCCTCACCTCCGAGCCCGAACTACGGCTAAGGTCGTCATCGGGAATTGTAGAAGCGCTTTAAACGCGGTTCTACTATGCGATCACCCATCCATATACTAGCCACGATCAAAACAACTTAACCTGATGATCATTCCCCGATTAGTAAGTTCACTTAATATTTTACACTGACTGTATAATGTATATCAACCTTTAGAAGGCAGAAGTCACAGGTGATTACGACCGACCTCGACTCGAGGACGCACAAACAAACATTCGTGTCATTCATCTATGTCTTATTACTATTACATTAATGATGATTTTCCTTTGAATATCGCATCGAATAACTTTGTAATATGAATCACATATTCAAATGTTTTATTAGATAATAGACCTTGCGCGTTTAAGATACAACATATTTTTAAATATTTGTGTGTCCATGCGTTATTTTTTACATAGATAATTTGTTATTTACAAGATACGTAAGTCGTTGAATGGATATAGTTTTTTTTACTAATGCTATACTATAAAAATGCTATCGATAAACCGATAGTCGATATTTTTAGCGACATCAATGCTTATCAAGAAAAGTAAATGTATCTCGTGACCTTTATTATATAAATATAAAAGAAGTATTTATATTTTCACAGGTGTTGTTTTCTAAACGAGCACTATTCGAAATCAATCCGTACCACTGGTGGTAGGTCTTTTGTTGCAAGAGGCCGGCTAGGTAGGTACCACCGCAGTGTCCAATATTCTGCCGCCAAATAGTAGTGCTTAGGCACTACTGTGTTCCGGTTTGAAGGGCATTGTACGCTAGTGAAATTACTGGGCGAACGAGATTTAAGAACTAATATCTCGAGGTTGGCAACGCGTGAGTGGCACCTACTAATGGTGCTGCAAGCGCTCATAGGCTGCGGCAGCCACTTACCATCAGGTGGGCCGTATGCTTGTTTGCCAACTTCTAACATAAAAAAAAAAAAAAAAAAAGAGGAGTTAAAAAGAGGTTGAAAGTGGAAAGCCGTCATTTCGGAAAGTAGAAGAATAAAACTTGTTTTTGGCGAACAATGAAAGATAAAGAAACATGTGTTTTAACATTTTCTAAAGTTCCACCCCTGAAGGTTTGAAATGGGGGTTCAAAGTTTGTATTAAAATCGTTATTCACGCGGGCGAAGCCGCTGGCAGAACCTAAGTTTTAGTAAACACATTGTCACCAAACATCTTGTGCCTTAACTAGTCCAAGTGTTGCATTTGATGCTAGAAAGCATATATCGAATTCGATATTCAGAAATAAATATTGACTATCAATTTATGGACAATAAAAATATCAGCCATATTTGGACGCAAATAAGCAATACCATGTCAACCCACACGAATGTCATTTCGAGACAAACGCGTATGAAAATTTTGAACAACTTGCTTTATATGTTTTTTTTTTTATGTATAGGTCTACTTTTTGGCAATTTCAGATTTATGAAAGTAATTTTACTGATTTTCACAAAAAATAAGTATACAAACTGCATATTTCGTATATAATATAACCCAAAACGTTTGAAAATACATAAATTGCAGAATTGAAAAATGTTTTTTTAGAAGTTTTAAAGCTTAAAACCCTACAAATATTAAAGAAAAATGTTCTTCAACCATTTACCAACACTTCTGCATATATAACTCAGTTTTTTCAATTTTGTGGGTTGACATGGTATTGCTTATTTGCGTCCATTTATAGATTATTTTATCGACATTTTGATATATCGATTATTTTTCCCAAACCTACTACAGAATTAAGAATTAAATTCTATATATCGCAAAATATTATGTATTGCTTAATAATATCACTTTTAAGGATACAATCGTATTTGGTACTAATATAATTTCTGTATGCTAATGTGTGAATGAATCATGCGAAATCACACTGTTTTTGGTATATTGTGGGCAGAATTTAGGTAGGCGATTACATATACAGACGTCGCCTGTATATTGCACAAATTTGATATATAAATATGCCTAAGATAGTTTTACAAAGGACTAGAATATCCCTCAACTTTGCATTTCTCCAGCTACAAGTTGACGGTTGACAAACAAGCATCCGCTTGATGATAAACAGTAACCGCAACCTATGAATTTTTTTTTTTTTTTATGTTAGAAGTTGGCAAACAAGCATACGGCCCACCTGATGGTAAGTGGCTGCCGCAGCCTATGAGCGCTTGCAGCACCATTAGTAGGTGCCACTCACGCGTTGCCAACCTCGAGATATTAGTTCTTAAATCTCGTTCGCCCAGTAATTTCACTAGCGTACAATGCCCTTCAAACTGAACACAGTAGTGCCTAAGCACTACTATTTGGCGGCAGAATATTGGACACTGCGGTGGTACCTACCTAGCCGGCCTCTTGCAACAAAAGACCTACCACCAGTGAAGTGAATGCTGACCATACTTAAAGTATCACATGCGCGTTCCCAATCTGAGACATAGGAGGAAAGAGATGAGAAGTAAAAAGGAAGGGAAGAGAGGAGGTGGGAGATTGGGCTTCCAGCGTTGCCACTTATTGGACAAAACGCAACAGTACTGTGTTACTTTACGCCGATTTTCTGTAAGAGGGAAGTACTTCCACAGTCCAGCTGGCCCATTTTTGCTGAGAGAAGCATGTCTTTGCTACTAGTTTTTTAGTTTTTAGATTTCTTTCATTTTTAGGATTCTGTACATAGATTTACATATTAGATCTGGGCTCCTTCAAACGAGGCGTGAAGAGGCATCTTGCGGGTAGGCAGGGTGAGGGTGGCTGGCGCGATTGCATTCCGCAACTGTGTTAGCCACCTTCGCTTTTGGACTTTACTTCCACTTACCATCAGGTTGAGTTGAGTCTTCTGTCCTACTTTTCAAATAATAAAAATAAATAAATGACTATATACTATGGACAAGACTTTTTGGTGACATTTTGTCGCTATGAAAGCGTCTTAATGAAGTTACTATATTACTTATTCAAACAAACCTCGTTGCGTTGCGTTGGTTTTGAATTTAAGAAAAGGCACCAATTTATCTGTAAGATTTTTTGTCAACACTATTTGAGGCAATTCAAATAGACTAAGCTTTTAACTGAGTACCCATTTCGGATATTTTTTGTGTGTTTGTGCTGTGAAGCGCACGTTTTTTTTTTTTTTTGGTAGAATGAGTCAGCTTCCGTGTTAGTCCTACACTAAAGTGATGACTTAAGACAATTATAAGCGATCAATTTATTAAATAGTTTTAAGTAGTTTGTAGTAATAGAGCAATGTTTTTTTTTTTTTTAAATATACGCTACACACTCAACGGCCCCCATTAGGATAATTATATCCTGTGTCGGGGGTCCGGAAACATTTACAATGAGAAGGACAAACACACCCAGACCGGAAAACATGCCTGTACGATTAATACAAACATCTGCTCCGAGCGGGAATCGAACCCGCAACCGTCGAGGCTAAAGGTAGACTCGCTAGCCACAACGCCACGACGGTGTCAAACGGTGTTTCTCACAACACATATTGACCAGCTCGACCGGGAAAGTACTACCCTCTTACAGAAAATCTGTGTAAAGTAAGAGAGTACTGTTACGTTTAGTGCGAGGAGTGGGAGCTCTGGAAACCCAATCTCCCACCCCATTTCATCCCCTTCTCATTCTTCATAGATTTTTCATAGGTTGCGGTGACTGTTTACTATCAGCAGACCGTATGCTTATTTGCCAACCGTTATAATATAATTAAACAAAACCTGTTGTTGAGTGTTTTGAGTCAGTTATGTTTTTATGAGTAATATTATATTGAGAATGAATCAGAACGAGTAATATTAAACGAATGAGATGAAACGGACAGTGAGTACGATTGCTCAACGCGAATTACTCAAGTGGAAGACGGTAAGGCCAGGAATAGAACCCGTTACGGTCACAAGGGCGTGCGAAGGCGTGAGCGTCACCTTGTTCGAAGCCTACTTCTGTTTATTTCATAAATTACTTATAGCGATCGTTGGAGAAGATTAGAAATGTTTTTTTAATGTAGGTTGTTATACCGGACGACATTCTAATAGTATATTACGCACCTAGGGTGAAAAGTAGGACATTCTCACCCGCGATTTGACAATGGCGACAATCAATCGTGGGTGGTAATGTCTTATTTTTCTCCCGTGCTGCGTATACAATGAAATGAAAAGTTCACTTTTAGTCCCCATTACGAGGGATAACAATACGGTTGCTAGGTTACCGGGAGGTAAAATGAGTTAATTAGTGTCATCTTGGCTAGAGAGAATCGGGCACTTTTCTGCCTCTTACCAGGGACTTAAAGCTTACTTTTCGTCTGGACAAAGATTTTAACCATGTGTGGAGAAACTGTGGTCTTATTTTTTTCTTCTTCTTAGAATTAATCCCAATATTTTGTGCAAGGTCTGCTCATTACTCTTATTTGGATCCGATAAGTTATCAGTTTTTACACAGAGAGATTGGCAGCTGAACTCCGCAACGCAAAGGGTAAACCAGTAACTCATTGGGTATGAGCAAATTACCTATCAAGAGTGAACGATTATTATCTGATGTTATGATAACAACCGGAATCGACTGCTTAACGTGCTCTCCGAGGCACGGTGGGGAGGACAACAAGGACACAAGGACAAAAGCCCAGACAGAAACAGATATTTTTAAGGTCAATGACAATATCCGCGCCGAGTGAGAATCGAACCCTTGGGTGACGCACATGGTACCTCAGATATCGGAAACTATAAGTTGTGGTGACTTACCATCAGGTAGACCGGATGCTTGTTTGTCAACCGTCATGAAATTGAAAACACAACCCATGACCGTCGAGAATAAAGGCAAGTTCGCTACCAACACGCCACAACGGTCGTCAGAATGTGGGTTTAAGTTATCAATAACTAATGTTAACAAAACTTTGTTTCGTAAACAATAGTCGTTATCTTATGCAAGTCACCCACGGTTGCCATCTTCGGTAAGCGATACTTACAAAATATCAATAATATTCGTAATAGCCCCATTTAGTATGGTATTCCAATTCGGAACCAAATTATGTTATGCTCGTTTGTTTTTGGTCTGTAATAAACATCTTTTTTGTTATTTATTTATTTATTTATGCAATAAATTTTTATTTATTTAAATTAAAATTAAAATTAAATTTTATGCAATAAAATTAACTGGCGTCGGGATGTGACGACCCCATCGCCCGCTGTTGGGATAATCTCTGTCACAGCAGAGATTATTGCACCAGTGCGATCAGTCACACTGGTTGTAGGTCTTTTGTTGCAAGAGGCCGACTAGGTAGATACCACCGCAGTGTCAAATATTTTACCGCCAAATAGTAGTGCTTAGGCATTACTGTGTTCCGGTTTGAAGGGCACTGTAGGCTAGTGAAATTACGGGGCAGAGGAGATTTAAGAACAAAAAGAAAGAGCGCGTACACCACCAAAAAATAAAAAAAATATGTAGTACCATAAGCTGTTAATTTGAAATTACAAACAGCAACTTCAATCTTATATATTTTTATAGATGACTTGCAAAAGCATTAAAGAAAACTGAATCGTATTGCTAAGCTAAATATTATAATTTAAGTCACGTGAACACCATTTAGAATACATTATGTATTATGAAATAATCGTCCCGCTATATTTAGTTTAAGGCCGTCAATCCTTTAACGTTATGCTTAGATATTTCAATTATAAGTTCAAACTCGCAAATGCGTAGGCGTTAAGTTTAGGACTAGGGATGAAGGAGGGGAGGGAAAAGGGGGTGAGAGAGAGGAAGGAGGATTTCTCACTAGTTTCAACTAAAGTTCATGTTTCTTGGGAACAAGGACAATAATCTTTGAAAATTTACAAAATTTTATAAATTATTTTTTAGAAAACAATTTTGCGTTGAAAAATATTTCTCTACTGTATTTAAAATAATAGATTTGTTTAACTGTGAATAATTTTCGAGTATAACGAAGACGTTGTAGTGCAACGGTAGCGCACCTGCCTTACGCCCCACATGTCACGGGTTAGGTGTTCCGGTTTGGGTGTGTTTGTCCTTGTCCCTGTGTCTGTTTCCGAACCCCCGACACAGGCTATCACTATCCTAATGGCCGTTGAGTGTGTAGCGTTTATTTATGTTTTATTATTTATAATGTTAAAAGTGCACATAAATCCAGGCTGGCTGAAGATAAAATTAATAGGATCGGTTAGGCTTTAACTTGAAATTTTGTTTTGCCTCTCTTGTGGGTCAAATGTCCATTAATGTCTCTCTAAACTCAAGAACTCATAAAATTATTTTGACTGCTCAAACCGAGTGATTGCCACCTGAACTGTGACCTTTATCAGAACTCACGAGTGTAAAAAAATAACACGTCAAACCTAATGACGGATCCACACGCTTGCCACATGATTTACAAACTTACATTTAGTTGGGTCTAAATTTTAATTTTATATCAGAAGTAGCCAGTAACAACACAATAAGAACCGTGCTGCTACCTGAGATGAAAGGTAAAAGTGGGAAGAGGAAGAGGAAGGGGAGGCTTTGGGGGTCGGCCCTTACATTCATCGATCGAACGCAACACTAACTTCTACTTCACTGTCGCTGCTATAAAGATGGTTCTACTAGGGCCACTAATGGAATGAATGCACTTCTAATAGAGGAAATATATCTGTATACAAGAATGTATTTTTCTAACTTCTTTACATTGATTGAAACAGGAAATAAACAATAAAAGCATGAAACGAACTAAATCGATCACGCGATATCGTTTAGTTTGTAGTCAAAGAATTTGTACAAAAAACGTTTTTAGATTATTCAGAGTAATCTATAATAACTTAAATTGAAAAAATGGACAAACGATTTCTGTGCCTCCTCAATACAAAGAAAGGATCCTCTGACCAGGCGGGTGATACTGCCTGACGGGTGGCGGCCCAAAGGAAGATGTATATATGTTAATCCACGTACAAAATTTCGTTAGCGCGATTCAGGATTGTGACGAACTTGTCCTTATTCGCGTTGCACTGTGTAGTATATAGACTCTACAATATCAAAAACGGGTTAAAGAACTATGATGAATTGGAGCCTAAAACCACCACCTATTCTTACTCTTGACTTTTATTCCTTACTCTGTCCGCGTCAACGTCAGATAGTTGTGTCACTCAAGATAGTTGTTTCGTATGGGTCGCTTCGGTACATTTCTGGTTTGTCAGAATGGGCAGAGTGGCCCCTGCGACACCGGTGTTTTTGAAAAGTTAGTCTCGGTGGAGTTAACCCTAGGACCCAGAGCTCTCAGGTTGGATTTTACAAGAACCTTCTGGTCCTGGTCGGTGGCGAGGAAAATAACCTCATAAAAAATAATGCCAGTTGGTCGTAGAGAGAAACAACTAGAAGCGACCCTAACGCACCCTTACCTTGACGATCGCGTCGAGACGTCGCGGTAGATTGCGCAAGCGAACCCGTGGCGTCTGATTATGACGCAGGTTGGCTGTTGGGTTTTAGTGCGTAGTACTTAGCTGAATTAGCAAGCGGTGAGTCCCACACTTCCAGTACTCAGTAGTGGTACGCGTAAATGCATTTGTGATGCCACTTGTATTACAAGCATCTATAATTATGCTCATCATGCATTCGGCCTGAAAGTTTGCTTGCCACCTTATTATTAGGAACTCATTGCCGGCTCACATGTTCCCACCTTCCTACAATCTGGGCTCCTTCAAACGAGGCGTGAAGGGGCATCTTGCAGGTAGGCAGGGCAAGGGTGGCTAGCACGGTTACATTCCGCAACTCTGTTAGCCGCCTTCGCGTTTGGACTATATTTCCACTTCTTCGGCGTCGGGACGTGACGACCCCATCGCCCGCTGGTGGGATAATCTTTGTTTGCAGAGATTATTCCACCAGTGCAAATCGATCAATTCAACTGAGTGGTAGTGCCACGCTGCACAGCTCTTTCTGTGCAGCCGAATTGAGCCGGCACGCCCGGGGAAACACCACTCTCTCACAGAAAACCGGCGTAAAGTGGCAACTGTCGCGTTTCGTACGGTGAGTGAGAGTCCCGGTGGCCCACTACACACTCCCCCTCCAATGAAAGTGCAGAATTCGGTTTATTTACCCCAGGAGGGTACCACCAGCTTCTGCTGTGGAGAATCCCTCTCTGGATGTCCATCTTCAGGACGAACCCATCCTGAACATGGATACCCAGGCTGCCCTCCGAATTCTGGGGGCAATTTTTGTGCTCAATACTGTTCGGGGGCAAACGAAGCAGGCAACTTGAGGCAACCCCTTCCACGCTAACTGTGGACTTTTGCAACATTAGAGGGCTGAATTCCAGCAGACGCCGTCCATCACCACCTTGAGACGGCGAAGCCAGCCTTGCTTTCTCACCGAGACTCAGATATCTTCTCTGGCTGATACTTCTTTCCTCTCCTACCCGGGATACAATCTGGAACATTCCTTTGTACCCAGGCTGGTGTGTGCGTGTACGTCAGGGAGGATGTCTGCTCGTCGCCTCGGCAGCCTTGAAGTAGGGGACCTATCGATTCTTTGGCTGCGCGTAGACTGCGATGACCATCCGCGAATCTACGCGTGCCTTTATAGGTCCCATAGCGGAAATGCCGAAACGGACCGACTCATTGAGCACATCCAAATGGCTACAGATTCCGTGCTGCAACAGATCCCATCTGCTGAGATCGTGATTCTTGGCGATTTCAACGCCCACCATGCCGAATGGCTTGGTTCACGTACCACCGATCACGCGGGGAGATCTGTTCTCGACTTTGCTTTGGCATATGATCTGACACAACTGGTAACCTCGCCAACGCAAATCCCAGATGTAGAGGATCATACACCTTCACTGTTGGATCTTCTGTTGACCTCTCATCCGGACAACTATCTGGTATCCGTCGATCCTCCTCTAGGCTCGTCGGACCACTGCCACTGTCCGGGTACAGTGCCGGTCTCTCGCGCCCAGTACGGCCCCGCTTCGCGGGCTACCGGCGCGTTTGGCACCCTGGGTCGGCAGACTGGGACGGGATGCGTTCTTTCTTTGCGTCCTACCCATGGGGACAGATTTGCTTCTCGCCGGATGATCCGGACGTCGTTGCCAACTCTGTCGCCGATGTGATACTCAAGGGCATGGAACTTTTTGTTCCGGCTTCTGCAGTGCCCATCGGAGGCAAGTCTCAGCCTTGGTTTTGTCGCTCCTGTAAAACGGCGTTTCGCCGAAAACAGGAATGCTACCAAGCCTGGGCTAAGGCGTCGACGTCTCGTGATGTAAATACCAGCGCACTTAGAAGGAGTACAACTCTGCCTCCAGGTCCTTCAAAGAGTTATTGCCAAAGCAAAGTCGGAGCACATCGGCAGAATTGGCGAGAGACTAGTGCGTCTTCCTTCAGGGAACACGTGCATTCTGGTCCCTCGCCAAGTCTGTCTTAGGAATTTCTGTAAGCCATCATTTCCACCTCTGCATAGGGACGATGATTCGGTGGCCCATGCCGCGAAATAGAAAGCTGATCTTCTGTGCTCTCTTTTCGCGTCCAACTCGACTAATGGATGACCAAGGAAAGTCACCACCGGCAATCCAGCGGTGTGATACCACGATGCCGGAGGTTAAATTCCGGCAAAGTGTAGTTCGCAGAGCACTTCTTTCCTTGGACATTCATAAGTCGAGTGGGCCTGATGGAATCCCCACGATCGTGTTGCGGACATGTGCTCCTGAGTTGGCGCCGGTTTTAACGCGTCTTTTCCGGTACTCCTACTCATCAGGCGTCGTCCAGAACTCATGGAAGACGGCTTTAGTGCACCCGATCCCTAAAAAAGGCAACCGCTCGGATCCGTCCAATTATAGGCCAGTGCCGTACCTCCCTTGTTCTCAAAGATAATGGAGTCCATTATCAACTGCCAGCTCCTGCGGTATCTGGAGGAGCACCAGCTGATTAGCGACCGCCAGTACGGTTTTCGTCGTGGTCGTTCAGCTGGTGATCTTTAATTTACCTGACACATAGATGGGCGGAAGCAGTTGAGTCCAAGGGGGAGGCATTAGCGGCCAGTCTGGACATAGCGAGGGCCTTCGATCGGGTATGGCACAAGGCGCTTCTTTCGAAGCTTCCTTCCTATGGGCTTCCTGAGAAATTATGCGAATGGGTCACCAGCTTTTTGGCAGATCAGACATCAAGGTCGTTGTCGACGGTGCATGCTCTGACTTAAAACCCATTAATGCTGGTGTCCCGCAAGGCTGCGTACTGTCCCCTACTTTGTTTCTTCTGCATATCAATGACATGTTGGAAATTTCCAGCATTCATTGCTATGCGAACAGTTCTTTACACTGTGGACGCTTTATACACCGGCCGCGCTAATATTTCTCGGGAAAACGTCATTGAGTGCCGGAACAAACTTGTGTCTGAAGTCGAGACTACATTGACCAAAGTCTCGGACTGGGGCCGACTAAATTTAGTCCAATTCAACCCCAAGAAGACACAAGTTTGCGCGTTAACCGCTAAAAAATCACCATTTGTCGTATCTCCTCGTTTTGAGAACACTCCCCTGGCTGCCACAGCTAGTATCGGAATACTTGGTGTCGACATTTCGAGCGTCGTTCAGTTCCGCGGTCAGTTGGAAGGAAAGGTCAAATTGGCCTCTAAAAAACTTGGTGTGCTCAGCAAGGCGAGGCACTACTTCACGTCGGCTCATCGCCTGAAGCTCTACAAGGCACAAATTCGACCACACGTGGAGTACTGCTCTCACCTCTGGGCAGGAGCTCCCCAGTACCAGCTACTTCCAATTGACCGCATCCAACGTAGAGCGGCTCGAGTTGTCGACGATCAAGCCCTTTCCGATCGGCTTGATCCTTTGGCATTGCGTAGAGATGTCGGATCACTCTGCATCTTCTATCGCATATATCACGGAGAGTGTTCTGAGGAATTGTTTGGATTGATCCGCCGGTAGAATTTCACCATCGGACATCGCGACAAAACTCTAAGTTCCATCCATACCACCTCGATGTCTGGAAATCCACAACAGCGCGATTTAGAAGACATTTTCTTCCTCGCACAACCACTCTGTGGAATCAACTTCCGCCGGCGGTCTTTCCGAACCGATACGACTTGGGAACCTTCAAGAGAAAAGCCTATTCTTTCCTTAAAGGTCGGCAACGCGCCTGCATGCCTTCTGGTGTTGCAGATGTTCATGGGCGGCGGTGATCACTTAACATCAGGTGAGCCTCCTGCCCGTTTGCCCCCTCTTACATAAAAAAAAAAAAAAAAAAAAAAAAAAACTTACCATCAGGTGGAGTAGAGTCATCTGCCCTATTTTCCAAATAAAAAAAAATAATAAAGAGCAACACTTGTACCCTGTTGTTTGGAACATACACTATTAAGTTATTTGGTTTTTTGTAACAATTCAATTATGTTTAACATTTGTACGTGTTCTATCGAAATGTGTTATAAGTAATTGTTGCTCTGCCATATTAGCCGGGAAGGTCGATGTATCGGCTCCGATTTTGTTTCTTTGTTAAAATTTCAATGTTATGTTTACAATATTATGTATTGTAATGGACACCGTTGTGGCGTTGTGGGTAGCGAGTCTGCCTTTAGTCTCGACGGTTGCGGGTTCGATTCCCGCTCGGGCAGATGTTTGTTTAAATTTCTGTCTCGGTCTGAGCGTTTGTCCGTGTTGGTCTCCCCACCGTGCCTCGGAGAGCTGTCCGTCCCGGTTATTATCAATAACATCTGATAATAATCGTTAACTCTTGATAATTAAATTGCTCTTATCCAATGAGTTACTGGTTCGCCCTTAGGGTTGCGGAGGGCAGATGGCAATCGCTCTGTGTAAAAACTAGTAACCTGTCAAATCCGGATATGAGTAATAAGCAGACCCTGGGTACATTAAAATACCGGGAATAATGCTAGGATGAAGAAGATTATGTATTGTAATAATATACATAATTCATTAAAAAGCATTTGAATGTATGCAACAAGCAAGACATGCTGATTCAATTTTGAATGATTTTTGATGATTTCAATTTTCAATGATAGCTTATTATTATTTGACGACATTGTGACACAGCGATAGCGAACCTGCCTTAAGAGCAGATGTTTGTATTGACCATACATGTTTGGCATACAAGGCATGTTTTCCGGTCTGGGTGTGTTTGTCCTTGTCATTGTGTATGTTTCCAGAACCCTGACACAGGATATCACTACCCTAATGGAGGCCGTTGAGTGTGTAGCGTTTATTTATTTATTCTCATCCTGAGTCTATCGTGTAGAATGCGCCCGGAGCGCACCCTCCTTCTCCCATGACGTCCTTAGCCGTCGTTCGGCCTCGCAAGAGGCATCCTAAGGACGGAATCAAATTTGAGCCGCCGTAAGGCCTATGCCTTTTCCACGGCTGAGCAAAGGCACTCGGGCCCCTGCTCGGTGACGCTGACAAGGCCAGTAGAGGCAACAGCAATACATATTTTTAAAAAAAAACTCATATTTTTTTACTTATTATTTAAAAATAATTTAAAGCAGAAATTAATTATGTTAGTAAAATACTTAATTATTAATTATAAAAGGCTTAAGCGTAATAAGTCAAGGCTGTGTCGCCCACCGTCTGCCCACACTGTGACGTCACTACCGGAACTTAGTTTGCAATAAATAACTCAACATTAAGGAATAAAATTAAAATTTAATTATATCACAGGCATTAAACTTACAGGCCGAGATGCCAAAATCTTTTTAATTAAAAACTATTACATTGATTTGAATTATATACACCAGTATTAAGGTTAAATATTATTTTAATATGACGTAATAAAATTTGGTCTTAAAATTGTTATTATAGTATTTGGTTTTAAAAGCGACACCGTTGTGGCGTTGTGGGTAGCGAGTCTGCCTTTAGTCTCGGCGGTTGCGGGTTCGATTCCCGCTCGGGCAGATGTTTGTTAAAATCCGTGTCGGTCTCCATCGTGCCTCGGAGAGCATGTTAAGCTGTCGGTCTCAGTTGTTATCAGATAACATCTGTTAATAATCTTTAACTCTTGATAAGTAAATTGCTCTTATCCAATGAGGTACTGGTTCGCTTTTTGGGTTGCGGAGGTCAGATGGCAATCGCTCCGTGTAATAACTAGTAATCTCTCAAATTTACTAATCCAGTGATAACAACCGGGACCGACAGCTTAACGTGGTCTCCGAGGCACGGAGGAGATACCCACAAGGACAAAACGCCCAGACCGAAACAGATATTTGTAAGATCAATGCAAACATCTGCCCGAGCGGGAATCGAACCCGCAACCATCGAGGCTAAAGGCAGACAGACCCACAAGCCGCACCGGTGTCAATAACGATTTCAACGTATATAATAATAATTGCATAACACATAATACGGAGAGCGTCTGTAATTGACCTCAATAGAAGAATCATTGGAGTTGATCATTAAATGAACGTTCACAAATCTGGGTTACAATTAATTAACTAATTCTTAAATATACAGTAACTGTGCCCGCGACTTCGAATATGTATTTATAAGATATACTGATGGGATAACCTCTGTCATATCAGAGATTATTCCACCAGTGCAATCAGTCACACTGGTTGTAGGTCTTTTGTTGCAAAGCCGTCTAGGTAGGTACCACCGCAGTGTCAAATATTCTACCGACAAATAGTAATACTTAGTCATTCCTAATGTAAGCTAGTGAAATCACTGGGTAAAGGAGATTCAAGAACCAATATCTCGAGGTTGGCAACGCATGATTGGCACCGACTAATGGTGTTGCACGCGCTCATAGGCTACGGGCAACCGCTTACCATCAGGTGGGCGGTGTGCTTGCTTGTCAACTTGTAGCATAAAAAAGGTAATAAGCTGTATGTGCCCCAAATTTTATTTAAATCCGTTTAGCAGCTTTTTTTTGAGAGTAACATCCACACACATTGGAACCTTTTTTTGTTGTCGGGAGGGCATCTGCTTACAGATCTCCTCTTGGGGAGGAGTACCGGGTTATGTAGGGTTCCATGACAGGTGTTCGGACATGGGGACCCACTAAAACCTCCTCGGTGACCGACCTCTGTGAATGAGAGAGGCTCCGGAATCTCTTAAAGAACACTAACCGGGGCCTAACACTGTGCAGGTAGTGCTCAGTCCCAGCGGGTGAAAGATCACCCGCTTTCGTCGCATGCATACACGGCAGTCTAGGCCACCCTGACTGCCGTCCTCATCTGAGCCGTTTAGCATGGACGCGCAGGTTCCCCGCCCGGCGCGTCAACGATTCGATGGCACACCCTATTTATATAGCCCCGGGAATCGGGGCTGAGGGGCCGGGATGATCGGTGGGATCAGGTCTTCGATGCCGCTACCGTCTCCTTCACATTACGGTCACACACATTGGAACCTATACCGTCGCGTACAGTGCGATTTTAAAGGAATCGCCTACCACCATAATCAGACTTTTTAATCTTCTTAGTTAACCGTAAATTCTGCAATTCAATCTCTAAAACGTGGTAAAACCAGCCTACTGTAGCCTGAATTCTTTACCACCTGTGGTATAGGTATAGTAGATAGAGAGAGAAAAAAATTGTCAGAAGAGATAGGATTTCGGCTTCCAATCCTTTGAACAAAATGCTATAGTATAAATGTACTTTCCTATTCATGCTGAAATACTTCTTCTTATCGAGTGGTTAGTGGCCAACCTAGTGTCAGAGTTGTTCAGATCGCCCGTAGGCCTCTGACTTGACTTATCGACTGTTGCCAAATTCTAAACAGCCGGGATCGACTTTTTACGTGCTCTCCGAAGCACGGAGACGCTCAGTTGAAATACCACTATGCGATCACCCATCTAGTGACTAACCGCGCCTAAAGTTGCTTAGCCTACCGATCGTTTACCGATCAGTAGGTGCACTCGGCTATGAGCGTCTCCTGAAATACTTAATACTACATAATGTAATAAACTAATAAACGCTACACACTCAGCGGTCCCCATTAGGATAGTTATATCCTGTGTCGGGGGTCCGGAAACATTTACAAAATTCTAATGACAAGGACAAGCACACCAAGACCGGTAAAACTTGCCTGTATGGTCAATACATACATCTGCTCCGAGTGGGAATCGAACCCGTGACCTGTGGCTCTTAAGGCAGGTTCACTACCGCTGCGTCACAATGTCTTTTTAAACTTAATAAAATGTATATTTATTTATTTCATTATTCATTATAATCATAATATCTAAATTATTAAAGTTGCAAATAAAAAACCGAACCGAATAAAAAAATAAACCGAAGAAGGTTAAAACAAACTGAACGTAACTTAGTTAAGTTTTTGTCAAGTTTTTTAGTCCCATCAAGTTACGAGGCAGAGTAAGTGTTGCTTAACCTTTACTGTTAAACTTTCAAGTTAGTCATAACACTGATGTAATGAACGAAAGATAACTTGTCCGGGTTGAGTAATAGTACTTAGACTTAAGTTATGTCTAAGTAATTACTTAGCAAATAGCTTTTAGATAATTCCACCCGCTTTTAAATGTACTTACTTATAATAATATATCTTAAAATTATTTAAATAGTTTAAGAATATTGGAAACGCATAAAGTATTTTTATTAAGTGCAGTACGTGCGCAAGCGCAAGCGCCGAGCAAATAAGAATAAAACAAAGCCTTACCTTTTTAAAACTTATTTTTAAACACAAAAAAATCGCAATACACACACACAAATCGCCTCTATATACACTCGCACTAAGAACACATTCCTTTGACACAATTCGAAAAAAAAAGTTCACATCCTTGGAGCCATATGCCTTTAACAAAATCGATTTTTTTCTCTCCTAACAAAACTCGATTATTTTGTCATTAGTTGGTTAATCAACATGGGATGGTTCAATTTGGATTTGAATTTTGGTCGTTTTCGTTAAATATCGTTTTTGTCACTCGCATGGCGACCGCGCGCTCGGGAATCGAGTTACGTACTGACTGGAGGACCGGTTTGTATGGGCGAGAAGGTCGTATGTATCGATTTTTTTGCTGTACAAATATCGATTTGTGGAGATGATGTCAGAAAAGGATTTAAAAACTCGTTGTGCCATAACGGGAACGTTTTATGTTGGAAGCGAGGCTGAGGCTGAATGTTAAAAAAGGCAATTTTAAATTTTTTAAGATTGCAACAATTTCTTCTTTAAAAAGCGCTTATTTTATTAATATTTAAAACTAGTAAAGACCGCGGCTTTGCCCGCATTATTGTAGTTGTTATGTCGGACGAACAACTAAAAGTTAGTTTTCATTTCATAGGTTGTCCCAGCTTATGAGCGCGCGTTTATTATTAGGTGCTACTCACGCGTTGCCAATCTCGAGATAATGGTTCCTAAATCTCTTTTGCCCAGTAATATCTCTAGCTACAGTGCCCTGCAAACCGAAACGCAGTAATGCCAAAGACACTACAGCTTTGTGGTAGAATATTTGACACTGCGGCGGTACCTACCTAGCTGGCCTCTTGCAACGAAAGACTTTTTTTCTTAATTAATTTTAAATATATAGCCGCAATACCCGCTAAAACTCAGTGGAAGCCTCATCGCCATATTGGAACATCATGGATTAGCTTGCGCATACAACCGTGACGCTCCGGCGGAACGGCCCACCTATGCGGGACACCGACGCCTAAAGGTTGTGGATATCACAGAGCACCCTTTCCCACCCTGATGACGTGTGGAGGAGCTAAATTCACCCTCCGCCGTAGCTGCTCTAGGGTGGGGGAAGCACGCGCGCAGTGACGCCTCCTGCCTCCAGGCCTCCGTCTTCGGATTGCGTCCGCGAGGGAATCATCCTCGCGAACCCTCTCCACGGCCTCCTTCAGCGAGATTTGCAACAAAAGACCTGCCACCAGTGTGACTGATTACACTGGTGGAATAATCTCTGCTGTGACAGAGATTATAAGATGCTACCCATATCCAAAACCTCAATAGTTCAACGGTAGAAGGGCCGACTCTGTTAACACGAGGGTAGCGCGCTCGATCCTGACCCCTTGGACCATTTTCATACCCACTCTTTGCGCAAGCTACAAGCTTATTAGGAGGGGCAATTGTAATGTCTTTAAAAGAATTGCTAATATTCTTTAAAAAAATATATGTGCATAATCCGAATAGACCTTGAGGTGACACAAATCAGAGAAATGATAGATCTAGATTTAATAAGAGATCAATAATAAAATGATTCTAAAAATCATTCAAGTACAAAAATTGCTTCAATACTTCAATGCCATACATTTATTATCAGACCGGTTTAGTTCTTGTTCGGAGATATATTCAGTTAACCTGATCAATATAATCTAATCTTACAAATCATCAAATATAATTAGTTATATCAGGGTAGAAAGTAGGGGCAAGAGAAGGGGCAGCTACCCCCTTTTATTTATTTTATTTATTTTAACACTTTATTGTACACCAAAATTTAAAAAAAAACAACACACATATGAACAAATTTAAATTTGCACAAAAGGCGGTCTTATAGCTTAGAAGCGATCTCTTTCACCGATGACGTCCTTAGCCCGATGACGTCCTTAGCCGTGGTTCGGCTTCGCAGGAGGCACCCTAGGGACGGAATCAAATTTGAGCCCCTGTGAGGGCTGCCCCTTCATAACGGCTGAGTCTCTGTACTGGCCCCCCTGTCAGGTGTCGCTGTCAACAGCAACACATTCCGAAAAAAAGATCTCTTTCAAACAACCTTAGGGATAGGAGATCCGCATGAAATGGTGGGCGGTGTTGATATAAAATAAACGTACATACAAATAACTACATACTATTACTCAAACAAAATACACACGATAAATAATAATAAGTATTTAATAATAAACTAATATATATATATATATATATATATATATATATATATATTTAATATAAACTAATAAATATAAAAGTTATATAACTTTTACGTTGCTAAATAAATACTAAGAAATGTTAATATTATAAATTAGCAATTATTATTAGTCATATCATTGTAGGAGTTAGGGGCAAGGGAAGGCCTGTACCTTGCGAAATACTGAAAAATTCACGAATATAATATTTAAATCTATTTAACTAATGACTATGTAAGGAAATAGTTATTTTCCTCTAAATTAGTGTCTTAAATATTTCACGGGTTGCGATATTATAAATAAAAAATAAATATTGTAAAAGTTCAATAATACAAAGAAACGAAGAAGGGCCGACTCCATTAACGCGAGAGTCGAGGGTTTGATCCTGATCTTTAGGCTATTGTCGTTCCCACTCCTAGCGCAAGCTTCGAGCTTATTTGGAGGGGCAATAGGAGTATTAGTAATGTCTTGAAAAAGAGCTTTTGCTACTATTCTTTAAAACATTATTAATTACTTGAAAGTGTAAAATATATAATATATTTTTGTAAAAACAAAAAACTGACTTCAAAACTAGAAAGAAAAAAAGTTTTGCTACAGAAAAAGTTGGTGGTTTATGGGCCATACATAGCACATATTATATTATAGACAATTTTAATTTTTTCTTCTTCCTACTGGTTCCCGGTATTTTATGTACCCAGGGTCTGCTTATTACTCTTATCCAGATTTGACAGGTTACTAGATTTTACACAAAGCGATTGCCATTTGACGTCCACAACCTTAAGGGCGAACCAGTAACTCATAAGATAAGAGCAAATGACCTAGCAAGAGTTAACTATTATTAGCAGATGCTGTAATAAAAAGCGGTCCCAACAGCTTAGCGTGTTCTCCGAGGAACGGTGGGAACCCACAAGGAAACCCACAAGGACAAACGCCTAGACCGAAACAGATACTTATAACGAATATCATAATATAGTAATATATAATACCTACTAGCGGCCCGCTCCGGCTTCGCACGGGTATAAAATATATAGCCTATGTCATTCACTGAAAAAATGATTAAAATCGATCAGGTAGTTTTGATTTATTCATTACTGCCCGTGGCCCGCACGCGTTAAATGTAATTATTTACGACATCACATTAGAAACCTCAAAAAATATTTTTTTCTCCACTATTTAATGGATGTTATTATACATGTAAACCTTCCTCTTCAATCACTCTATCTATTAAAAAACCGCATCAAAATCCGTTGCGTAGTTTTAAAGATTTAAGCATACATAGGGACAGAGAAAGCGACTTTGTATTATACTATGTAGTGATAATTAGTTGTAAGGAATCGAACTTTTTAGTTTTATAAAATAAAAAGAAAGATTTATACATTTTTATATAATTGCTACTAAATCCAGTTAGATAATTTGTCAGATGACCTAAATCGGCAGTCATTATTGAGGTCGTTGAACCGACTAATAACGTCTAATGGACTAACAGATATAGCATTTTAAAATATTAATCTTTTGATATAATTAATGGTGTTCCATAAACAGAATGACTATATTTAGTTTTGTTTTTGATAAATTGATAAAACACTCTTTAAACGGTTTCTAGAACTGTTTGAGCTCACTTCTTAACAATTTTTTTCCTGATTGTATATTGCTGTTGGCCCTACTGGCCTTGACAGCGTCACCGGGCGAGGTGGCCGAATACAGAGACCCGTGAGAAAGGGACATCCGTCGCGGGGGCTCATAGTTGATTTCGTCCTAAGAGTGCCTTCTGCGAGGCCACCACTCCTAAGGACGTCATCGGGAATGGCGGCATCGCTCCGAGCTCATTCTAATTGACGGAATCACCTGATGGTTCTTGCGTGTCGCAACGTGCGAAACAAGGGACCTCGTCTTCACCGGCGAAGACGGCGTTGAGTGCGTGTCTGTGCTGTGTACAAGGCATTGTCTGACGCGCTCTTATCGTCAGGATATTGTAGGACATGCTTAGGATGCCGGACTTTAGTCGGTTTGTCACGCTTTACAATTGATTTTGATATAAAGGTCTGGATATAAGGAGTGAAATTTTGAAAAAAACTTTAGAAAAAATTTTCAAAAAAAAAGATTCACTCAATTTTTTATAATTTTTTCTTATACTTTTTACCCTCTTTGCTTATTGCTTATACAAAGACGATCGTACTTAAGGAGTAAAATCCATTAGTGCGACGGAATTGACACATACACATACACACACTTCTTTATTAATATTCATTTTTGTCGGTGTAATGTAAGATTTTGAATTTTTAGTGTTTACAAACAAATCGACCTACTGACATCTACCTCAAAACATAAAACCGAAATCCATGCAGACGAAGTCTCGGGCAGATGCTAGGCTCGTAATCAAATATATTAACATTTGCCTTCAACATGTGAATATATCAGATATGTTCAATAACTGTTCTTGGTATTATCTCATCAACTTAACCTATCCAAAAAAGCAAATGGCGGCATTTAATCTGCTTTTTTCCTCACATAACCTTAATTCGTCAGACGCTCGACCTGCATACCTTGCAACATATGACAAGAAGTATTACGCAAGATATGATTGCACTACTAATTAAACTGTATGTCATTACAGTCATGTTCTTCGATACAATGTTAGTAATATATATATATAAAGTTTATTTTTTACCACGTTACGTATGTTAAAATTTGGCAAACAAGCGTACGGCCCACCTGATGGTAAGTGGTTGCCGTAACCTATGAGCGCTTGCAGCACCATTAGTAGGTGCCACTCACGCGTTGCCAAACTCGAGATATTGGTTCATAAATCTCCTCTGCCCAGTAATTTCACTAGCGTACCTTCAAACCGGAACACAGTAATGCCTAAGCACTACTATTTGGCAGCACAATATTTGACACTGCGGTGGTACCTACCTAGCCGGCCTCTTGCAACAAAAAGACCTACCACCAGTGTGACTGATTGCACTGGTGGAATAATCTCTGCTGTGACAGAGGTTATCCCAAAAGCGGACGATGGGGTCGTCACATCCCGACGCCGGGAAAATTAAGGATGAGGATCTAAAAAAGATCGGCATTTCTTATAGTTGTTAGGTCATTGACTTAAAAAAAAAAACATATGCTAAACGGGCGACATAAAATACTGCAGACAGTAAAACAGTTAGTCGCCTTGAAGTATGAACGAAAATATGTCCTAACACGACCCCAAAGTACGATTTTAGTAAGGATTTATGAATACTTCTACTCGATCGCTAACGTATCTCCTTCTCTTTCCTCTTGTTCTTCCTAGCATTATTCCCGGTATTTTATCTACCCAAAGTCTGACAGTGGGGAGACCCACAAGGATAAGCGTTTAGACCGAAACAGAAGTTTGTAAGATCAATATAAACATTTGCCCGAGCTTGCGTCGCATCGTCGAAAAGGCTAAAGAGACTCTCTACCAATACACCATACTCGTGTCCTGTCTCCTTCTCTTTCCCTCTTTAAAAAATCCAGTGTTCTTTAAACTGTATATCGCATATTAAAACTATCCACATTACCTTTCACCAATACTACAGTTCAAAGCACTCCTTCACTCATCTTAAGACAATGTACTTTATATTTTTTCGTTTCTTTTAAATGCAAATATTATTTTTAGTCCTGGAAAATCAAGTTTAACTTCCCTCTGCCACAGGATTCAAGCCTTAATTACTATGACGCGCTTAGTAAAATGGCGTAAACATGTTGGTACCTATGACATTATGATGTTAAAAACATTGGCAGAACAGATCAATATTATTAAACACGTCAAAGTAATATAGAACTTATAACGTTATACTTCAGCTTAGGTTTGCTTGTTAGAAGTGTGGACATACGACATTATTACATTTTATTTACAAATAAAGGACCAATACGACTCAATACACGAGTTGCCCCGGTATATTACACGCTCATATAATTATTTAACAACTAGCTTCTGCCAGCGGCTTCGCCTGCGATTTTAGTACCGACTCTGAACGGTGGTTGCCAAACTTTAAAACTTTGAATATCGTATTTATTTATATGGAATCAACAGTCTAAAAAGTAAGTTTCAAGATTCTAGCTCTAAAAATGACAATACTTTCCTACAGCTTTTGATCCCCCCTTTCAACTCCTAACAACCCTCTTTTCATATTAAAATACTTTCATAGGCTCTAGACTATCTGTGTACCAAATTTCATTTAAATCGGTTCATTAGTTTTTGCGTGAAAGCGCGACAGACAGACAGAGTTACTTTCGCATTTATAATATTAAGTAAGAATAAGGATTATGATAACAATTGAAATTTGATAAAATTCATATTTCTTAGGATAAGCATTTATTAGCGAATTTAATAAATTTGTTTTATTTTTGTTTTTATAAACAGTATAAATAAAATGATCTTCTATTCATACTGTTATATTCACATCAATCGAGACTTACTGTTTTTGAAAGCAGAAAGACTTGGAGTTAAATCCACTACGCTGCTGTACTGCGGATTGGCAGAGGATTTGCATCTCTATAATACCTTCCGAGATACGAAGGTTTCAGTTTCATTTCAAGACAGTTTGTTTAAATTTCGAAATATAAATTAAATATTTTAAAACTCTAAAATAATAAATAAATTTAAGTTGAAAAGGTAATGAACCGACACGTCTCCCAGGAATAACTTCGCCTTATACAAAGTGTCTTCCCAGAAGACGAGAGAACCAGTCTTACAAGTATCAAGCCTCACGGCTTAAAACAAAGATACTTTGATTGCTATGTATAAATTGGCGATGACCGTTGTGGCGTGATGGTGAGCCAGCTTAGAGCCTCGACAGTCTCGGGTTTGATTCCCGCTCGAAGCAGATGTTCATTATTTGACTTTATTCGATTATGTTGCAAGCTTGTGACTAAATTTTTTGTATTCATATTTGTTATATTGACTTTTTCAGGTGACAGGCCTTTTATTGCTAGAGGCCGGCTAGGTAGGTACCACCACAGTGTCAGAAATTCTACCGCAAAATTTTTGGTTTTTCAGTTTGAAGGACACTATAGCTAGAGAAAATCCTGGGAAAAGTCAGATTTAAGAATCAATATCTCAAGGTTGGCAACGTGTTAGTGACACCTAAGCCTATAATATAAATGTATGATGTTGCAATCGCTCATAGACTACGACAATCGCTTACCATCACGTAGGTCCCATGCTTGCTCATTATTCACATAACAAAATATATACTTCGTCAGTGCACTATAAATTATTGCGAAATTATCCTATATTCTTCTCCGCTATTAAATTATCTCCATACAAAATTTTATTAAAATCGTTTCGTAAAACGATAACAAACAGACAAGAGTTTCAATCTGTAATATTAGTAGAAATCAGGGAATTCCAAGTATTAAAACCAAGATGAGTACAAAAGACTTCAACGCGAGCTTGATTCAAGGTTACCACTCGTTCGACGAGTTTTTTCCAAGAAAATAACTTGTGATTCAAATTTATATTAAATACTGGTTATTATATCGTATTAATTATATATTGCTTCATACAAAATACAAAGGCGGTAAACAAGTGTACAGGCTGATGCGTACAGGTGGACCGGGGAAGTACTACTCTCTCGCAGAAAATCTGCTTAAAAGAACAGCATTTTTTTTTTTTTTTTTTTTTATGTTAGAAGTTGGCAAACAAGCATACGGCCCACCTGATGGTAAGTGGCTGTCGCAGCCTATGAGCGCTTGCAGCACCATTAGTAGGTGCCACTCACGCGTTGCCAACCTCGAGATATTAGTTCTTAAATCTCGTTCGCCCAGTAATTTCACTAGCGTACAATGCCCTTCAAACCGGAACACAGTAGTGCCTAAACACTACTATTTGGCGGCAGAATATTGGACACTGCGGTGGTACCTACCTAGCCGGCCTCTTGCAACAAAAGACCTACCACCAGTGTGACTGATTGCACTGGTGGAATAATCTCTGTTGTGACAGAGGTTATCCCAACAGCGGGCGATGGGGTCGTCACATCCCGACGCCTTTAAATCAGTAGCATCAGTACTATCGCGTACGATGAGTGAGAACGCCGGAAGCCCACTCCTTTTCCTTTCTCATCCTTTCAATTCCCATTCCTTTGGTTGACAATGCGCATGTTATGTGCTTCAAGTATCACACGCGTTAATAGGTTGCCCATCCGGTGGACCGTACGCTTTTTTGCCAACCATCATAACATGACATGGCTTGCATTATGGAGACGGTGAAGAGAAAGATAAAGAAAGTATGGGGGTTTGGGCCTTCAATGACGTACTCTTTTTGTAGGGTCAGTAGTTTTTGAGATAATAACTCCTAGTCATAAAAATTGCCCTATAACTTTTCAGCTATGGGTTTCGAAATTCTGAAACAATTTGAAGTTATAGAACATCAAAAAAATTTTGAAAAAGATAGATCTAGAAATTTTAGAGATCTCCTTTAACTTTGTATTTTTACGTTACTTTTAATAATTACTATCGAATTACCAACTTACTTTTGCAGTCTATTTCAATTCACTAATATTTAGTCGTAAACATTCTTCAACATCAAGCTGCGGAACCCTTTAGTTTCCGCTGACTGCTTAAATTTTTATTTTAGTCTTCAATCGACTTTTTTGTACCTTCTGACAAGCTTAAGTTGTATTATCAAAAAAAAATAAAAATTTTGAATTACATGTTCTCTTTTTTATTATTATTTATTTTCACTTACACACTATGTATGTTATTTTGATGAAATAAAGTTTATTTTTATTTATTCAATAATAATGGTACAATAAAGAGTATACTTAAATAGGTTATAAAAATAAGAAAACGTAATTTCTGTCTTGACTTTATTGAAAAAAAACAATGACAGCAAATACTCCGCAAAAATACAAAAAATATTCGACAATAAACTAATAATCGTTTAATAATAAACTTAACAAATTAAACATGGCTTCGTAGGAACTAAACTATATACAAAATAAAAATCACATGTTCAAATCAACGAAAAATTTACAAAAAAAAAACAATTATGTTGTACTTCATTTTAAAAATAAAATGGCGACTGAGGCGCAGATTATAAATTCATTTTTAAATTAACACAGCTGTCTTAGTTCTGTACAGATAAAAATGCTTTTTCAAAATTAAAAAATATTATGACAATAACACAAATAAAAAATATTCAGTCAAACGTCAAATTATGTGAACATTCTATAATCTGTGACTCAACCTTGAAATTAAAAAAAAAAACAATGTAAGCACTATAGTAAGTCTGTACAGTATTTCGACACAGATTTTAATTAAACCTAGCCTACATTCTTATCTAAAAGAATTCGATTCAAACGGAACACAGTGTCAAAACTCAATAGAAAGTTAGCACAAATCCATTTACCTTAGAGAAGGAAAGAGAAAGAGAGAGAAAGAAAGAGAAAGACTTTCTATATACATGCAAAATTACATTAGACGAACGCCAATTAAAACGAGATACAGGATCGAAAACACTGCGAAATCCACACTCGCTGATGTTAACATAACTTGGGTCCTCAAGCAAGAAACTTGATCTTATTCTTCGGTGGTACGGAACCCTTTATATGCGAATACTGCTTGGCTAGTATATAAATAATAATAACAATAAACGCTTCACACTCAACGGCCCCCATTAGGATAGTTATATCCTGTGTCGCAGGTCCGGAAACACACAATGACAAGGACAAACCCAACCAGACCGGAAAACATGCCTGTATGGTCAATACAAACATCTGTTCCGAGCGGGAATCGAACCCGCGACCTGTGGCGCTTAAGTCAGGTTCGCTACCGCTGTGCAACAACGTCGTCTGCGTCTATATTGGAAGCATAGAAGAAATGTTAGCTTTTAATACTTAAATGATAAGCTAAAACTATCAATAAACAATTTTTAAATACTGTTAGAATGTGGATATTATCAATGAAAATAAATTATTATAAAAATATATAATTTAACAGTAAATAAAAATTAATACTTTAATAAAATAAACCCAATACAATGGATACTGAACAAGGCGTAGTTAAAAATATATACATAAATTCTTAGCACATTTTTTATTTGTTTATAATTTAGTTACAAAAAATAAACCTAAACGGAGAAAACCTCTAGACAAAGCTATAGCTCCAAATAAGAGTCAATCTTTTATATTGATGTATACAGCGCGTTTCAAATAAGAATAGGTCTGGACGCGTGACTAACTTCGTACTTACAACTAAATAAAAGTAGCGTCAGCACAATAAACCGGACATAATAATTAATTAATTATGTTAAAATATAGAATTATTTTTTATTTATTTAAATTATATTAATTTATTTTAAACTTAATTTAAATAATAATGATACATGTCAATAAAATAAAAAATAAAATAAAATTTGTAAATTAAAAGAAATACAAACATTGTAAATTTTTTAATTGAATAATATCAATGCTTTCCTGCGTTATAAAAAAATCAAATTCACTTCGATTGTTTATTGTAATTAACTAATTACTATACAGCATTGATATATAGCATTATAAAATTGTTATGATTTATTAAAATATGTACGTTAGTTGTAATATTCGTTCGATGACTTTTTCGCACATTGTACTAAAAAATCTGAAGTTGTTGATCATTCCGATTCAAGATGACGGATTTTTCAGTCCTATTCTTATATGAAATGCATTATAAGTCATTTTGTCATTGTCGTCAAAAACACTACTTACAGCATTACATGTTAATACTTTTATTTTAATACTAGCATAGGCCTATGCTCAGAAAAAGTGCGAATAATATTTATTACCGAATGTTGAATCATAGGTAACCTATATGTACCGGCGGGAAACAAACAAACTCGTATAATATTACTTACGATCGTCCAGTTTCCATTGTAACAAACCATATTCTATGTATATTGAAAAAAGACTTAATACAACATGTAATTAAAATAATTCAAGTACTCAATATTAATAATACTAAACGGATTTGTGTTGAAATAATCATTTCGAACGCCACTGTGCCTATGTATCAATATAAAATCTACGTAGATTAATAACACGTTATACGATAATATACATAAATCAGCTTTAAGACGTTTTTGCATTTGTAGTAGTGACTGTTGCAACAACCGACGCGTCAGTTATAAGTAGCTTTATAAAGCCTGAATTACATTTATCAGCATCGAAGTGCATTTTCTCTTTAGAAATAAGTCACCTTGCACGAAGATGCGTACGCATCAAGTAATGATTGGGCATTGATTTGCATTTTACATTTTTCTGTTTTAAATGCTTATAAGTGTAGCAATAGTTTCAGCACGTTAAAGGATGCTTACAGCCGTTAAGGTATGCTGAAGCATGCGTAGGTATGCGAGGACGTGTTGTCCATTCGCATACCTACGCATGCAACACACAATAAAACCCCGATTATCCGTAGAAAAAAAGGCTGCGTACAATAAAAACAATACCATAGAGGCCTTTATTCTACATCTTAATAAAATATATAGCTTTTCAGTTACACTTTTTTAAAGATATCAGTCACAGTTTTTTGCTTCTTGCTTTGAAACACTTTTTCTAAGTTTCTTTTTGAGATTCGTAACTAAGAAAAGATTTCATGGAACTAGCGGATAATCCGCACTGCGGATAGACAGGGCTTTGCTGTAAATGTTTGTATTTGCTTACTATAGCAGAAAGCGTTTAGAAAATGCATGTAAGCATCCTTTAGCATACAATGGGCATAATAATGTGTGTCCAACCCAAATGCTTATCCATGCTGTTATATGTAATTCATGTTTTAACTGTCATGAAATTTTGTTTGTTATGCATACATGGATAATTATACACTACAAACGCAGAAACGTCTCCAAGTTGATTTGACTCTAGTCACCTATTTTGCATCTATTACAATTACTCTATTTTTTGTCTGTATTATTCCATATCCATAACTAAGCTTTGTTCGACTGATAAATTATTTCACAACATTATATCTATCGGAAGTTGAAACATGTAATTAATTTTGATTAATAATACGGAGTGTACTATGGAGGGTAGTAGGAGACAGTTAGGTTGTTGTACGCGAAAATGTATAAAATTAGATGGCACCGCTTTACTAGAAGAATTTAAAAAAAAATTAAACGCAATAACAGGTAATAGAGTAAAATAGGTAGACAGAGACAGATAGATATTAATGTTGCACCCAAAAAAATAAATAATTTTAGATTAAGCCTACATGTAATGGCGCCCATTTTATATATTGTAGTGAATGAATAAATTTTGATAAAAAAAATTATGTATCAAAAAGTAAAAATATTCGTAAGATTGGCAATGATTAGTAATTATTGTTCAATTTAAAATAGCTAGATAAATATATAATAAGTAAATGCATACTGCAAACTTACCCCCGGTTTCTCGAACGTCGATCAAATTCATGTCAACTTAACATACCAAATATAGAACGCTCATTGGTTAAAGATAATCGATGATCAACAGGCAACCAATGACCGTTTTGTATTTGCTATATTAAGTTGACATGAGTTTGATCAACGTTCGAGAAACCGGGGGTAAGTAAAAACGATTAACTCAAATTTGAAATTTCGTCTCAAGACTATACTAACATTAAAAAACCAAAAAAAAAAAAAAACAATTTTATACCGTAGTCAGTATCAGTTCCTGTACTATTTTTATATATTTTTACGGTGTTTTTTTACACAAAAGAATGTCCCTCTACCCTCCAAAGTACCGATAGCAGACGCCTAACAGATAATTTATAATTTCAAGTTATGAAAACTGTAAATATAGCATAAAAAATAATACTTTTACACCCGATAAAATATACATTAATAAAAAAAAAACTTTATAAATGAGATTGTTTTGACGTATAACTATTAAAGTTATGAATGAAAAAATGTTTTTTCGAAATTCAACACACAATATAAAAAAAAATGTACATATAGTACGTTAAAAAAATTGTACATAATTGTACATATCATACATACAAAATGTGTTAACAAAGTTCTGTAAAAAAATCATATAAAGCGTTGTAGGAATGTAAAATTGTTATAAGGCAAAAATATAACGAATATATTTTAAAATTAATAAAGAAGAATTAAGTATCTTATAACTACTGACCTGTTTTTAGTAGAATTTACAATCGTAACAAATAACTTTTGAAAACTATTTCATTGGTTATTAGAATACATAGAAGCCAAAAATTTTACTGTAGTGAAGTTTATAGTATATTTTTAACAGGGTATTGTTTTTATTAACGTGAGGTAACATTTAATTCATCTATGCTTATTATATCCGTGACAAATCTAAATCTACAAATATTATAGATCATAGACAAATAGGACAGCAATATTTATAGTAATCTCACAGACATAAAACAGTTTTTTTTTTTAAATTTGATTTGTTATGAACATATATTTACTATGTACTATGGACATATTGTCAAGGAATCGCTGGTGGTCCTTCGCAAATTAACACCAACAGAACGATACGAAGTTAATCACAAGCTAACTTCATTTTGCACACACACAGAATGCAGTTAATGATTAACACAGTATAATTTCGAGCCTCAAAAAGTGAAATTGCCTGTTTATTTAAAAAATTGATAGTCTTTATTATTTAAAATGCACGAGTACTACCATGTGCCAGAGCTGTGTAATTTTTGTTTTATGTTTTTTTTTTTACTTCGTGTTCAGGAAAATTAAAAAAAACTCAAAAATCGTAAAAAAAAAATCCGACGAAATATTATTAAGCTTTCAAATATCCACATATTTATGCAATCGAGGCAAATGTAAGACCGTTTCTGTCGAAGTTATTGATATATCCACGATATTATACATGTATTTATTTTTGCATTGACTGCATTGCCGTAGTCAGCATTTGGCCAAGGGGAGGACAAAATCTTAACGTATAGAAGGGGGCCAAAATGACTACATTCTTCAATAGTTCTGAAATACTTTCTAAATGCATTATGTTCGTGCCCTATTCAGTATTTCGGAAGTTCCAGTTGGGGATTGACGGGTCGGTAAGTCCCCCCCCTTTGCTCTTAACTCGCTTTGCCCATGACTGGCTGGCAATTACTGTGGTAACTCTTCTACATCTAAAAATATCACTATATAATTACATAAAATAAATTATATCTCCATGTCACTTTTTGAAGATCAAAATCATACTTTACGTTGGTGTTGAATTTACGAAGTGGCAACACGAGTCTTTGTTATTTCATCTCTATGACAGTTGCTGACCAAAGGAGTATAGTAAGTCTATGGTATAGTAACTCTATGGTTATGAAAGAGTTTCTTAGAAAAGTGATAACTTTTTTTTATTTCTATCCGGTCTATTTGTCTATGACAGAGATTACCAACGATTAGCTATAAATAATAAAGCTAAGATTAAATTAATAAAGCCTATTCTACACAATTATAAATGCAATGCAAATGACACATTGACAATAAAAATTAAGGTTGAAAATATTTTAAAGAAAAACCAATTATGATTATTTCTTATATTAACAAATATGTTAGAGATCTAATATGAAAATGCATTAAAAAAGACTAGTTTTTGGATGTATGATTGTTTGATAGATGTCAAACGATATTTTGATATGAAAATATTTCATCTCTGGCCTTATGTGTTTCTGACAGTTAATCGAATAGAAAAAATAAAAATAATTATCGTCTATAGAGACTTCTGATTCATGATCATGTTCATACGAATATTAAATGAACTGTTAAGCTTGATTTGCGCTAAATTTAGCAGAAAATAATGCAATATATTTTATGTTTTTTTAGAAATTAATTTTTATGACAGGCAATATTAACATACTAAGAGACAAGTAGATCCAGTTAGAATCCCATAAATCTATAAAAATGAATACAATTGAAGTGCTTGCTTGCGATGTCAACTATATAAAATTTTTGTTTGCCTGTCTCTCTGTCTGTTTCAGCTAATCTCCGAAACGACTAGATAAATTTAACCAAGATTTTAATTGGCACATAGCTAATATTATACGGTGTAAATCGAGCTTTATTTTAGCAAAAGGTTGCACGCAATAAAAAATATCTGTTTAAAGGATCAACTGATTATTTTACTACTATAAGAAGAAGAATTTTACTACTATTAATTAGACTTTGCAGAAGTATATAATTGTGTATATTGTAAAGACATTTTCCGATTTCATTTGTCAGAAACGCATTTTGAAAAAGGTCAGAGTACAATCAATATTCCTGAATTTGAAATTTCTTTAAGTTTCTACTCTAATGTAAACATAAGGATTTCTGATTTCTCTTTAAAATTCAACCACATAGAAAAAAATGCAATTCAAGAATATAATATCACAATAATAACCTTTAAATATAATTAAATTCACAAACTGTTGCCGAACATCATTCTATCGTCGTACAAGCTCAGTCTGTTACACTCACTAGCCCTGCCCTTCTGTAGTGCACGATCCCTCCTAGCCCTCCTCACGGCTACCGGCAAATCACCAGGCGTTTTGACCCTACCAGCTGGATTTTGTAAATTCACATCGCTCGATGAGGAAAATATATCGCTGACATGTTCTAGTGAATGTTGACGTTTTATTGATAAAGATTTGAGACAGGGTTTCGGTGATTTTGGACATTTTTCTGCATCTGAACTACTTGAGGGTAGTTTTATATCAGCATCGATTTCTCCATTCAAAGCTGCTAAATAAACTGGATTATCTCCGCTATAACCGTTCACCAAATTCTCCTTATCGTTTGGATCGCTAAATTCATTATCGAAATTGGCGTATTTATTGTGATATTTATTAAATCCAAAATCAGTTTTGGCCTGACTGGCCTCTTTTAATACTTCTTGTTTCTTCTTATCATCGATATTACGCGGTATAGATTGCATTGTTATTTTTGAACCACCATTTTCAGATAAGAGCATCAAATGCTCGTCTTCGCTGCTCGAGCAATCTGAGTTCAGATCAAATGGACTATCAGGGTTGAAATTTTCGTTTTGATTATCGATATACTGAAGTTCCAAGTTAATGCTAGCCCGAGAGGACCTTCCGCTATTTGAATTAGTAATAATCCTATTATCGCAGCTAAGACGTTTTTTAACCGTCGAATCCTCAGATTCAGAGTTACCTTTGAAAATACTCTGAGAAGACAAAGACGTACGGACAGATCTTTTAAGACTTTCAGAACTGCCTTTAGATGTTTGCTGATTCAAATCGACGGATATAACTTTTGGAACGATGACAGCGAAAATTTGACTACGTTCTTTATCATCGCGCGATGGAAGTTCTTTGAACATTTTGTCAGTATTCATTTCTGATTCCATAATCATAGTTGGTGATAAAGTTTTATTTGGAGGCGACAATGTACCCGGTCCTTCGAAATTGAATGCTCTATCGTCGCTCAGAACTAAATTTTGTGGTCTATCAAATGTTACATTACTCGGTTTTTCAACAACTGATGTTTTAACTTTGGCGTTTTGGATCGCATTTGTCGAATCTAATTTAACTTCAGTTTCTTTAGGTTTACTGAGTTTTTTCTCGAAAAACTTTCTTATACCCCATTTCGGTTTATCCCTGTGGTCTTGTAGGATATTTGTCTCTTTTGGACCTCTATCGATATCGTGAGAACTCACATCATTTGGTACATAATCTAAAGGCCGCTGATAAGATCTTATTTCATTAAGTCTGTCAGAATTTTCTCGAGCTTGTACTCTGTTATGCGTCAGTCTAGCTACTGATAAGCAATTTTCTTCAATATTCGTCTGTCTAGGTTCTGGTGTGTGTGTTGTTATATCTTTAAGGCTTTTGTGTATGAGTTCAACTGTGTGTACTTGTGTATTTGTGTTTGTGTTACGTTCGATACAGGTATTTCTGCCAATGTGTGGATCGGGGTATAGAAGGGGAGTTGTGACGTCACCATTTTGTGTGACGGTACAGTTGGAGTTTTTATCAGTTTCCAGTGGTGGGTTCGGTTCTGTTGTAGCTGTAAATAAATATAAAACTATATCCTTCCACGTTTTGTATGTTTATCTATTAAATTAAATGTGTAAAACCAGTGTACTTACCAGTCGAATGTGGATGTAAGTTGTTATCGTGTATCACAGGTCCTTGGACTTGCAACATCGTTTTTAGCTCAGCCATCCTTTCTTCGACACAGACAGCTGTCAATCTGTTGAGCAATGATAAATATTTCTTGTTGTATACTATAAAGGTTGTGAATTTCTTCGTCCTAGCATTATTCCCGGTATTTATTTACCCAGGGTCTGATTATTACTCTTATCCGGATTTAACAGGTTACTGGTTTTTATACGGAGCGATTGCCATCTGACCTCCGCAACCCTAACCAGTAACTCATTGGATAACAGCAATTTACTTATCAAGAGTTAACGATTATTATCAGATGTTATGTGATAACAACCGGGACCGATAGCTTAACGTGCTCTCCGAAGCACGGTGGGGAGACCCACACGGACAAACGCCCAGACCGAAACAGATATTTTTAACAAACATCTGGCCGAGCGGGAATCGAACTCGATGTTCTGAACTTATAGAATATAAATATATGTGTATATTACCTAGCTTCAGCGTCATGATCCCAGCATTCGTCGCAAGTGTCAGAGGCTATCTTCAGCGCTCGTTGCTCTGGTACGGGACCCTTGGGCAGTGGGGGGCGAGATTTGTTTCGAGAGACTAGAGTCTAGAAAGAAAACGAGTTTTATTTTTAACGACTTCCAAAAAGGAGGTAGTTTTTAATTATCTGTTTTTATCAGTCAAGTGCGTTGTAGACTACGCACAGTCAAAACTAAAGGATCCTGCAGCTTGATGATCTGGAATCTTAAGGACTTTATTGAAAGTAATATGAAAAACAAAGTTACGTGAACAACTTATATATATCTACTAGCGGGCCCGGCTGACGTTGTCCTGCTCCCAAAAAAAATGGGACCCAAGTGACACCGGTGAAAGTTATCGATTTACTAATATGACTATTAAAAAATAGGGGTTGATGGTAGTAAGGGTGAAAATTTAGGGCTGTATGTATTTTTTAATGCCACATCATATAAAAATAAAAATAAAAATTTTTGGGATTCTCAGACCTACTGAATATAAAATTTCATAAAAACTTATTACTAGATCATAAGGTTCGTAATCACTCACGACTCTCTCTGTCTTTCTTTCGCAACGCGTAGATTCTAGAAAGATGTGTTCTCGAAAAGTGCCGTATAACATTCCGTGGTTCGAATTTTTTCGAATGTGTTCCGTGCTATATAAGGAGCCCGCCGCGTCGACTGAGTCATTCAGTTCTGAGCAACGAGCGAAGAAACTACAAGGGATACAAGTGATGAAGTGCCAAAACTGACCTTGGCTTTTCTTTTGGACTACGATTGACCTGTGATTTGTTAAGTTCTGTTGTGTGATCTAGAAGATCTCGTTAAAGTCTTATTTACAGCCTTATCAGGTGATTTATTCGAAATCCATGACACCAGTCCGTAACAATATGTACACCTATCTTTTTCAAAATAAATTGGTTGAAAGTTCATTTGATGTTCTACAACCTAAAATTTTTCCAAATCACACGTTGCCATACGTTGCATTTTTTTTCAACCCTCACTTACATGTATGGACTGCTACTCTTAATTTTTATATACATACTTTAGTATTTCATTAGAAAATTGTAAAGCAGTTTAAAGAATACATTTATTTACTGAATTTCGTACTGGTAAAGCCAATAGTTTCCGAGTAAAATGACTGTAACATAGTTTTATAAATTAAACTCCGTGCTTAGTACAATAATAGTTTCGTTATATATATAACGGGTAA
This sequence comes from Hestina assimilis, assembly GCA_023373885.1. Lineage (NCBI taxonomy): Eukaryota > Metazoa > Arthropoda > Insecta > Lepidoptera > Nymphalidae > Hestina > Hestina assimilis. Next base: position 3,496,438 of record CM041767.1, on the reverse strand, counting down.
TATTATATAAATTAGGTCAGGGCTAATACATTAATCGTTTCATTATTTCCAAATGGCCTTGTGTATCGTCGCTCTAATTCCATAAAAGTCTCCTTTCCCACATTTTTTTCGCGCTACCTCAACCCTTATTACCGTCAATTTTTCCTAATCCCTGATTGGTCAACAAGAAACCCGCGTTCGCGATTGTTTTCTTTTGGCCACGAGGTAGTGTTATCATTTATAAAAATTATATTTTGATGACGTTGTGGCGCTGCGGTAGTGAATCTGTCTTAAACGCTAGAAATCACGGGTTCGATTTCCGCTCGGAGCATATGTTTGTATTGACCATGCAAGGAAATTTTCCGGTCTGGGTGTATTTGTCTTTGTCCTTGTGTGTGTTTCCGGACCCCCGACACAGGATATCACTATCCTACTGCATACTCAACGACCCCCTTGGTCGTTGAGTGTGCAGTGTTTATTTTATTTATTATAAAATTATTGTTCATTAACCAGAAAATCATGACAATAAGGACGGACATGATGAAATTTTAAAGGTTCCGTATTCGCAATTTTGCTACGGAACCTAATACCGGTGAGGTCTCACCTGCATCTGCTGCAGCGTCGGTCGGGGCGGCAGGCCGTGGTGGTGGTAGGGCGGCGCGTAGGGCGGCGGGCGCGCGTGCGCGTGCGCGCCGGCGCAGCGCCACAGCAGCTCCCACAGTACCAGCCCCAGCGCGAACACGTCCACCGCGCACAGCGCCGCGCGCGCGCCGCTCAGGTCCAGCGCGCCCTCCAGCGCCTCCGGGGACAGGTAGCGCAGCGTCCCCGCCTGCGGAGACACGCACGGGGCTGTTACAACTACCGATACCGCGATACTAATATCGTTCGAATCCAACCGAAACGAATAACAATATTCGATTCGATTCGAATTTGAAATAATTCGAATTTTCGAACTATTCGAAATTCCACGAATAATTCGAAAGTTCCGGAATAATTCCGGAAAACTTCGAATCATTTGAAAATTTTCGAATAATTCACAAATTAACGAAATATCTCTGGCTTTTATATTGTATATCACCCTATTCAGTATCGTATTTATTATTTTTAAACAAAAATTTGTAACAAATTTTCAAATGTTGCATTTTTCATAATACTGTATTTGCAACGATGTAATTTCTGTTATTTCATTCTCTTTAGAATAAAAAATTATAATAATTGTTCTATTTGTTTCACTATATTTCATGGTTTGAATAAAATGTGTATAGACTGTTAAATATTTAAATACTGAACATAAGAAACCCTGAATTCAAAATACTCGAAAATTAACCAATAGTTTAATAGTTTACGAATAATTCGAATGTTTTTCTATTTAATATAATATAATATTAACATTCGTTTCGAAACAGAAAATTCTTATTATTAAAAAAAAAATCGAAGTTTTTTGTTGCCGTAGCCTGTAAGCGGTTGCAGCACCATTAGTATATGCCACAAGCGCGTTGCCAACCTCGAGATATTGGTTCTTAAGTCTCCTCTGCCCAGTAATTTCACTAGCCTTCAGTGCCCTTCAAACCGGAACACAGTAATGCCTAAGCACTACTGTTTGGCGGTAGAATATTTAACACTGCGGTACCTACCTAGCCGGCCTCTTGCAACAAAAGACCTACCACCAGAGTGACAGATTGCACTGGTGGAATAATCTCTGCTGTCACAGTGTCTTATCCCAACAGCGGTCGATGGGGTCGTTACATTCCGACGATGAATGGGACAAATTATAAAATGACCACAATTATTATTTACACCCATGTTTGTGAGAAATAAAGAGTAATATCATTATTAAAACAACCCAAGGCACGATTATATTCTATTTGAGAGGCTCATAGCCGAGTGCACCCACTGATCGGTAAACGATCGGTAGGTTAAGCAACTTTGGGCGCGGTCAGTCACTAGATGGGTGATCGCATAGTGGTATTCCAACCGAGATTCCAGATTACCATTCAGAGAACCATTCCATGATTCGGAGGGCACGTAATAAGTCGGTCCCGGCTGTTGACAATTAGACAACAGTCGATAAGTCAAGTCAGAGGCCTACGGGCGACCTGAACAACTCTCACACTAGGTTGTTACAAATATTTAAATATATTGTTATAAATATTCAAATATATCGATTGGATGAATATAATAGCTATACATTTTGTAAAGTATCAGATTTAAAGTCCTTGTTATGATTGGCCGCGATACTGTCAATATTCAACGACCAATCATAAGCAAGTGGATTGGTGGGGATGGGATTATAAAAGCGAGTGGTCGGGGATATGGCCGGTCATTCGTTATTCCGACATCGAAGTCGACACTACGGTGTTAGTGTGTTTATATTAAACTATTAAGTGGTCGGGGATATGGCCGGTCATTCGTTATTCCGACATCGAAGTCGACACTACGGTGTTAGTGTGTTTATATTAAACTATTAAGTGGTCGGGGATATGGCCGGTCATTCGTTATTCCGACATCGAAGTCGACACTACGGTGTTAGTGTGTTTATATTAAACTATTAAGTGGTCGGGGATATGGCCGGTCATTCGTTATTCCGACATCGAAGTCGACACTACGGTGTTAGTGTGTTTATATTAAACTATTAAGTGGTCGGGGATATGGCCGGTCATTCGTTATTCCGACATCGAAGTCAACACTACGGTGTTAGTGTGTTTATATTAAACTATTAATGAATGTGATAGTCAATACAATATTACGTGGTTTTGTTTTTATATTTTCCCCTTCTGAGTTGATGAACAACGTTCGTTCACAAGGTCGGCCACTAACCACTCGATAAGAAGAAGGTTAAAACAAACAAACCTCGGTAATCCGACTGGGCGTGGTGTGATCTCGTCTGGGCAGTAGCGGCTGAGCTAGGCCCAGGTCTGCCAGGCGAGCGGTGCCGTCGGGCGCAACTAGTACATTCCCGCTATTGACGTCACGATGCACTATACAAGGTTTCGTTGCCGCTGTGAAATGAACAATGTAAATTTTAAACCATTCTTCTTTGTTACAGAAAGGTTACTAGTTTTTACACAGAGCGATTGCCATCTGACCTCCGCAACCCTAGGGGTGAACCAGCAACTCATTGGGTTAGAGCAATTTACTTATCAAGAGTTAACAATTCTTATCAGATGTTGTGATAACAACCGGGACTGACAGCTTAACGTGCTCTCCGAAGAACGGTGGGGAAGAATAAACGCCCAGTCCGAAACAAAGATTTATAAGATCAATACCGACTCGAACGGAATCGAACCTGCGACTATGGAGACTTAAGGCAGACTCGCTACCAAAACGCAACAACAGTGTCCACCATATAAAAAGGATATACAAGTTTTGCAAAGCTCAACCACGGCTTATGACGTCATCGAGAATCGACGGAAACACGCTCACAACACCGTCCTCGCCGGAGAAGACTAGGTTCCGTTCCACACGTCACAACGCGCTCACACCGTCGGATGAGTCCATAGATTAGAAAGTGCTCGGAGCGTTTCCTCTTTTCCTGATGACGTCTTAAGCCGTACCTCGGCCTCGCAGGAGGCACCGTAAGGACGGAATCAAATTTCAGCCCCCGCGAGGTAGGTATATTTTTTACGGCTGGGTCTTAGTGCCCGGCCCCCTCACCGGTGACGCTTTCAAGGCCAGAGGAGCTTCGAGCGCATTCTAGCCGACGGGCAAATCAAAATCGGTCGAACAATTTCAGAGATTAACCGGAGCATACATACAGACAAGTGCGAGTGCTAGGCGATTCGATACGGTCGTAGCTAGCCAGTCGGGCCTTTAAGCCCTACTACCAACATATTTAAGACGCTCATAGCCGAGCGCACCCACTGATCGGCAAACGATCGGTAGGTTAAGCAACTTTAGGCGCGGTCAGTCACTTGATGGGTGATCGCATAGTGGTATTTCAACCGAGCGTCTCCGTGATTCGGAATGCACGTAAAAAGTCTATCCCGGCTGTTGACAATTTGACAACAGTCGATAAGTGAAGTCAGAGGCCTATACGAGCGACCTGAACAGCTCTGACACCAGGTTGGCCACTAACCACTCGTTAAGAAGAAAAATAACCAGCACAAACATGTCTTAGAATTATTTTTTTTTTTTTTTAAATAATAAATAAACGCTACACACTCAACGGCCCCCATTAGGATAATTATATCCTGTGTCGGGGGTCCGGAAACATTCACAATGACAAGGACAAACACAACCAGACCGGAAAACATGCCTGTACGATTAATACAAACATCTGCTCCGAGCGGGAATCGAACCCGCAACCGTCGAGGCTTAAGGCAGACTCGCTACCCACAACGCCACAACGGTGTCAAAATTTCTTCCACGACATGCAGTTTCCCTCACGATATTTTTCTTCACCGTTAAGCATTTCATAAATATGAAATACAAATTAAGCACTTTAAAAGGCAGAGCTCTTTGCTCGGATTGGAACCCGTGACATCAACGAATTCGCTCACATAGTAAATGAAGACGCTTATCATGAAGGGGGAATGTTTGGGGGTAACTTACAAGGCGCGTGCAGGTGAGCCAATGCAGCGGCCAGACCGTGCGCGAGCGAAGCGAACTCGCGCCACGTGACCGGCGCTCGCTGCAGACGACGCCGGAGCGACTCCTGGCACAGCTCCAGCACCACCAGCTGCGATCGACCACCCGCTTCCGTCAGCGACGACCTACTGTCGCTACCTGTAATTGAATAGGAATATGCTGCCATAGACCTAAAATGACAGAAAGCAGCTAAAATTGAAGCATCGAATCGAATTGACCGGTAAAATAATACCGTCGTACGCATGCGCTAGAAAAATTCAAGTACATACATATAACCAAAAGAATGGCTATTTTCGCAACACTAGAAATAAAAACGGATAGCAGTAAAAAAAATCATGTTATTTTTAAATAATTCTCGCGCACGCGCATTTTTAATTTATTTTCGGTTCCAGGAATTTTGCTGAGGGCGCCAGTACATCCTGCAATTGAAACCAGTTTCAATATAGGGAATCGTCTACGTATTATGTGTTAGTATAAGCACAAACATAGCGTGGCCACTCCAAAATTCAAGAATTTTGAATGTATTTTTGACAGTGGCCCGTCAAACAAAAATAAATCCATGGATTTATTGCTCGACTAGTGTAGTCCTAGCATTATTCCCGGTATTTTACCCTGGGACTGCTTTTTACTCGATTTAATATCTCGAGGTTGGCAACGCGTAAGTACCACCGACAAATGGGTGGGAACCAACGTACGATAACCGTATACTAAATGCGTATAATAAATAAATAAATAAACTCTATACATTCAACGGCCCTCAATAGGATAGTTATATCCTGTACCGGATTCGGAAACATACACAATGACAATGACAAACACACCCAGACCGAAAAGCATGCTTGTATGGTCAATACAAAAATCTGCTCCGAGCGGGAATCGAACCCGCGATTTCTTGATCGCGAACTTAGTCGAATAAAAAATACTATATATAAATCCTTACCATAATATTTAAGTATATTAGGATGCGACAGATGAGGTATAGCGTAGACCGAAGCCTCCTTGTGCCAGGCGGAGGGCGATGAGTACAATTTGACGGCGACGGGGGCTCCGCCGAGGCTCCCTCGCCACACCGACCCGAACTTACCCTGACCTGCGGAGCCCTAACTTATACAAACTGACTTTACGACTTGCGGAGACCTAACTTTTACAGACTACCCTCTCATCTTTGATGTAAAATTTCAAGTAAATTTTCAATCTTACTAATAATATAAAAGTGAACGTTTGTGAGGATGGATAGACGGACGGATGATTGGATGGTTTGTTACTCTTTCACACGAATGGTTTGCCGCTAATCCGTTCGTATGTAAATGGGCCAATGGGCCATCAATGGTAAATGCCATAAATTGGCGCAGGCCCTAATGCTGAACATGGTCATGTACATTATGGCAAACATTGGCCCATTTACATACGGACGAACGGATTGGCCGTAAATTGGCGCAGGCCCTAAGGCTGAAAATGGTCATCACATAAATTTAACAAAGAAATATTAGTATAATTAATAATAGTAGCAGAGTCATGCTTCTCCTATCACGATTGGGCCGGCTACACTGGAGACGTACTACCCACTCACAGAAAATCGGCCTAAAGTAACTGTATCAGTAGGTACTTTTGTGTTTCGAGCGATGAGCGAGAGCGCCGGAGGCTCCCACTCCTTCTGTTCTTTCCTTTTTCCTTTTCCATTCCTTCCCTCCTATCCCTTGGGTTGGCAACGCGCATGTAAGTCTTCAAGTATCCTGTGCGTTCATAGGTTTCGGTGACTGCATACCATCAGGCATACCATTTTGGCGTCAGGCGTGGCATCAGGCGTTTGCCAACCGTCATAATAATATGAAGGCCACTGTAGCTAGTGAAATTACTGGGAAAATTAGATTTAAGAACCAATATCTCGAGGTTGGCAACGCGTAAGTGGCACCTACTAATAGTGTTGTGCGTGCTCATAGGCTACGGCAACCGCTTACCATTAGGTGAAACAGATTCTGGCTTGCTTACAAAAATAAAAAATAAAAGAATCGTATATTCTCACCTATATGTTCAATAAGTGTTAGATTGTCAACACACAAAAGACCTGTTGCAAGTGCATCCGGACCACTACCCATTATATCACCTGGAAATAAATAGAAAATTCATGAATTATTAATTTGCAAAATTATAAGCATATTTTTATTCTCTACACAGTCAATGTCTCTTATTATGAGAGTAATATCCTGTGTCGGGGGTCCGGAAAGACACATAAACACAAACACAAACAATCTAGACTGGAACATGTCTGTGTGGGCAATACAAACATCTGCACCAAGCTGCAATCGAACCGATTGTCTGTGTTAATATGTATCTTTGGACCCCTGACACAGGTTATAATTATTTTAATGGGAGTCATTTATATATAATAATTATATATAATTCTCAAAATCAGGCACACATAAGTGTGCCTGATTATATCAATAAATGAGTCAGTCATCTTAAGCCGAAAAGTCAGGCCCGGATGTTGTCGTTTACGAGTATAAAGCCTGAGTTAAATATATACATCAATCAGCATTCTCTCTTTAGAAAATAACTATTTTGTATGAAGATGCGTACGCATCAATTCTCACATCAGCATGGTTACCAATTTTTAATGTTTGTTTTAAATGCTTGTTAAGTGTCACAGGATGCGTACTCATGCTTAGGGATGGTAAAGCATGCTTACGCGCTTACCAATGCTTAAGCATGCATTGCATGATAACGGACAAATAAAAAAGATAAACCGATGTAATTGATTGGCAACCAAATATATTTTTCTTTGTATATTATACAAATATATCCATCTTCCTATAGCAGCTGATAAGCATCATAAGTGTGTCCAAAACCATTGCACTAAATGCTGTTCTATGTTGATAAATGTAAAAGGTCATTTACGATACTTCAAATTATGATACAAGCTTGGCCACACACTGCAGAATAAGCATTGCATTGATAGTAAAAAATCCTTGTCTTCCTAACTGGATGTTTGTGCTTGTGTTTGTATGTGTTAACGGACCCCCGACACAGTATTGCTATTCAAATGGGGGTAGTTATGTGTGTTCTTCGTCATAGCATTATTCCCGGTATTTTATTTTACCCAGGGTCTGCTTACTACTCTTATCCGGATTTGACAGGTTACTAGTTTTTACACGGAGCGATTGGCATCTGACCTCCGAAACCCTAAGGGCGAACAAGTAACTCATAGGATAAGAGCAATTTACTAATGAAGAATTAACGATTATTATCAGATGTTATGTGATAACAACTGGGACCGACAGTTTAACGTGCTCTCCGAGACACGGTGGGGAGACCCACGGGCAAACGCCCAGACCAGAGACAGAAATTTTAAAAATCATCTGCCCCAGCGAGAACCCGCAACCGTCGAGACTAAAAGCAGACTCGCTACCTACAACGCCACAACGTGGTCATTATGTGTATAAGTTCTATTTTTTCACCTTTTTCAACGTCAACACCATCACTAAGATCTTCCTTGTCAAGCTCCATCCTTTTACAGTACATCTTCCTAAATACAATAACTACCAACAAAATGGCGATCAACGCTAAAATGGCGGACGCGACGATATTTGAATAGTGGGGGTTAGTAGCACTTTCCATTGTCGATTCGGCTTTCGTCGTAACTGTTTCTTCTCTGAGAGATGCTGAAATTATTAAATTAGTGTTGTAATTTGGACGAAAATAAGCAATAGCATGTCAACCCACAAAATTGAAAAAACTGAGTTATATATGCAGAAGTGTTGGTAAATGGCTAAAGAACATTTTTCTTTAATATTTGTAGGGTTTTAAGCTTTAAAACTTAAGCGCCACAGGTCGCGGGTTCGATTCCAGCTCGGAACAGATGTTTGCATTGACCATGCAGGCAAATGTTCTGTTCTGTGTTGTGTCTGAGTGTGTTTGTCCTTGTCCTTGGTATGTTTCGGGACCCCCGACACAGGGCATCACCGTTGAGTGTGTAAAGTTAATTTATTTCAATTAGTGGAATACTGTTGTTTTTGTTAATTATTGCAAGTATTTGGTACGACTTATATTTTTTTATTTCAACCAAATGTTACCATACCCTGAATTTGTGTTTACAAAATTTATAACTTCTCGTGACGGGACCTATAGTTTTATCTGGTCAAGTTACGGAGGGAAATTAGTATTAAAAGGCGTCGGGATGTGACGACCCCATCGCCCGCCGTTGGGATAACCTCTGTCACAACAGAGATTATTCCACCAGTGCAATCAGTCACACTGGTGGTAGGTCTTTTGCTGCAAGAGGCCGGCTAGGTAGGTACCACCGCAGTGTCCAATATTCTGCCGCCAAATAGTAGTGCTTAGGCACTACTGTGTTCCGGTTTGAAGGGCATTGTACGCTAGTGAAATTACTGGGCGAACGAGATTTAAGAACTAATATCTCGAGGTTGGCAACGCGTGAGTGGCACCTAGTAATGGTGCTGCAAGCGCTCATAGGCTACGGCAACCACTTCCCATCAGGTGGGCCGTATGCTTGTTTGCCAACTTCTAACATAAAAACATAAAAAAAAATAATAAAAAAGTATATAGTATAAAATATTTACTAAAATCGGCATTGCAGAAACTTTTTGTGCAACAGCAGAACTTGCTACCAGGAAGTCTTGCGGTAACACTTGTGCATTTGTCACAACTATTGCTACCTTCCGCTTGTGATGATCGCCAGCATCCTGTGGAAAAAAAAATCGAACCTAGCTTTGGGTCACTGGTTCGCTTCCCGCTCGGAGCAGGTCTTTGTATTGACCATACAGGCATGTTTTCCGGTCTGGGTGTATTTGTCCTTGCCCTTGTATGTGTTTTCGGACCCCCGAAACAGGATATCACAATCCTAATGAGGACTGTTGAGTGTATTGTGTTTATTTATTATTTTGAACTAAGTGACCCCGCGGTTACAACTCTGATACTTTATGCCGATTTTCTATGAGTAGACTAATACAACACTGATACTAATTCTGATCACTACTAATACCACACACATGTGATAGATCGTAAAATGAATAGAACGATATTATATATATTTAAAACGAATGACAGATCGAAAGAGATTTTGATCATTTCGTCCGTTGCTATCTAGGATCGTTGTCGCTACACATGTATAGCTACACGACTTGATGGCTGTTGTGCCTTTAGCGGGAACGTTTAGGGGTTGGATTCCCGTTTGTGGTAGATGTTTGTACTCATCTTACATCGTTTTTGGTCTAGGTCAGAAGGACAAACTCCTTCTGGGTCTCCCCACCGTGCCTCAGAGAGCATATTAAGCTGTCGGTCCCGGTTGTTATCTTAAGATCTGGTCTAATAATCGTTATTCTTGATAGGTAATTTGCTCTTTTCAAATGAAATCATAGTTCACCCTTAGGGTTGCAGAGGTCATATGGCATTTTCTCTGTGTAAAAACTAGTAACCAGTCAATTCAGGATAAGAGAATAAGCAGACCCTGGGTAAATACTGCAATAATACTAGGAATAAATATAAAAAATTCGAACCCTGTCCCATAACGGTGATGTTTCCTTCGTTATCCTGATGCCAAAGTGTATAGCAGAATGCTTTTGGATCCGTACATTGTTCCACTTGAACTTCTTCACCATTTAATGTTGTTTCCGAAAGTGTACCAGTGTCTAAAACAAATTTAATTAGCTTTAAAACTCAAAAATTTAAATAGGGGACTGTTGAGTGTGGGTGGTTAAGGTTCTGTATCTAAAGAGTGTCGACTAAGCCTTATAACTAAGCTTGAGCTCTTTGTCTGCCTTTCTGTGGGCTGAATAGCAGGAGTCGTAGGTAGAGATTTGAAATTTTCACGTTGGCCATTATAACTAATTCTAATAATAAAGTCCCTATATGAGAAACTTTAGACACTGTAGGCTAGTGAAATTACTGGGCATAGGAGATTTGAGAACAAATATCTCAAGGTTGGCAACACATGAGTGGCACCTACTGATGGTGCTGCAATCGCTCATAGTCTACGGGAACCACTTACCACCAGGTGGGCCGTATGCTTGTTTGCCAACTTTTAACATAAAAAAACAAACTTAAGTAATTAATAAAAATATATACTTAGAAAGTATTATATAACTATTTAAAGTCAAAATACATACCAAAGATTTCATTTTCCACCATCAATTGTTCGTTACGCTCATCGTCATAAGATGGGGTTACACTTATTGCAACGCTATGTATCTTATACAAACATGTTATAGTGGAACTCTTTACAGGTGGTGCCTGTGTCACAACAACAGCTGGTTTCATTTTGTATCTCCTAACTTCATTGGGTCTATTCTGTTCTTTACCCAAACTCAAAGATTTGTCAACTGATATAATATTACCTCTAACAGATGCAGATGCCAATTGATTTAAATTCCTCTCATCATCATCAGTATTAAGTAATTCATTTGAATTTAGAATATCAACGCTTCTTTTTTCAATAATCTTTGGCTCATCCTGTATGACCGGCCAGTAATATGTCAAATCATTTAAATTGTTCCATTGAATTGTTCTTCTATGATGGTACTTTGTGAAAGTCCTGACATAAAGTGCAGGTTTTTGTTGATATATACTGTTTCGAGAATCTTGAAGTTCTTGCGGGCGAGATGTTAGAACTTTTGCCGTAAATATGAATAGAAATAGCACCATACATTTTAGTAATGGTGTTACTCTTTGTGCCAATATACCTTCCATCATATTGATAATCAATTTTTTAAATCACTTTTCGCTAATTTTCACAAATCTACACCATTTTGAGAATATTGTAATACTATTTTAGGTCATTTAGTGCACCCTAATTGCAGCTAAGCAACGACACTGCATTATTGATTTTTCTTAGCGATATTGTAACACGAGAATGCGCAACTTTTTGAAATAGTAACTCACTTTTTGAAGCACTATAAAGTCAAGTTTTGGTCTTTTCTAATGAAAAAATTAACGTGATGACTTAATATGAATATTTTATTAATTATACGTATATAACTATTACATATTTGTACCATTTGTTTGACTACCTGATTATAATATACTTTTTTTTTACATAAAACTGTTACGAAGATAACGTGGAATTTTTATAAATTGATTTCGCTGTTTAATTCACATCGCGACGCAATTAACATTGAAAAAGTAATTAAAACAGGAATCGATCGAATGTTGACAAACACATTTCACTACCTCGCCGACATATTGACCGTATCTGTCCGTTCTACGGTTATGTCATCGTATTGCCTGAAAATTTTTTTAGAGATTTTTAGAAAAATTTACTTATCTATATAAGTATAATAATTGATAAAATAAATATAATTTCTTAAAACTTTGTAATTAATGATATTTATGTTAAACGTTTAGTTAATCTTTTAAAGCATTAATGCTTAAAATTGAATGCAAAACTTGTATTTCAAATTGACACTAAGCTGTCAACCGAACAGAAACCGTCTGTCATAGTACGAAACTCAAAGTCAAACCACTTACGGCTTACCTACGGAAAGTGGAACATCACTTCAAAGAACAAGGGAGTTGCTTAGGTTTTCCTTTGTTGCTATGCAAAAGTGAATCTTAATTTATAGTTGTTAAATAAGTGTAACGAGTTTTCCAACGAATTATTAATAGATATACAAGTTAAATTTCTCTTTTATATTAAAAAAATGTCTTCAATCGGTGCCGCCGAAGAAATTGATGAAGCAAAGGAGCGCGCCCATTTTCGAGCAGTTGTTAATGCTTTTAAATATTACAAGTAAGTAAATTACAACCTGTGAAGTAATAAAAAATATATAACACAACCACCTAATTGTATATATCAAATATATTTCGATTTACCACATAGTTCTAACCATTTTTACGACCCTAGCAACAGTTTCTTACATTGAATTAGTATATATAATTAACCTCTTTTGATGCAACAATGAGCTTTGTTTACTTCCGATACACGTGTGGAACTTTGACCTTAATGCCCTTGTATTATAAAGTCGATTTTGTGAGATATATAAATTATTTTTATCTATACATGTATACAAATAAATAAAATTGAAGTGTCTGCTTGTAACCTGGACTAATTTTAACGGGACTTTCACTGGCATATAGGTGATGTTATATGGAGTAACTTATGCTACTTTTATATAAGAAAAATAATTAGGGTTCTGTGCAATAAAAAAAAAACCGTAAACCGCGCGAGAGAGCGCGGGCGCTGGTAGTGTTTTACTATTACATTGGATCTAATTAAGTCCAGTTACCATTTTATTTTTTTGCTTTATTAACATAATTATGCTTAGAATATCAAAGTCCAATATTATTTTACAATATAAAATTTTATGAAAAAGTATTACAAAATGCATTATTATTTAATTAGTTATCAATTATCTAAAAAAAATATTGTTAACATAATTGATGTAAATGATTCATAAAGAGCTGTAGTACAAACATTTGTAATAGTTACAAGTATTTTTCAGATAGGTTTAAATATTATAAATGTGAAAGTTTGGATGGATGGTTGTTTCTTACTCTTCGACTCAAAAACTACTGGACAGAATTGGATGAAATATATTTCACACTAGCTATGCCCGCAGCACCTCTTGTGCTATGTAGTTTTTTGATGATCCCACAGGAACCAACCATTTCTCTTGGATGAAAAGTACCCTATATGTTAATCCAGATTATGTTCCATGTGTGTATTATATTTCATCCAAATCTGCCCAGTAGTTTTCGCGTGAAAGAGTAACAAACATCCATCCATCCAAACTAACTTTAACGTTGACATATTAAATGGTTTTAAAGATTGTTAATCTATTTTCCTTGTGCCTGTTTCACTTTTATCTCAATTTTATCTCAACTCATTACATATCGGAAAGGAAATCTTTTTTATTTATTTTTATATCAAAATGGTAGAATATAGCTCACATACTCGTAAGTCACACATTATGTAATAATTATATGATATTTTAATTTAAAGAAATATCTAAAATATTTCTTTAAATATATATAAAAATTTTTATTTATAAGTATTTTCTAACAACAAGAAACTTGAGCTATTGCTCAACGATAGAAGAATTGGCTCCGTTAATGCTAGAGTTCCATCCCGGCTCCCTTGGGCTATTATACAACCTACAAGCTTGGAGCAGTAGAAGTTTTAATAATGGGTTAAAAAGCACTGCTAATGTTCTTTTGTGAAATTAGTAATCCACTCCACCATCCACCTATGTGAGATACTGGTGATGTATTAAAATAGAGACTTCAACACCAAGTTAATGTGAAAAAATCAATATATGATTGGAACAATGCACAATGATGTTGTTTGTTAGTGAAATTACAACATAACTAAAGTTAAATTGTTATATATGAAGAGAACAGACCAAGTTGATGTCAAATTTCCACATAAAGGCTTCCATTTCAGTGTAGAACAAAAATATCATGTTATTTTACAATGACCCCTTTATTATCTAATATATAAAATTCTCGTGTCACAATGTTCGTTCCCATACTCCTTCAAAACGGCTTGACCGATTCTTATGATTTTTTTATGCATATTCAGTAAGTCTGAGAATCGGCTACTATCTATTTTTCAAACCACCTCAGTGATAAGGGATGTCCACCCCAAATTTTTATTTTTTAATTTTTGGATAAAATTTTTATTTTTTTATTATGTGGCATTGAAAAATACATACGGCCCTAAATTTTCACTTTTTATCACCAACCCCTGCTTTTTAATAGCCTTATTAGTCAATTAAAAACTTTCACCGGGTAGAGGGCGCTGCTATCAGGTCCCAGATTTTTTCGGGCAGGACAACGTCTGCCGGGCCCGCTAGTATTTTTATATATTTGATGTTGTAGTGGCAATAGATATACACATTCTATGAAAACTTCCACTCGTTACCTATTACAGTTTGTGAGATATAGCCTGCTGAGAGACAGTTAGAAGAAGCTTAGTTTTTCAGTTGGGTACTTTCAGCGCTCTTTGGGTAGAAAACCTAAGGGTAATAAACGTTTTACAAGAAGTCATCAAAATAAAATTAGTCACAAATTACTGCGAACCAGGTAGGTACCACTGCAGTATCAGTTATTATTCCTTAAAGCTAAATCAGTTATACTGTGTTTCGGTTTGAAGGAAACTGGCTAGTGCAGTTACTAGGCTAAGGTGATTTAATAATCAGTATCTCTCATTGGTAACGGGTGAGTGACACCTACAACTTATATATGACGTTGCTAACACTTATAGAGTATGAAACTGCTTAGCATCAGGTGAGTCGTTGCTTGCCAACTAAGTCGCATAAAAGTAGGAAAAAACCAACCGTGGAGTTATAAATCTCAATTTGAATACAGAAATCTCTCGAAATATCCATGTAATTTTGCAAATTTAAATCATCGACACTGCTTCTGACTGCACTTTGAAGGCTTATTAATTCCGTACCACCAATTGCTATTCGGAACGGCTAGACAATACAAACTTGCTGCTTAGCATTGTATACATTATCATATTTAAATTTAAGATGGACGAACGCTTTTATATAGGTGATAGAGAAATCTTGAGCAGGGTGATGTCATAAATTTTTAGGGTTCAATACCCAAATCACGCTCATAGCCCAGTGCACACACTGATCGGTAAACGATCGGTAGGTTAAGCAGCTTTAGGAGCGGTCAGTCACTAGATAGGTGATCGCGTAGTGGTATTTCAACCGAGCGTCTCCGTGTTTGAGCACGAAAAAGTTGGTCCTGGCTGTTGACAATTTGACAACAGTCGATAAATCAAGTCAGACTTCGGGCGACCTGAACAACTCTGACAATAGGTTGGTCACTAACCACTCGATAAGAAGAAGAAGTACCCAATATTTTTATTCTAAAATGGGTAAGCTCTTGACCTCCATCGAGAGCGAAGGCATAGATGAGGTCTACGGAGCGAGCTTCCTCTTAAGAAGCCTGTGTACGTACCTTGAAGAAGTTCAGGTTCTATGTGTTCGGGAATACAGACGGATCCGGAAGATCATTCCACTCCCTGGCGCCCATTACTAAGCCTTCACTATTCGTCCGTCTGTAGCGGGCGGTATCTCATAAACTGTAATAGGTAGAAAGTTGAGATTTTCACAAGCGTCTACTTATGTATGTCAGCAGGTTGTATCTCATGAACTGTAGAGATAGAGTTTTTTTTTTTTTTTCTCTTTATTTGTTTAGGGCTTTTAGCCATTGAACTATGTCAGCCCCATCATACCTTATGCTAATATCGCCAAAATTAACTAAAATTCTTTCTTAAATTAAAAATTTTACATACAAACTTAATGAAAATTCTACAATTCTCATTATGGGGCGTACTTAATAAACTAAATACTAAGCCTACGTCTAATATATTAACATTTAAATTATTGAATACGTCAGTTCTTAGTGAATCGAACCGAGAACATTCCATCAGAACATGTTGAAGATCTTCTGCTACACCACAAACTTCACAATTGGGTGCTACTATTTTGCCCATAAGAAATGTAAACTTATTCAAAGGAACGTGCCCTGTCCGAATCCTAAAAACTGTAACTAATTCCTCTCTGCTAAAATCAATGTCTGCAAACCATGAGTTGTACACATGATATATTCGTGTTGTCATGACGACACAAATATTAAAAATAAAGTAGTCCTTATACAAGAAACTTGATATTTTTATTAAATGGTCGTACGGATACGGAAAATGAACTAAAAGATTTGAATTTCGGTCGGATCTTAATTGAGTGTAATTCATTTGAGGAATTTTGTTTTTTTTTATGTTACAAGCAAGCAAACATCGGCGATGCCGGCGTCGTGACGTCACGACCCCATCGCCCGCTGTTGGGATAACCTCTGTCACAGCAGAGATTATTCCACCAGTGCAAACAGTCACACTGGTGATAGGTCTTGTGTTGCAAGAGGCCGACTAGGTAGATACTACCGCAGTGTCAAATATTCTGCCGCCAAATAGTAGTGCTTGGACTGGGCAACGATAGGATTCCATTAGAAAATGCCCCTTCCATTAGATTCCATTAGAAAATGCCCCTTGATGTGAACTTTGACCTTAGGGCTTTTATATTAATAGTACCTTCTGCCAGCGCCTGAATAACGATTTTAATACAAACATTGAACCCAAATTTTAATACTTCAGGGGTGGAATTTTTAAAAATGTTAAAACACGTATTTCTTTATTTTTAAATGTTTAACGAATAGCTAATTTAATAATTCGAGTTTCAAAAATGACCAACGCTCTCATAGAATAGGTGGAATTTTACAAAACAATAAAATAAATTCATCTCAAATGTTTAACCTTTAAACAAAGTTTCATGCTTCTTTTTTGTTTAAAAAAATAATTTCCATACAAAGGTTGAATTTCGAAAAATCCTTTCTTATCGGGCTTTTCCGTTTCAAAAACAACACCTGTGAAAATGTTTAGCTTCTAAGTCCAAGGTTGGTCAGGTCTTTACCTTATATATGTCTATTACCTACAAAGAGCAATTATTATATGCATAAGTATATATATAATCGGGATTTCGGAAAATGCTGTAACGATTTTCATGGAATTTAGTTTGTAGGTTTCGGCGGCTATAAATCGATCTAGCTAGAAATATCTACCTTTAATAAATATATAGCTAGTTAGATCTAGCTCATTTTTTGAAAATGTCGTTTTATCCATGTTTTCAGGCAATGAAAACTCCAGTTCGAGAAATATTAACTCTTCCCGACTAATAATACTATTATTCTTTTAAAGACCTAGCAAGTAAAACTAACAAGCTAAACTAAAGCTACTTCAGTAGATGGCGTTGTAAAATATTATTCATAATTAATCATTATGTAATTCGTATCTAAATATAATTTCCCAAAAACATGATTTAAAAAAGGAAAGGTGTGTGTGCGATTCACACACGATAAAAGTGAAACTTTAGTAAATCGACAAAAGAATGAGATGAATATATATAACAAGATATAAAAATAATCACAAACACTGTTAAATAATAACTAGGGTCCGACCGAAACTGGTTTTTCGGCCGAAACCGAAACCGAAACTTTTTAAAAAATATTTAAAATTGCGTTTTTTTACTGAAATTTGAATTTCAAGTTTTTTAAACATTTATTTGCATGTATACATTCGTAGCCAACTAATTAGGAACGGAAAATAATTTGATTAAATATTTTAAAAGTTTAATTTTATGAGATACTGGTTGTTATAAAGTATACTGTTCAATGGTGTGTACTTTTTTAAAGCTAAGAATATTTAATGGTGGTTTAAAAAGAAATCTCTCACATCGAAATTGCTCATTTACTGGCTGAGCATCTAATTAGGGACAGCAAGAGTTAGTTTTATTTTCGATTTTTAAAAAATAAACCTGAAATACAAAGGCTATGATTTTAGATTGGCCTGCCAATAGCCTAGAGGTGAATTCTTTGGAATATTTGTGGTACAACAAACTGGAAATTTAAACCAACTCTATAGTAGTTGCAAAGACGCCTGGAAGTACTTCAGTAACGAAACTTGGCATTATTTGATCCAGTCGATGCCGCGCCGAGATCGATATGGCTATAGCTAATAATGGCAATCATATTAATTTTTAATAGAAAACGTTGCTTTTTAGTTGAATTTTGATAATAAATGTACATTTTTCTCTTCTATTACATTCTGCGTTCATTATTTGTAATGTTTTCTTAAGTGTCTCTAATTACTTGTCCAGAGTTATATTAGCACGAAGGAGAAGTAAAGTTGAATTTGAATTGTTGTTATTTTTAATTACAATCCATTCCAAAATTTAATAATTCTATTAAGAAAACATTGGTTAAGTGATGAAGATCAGATTAACATTAAAAAAACGTAATGAAGACTTAATGTAAACTGAAATTATAAATATAAATAAATGTTACTCTTATTATACCAATGTCCCTAATTAGTTGACCACCACTGTATATAATATAGACATGTAATAGAGTTAAATAAAATAAATACTAAAAATTCATTAAAGTCATAACCATTATTGTCGTGAACATACAGGACATACTATTGGGAATAAACTTAAAAAATTAAACAACTTGTAGTTAGATATACTAGGTACATAAGTAACTAGTAATACGTTGTGTTCACAATATTTTAAAGATCAATCTAATACTTATTTCTGGAGATTTTTGGCCGCGTCAGCGAGCGGTCACGAATTGGCTGCGATGTTTACCGAACAACGCACGAAAACTCACAAACAATCTACCGCGCGGCCGAAAGTTTCGGCTATATTTTGGCCGAAACCGAAACTAAAGCCGAAACTAGGTTTTTGGCCGAAACTGGCCGAAACCGAAACCGAAATTTCGGTCGGTCACTAATAATAACACACCACGCTGACTTCTTACTAAAAAGCTGTAAAACGCAGCCGCATACATACATATAGATAGAGAGAGCGAGAGAGCAAATGTCGGTGTGTATGTACACAGACATTTGCTTTATCGCTCTGGCTCACTAAAGCATGCTGCAAAGAGGAGAGACCGATAAAATAAAATAGTATGTATATTTCTGTCTCATTCTTCCTACACATTTTTGTATTTGTGTCTCCTACCAATCGTTTTTCCCTTTGCACGATTTCAAATCACGACGATTCTTAAGAAGTTTCACTTCAAAAATATACCAACCAAAGCTCGGTCATCCAGATCCTATTGACTTATACCTGAAAATTTTATTTTCAGATTATGCAGTCTCGATAGGATACACAAATCGGAGAAGATAATATCGATGCTACAACCGAACCATCAACGACGTCTCGACAAATACAAAAGCTACCTCACTAAGTTCAAGAAGTGCTTAGACGCTAACAACAGCATTGTACATCTTATTATAAGGGACGTAGATACAATGTTTGAAAACGTCGATCACAGTACAGACGCGAACACAAATGGTACAGAAAGCTATGGTTGTAATTATAATAATTGTGAGATACCATCACAGAAGCAACATAAAATGCAGCATGATGTTGAGAAGGTAGGTTTAGTTAGTTTAGAAGGTATTAACACATTTTTGTTAATGAAGGGGGCCGCGTAACTATAGCAACGAGGCGACGGTCGCCCCTTTTGGTACACTCGCTCACGGTTGTTTTAATTGTTAAATGTAAATTATTTTTGTCAAGTGTGTGAACATTTAATTTTATTTCAAGATAAGTTGTCATTAAGTGATAGTGATTAAAAATGTACATTAACTTTTTTTATACACCTTTTTCTATACTATTTATTTGTTTTATTCTATTTAAGTAATTAATAACGATAATGAATTGAATTTAGAAGAAACAATAACTATATTATATACATAGTTCCGTTTTCGATTCATAATTCGTTGTTCGATTCCCGCTTGGGCAGATGTTTGTATTGATCTTACAAATATCTAATTCAGTCTGGGCGTTTGTTCTTGTGGGTCTCCCCACCGTGCTTTAGAGAGTACGTTAAGGTGTCGGTCTCGGTTGTTATCATAATATCTGATAATAATCATTTAATCTTAATAAGTAATTTGTTCATATCCAATGAGTTACTGGTTCGCCCTTGCGGTTGCGGAGGTCAGATGGCAATCGCTCTGTGTAAAAACTAGTAACCCGTCAAATCCCGATAAGAGTAATGAGCCGAACCTGAGTAATAAAATACCGCTAAAACGGCTATGAAGAAATTGATAATAATTATTTTCCGTATTAACGGAATAAAATTCATAATTAATTTGAATATTATTCCGTTGATATTTATATAGAAGTTTTAAAGATTCTCACTTATAAAACCGCGTAAACATTCAGTGTCCAGTGTGAGTGGTCCACTACGGTATATATTAAAAGCAAGACTTATTCTGTTTGAACAGGTACAATCAGTTTTGAAGAACATAGTAAGAGATTGGAGCGATGCGGGTGCATCTGAAAGGGAACAATGCTATAAGCCGATACTGGACGAGTTAGAAACCAGATATCCATTGGAGGAATTTGGGTAAGTACAGTTTAAAGGCGTCGGGATGTGACGACCCCATCGTCCGCTGTTGGGATAACCTCTGTCACAACAGAGATTATTCCACCAGTGCAATCAGTCACACTGGTGGTAGGTCTTTTGTTGCAAGAGGCCGGCTAGGTAGGTACCACCGCAGTGTCCAATATTCTGCCGCCAAATAGTAGTGTTTAGGCACTACTGTGTTCCGGTTAGAAGGGCACTGTACGGTAGTGAAATTACTGGGCGAACGAGATTTAAGAACTAATATCTCTCGTTGGCAACGCGTGAGTGGCACCTACTAATGGTGCTGCAAGCGCTCATAGGCTGCGGCAGCCACTTACCATCAGGTGGGCCGTATGCTTGTTTGCCAACTTCTAACATAAAAAAAAAAAGTAAAGTTAGGTCTTCGCCATACTTGAAAAAATTCTGACGTCAACTTCAGTTGCGGTAAATCAGTTACTAAACAGTAATATTCCGTGACAGATTAAATAAATAAACGTTATACACTCAACGGCCCCCATTAGGATAGTGATATCCTGTGTCGGGGGACCGGAAACAAGCACAATATGTAGACAAACACACCCAAACCGGAAAACATGCCTGTAACAGTGGCATTTAAGGCATTTATTTTTAAATTTGAAGTTAATTGATTATTTTGTTTACAGTGACCGGTCACTCATAAAGATCCTTGTCCCCGGAGCTGGTCTCGGCAGGCTGGCGTGGGAGATAGCGGCCAGGGGATATTCGTGCCAGGGGAATGAATTCTCATTATTCATGTTGTTTGCGAGTAATTTTATACTCAATAAATGCCCTGAGGTGAGATCATTGAAATTTAAAAATAATTTTAAAAAAATCGGAATGTGTTTCGCTGCTGGCCCGACTGGCCTTGACAGGGTCACTGAGCGGGGGCGATTACAGACTCGGCCGTGAAAAAGGGATAGCTCTCACATGGGCTCATATTAGATTCGTTCCTAAGCCGAACCACAGTTAAGGACGTCATCGGAGATAATTTTTTTTTTCTGTGAAATGGATTATTGTCTGTATGAACCATTTCTTTTGTAATAAATCGAATTGTGTGTGCAATCGGCGGGGAAACGCAACAGTACCTACTGATGCTATCACTTTACGCCGATTATGGGGCTGTCCATTAATCACGTGATGTTTTTCTTAGCAATTTTTAATCACCCATCTAGTGACTGACCGCGCCTAAAGTTGCTTAACCTACCGATCGTTTACCGATCAGTGGGTGCACTCGGCTATGATCTTCCCAATCAGTCTAATATTATTAATAATTTACAGGCAAACAAACACACAGTGTACCCCTGGGTGCATCAGTACGTTAATCACATGACTAGCGAACATCAGATACAAGCGGCCACATTCCCGGACGTGCCGCCCGCTACGAGGCACTCGCATTTCTCTATAGCCGCTGGTGATTTCCTGAAGGTAAGGCTTCGATTCCCGCTTGAGGTAGATGCGTATTGATTGATTGTATGATCATTTCGTCCCGGTGTATGTTTAAAAAAGGAGGTTCGGGCATAAATACGTAAGTTATAGAGGGTTTTTTTATGTTACAAGTTGGCAAACAAGCATACGGCCCACCTGATGGTAAGTGGTTGCAGTAGCCTATAAGCGCTTGCAGCACCATTAGTAGGTGCCACTCACGCGTTGCCAACGAGAGATATTAGTTCTTAAATCTCGTTCGCTCAGTAATTTCACTAGCGTACAATGCCCTTCAAACCGGAACACAGTAGTGCCTAAGCACTACTATTTGGCGGCAGAATATTGGACACTGCGGTGGTACCTACCTAGCCGGCCTCTTGCAACAAAAGACCTACCACCAGTGTGACTGATTGCACTGGTAGAATAATCTCTGCTGTGACAGAGGTTATCCCAACAGCGGGCGATGGGGTCGTCACATCCCGACGCCGGTATAATCTATATGTCGATCCAGGTAATGCTATCTCTTTATCGAATTTCATCAAAATTTGTTGAGTAGTTTTTGCGTGAAAGAAGAACAAAAGAAAAAAATCCATCGTCACAAACTTTTACATTTATAATTTTATAAGTAGAAAGTATGTATGTAATATTGGACTCTAAAAATGACGATACATCAATGTAACTTTTCGTCCCCCTTTTCAATACCTTACAACCCTTTTTTCGAATTAAAAATTAGCCTATATCCGTCCTCAGCCTCTAGACTATCTGTGAAACAAATTTTATTTAAATCGGTTAAGTAGTTTTAGCGTGAAAGCGAAACAGACAGACAGTGAGACAGAGTTACTTTCGTATTTGTAATATTGGTAACGATTATTATTATCGACGCCGTTATGGCGCAGGGGTGCGAACCTGCCTTAAACGCCTCGGGTTGCATATTTTCCGGTCTGGGTGTATTTATCCTTGTCCTTGTATGTGTTTCCGGACCCCGACACAGGATATCACTATCCTAATGGGGACCGTTGAGTGTGTAGCGTTTATTTATTTATTTATTATATTCCAGGTGTATACAGAACTTGATGAATGGAATTGCGTGGCTACATGTTTCTTTATAGACTGCGCTCCGAATGTTATAGAGTTTATCGAGAGGATATACGGCATATTGCGACCGGGCGGTTATTGGATCAATCTGGGACCACTTTTATATCATTATAGGTAATATATTTTTTCAAATTTTTGAAACGCAGTTCCCTTACGAGTTTGAGCGCCACAGATCGTGGGTTCGATTCCCGCTCGGAGCGGATGTTTGTATTGACTATACTAATTTATAACTTAATCTCCTAGATCCACAGTACACCTCCTTACCGCTTCTTAGGTATTTTAAAGGTTGTCTGGCAGAGATCGCTTAACCTTAGCGATAAGACCGCCTTTTGTACCGATATCCTTGTATTAAAATTGTTTTATTATATACATTTGGTGTACAAATAAAGCTTATTATTATTTGTTCTTGTCATTGTGAATGCTTCCGAATGGGGGTCGTTGAAAGTAGGGTTTATTTGTTTATTTATATTTATTAACGTGGCTTACGGGTAGTGAGATTTAGTAGAAATCGTCACGTAACGAAATACCGTATGCTGTGTATAATCGAGCCCACTACAAATAAATGAACACACGAGCAAGTGAGTGCGCAGCGTGATGCGCAACTCTCTCTCTCCCTCTCTCTCTCTCTACCTCTCTCTCTCTACCTCTCCCTCCCTCTCTCTCTCTCTCTTTCTCCCCCTCTCTCTCCCTCTCTCTCTTTCTCCCTCCCCCTCTCTCTCTTTCTCCCTCTCCCTCTCTCTCTTTCTCCCTCTCCCTCTCTCCCTCCCTCTCTCTCTTTCTCCCTCTCTCTCACTCACACTCTCTGTCCACGTCTCTTTTTATCATGTAACCTATTGAAATATGCAGATTTAATTACGAATTACATTCGGAGTTGAAGAAAAAACGTAAGGAACTTCGTTCCTGACGCACCCCCGACCGTACATTTTTTTATTTTATTTTACCATTCCTTTTTTTAGTAATTACGACCATAACTTAAAGGGAGTCAGGAACCCGCAACTGTGGCGGTAATGGAGTGGATCTCTGTAGAGCGGCCTCTGTGTCATCGCTCGTGGTTTACAGAATTATTGCTTAGGGTTGGGTTCCGTACCGAAAGGTTGCCAACGGAACCCTATTCCTATCTGATTAACACAGAATGTGCATTTCTGAATTACACACACTCTTCTTCGTCCTAGCATTATTCCCAGTATTTTGTTTTACTCAGGGTCTCCTTATTACTCTTATTCGGATTTGAAAGGGTACTAGTTTTTACATGGAGCGATTGCCATCTGACCTCCGCAACCCTAAGGGCGAACCAGTAACTCATTGGATAAGAGCAATTTACTTATCAAGAGTTAACGATTATTATCAGATGTTATGATAACAACCGGGACCGACAGCTTAACGTGCTCTCCTAGTCACGGTAATGACTTCATTCTGTGAAAATTAAAACGTAGAGTGTTTTTTTTTTATATTTAATGGTGGTACGGAACCCACTATACAAAAAAATATACCCTAAGTTACTACTTATAATATCAGGTGTCTGCCAATTAAAGTCTCAACAAAATAATTATGTCTAACAGTTTCCGAGATTAAACAGACAAACAGTTTATGCTAAATTTTTCTATTTCACAGTGATATGCCAACGGAAATAAGTATTGAGCCGCCATATGACATTTTATTGGACATAATAAAAGACGTCGGGTTTGAGATACTGGTGAGTAATTTTTTTTAAGTCATGAAGGTTGGCAAACAAGCATACTGTCAACCTTTTTTTTTTATTTGGAAAGTAGGGCAGGGCTCTACTCCACCTGATTGTGAACGAACGTTGTTCATCAACTCTGAAGGGGAAAATATAAAAACAAAACCACGTAATATTGTATTAACTATCACATTTTCAACTATTTCACTGGTGGTAGGTCTTTTGTTGCAAGAGGCCGGCTAGGTAGGTACCACCGCAGTGTCCAATATTCTGCCGCCAAATAGTAGTGCTTATGCATTACTGTGTTCCGGTTTGAAGGGCACTGTACGCTAGTGAAATTACTGGGCAGAGGAGATTTAAGAACTAATATCTCGAGGTTGGCAACGTGTGAGTGGCAACTAATAATGATGCCGCAAGCGCTCATAGGCTACGGCAACCACTTTCCATCAGGTGGGCCGTATGCTTGTTTGCCAACTTCTAACATTAAAAAAAAATTGTTAATAGTTTAATATAAACACACTAACACCGTAGTATCGACTTCGATGTCGGAATGACGAATGACCGGCCATATCCCCGACCACTCGCTTTTATAATCCCATCCCCACCAACCCACTTGCTTGCGTAACGGGTCGCGGGTTCGATTCCCGCTCGGAAAATATCTTTGTACATGACTTCACAACCATGTTTTCCGGTCTGAGTGTGTTTGTCCTTGTCATTGTGTACGTCTCCACACCCCCGACACAGGATATCCTAATGGGGGCCGTTGAGTGTGTAGCGTTTATTTATTTATAAAATTATATATTTCTTTGTTACAGGAAGAGCAGACCGGTGTTAAAACGAAATACGCTCAGAATCCAAACAGCATGATGCAGCATGAATACAAGTCTGTATTCTTCGTATGTAGGAAACCATTTTCAACGTAAAAAGAAAGTATTATATTATAGTTATATATTTAAAAATTAACTATAGTTCGTTTCAATGGAATTTGTACAAAAATATAAATATTTTTTTTTTAAATAAAATTAATAACGTTAAATTGACGACGACAAAGTGAAATAATAATAGTGGCCTATAGTCTTACGGGGAGGAACTCTGCTACCACATACACGGGTTCCTTAGGAGAACCGGGTTATGTGGGGTTCCATGACAACGTCATGGGGACCCATTAAAACCTCCTCGGTGGCCGACCTCAGTGTGTTTGTCAGGTTACGTGAAAAATTTTAATGGCGTCGGGACTGGACGATCCCATCGCCCGCTGTTGGGATAATCTCTGTCACAGCAGAGATTCTGCCAGTGCAATCAGTCACACTGGTGGTAGGTTGTCTGCTACAAGAGGCCGGACAGGTAGGTACCACCGCAGTGTGTTTCGGTTTCAAGGGCACTGTAGGCTAGTGAAATTACTGGGTAAAGGAGATTTAGGAATCAATATCTCGAGGTTGGCAACGCGTGAGTGACACCTACTAATGGTGTTGCAAGCGCTCATAGGCTACGGCAACCACTTACCATCAGATGGACCGTATGCTTACTTGCCAGCTTAGTAACAAACCAACGCTACCTGATTATCACTGTGCTATACTGGTGGGGAGAGGAGCTCGAGAGGGGGCGAGATGGTAAAGCCCTCCAGCAATTCCCACGCAAGTGCGCACGGCTGTCGGGACTACATCGACGACCTCAATAACTTGAAGAGGTGCATTTGCAAAGGTTTTTTTATGAAAAAAAAAGGGTTTGACACTCCATCGCATCTCGTCTCCCGGAAAACGATTTTGTTGCGTTGCTTCGCATCGCGTCGCTTTGTCGTATTGATCGTTCATCTAAGGCTAAGTCGGTCGAACTAATTTGTTACTACAAATATTCCAACCCCTTCTATGACTTACTTAGAGGTTGAAATTACAAAAACAGATGATACTATAGGTAAGATTAAAAAAATCTTTTTACGATTTGTGTACAAATTCGATTGAAATCAACTATAAGTGCGAAATCTGTATTAATGAGAAAAAAATGTTTTATTGTATGTACAGTGAATGAAATATATGTTTTTCATTACAAGTACAACTATAGTAATGTTTGTTATGAATGTTTGAAAGTTTGTTACGTAAAAAGGACTGAATTTAAGTTGTTTTAATTACCATGTGTCTGGATTATGTCAAGGGTCTTTACGACCTCAGCTAAAAATAATAACTTTATATAAGGACTAGTTTTTGCCTGGGGTTTCGCTCGCTCTGAATTTGGAATATTAATTATTTTCCTTTTTAAATAAGACTGGTTGTTTTTAGAAAACTAAAACACGTCTTTCTATAAAAATGATGCACTTCCATGTGAACTTTAAATTTTTCCTTTATGAAAGAAAGAGACGAAGAGAGTAAAGAGCTATTTTAAACCTTATGTCTTTGGTAATAAGGTTCTCCGCATAACAATATCCAATTTTATAATCAAAATAAAAATCACTAATCTATGATCTATTCAAAACGAACTTGTAAAGAGTAATTAAAAATATTGTATTTCAAAATTCTAAAACAGACAATTATTCTCATTGAAAAAGAAATTACTTTTTCATTTTTAGGTTATTTTGGTTTTTTTTTACATTTATACACTTTACAAATTCTATAAAAATGAATTATATATTAAAAATATTTTTATGAAAATCTTGTTTTGTTACGATATATCCATTTTTCTTCTTATCGAGTGGTTAGTGGTCAACCTGGTGTCAGAGTTGTTCAGGTCGCCCGTAGGCCTCTGACTTGACTTATCGACTGTTGTCTAATTGTCAACAGCCGGGACCGACTTTTTACGTGCCCTCCGAAGCGCGGAGACGCTCGTTTGAAATACCACTATGCGATCACCCATCTAGTGATTGACCGCGCCTAAAGTTGCTTAACCTACCGATCGTTTACCGATCAGTAGGTGGACTCGGCTATGAGCCTCTCAAATAGAATAGAATCGTGCCTATGGCGTACCGACGCTTACACGAATATCATTATTTTTGGTCTATTTAACTAATTACTATTAAAAAAATTAATCATTTTGACAATACCATGACCTTCCCCACCCCCAAGCTTAGTTTTGTAACGATCAGTGGGTTCAGCAACTTTAAGCCCGGTCAATGAATAGATGGGTAACCGTAGAGGTATATCAAATGAGCGTCTCCCTGCTTCGGAAGGCCTAACTCCATAAGTCATGTCAAAGACCTAGGTAGTCGACCTGAACTACCCTTGACACTAGGTTGACCACTCACCACACGATAAGAATTCTCGTGGGCCAAATGCTGGGTACGCCCATGTTTTGTTCTGTTATGAAAGTTATGAAAAGCGTTGATAAAGAATGGGAAATACGAGTGTAGTCGCCAGTATTGCCCTCTCGCTTCCACATTGTTGCTGTCTATACTCATACGATATGTAACGACAGCAACAAAAAACGTTATTTGAAAACTGTCATACATTAATCTGGTAACACCCAGAGTCCAATACGCACTTCTGTCGCCAGTCTGACGTCACATGAAGCATGTCGTGATATCAGGTGACGCGAATCACTGAACGCGGCTGAAGATATAAGTGACCTCAGAAACATAACCCTGACATTCATGGGGACTATCGACAGAACTAAAAACTTTAATTTTAATATTAATAATTTAATTTCGTAACTTGTATTTTTTTTTGTTGATAACGGTACCAATGCTTTATAATTTCCATTCTTTATCTGCACTAATAATAGTTTATTCAATACGAAAAACAGATACGAATTTGTATGGAAATAACTTTATTACCTAAGTATAGTATTAAAGTATTAATTTATACTTTAAGGACGGTTGAAATTCACCTTTAAAAAAAGGAATTGTGATATTTGACCTCATTTTGTTTTAAGTACATTGTAATAAATAAAAAATTTTTCTTATTAAAATTTTGTTTTATTTAAATATCATTTTCATCATTTACTAATATTCTTATTGCCCTTCTAAATAAACTCGAAATTTGAGCTAGGAGTGGGTACAATAGCCCAAGGGGATCAGGTGTAAGAGGAATTCCCCGGGCAGGATCGAACCCGCGACTCTCCTTTAAACTAATATTTCTCTAATGTGGCTGAATTTTAACCCAAAAATCTATATATATAAGGGTGATTCAAAAACAAAAACCATTTTTGTTTTTTCCAAACAGACTTAAAAGTTTATTTTGGGTGTAAAAAAAATACTGTAAGATACGCTTTTAACATTAAGATTTTCCGCATGTCTGGAAGAAAAAAATTTTTTTTTAATAACCCTAATAATATATATATATGTAGTCAAAATTAAACCTCTTTATTATTTTTAGAGACCTAAAGAACAGCTTGTTGTTGTAAATCAGAATGTGTAGAAAAAGTACTTTGAGTAGTTTTTACCTAAGCTTCTAGACGGCGACAGATGAAACTTACCCGATTTCAAATTAAAAAACAACTGAAAACCGCATTCAATTTTAGATAGTTTTTATGTGACGAGGGTACAAATATATGGACCGAGACCAATCAAATAAAACTTCAAAAAAAAGTTCAAAAAATTATGCTATATGAAAATGTTGAGGGTCTGCTCATTACTCTTATCCGAATTGGACAGGTTACAGATTGCCATCTGACCTCAACCCTAATTTATGTTACAAGTTGGCAAACAAGCATACGGCCCACCTGATGGTAAGTGGTTGCAGTAGCCTATGAGCGCTTGCAGCACCATTAGTAGGTGCCACTCACGCGTTGCCAACCTCGAGATATTGGTTCTTAAATCTCCCCTCCCCATTAATTTCACTAGCGTATAGTGCCCTTCAAACCGGAACACAGTAATGCCTAAGCACTACTATTTGGCGGCAGAATATTTGACACTGCGGTGGTACCTACCTAGCCGGCATCTTGCAACAAAAGACCTACCACCAGTGTGACTGATTGCACTGGTGGAATAATCTCTGCTGTGACAGAGGTCATCCCAACAGCGGGCGATGGGGTCGTCACATCCCGACGCCGGTTAATACTACTACTCTGAATGAGTAAATTACCTATCAAGAATTAACGATTATTATCAGATGGATACTGTACCTACTAATAATACATATAGATTTTCATATTGGGAATATGATGCACGTACACTTAACGTACAAGCAATGTATTTTAGTTCAGTCTCAATAAATATCCACAGGTACTCGGCCGTGTCAATAAAAATATTTTCTTATAACACCTCCGCTACAGATGACCATCTGACAGCTTAACGTGCTGTCCTAGGCACAGTGGGGAGACACAAGGACAAACGCCCAGACTGAAACAGATGTTTGCAAGATGAATATAAACACCAGCCCTGAGCGGGAATCGAACCCGCAACGGTCGATAATAAAGCCAGGTTTGCCAACAAGATAATAAACGCTGCACACTCAACGGCCTCCATTACAATATTTATATTCTGTGTCGGGTGAAATCATTCACAATGACAAGGACAAACACACCCAGACCAGAAAACATGCCTGTATGGACAATACAAACATGCTCCGAACGGGAATCGAACCCGTTTCTCAAAAGATCATTCGACATTTATGAAATAAAACAATTTCTCAATCTGTTAATGTTTTATTTAAGTATTGTATGAAATAACGTCCAATTTTATTCGCATCTTCATTTGAATGATTCATCTTTGCGTATGTTAAGAACTGTCTTCTTAATTTCAGCAACTTTTGTGGGTTTATAATTTGCATAATACCCATTTCAAGTTCACAACCAGGGTATTCCGGGAACTTAACTACGTCTAGATTTAGTTGCTTTGAGTCTAGAATTTGTTTTGATATCCCCTGAGTAACTTTATCCAACTCATAAAGAAAGTTTGTTGAACTTAGGGAGGCTGAAAAAATTGTGATATTAGGTGATTAGGCAGTTATTTATTATTTATTTAAGTTTATTTTATATTATATATATATATATATATATAGAAATGTGTGCGTGTACTAGTGTACACAAGTAAGTAGTGAAACTTATTTATGACCTTATTTTTCGAAAAATGATCTACTATATGCAACTTTAAAGAAATTGGTTAAATAAAGTTAAATTAGATAAAGATTAACAAAAGGCTTTTATTATCATAGACATGAATACAAATAATACAATTATTTCATTTTACCTTATTACTACTAAGATTATTACAGCATTTCATTAATTATAATAGAATTATTACATGCTATCCCTACTCCGCTGGAGAAAGTACTCAAATCGACCGTGGTAGGGACAGGAAAAAGATGGCGCGTAACGGAAAAATGAGACGGTTAATTTTTAACGATAAAGAAGTTTCACTGCAAAAATTGTGATATTAGGTAATTAGGCAGTAATCCAATATTTATTTAAGTTTATCCTATATATTATATATATAAATAATTATTACATTTTGCATCGAATCTGCCCAATGAATATGACTTTTGTGAACAAAAAAAAATTTAAGAATAGATTTAAAATTTTATTAAAACTTCTTTAGAATAGATAATTAAAAGAATATTTCTGTTTATATTATTGTTGCAAAAGCAATGTTTTATTTTTAAATATATTATAACAGGATAAAATAAACTAAGCTCACATTTTGTGTACTCATGTTTGGCGGAGGTGGTTTCTTTTCAAACAAAACCTTGTACAATGCTTCTAAATCTAATTCATCAGTTGGTTGTACAATGAAAAGAGGACTGTCCCATCTATTGTTAGAGTTTGGTTCTTCAAATCTGTAAAGAATAATTTTTTTTTATGTTACAAGTTGGCAAGCAAGCATACGGGCCACCTGAAGGTAAGCCGTTTGCCGTAGCCTATGAGCGTGCGCAACACCATTAGTGGGTGCCACTCACACATTTGCAACCTCGAGATATGGGTTCTTGAATCTCCTTTGCCCAGTAATTTCACTAGCCTACAGTGCCCTTCAAACCGGAACACAGTAATGCCTAAGCACTACTATTTGGCGGTAGAATATTTAACACCTACCCGGCCTCTTGCAATAAAAGACAAAAACAAAAAGACCTACCACCAATGTGACTGTTTGAACTGGTGGGATAATCTCTGTCACAGCAGAGGTCTGCAATCAGTGGGATAATCTCTGCTGTGACAGGGATTATCCCAACAGCGGGCGATGGGGTCCTCAAGTCCCGACGCCGAGGTAAATCATGAGAGAGATGAACTCGTTAGCATCCGATCACCGTTTGAAGCGCTGGGTCCATGGTGTGGCAAGGGAAGAAATTCCAAGCAGTTTTTTATATGGCTAAGTTGGAAAGCAAGCCCAAAAGGTCCACCTGGTGGTAAGTGGTGGTAGGAGCCAATGAGTGCTTTAAAAACTTTTTTTGTGCCCACGGCTGCGCTGGCGTTACATTCTTTTTTGTTGACCTAACAGGAACTCAATTTTTTTTTTATGTAAGAGGGGACAAACGGGCAAGAGGCTCACCGCAGCGTTCACTGCGGCCCTTGAACGTCTGCAACGCCAGAAGGCATGCAGGTGCATTGCACATCTTAATGGAAAGAATAGGCTCTTCTCTTGAAGATTCCCAGGTTGTATCATTCATATAGGGTACATTTTCTGTGATAAAATGTATCCAGGTAATAAGCTATGTGTGTACCAAATTTCATCCAAATCTGTGCAGTAGTTTTTGTGTGAAAGAGTAACAAACATCCATCCATGGAAACTTTCACATGTATAACATTAGTAGGAAATAGGATGAGTGACTCACACATAGCCCACCTCGAGATGTTTGTTCTTAAATCTCTTAATCGCACAGTAATATCACAACTGCTTTGCAGTAGAATATGTGGCAGGACAAATCCACTCAGGTCAGAAAACATGTCTGTGTGGTAAATACAAACACCAGCTCTGAGCGGGGATCAATCCAGAGACCTAAGGTCCTTAAGGCTGGTTGTCTACCACTGCGCCACAAAGTTGTAAAAACAATATCACCTTAATTTTGTAAGAGCATTAAATACTTCTTCAGTATAAGGTTCATTATTTCTTCTTCCGTTATCATCAAAGCATTCATTATTTTCAGCATTTTTTTTTATCCTCAGTAAATTATCTTCCCATGCTTCTTGATGGTTGCGGATTGTATATATGGTACATTGTGTCGACTTTGACGCTTTGGATGCACAGTATAGTTCGTAACGGTAACCTGAAAAGATTTATATTAATATTATTTTCATTTTGTTATGATTATGAATGACTACAGTAAGCAATAAATATTAAAAATAAAATCAGTCCAGTGTGTCATGGACCACACACAGTGGAAGCTAAAGGGTTCCGCAGTTTGTTGATGAATAATCTTAACGACTTAATATTTTAAAATAAGTTGTTAATTTCATAGTGATTATTAAAAGTAATATGAAAAACAGTTACAGGAACACCTATATGAGCACTGATTCTGCCCAATTTTGAAATTAATTTTAACATATATATTTTAAATTTCAAAAGCTTTTTTTCAATTACTGAGTGTATTTTGACGATAGAAAGTCTTATCCCTCACCCAGGTAAGTGGTAGCTATGGGATACATGACTTAACAACATAAAAAGTTTAATTTTCCAGTAGGCTATAATGAAAGCTTTAGCGCAGCCCCTATAAAACTTGCAGGCATGAATTTATAGGTATTGTACTGTACTGCTCAGTGCTCACTTAGTTTTTAATTTAAATATCGTATAAAAGAGTTTGAAATTGAAACAGAATCACAAAAATGTTAATTCTATGATTCAGCACTTAAAAAACTTGAGTTAGAGTCGTGTTTAGAAATAAAATATGAAAAGTTTTAAAACAAGACGGAAAATTTCACACGCAACTAGTCAAAGTAAGCAGAAAATACTAATAGATAAACTTAATAATGAAATTTCAGTTATATTCAATTACCTTTGATGTAATTACTGCCATCCAAAATAACTACATTGTCCTTACTAACAAGTTTTAAAACTTCAGATTTCAAGTATCCACGCACTCTTTTTTCCTTTTGAAAATCTAAATAAATAGAATTTTTATCATAACCTAAATTTGTAATTGCTTCGTCTTCAGATACGATATCGACTTGTTTCTTATGTACTTTTTCAAAGAATTCTTTTATTTGTATGGTCCGAGTTGTTTTACCACTAACTGGCGTTCCACATATAATAATTAAAGGCATTATAACTTACAGTTTACACTTCTTACGGTAATGTTTCTATTATTGTGTCTTTGTCAGCTGCCATCTTGCCAGTGTCTATTTGTCAAAATAAATCAATGTCAAGACTCAGGTGCACAGAGTATGGTAAACATAATAAACAGATAGCTAGTAATAATAAGTGGATGAATTGCATACAATATTGCATTGGTCTAAATAGAATTAACGGTTATAACGGTTTATTTTGGCGTGTATGCTCGAAACCAATGGTGGCGAGAGAGGCATATTTATAGCACTTTCTATTACCCGCCTGTACGAGATAATAAGCGTCAAGGTTCGTAAAAGTCGCACGCTTGGTAAAAGGCGTGCCTATACGATTATACTTGCTTCGAAAAATGAGATGATATGTTACAATTTGCGGTGACACCAACCGTTATAAAATCTTGTAGATCACCTACCTTGAAACTCTACGAATACACTTGTATAATATAATATATTAAAAGTACTTAATACTATTAAAAAGTGAAAGTGAGTTTTATTGCTGCAAAGTATTCATATTATTTTGGATGATGAACGCCTTATTTATTTGTTAATTATCTGGAGGAGCGAGAACTTCTAGAAATTGTATTTTTTCATTACTATTAAGGTTATATGTATAAGTTACGTACAATGTTATATAAATTTTCTTACTGGTCTTGGGTAATAATAATCGATATTACATCAACATATCGTTTCTTTTTTTCATAATAAAAATTGATAAAAATCGTCCACATTTTTAATCTTCAAAAATTGATAATTAATATTTATTTTCGAGTATCGATTCGATATATATTTTTAGTACCAAATATAAATCCTTGAACTAGTTATAGTAAAAGTATAGACTGGTCTTTTGGTTTTGAAAGAAAAAAGGAATTAAACACGTTTTTATCATTGACAAGTACTTTGCTTTTAAAAATAAAAATTCACAAGACACACTTATAACGAAAATCTTGATATATCGATATTTTTTATTCGATAATTACTATCGATTATCGATATATCGACGGTAGAGGAGACAACCAGGCAGCAGGCTCACCTATGTACCCCCCAACCGCAGAGATAAAACTCTGCGGTACCCTGGGCTTGTCGCGCTAGGGGTGGCTCTGTTTGGCTCAGTAGCCGGGAGTCGATTATGGAGGTGGCACCTTCGACTACCCGTTGAAGCTAACAGGGTCCGACGGTTGACCATGGGGCAGTTGACGTCATACCGCGCTTAGGAGAGTGGTGTCGTATGGGTCTGGCACTTTCACTTTTCTATTTATCAGAATGGACTGCGAGCGGCTCCTGCAACACCGGTGTTTTAACCGGTCAGGCGGTAGAGGGAAACAATCTCATTAAAAAGTTAGCCTCGGTGGAGGGAGCCCTAGGACCCAGGGCTCTCTTGGTTGGGTTTGCCTGTGCCTTCTGGTCCCGGTTGGTGGCGAGGAAGACAACCTCGTAAATAAAATAACGACGGTCGGTCGTAGAGGGAACAACCTCATTAAAAAGTTAACCCCCGGTGGAGGCCGAAAGGGCTAGGCGCTCCATCGCCAGGGTGTTTATATTAACTTAAAAACTTATGTATTTAAGTATTTTATGTATTAGTATGTATTTATTACGGCAGTAGGTTGCCACCCCTGGTGGGCCCCTTGTGAGCAAGCGCCGGGGCTTCGCGGTGAATACGCTAGCAATCCCGCGACGTCCCACTATGGCACTAGATGGGACCTTGTGGTTTTAGTGGGTAGGGGAGCCCGGCTCCGTATCCACTCTCATATAGCGTCATTGCAC
The DNA here is from genome assembly GCA_023373885.1 of Hestina assimilis. Classification (NCBI taxonomy): domain Eukaryota; kingdom Metazoa; phylum Arthropoda; class Insecta; order Lepidoptera; family Nymphalidae; genus Hestina; species Hestina assimilis. The sequence continues at coordinate 3,460,824 of CM041767.1, read as the reverse complement.
CTATCCCGGCGCTCGAGTGCGTAACTGCATTTTTGTTGTAAGGTTTTCATGCCGAAATATTTAAATTTTTCTTACTAATAATATTATATCATGGTTTGTATAGGGCCCCCATCCGATGAATTTGCCAAGGGCCTCAAATGATATAATTACCGATTAATTAATTGTTAATACGACTTGGGAACCTTCAAGAGAAGAGCGTATTCTTTCCTTAAAGGTTGGCAACGCCCCTGCATGCCTTCTGGTGTTGCAGATGTTTATGGGCGGCGGTGAACGCTTAACATCAGGTGAGCCTCCGGCCCGTTTGCCCCCTCTTACATAAAAAAAAAAATTACGCAACTGGTGATAGCTAATGAGGCGGGCATTGTATTTTTTATTTTATCCTTATTTACCACTAATTAGTTAGACTAAAGTATTGTTTTTCATCTTTAATGAGTTTACCTATAAGTCAGCTAATTAGCAACATATAGTTATGATAAGACGCGAACAACATAATTATAATATAACGAAAATATTAACAACTTTAATGGTTGTCTACAAATTAAAAAAAAATTTAATAAAATTATATGAGTTTTTTTTTTATAGAAAATTATATTTTTATAATCCTAAGTAGGACTTCTCGGCGTCGGGCCGTGACAACTCGACTGTTGAGATAATCTCTGTCACAGCAGAGATTCTTCTGTTGTAAGAGGCCAACTAGGTCATATATTCTACCGCAAAGCGTTGTGTCTTTGGCATTACTATGTTTTGGTTTGAAGGCCACTGTAGGCTAGTAAAATTACTGGGCAAAAGAGATTTAAGGACCAATATCGTGAGAGAAACTTACTAATGGCATTAAATCAAAAATGCACGTGTGTACTTCGTATTACACTTAAATAAGGAGATGAGAACGTTTTGAGTAGGGGTTTGTATTGACCACACAGGCATGTGTTCTGATCTGGGCGCGTTTGTACTTGTTTGTGATCTCCGACACAGAATATTACTATCGTAATGGAGGCCGTTGAGATTGTAACTTTTATATTTATATAAGGAATGACAAGATACCCGCAAGTCGGCAACTGTACATATTTGTCGCTTTATCGTTTGAACTTTAATGCCACCGTTAGAAATAAAAAAAAAAATTGTGCGGTCCGGGGAGTCTCGTCATGAACGAAGTTTCTTACGTTTTTTCTTCAACTCCGAATGTAATTCGAAATGAAATCTATATACTTCAATAAGTAATATGATAAAAAGAGACAGGGATAGAGAGAGAGTTGCGCACTCCTCTGCGCACTCACTTGCCCGGGTGCTCATTTGCTTGTAGTGTAGTTCTTAAAATGTAAGTTGAACCAAAATGGCCGCTTCTGCGCAGGTATAATCATGGACAAAAATGTTAGACAAAAATATTGATTTCGTCTTCTTTAAATAGAATTTTAATAAAGTGGGAAGACGGAATTAAGTATATAATATACTTATTATTTCTTCTAAACTCAATTAATTATTTATTCATTTTCGTTATTAATTACTTAAATATAATAAAACAAATAAATAGTATAGATAGAAAAAAGGTATACATACATAAATTTGATCGGAATTTATACAAAAAATGTATGGTTATTATCCGTATCTGTATCCGTTCATGTTTGTATCGGGTATGGTGGGGTTAGATACTCTGCAGGCTAGGAGAACGACAGCTACACTTGTACATTATTACCTGTTACTCCGTGGTAAGATTGATGATCCGGACGCATTGTCTCGATGTGCTTTAGCGGTCAGAGCGCCGGATAAGGTTTATCGTTCGTGCAGGCGGCTATCATTCTTTTACATCCATAAAACACGTAATAGGTATGCTAAAAATGCGCCTACCTTGCGCGCACTAACACTACTCAACGACCTAATTGCTCAATAACAGCATTTATACATATTTAACATTGATCTCAATGCATTTTGTAAGCTGTGTAAGCACTGACTCAGTATGCGATTTGGCCTCGCTGTAAGCATACTGAGGATATGTTTCAATAAATAAATAAATAAGGTATATATACAAAAAAAAAGTAATGTACATTTTTAATCACTGTCACTTATTGGGATGACACCTTATCTCCACAAACAAAATTAAATGTTTACACATATGACAAAAATAAATTATATTTAAATTTAATATTTAATAATTTATTTTTAAAGAACTAAAAGAACCGTGAGCGAGTGTACTAATCGGGACTAGCGTTGGCGCGTTGCTATAGTTACGCGGCCCGCTTGGTACAACTTACATTTAACAGAGACTCTATACACACGCAAACACACAAAGCATACGGAATTTCGTTACGTGACGATTTCTACTAAATCGCACCCGCATGCCGCTTTAAAGAACTTTCCAAAAAATTGGGTTGAAAGAGTTTTATTTCGTTTATTTTAAAATGACACAGTTTTTAAAAATAAGTTTTTTTTTCAGAACCCTAAAAGTTCGCAAATAGTGGAAGAATTATTTCTATAAACAGTAATTTTTCCTTGTGGTTTACCTTCCTGATCCTAATGCTATATAATTAACTGACTTCTTTTGACTTATCACAATTAGTCTTCAGTCGATTTTAATAACTGTTCATAAAAAAATAACAATGTTTTTGAAGTTGTGTTTATTTTTAATCTCGAATACTTGGATGGCGGTCAGTGGAAACAAGTTGGAGAATGCAATCGAAGGTATGGGTTTTAGTTAATGTATTAACTTTTGACTGGGTGAACCGATTTTGATGTTTATTATTATTTGAAAGCTGGTGCTTCCCACGTGGTAAAGTTCTGACAAAGGTATCTATGAGAAAACCATATAAGGCTTCAATTTGCATTAATCATTATTATTATTCGTAACTAAAGTATAAAATAAAATAATTTTCAGGAAAAAAATACCTACTTCAAAACTAAACAGAAAATAAAATCTACAACAGAATTCAGTGGCATATCTGGCGATGTTGTGCTTAGCACCGACTTTTTTTTTTTTTATGTTAAAGTTGGCAAACAAGCATACGGCCCACCTGATGGTAAGTGGCTGCCGCAGCCTATGAGCGCTTGCAGCACCATTAGTAGGTGCCACTCGCGCGTTGCCAACCTCGAGATATTAGTTCTTAAATCTCGTTCGCCCAGTAATTTCACTAGCGTACAATGCCCTTCAAACCGGAACACAGTAGTGCCTAAGCACTACTATTTGGCGGCAGACTATTGGACACTGCGGTGGTACCTACCTAGCCGGCCTCTTGCAACAAAAGACCTACCACCAGTGAAAACCTACCACTAGTCGGTATTTTTTTTTATAACTATACGGATTTTTTTATACACGCGATGGGTAGGATTTTTCACTCACATTAAAACTAAAATATTTTTATTTTAAAGAAGAAAGTTATCAACATTTGCATATTTTTATTTATTCTTGATTACGCGATTATTCAAAGACGGCTAGACTGAGTTTAGAGGTTGCGGTGAGTGCTTACCATCAGGCGGACCGTATGCTTGTTTGCCTTCCATTATAGAATTTAAAAAAATATAATATTGTAACTTTTTTTCAGTACTGAAACATAACAAGACTGTGGTATGCACTGTTGGACCTTTGGCATTTGACAGAGAACCTCCATTGGAGTTCGGTCTATCAGATATAGATCCCACCTTGTGCACGCATATCTTATACGCTGGGGGTGCTTTAGACGAAAGTTCTAGTACAGTTAAATGCCTTTGTAAGTACAACTGAAATTTCTTTTAAAATAAAATTATAAGGGAACGTTCTCACACTACGTGATTCGTTAAGTGGTGGGGTGGGGGGTGTTTTTTTATGAGAGGGGTCTTAAAAATCTCTCCCCAAGCGTGATATTTCGTTTTGGGACTGTGTCTGGTAGTCAATATACGTTAACAATAAATATGACTAAAATAAGAAAAGATTTTTTTTCTAATTACGTACGTGACGCGGCTAAAAGCATAAGGACATATATGAGCCACTTTTTTTTCACTTCCTGTTTGCAAAAAATGATTTTAAACCATATTTTTGAATTATTACGGTAAATGGAGGGGAGAGATGGTATATTTAACAGATAGTTACTGAGGGAAGGGAGGGAGTTGAAGAATTGGTGAAAGTGAGTCACAATATATAAAAAATATAAAAAAAAAATTTCAAAAATTGGAAAAAATATTTTGATTTGAGATCGAGAGAAAAGGGTCTCTGGTATAAAAGGATACAATTTGAACTTCCTCGCTGCCCCTGGCTTGAGGACTCTAAATTAAGTAGAGTAGTAAGTTAATATATTCGACACCGTTGTGGCGTTGTGGAGAGCGTGTCTTAAGTCTCGACGGTTGCGGGTTCGATTCCCTCTCGGTTTTTTAAAATAAAATTTCTGTCTCGGTCTGGGCGTTTGTCTGTGGGGCTCCCCACCGTGCCTCGGAGAGCACGTTAAGCTGTCGGTCCCGGTTGTTATCACATAACATTTGATAATAATCGTTAACTCTTGATAAGTAAATTGCTCTTATCCTATGAGTTACTGGTTTGCCCTTAGGGTTGCGGAGGTCAGATGGCGATCGCTCTGTGTAAAAACTAGTAACCAGTCAAATCCGGATAAGAGTAATAAGCAGACCCTGGGTAAAATAAAATACCGGGAATAATGCTAGGACGAAGAAGAAGTAAGTTAATATATTTAATACTAGCGGCTTCGCACGGGTATAAAATATATAGCCTATGTCATTCACTGAAAAAATGATTAAAATCGATCCAGTAGTTTTGATTTATTCATTACTGCCCGCGGCCCGTGTTAAATGTAATTATTTACGACATCACATTAGAAACCTCAAAAATTAATTTTGTTTTCTCCACTATCATATAAACCTTCCTCTTCAATCACTCTATCTATTAAAAAAACCGCATCAAAATCCGTTGCGTAGTTTTAAAGATTTAAGCGTACATAGGGACAGAGAAAGCGACTTTGTTTTATACTATGTAGTTATTAAGTTAATATTAAGACTTCGTTCTGGACACTATCCATCAGCAAAATTTGCATTTCTAATGAGGAAAAAAGAAACAGATAAGTGTGATGTATGCATGAACCAGCAATCAGTCACACTGGTGGTATGACTTTGGTTGCAAGAGAGGTACCATCGCAGTGTGAAATATTCTACCGCCAAGCAGTAGTGTCTTAAGCATTATCGTGTTCCGGTTTGAAGAGCCCTCGACGATTCTCAGTCATAGTGACAATAGAGACACTTCTAGTTCAGACTCTTTTTTTTTCGGAATGTGTATGTGTTGGCCCTACTGGCCTTGACAGCGTCTCCGAGTGGGGGGGCTGAGTACAGAGACTCAGCCTTGAAAAGGGGGCAGCCCTCACGGGGTCTCAAATTTGATTCCGTCCTTAGGGAGCCTCCTGCGAAGCCGAACCACGGCTAAGGACGTCATCGGAGATGGGGTTCAGACTCAAGGTTGGCCGGTTGGCTATAACTTTTCGCCAAATTTGTTTTATGATTTTTGAATTACAATTGTAAACGACAACGCTGTGACGGGCCACTAATGACGATCTCCGTCATATTTTTATTACTACACCCCCTCTTCACATTATGTATGGTCACATATGGACGCAAAAAAGCAATACCATGTCAACCCACACGAATGTCATTTCGAGAAAAACGCGTTTGGAAATTTTGAACAACTTGCTTTATATGATTTTTTTAATGTATTGGTCAAGTATTTGGCAATTTCAAGATGTATGTAAGTTATTTTACTTATTTTCACATAAAATAAGTATACAAACTGCATATTTCGTATATAATACAACCCAAAACGTTTAAAATAATACATAAATTGCATTATTAAAAACGGCTTTTTTGAAGTTTTAAAGCTTAAAACCCTACAAATATTAAAGAATAAATAAATAAATAAATAAACGCTACACACTCAACGCCCCCCATTACGATAGTTATATCCTGTGTCGGGGGTCCGGAAACATACAAGGACAAGGACAAACATCCAGACCGGAAAATATGCGTCCATGGTCAATACAAACATATTATGCTCCGTGCGGGAATCGAACCCGCGACCTGTGGCATTTAAGGCAGGTTCGCTACCGCTGCGCCACAACGTCGTCAAAGAAACACTTTTTCTGCATATATAACTCAGTTTTTCAATTTTGTGGGTTGACATGGTATTGCTTATTTGCGTCCAAGCAACATTTGCAGATTGTGTCAAGAACAGGTCAAAACGAGAACAATAAAAAAAAATAGTTTAAATTATACGGATGTTGAACTCATCAAACTATTTTATAAACTATAATGGCAAAAGAATTGTGCAAATTACTATTAGTTTAATGTTTAATTATAAGTTTATGATTGATTTTGTAATTTTTTGTAGTTCGTGTTTAGATGGGATTGACGTATCCGTGTGGATAAAAATCCAAAATCAATTAAAAAGAATTTAAAAAATTGTATGGGTATGTATGTATGTAATGGATAAAATGGGACTCTTTTACTAAAGATACGGTGTCCGTCCGTCTGTTTAAACAAATATTTAAGGCCCATACAAAAAGTGTTTTTTTACGTTTTTATTATAGATAGTATAGAACCCTTCGTGAGCTAGTCGGACTCGCACTTGGCCGGTTTTTTTTTTCGTTACTTGCGCTTTAAATTTGAGTGGACGGAATTGGTATTATGGAAAATTAATCCGGGAACTTGAATTATGCATAAGGACAATAATTTTTTTATTCCGTTACAGATCAAAACTCCAACATCGATAATGAATTGAAAAGATATGGATTAACTACGATTAAAAATAAAAATCCTCATATCAAATTTATCCTTAGTTTTGGTGGATGGCTTGAAGGATCTGCAAAATATTCAAAAATGGCCGCTGATGAATATAAAAGAGCCACGTTTATTAAAAGCGCCATTGAATTTCTTGAGTAAGTTTCGTTTAAATACTTCTATATATAGAAATACACTTGTAGAGTTTTTATAATTACCAGTCAGTGCGTTGTAGACGCAAAGTCGAAACTAAAGGGCTCCGCAGCTTGATGGTGAAGAATAAGTTAGTAATTTCATAGTAATTATTAAAAATAATATGAAGCACAAAGTTATGGGAAAAACTCAAGGGCCCCCATTATTATAGTGATATCGTGTGTCGGGTGTCCGGAAACACATACAAGGACAAGGACATACACACCCAAACCGTAACACATGCCTGTATGGTCAATACAAACATCTGCGCCACAACGTTGGCAAAATAATATGTCCCCGATTCCCGCTCAGTTCAGATGTTTGTATTGATCATACAGGCATGTTTTCTAGGTGTAGTCTAGGTATATTTGTTCTTGTTATTGGTATAGTTTTCGGACCCCCTACACAGGATATAACTATCCTAATGGGGGCAGTTGAGTGTGTAGCGTTTATTTATTTAATATTTATTATTATTTATTCTACATTTTTGCAGAAAATATGAACTAAATGGTTTGGATTTAGCCTGGGTATACCCAACCAAGTATGGTGGCCAACCTGAAGATAGAGAAAACTTCGTTACTCTAATTAAGGTAATCTACAATTTTTGTTTGTTATTTTCTCGGCGTCAGAACTTTTGGGATCGCCCGCTGTTGGGTGGTCACACTGGTGGTACTGTCCACCGCAGTACTGTCTTTTCCATTACTATGTTCCGGTTTGAAGGGCACTGTAGGCTAGTGAAATTAGTGGGCAATGAAGATTCAAGAACCAATATCTCGAGGTTCGCAACGCGTGAGTGGCACCAACTAATGGTGATACAAGTGCTCATAGGCTACGTACGTACGGATTTAGCATTGACATCTGTACAGGTAAAAATCCCGAAGACACACATTTACGAAATATGAAAGTAATTAAGGGTGTAAGGTGTTTTATTTTTACACGTGTACTAGCTTCAGCCAGCGGCTTGGCCCGCGTGTATAACGATTCTAATACAAACTCTGAAACCAACCCTCTTCCCCCTTTTATAAGCTTTAAATATCATATTTATTTATATAGAATCAACAGTCCAAAAATAAGTTTAAGAAACTTCTTCTAGGTCTAAAAATGACGAAAGAAGAATGATGAATGATGAATCATACAAGTCTTCATAACTCCACCCCCCTTTTTTCACAATAGAAAATATTATTTCACGCTTATATGCTCAGGCTCTAGACTATCTGTGTGCAAAATTTCATTTCAATTGGTTCGGTAGTTTTGGCGACAGATAGACAGACAGGGAGACAGACATTTCGCATTTATAATATATTTTTTTTTTTATGTTAGAAGTTGGCAAACAAGCATACGGCCCACCTGATGGTAAGTGGCTGTCGCAGCCTATGTGCGCTTGCAGCACCATTAGTAGGTGCCACTCACGCGTTGCCAACCTCGAGATATTAGTTCTTAAATCTCGTTCGCCCAGTAATTTCACTAGCGTACAATGCCCTTCAAACCGGAACACAGTAGTGCCTAAACACTACTATTTGGCGGCAGAATATTGGACACTGCGGTGGTACCTACCTAGCCGGCCTCTTGCAACAAAAGACCTACCACCAGTGTAAATAATATATTACTAGTAAGGATTATTTTTACAGGAACTAAAAGAAGCTTTTCTTCCACACGGATATACTTTGATCGCGTCATTAAGTAAGTTTCCCGAAATCATGAGTCAAGCGTACGACTTGGCTAACCTCGATCGGTACTTGGACCTGATCCTTGTGGATAGCTACGATTATCACGGTGCATGGGATCGAAAAGTCGGACCCGTTTCACCATTGAGGGGTTACAGTAATAGTGATGTGCAGAACGTGGTAAGTGATAATTTTATCGAATAGACAAGTCTTCTTCTTCTTTCTCGATTTATCGAGTGGTTAGTGGCCAGTGTCAGAGTTGTCCAGGTCACCCGTAGGCCTCTGACTTGACTTATCGACTGTTGTCAAATTGTCAACAGCCGGGAACGAATTTTTACGTGCCCTCCAAAGCACGGAGACACTCGGTTGAAATACCACTAGGCGATCACCCATCTTGTGACTGACCGTGCCTAAAGTTGCTTAACCTACCGATCGTTTACCGATCAGTGGGTGCACTCGGCTATCTCTAATAGCATAGAATAGACAAGTGAAATTCCACAGGTCGCACATTTTTTTTTTATTAATCAACGGTTCCCATTAGGATACTTATATCCTGTGTCGGTGGTCCGGCAAGATATACATGGACAAGAACAAAACACACCCAGACCGGAAACAATGCTTGTATGGTCAATACAAATACCTGCTCATCTGCTGGGAATCTGAATCTGAGGGAATCGAACTCGCAATCGTCGAGACTAATGGAAGACTCGCTACCCACAACCGCACAACAAACACAGCGACACGATAATTGGACGCAAATAAGCAATACCATGTCAACCCACAAAATTGAAAAAACTGAGTTATATATTCAGAAGAGTTGGTAAAATGCTGAAGAACATTTTTCTTTAATATTTGTAGGGTTTAAGCTTTAAAACTTCTAAAAAGCCATTTTTTAATCATGCAATTTATGTATTATTTTAAACGTTTTGGGTTATATTATATACGAAATATGCAGTTTATATTCTTATTTTTTGTGAAAATAAGTAAAATAACTTATATAAATCTGAAATTGCCAAAAACTTGACCAATACATAAAAAAATCATATAAAACAAGTTGTTCAAAATTTTTCAAACGCATTTTTCTCGAAATGACATTCGTTTGGGTTGACATGGTACTTATTTGCGTCCTATTTATATATTATATTTTAATTATTGTTTAACTAGCGGCCCGCTCCGGCTTCGCACGGGTATAAAGTATATAGTCTCTTCTTCATCCGAGCATTATTCCCGGTATTTTTTTATTTTACCCAGGGTCTGCTTATTACTCTTATCCGGATTTGACAGGTTACTAGTTTTTACACAGAGCGATTGCCATCTGACCTCCGCAACCCTAAGGGCGAACCAGCAACTCATTGGATAAGAGCAAATTACTTATCAAGAGTTAACAATTATTATCAGATGTTATGTGATAACAACCGGGACCGACAGCTTAACGTGCTCTCCGAGGCACGGTGGGGAGACCCACAGACAAACGCCCAGACCGAGACAGAAATTTTAACAAACCTCTGCCCGAGCGGGAATCGAACCCGCAACCGTCGAGACTTAAGGCAGACACGCTACCCACAACGCCACAACGGTGTATAAAGTATATAGTCTATGTATATGAAAAAACTGAGGATATCCATAAGAGATAGACATATACCATCGTGAAGTTTCCTGTTGACCTTTTCAATGTGTACAATACTTAGTACATTATTTTGATAAATCTCGTAGGGTTCAGCCTGCGTTTGTTGCAATGTAAGCGGAAAAAATGTAATTATTTACGACATCACATTAGAAACCTCAAAAATAACAGTATTTCTCCACTATTTAATGGATGTTATTATACATATAAACATTCCTCTTTAATCACTCTATCTATTAAAAAAACCGCATCAAAATCCGTTGCGTAGTTTTAAAGATTAAAGCGAACTTAGGGATATGTGGACAGAAAAAGCGACTTTGTTTTATACTATGTAGTGATGATGATGATGATTATTTAAACTTTCGCTTTTAGGAATACACAATTAAATATTTATTGTCATTTGGTGTTAGCCCACAAAAATTGGTACTTGGGATACCGTTTTATGGGCGGACTTATATTCTCACTGACCAAAATGTGAAAGAAATTGAACTGGGAAACACCGCAGCAGAGATGAATGGATTTTCCGGACCTTATATTCAAGGAGATAGCTATTATGGATATAACGAAGTAAGGAAGTATACTGGTGGTAGGTCTTTTATTGCAAGAGGCCGGCTAGGTAGGTACCACCGCAGTGTCCAATATTCTGCCGCCAAATAGTAGTGCTTAGGCACTACTGTGTTCCGGTTTGAAGGGCACTGTACGGTAGTGAAATTACTGGGCGAACGAGATTTAAGAACTAATATCTCGAGGTTGGCAACGCGCGAGTGGCATCTACTAATGGTGCTGCAAGCGCTCATAGGCTGCGGCAGCCACTTACCATCAGGTGGAACGTATGCTTGTTTGCCAACTTCTAACATAAAAAAAAAAATTGTTCTTCTTCTTATCGAGTAGTAGTGGCTAGTGTCAGGGTTGTTCAGGTCGCCCGTATAGGCCTTCGACTTGACTTTTCAACTATTGTGAATTTGATAACAACCAGGACCCGCATTTTACGTGCCCCCCGAAGTACGGAGACGCTCAGTTGCAATACCACTATGCGATCACCCATCCAGTGACTGACAGCGCTTAATGACTTAATTCACCGATCGTTTACCGATCTGTAACAGCTATGAGCAAAGTAAGGATTTGACGGGTTACTAGTTTTTACACAAAGCGATTGCCCAGTGACCACCGCAACGCTAAGGGAGAACCAGTAAGTCGTTGTTTAAGAGCAAATTATCTAACAAGAGTTACGATTATTATAAAGAATATTAGTATGGCATTGCATGGCATTACTAGTATTCCTATTGCAACTCCAAACAACCGCAACGCTTGTGCTAAGAGTGAGTACGACAGTAGCACAAGGGGGTCAGAATCGAACCCGCAACACTCCCTTTAACGAAGCGGAGCCGTCCCTGGATTAGAGTATGACTTAAAGTCCTGATACCACTAGGCGGATGGCGGAGCACTGTAGACCCATCTACAGTGCTCCGCCATCGCGTTCTGTCTCGGGCGACATGCTTCACTTCGCGCCATGATAATCCAATTGTTTTCAACTCGGATGCCACTGAACGTATAGGATTGTCTGGGACGGCCACGTTTCCTCCTGCCTCGTGGGGTCCATTCTAGGGCTTGCCTAGAACCGAACACATCCCTGTGTTTGGAATTCCTTTGAAGAGTGTGGCCGATCTAAGTCCACTTGTGCCGCTTTATCTGGTGACCGATCGGCGTTTCTCGACAGATTTATAAGAGGCGTTCATTTGTGATCTTCTCCGGCCAGTGAATTCCAAGAAGATGTCGTAGACACCGGTTGATGAACACTTGGATTTGCTGTATGATGTCCTTCGATACCCTCCACGTATCGAATCCATACAGCAGCACGGTTTTGACATTCGACCGGAATATCATAGGATTAGATTATATTATTTTATATTTTAACAGGTCTGCCTTGAATTGAAAAACGGAACAGATTGGTCTTATCACTGGGACGACAGATCGTCATCACCATATATACGGGAGCGAAGGAGTGTTATATCATATCACAGCACACGGTCTATTGCTAATAAAGTCAAGTAAGTATATTTTCTTACGGTAGTAGAGCCATGCTTCTCTCGGCACAAAAGAGCCGGCTCGACCGAGGAAGTACCTTATCACAGAAAATTGGCGTCAAGTAACAGTATCAGTGTGTATTTTTTATGGTACTAAGTCGCAAGCAAGCATACTTTTGAAGGGCACTGTAGGCTAGTGAAATTACTGTTAACGTGTATTGAAGTTGTGTAGTTGGCAACGCGCGAGTGGCATTTACTAATGGTGTTGCGCACGCTCATAGGCTACGACATCCGCTTACCATCGGGTGGGCCGTACGCTTACTTGTAACATAAAAAACACCAGTGTAACTAACTCGTATATATTTTTTTGATAAAAACAGAATGGCCATAGACTATAACCTTGGTGGATTTGAGTTGTGGACCATAGACATGGATGACTACAAGGGCGCTTGTGATTTAGCAAACGACACATACACGGATTATCAAGAGAGATTAAAAAGTCTGAAAGATGATTTGCTTTTTGATTTTAATGATCCTTTAACATATCTCTATTCCACACGTGGTGAGTGTTCATAATTGTCTGTATTTTAACAATATTTGGTCATCAATACATATAAAATGATTTGTCCTGAAAGACGGACTGATCTCCGCAGATCTCACAGCCTAACCCCCTGAGCGTAGATACCTGGTGTGTGTAAGAGACCTGGTGTGTTCTTTATATGAGGCATAAGGAAAGAAAGATGTAGTTATAAAGAATATCATTTAAAATAATAGTTAATTAATGTATTTTTTTTGCCATGCCCAGGCAGGCTTACATGTTGCAAATAAATAGGGCACACGGGGGTGCGAAGAAACAGATTTTATATTTTCAGTTGTTATTTTAAAATGCTTAAATATTTTGATATAATTTTAATGTCAAATGATGTCCAAACTATTCAGTAACTAAATCGTGGAGAATAATTTAACAAAAAGTTGGTACATTTTCCAAAAATGGATTTTAATTGTAAAAGTCAGAAGTTGTAAAAGTAAAAGTTAGAATTTGCCCCGCGATTGGGGTTAGAATTAACATTTCTGAGGTAATTAACAAAAGAGGGAACACTTAATATTACTGATATACCTTTATAATTAAAGAATACCTTGTGTAATAATGATATTTTTTTAAAAATAATTTATAATAATATTTACCGTCAAAACTGTCGCTGTTTTTTCCATTATAAAGGATATTTAAAGAAGAAAACAGCGTTTGCCTTTTCCAATTGTGATATTCCCTTTTAAATGTTGTAGTTATTTTTCTTTTAAGCTCATCACAACAAAGCTTTTTTGTGTCTTTATCAGATTGATCTTTTCTATAGTATCTGTTGTGTATTTTTGTTTTTAATTTTTTGTTATTTTTTCCTTTTCCAACGCTTGTTTTTCTGGTGTGTCGTTGAAAAAATATTAAAATCTCAGGATTTTCTAAATTTGATCATACATTATCTTCAAGTTGTCGTCAATAGTTGGTGTAGTTGATACATATCAGACAAAAGATGGCGCATAGAAGTCATGCCTCAAGCTGTTTTTCGCTTATAATTTCTCATACTATAACATTTAATATAAAATTAGGTACCGTGATTATATATAATCCATAGGTACATACTGTTAGTCACCCAAGATAAGTGTGTTTTGTTAACTTTAACCTAAAACTTAACTTTTACAATAAAAAAAAATTATTATGATATAGTTTAAGTTCTCGTTAGTAAACATTACGCAAATTAAAATAAAATAAATACTAAGCCTTATAATATTGTTTCAGGTGAATTTGAAGGTAATGCGTACAAAATTTTAAATAACGAAATTTTTTTTAACGTACCAGAAGAGAAGTTCAAAAACTACCCTCTTCTGAGGACAGTTAATCAAGCGATCGGTGTAGCGTTGGAGGAGAAAGAGATAAACGATGCAATACAGGCTGTGAGAAAGAGTGAGCATATGTCAAGATGGAAAACGGCTAAGCAAGTTCCTGTCAAAGCACAAAACAGGAAACCATGCGTCGAAACTTGCACAAAACTGTGCTATGACTAAACTTTTTTTCAAATTTCTAAAATTTTTTAAATATTTGCCTTTATATTTTCCAAAAATAAAATATATATTTTAATATATCGAAGTTTAATTTTGAGGTATCCCTTCATTTTTAGTGTTTTGTAGACAAATGGCAAAAACGGAATCCATCTATCTGTTCATCCGTATGTCCTAGTGATTTTTCTCGGAGACTATAAGCGCTATCTAAACGAAATTTAGCAAATAGGTGCATTCTATGAACCGCTTCTCGATTTTTATATGAATTCTTAAAATATATAAAATTTAAGGTTAGCAGTCCATACATGTAACTGAGGGTTTAAAAAAATTCAATTTATGTCGACGTGTAATATATCTGTAGATAGATCTTTCAAAATAATAAAGAGGTTTGATTGCATTGATGAATAGAGGATTTTTTATATATCAATGTTTGACTGACTTTTTTATTACATTAGTATTTGCCGAGATGTTAGCTCCTAAAGTCATAAAAATCCCCTCTAACTTTTGAATTATGAGATTTAAAATTATGGAAAAGTTTGAGCTTGTAGAATACAAAATGAACTTTCATCCACATTTGGTTTTAAGAAGACAGGCCAACAAACTTTAGAGATACATAAAGTTGTTCCCATAGCTTTGTTTTTCATATTATTTTTAATAATTACTGTGAGCTTACTAACTTATTTTGCGGTTGGTTTTTTTTTTTTTTTTTATGTTAGAAGTTACCAAACAAGCATACGGCCCACCTGATGGTAAGTGGCTGCCGCAGCCTATGAGCGCTTGCAGCACCATTAGTAGGTGCCACTCGCGCGTTGCCAACCTCGAGGTATTAGTTCTTAAATCTCGTTCGCCCAGTAATTTCACTAGGGTTAGGTTAGGGTTCCAGAGGTGAGATGGCAATCGCTTTGTGTAAAAACTAGTAACCAGTCAAATCCGGATAAAAGTAATAAACTCTATCTTTATACATTTTTTTAATAATTACTATGAATTTACCAACCTTATTTGTGCGTTCGATTTTAATTCGTTGTTATATTTTAAGTCCTTAAAATTCTTCTTTATCAAGCTGCGGAACACTTCAACGGCAACTATTTATTATTAAATAGTAATTTGCTATACAAATGCCTATGGACTATTAAGCTACTATCATAAGTATGTATATTTATGAATACAATGTCGTCGGCGTCGGGATGTGACGACCCCATCGCCGGCTGTTGGGATAACCTCTGTCACAGAAGAGATTATTCCACCAGTGCAATCAGTTACACTGGTGGTAGGTCTTTTGTTGCAAATGCGGCCTCTTGCATGTAGGTACCACCGCAGTGTCAAATATTCTGTCACCAAATAGTAGTGCCTAGGCATTACTGTGATCCGGTTTGAAGGGCATTATAGGCTACTGAAATTACTGGGCAGAGGAGATTTCAGAACCAATATCTCGAGGTTAGCAACGCGTGAGTGGCACCTACTAATGGTGCTGCAAGCGCTCATAAGCTACGTCAACCACTTACCATCAGGTGGGCCGTATGCTTGTTTGCCAACTTGTAAGATAAAAAAACAGCTCTTTCTTGTCAATATTCTCTTTGAGAGTGTTCTCCCGGTCGAGCCACCCCATACATGTCGAAGACAGATATCTGCTGCTATGCCTACCTTCGTCGTTTAATAAATTTATTTAGTCCTAACAATTTTGTAAGGAATAGAAAAAAATAAAATTTCAGAGTTAGCTCTGAATTAAACTTCGATATATATTTATTTTTGGAAATTATAATTACAAATGGACGCAAATAAGCAATACCATGTCAACCCACAAAATTGAAAACACTGAGTTATATATGCAGAAGTGTTTGCAAATGGATGAAGAACATTTTTCTTTAATATTTGTAGGGTTTTAAGCTTTAAAACTTCTAAAAGCCATTTTTTAATCAAGCAATTAAAAATTATGTCTTATGTTAAACGTTTTGGGTTATATTATGTACAAAATACGCAGTAATATCTTTATTATTATTATTATTATTTTTTGTGGTAATAAGTAAAATAACTTACATAAATCTGAAATTGCAAAAAAGTTGACCAATACATATAAAAAATTCATATAAAGCAAGTTGTTCAAAATTTTCAAACGCTTTTATCTCGAAATGACATTCGTGTAGGTTGACATGGTATTGCTTATTTGCGTCTAAATATTTATCAAATTTTAGATTTAGAAAATTCAGTCATAGCATAGTTTGGTGCAAGTTTCCACGCATGGCGTCTTGTGTTGTGCTTTGAACAGACCTAGCTTAGCTGTTTTCCATCTTGACGTATTCTTACTCTTTCTTACACGCTGTATAGCATCGTTTATCTCTTTCTCCTCCAACGCTATACCGATCGCTTGCTTAACTGTCCTCAAAAGAGCGTAGTTTGTAAATTTCTCTTCTGGTATGTTAAAAATAAGTTTGTTAGAAATCCTGTATCCATTACCTTCAAAGTCACCTAAAACAAATATAAAAGGTTCAATATTTATATCATTTTCTTTGAAATGTGAGAAGAGACATAAAAGTATGTCGTGTTAACAGTCGGAACGTCACTCTCAAACATTAGAAGCGGACACGGGTAATTTTCTTAAAATGAAATCATGAAATCAGGTAAATAATTATAGAAGTCTCAATAGTTCAACGGTAGAAAGTTTAACGCGAGAGTCGAGGGTTCGAACCTGACCTCCTTGGGCTATTGTCGTACCGACTCCTAGCACAAGCTTCGAGCTTATTTGGAGGGGCAATAGGAATATTAGTAATGCCTTGACCAAGCATTGCTAATATTCTTTTAAAAAAATATAACTCTCTTAATTTTATCAAAAATGGGATGATCATACAACTATAATGCCAAAAGAACGACAATCAAGAGAGGTTGGGTCGGACCGTTTGGCGGAAGCCGACGGTCCCTACACCAAGACGGATACTACACGGTATGGCTCTTTATAGTAATTTACTGACAATGTCGTAAAATCAAATATCTAACTACCACCATGTTTGTTTAGATAAGATCGAATAATATTTAATAATACTCAAGTAACGCCATTTGAGTGTAGTTGACATCGAATATTTAACTACGTCTGACTCAAATATATTCGATTCACTTTCAGATACATCTCAGATGTTCTTTGCAACCGCTATTATTATTTATATTATAAAATGTTAAAAATTATTTTGTTTTCAAAAACAAAATTAAATTTATATATTATGTAAATATTTATTTATTTGATTCGTCCAATTTTAAACAAGCTTTATTTTTGTTTTGCAAATCTTCTTTATCCTAGCATTTTTCCCGGTATTTTATTTACCCAGGGTCTGCTTATTACTCCTATCCGGATTTGACAGATTACTAGTTTTTTACACGAAGCGATTGCCATATGACCTCCGCAACCTTAAGGGCGAACCAGTAACTCATTGGCTAAGAGTAATTTAATTATCAAGAATTAACGTTTATTATCAGATGTTACGTGATAACTACCGGGACCGAGAGCTTAACGTGCTCTCCGAGGCACCGTGGTCTCCCCACAAGGACAATCGCCCAGACCGAAACATAAATTTTAACAAATATCTGCCCGAGCGGGAATCAAACCCGCAACCGTCGTGACTAAAGGCAGACTCGCTACCCACAATGCTACAACGGTTTTGTTTTGCAAACCTTAGTCACAGATATCAAAAAATCATAACGTGCAATGAAATATCACTGTTTGTGTCAAACACACATAATTATAATACTTATGTCATACATCATTTTAAAGGCGTTGGGACGTGACGACCCCATCGTCCACTGCTGGGATAATCTCTGTCACAGCAGAGATTATTCCACCAGCAATCAGTCACACTGGTGGTAGGACTTTTGTTTCAAGAGGCCAGCAAGAGAGGTACCATCGCAGTGTGAAATATTCTACCGCCGAGCAGTAGTGTCTTAAGCATTATCGTGTTCCGGTTTGAAGAGCCCTTGACGATTCTCAGTCATAGTGACAATAGAGACACTTCTTGTTCAGACTCTTTTTTTTTGAATGTGTATGTGTTGTCTCTACTGGCCTTGACAGCGTCTCCGAGTGCGGGGCCGAGTACAGAGACTCAGCCTTGAATAAGGGGCATCCCTCACGGGGTCTCAAATTTGATTCCGTCCTTAGGGTGCCTCCTGCGAAGCCGAACCACGGCTAAGGACGTCATTGGAGATGGGGTTCAGACTCGAGGTTGGCCGGTTGGCTATAACTTTTCGCCAAATTTGTTTTATGATTTTCGAATTACAATTGTAAACGACAACGATGTGACGGCACACTAATGACGATCTCCGTCATATTTTTATTACTACACCCCCTCTTCACATTATGTATGGTCACATATGGACGCAAATAAGCAATACCATGTCAACCCACACGCATGTCATTTCGAGAAAAACGCGTTTGAAAATTTTGTACAACTTGCTTAATATGATTTTTTTAATGTATTGGTCAAGTTTTTGGCAATTTCAAGATGTATGTAAGTTATTTTACTTATTTTCACATAAAATAAGCATGCAAACTGCATATTTCGTATATCATATAACCCAAAACGTTTAAAATAATACATAAATTGCATGATTAAAAATGGCTTTTTAGAAGTTTTAAAGCTTAAAACCCTACAAA
This sequence comes from Hestina assimilis, assembly GCA_023373885.1. NCBI lineage: Eukaryota > Metazoa > Arthropoda > Insecta > Lepidoptera > Nymphalidae > Hestina > Hestina assimilis. Next base: position 3,441,903 of record CM041767.1, on the reverse strand, counting down.
TATTAAAGAAAAATGTTCTTCAGCCATTTACCAACACTTCTGCATATATAACTCAGTTTTTTCAATTTTGTGGGTTGACATGGTATTGCTTATTTGCGCCCATATACTGGTTAAGTTAATTATGAACACTCACCAGGTAGCAAATATAGATCATTTGAAGATTGTTGGAAAACTTTTGTAAGACTGTCGTATCTCTCAAGATAATCTATGTACGTGTCGTTTGGTAAATCACATACGCCATTTTTATCATCCATCCATATGCTCCAAATCATAAATCCACCGAGGTTGTAGTCTATAGCCATCCTGCTCATAATAAAAATACATTGGTCTGAGAGTTTTGCATCCATTTTTATCTTGGCCGGGATGTGACCTCCCCATCACCGGCTGTTGGGATAACCTCTGTAACAGCAGAGATTATTCCACCAGTGCAATCAGTCACACTGGTAGTAGGTCTTTTGTTGCAAGAGGCCGGCTAAGTGGGTCCAACGCAGTGTCAAATATTCCGCCCCAAATAGTAGTGCTTAGGCACTACTGTGTTCCGGTCTGAAGGGCATTGTACGCTAGTGAAATTACTGGGCGAACGAGATTTAAGAACTAATATCTCGAGGTTGGCAACGCGTGAGTGGCACCTACTAATGGTGCTGCAAGCGCTCATAGGCTGCGGCAACCCTTACCATCGTATGCTTGTTTGCCAATTTTTAACATAAAAAATCCAGAACATAAAAAAAAAAAAAATGTAGGATGGAATGTATGAGAGAAGAATATAATAGTAATATAATAGTAATTCATATAACAAGCATTTGCAGAAACTGATTATTTGTGGTAATTAAACATATCGTCTTTTTTTTAGCATTATTCCCGGTATCATACGAGTGTGCTTGTTACTCTTTTCCGGGTTTGACAGGTTACTAGTTTTTACACAGAGCTATTGCCATCTAACCTCCGCTACCCTAACCACCAGGGGAACCAGTATCTCATTGGATTAGAGCAATTACATCAAGAGTTAACGATTATTATCAAGTGTTATGTGATAACAACTGGGACCGACAGCTTTACGTGCTCTCCGGTGGAGAGACCCACAAGGACAAACGCCCAGACCGAAATAGATATTCGTAAAATTAATGCCAACATCTGCACGAGAGGGAATCGAACCCGCCATCGTCGAGTGTAGACATACTCGCTACCCACAACGCCACAACGTATCGCAACACCATTGGAAATTGGTATAAGCTCGTAGACAAAATCACAGAAGCCAATAAGAAAGGTATGGTAAAGACCATAGTAAGAGATAAGAACTTTCAAGCTCGAATAGTTGAAGTGAAAAGAGTCAGTGATAGAATCATAGGCATACAATTTGCTTAAGACAATAAGTCAGGCATGACTGTCATATAATAAATGCCCGTGATCAAGGATCGACGAACACCTACATATCACCTCTTTTATAATAATGCCCAACAATTTTTGTCCAGATTGTAAATGTAAAACTGAACAGTTTCTTGCCTACCCGAACTTGTTTTCTCGGGAATCAGTACCATTTTTTTCTCGTGATCATTTAGCATCTATACTTTATACTTACTTGACTGAGACGGGTGCGCTCACTGATCGGTAAACGATCAGTGGGTAAAGCAACATTAGGCGCGGTCAGTCACTAGATGGGTGATCGCATAGTGATATTTCAACTGAGCGTTTCCGTGCTTCGGAGGGCACGTAAAAAGTCGGTCCCGGATGTTATCAATTTGATGACAGTCGATAAGTCAAGTCAGAGGACTATATGGGCGACCTGAACAACTCTGACACTAGGTTGGCCACTAACCACTGGATAAGAAGAAGACTTACTTGACTTTATTGGCTATAGAGCGTGTGCTTTCATATGATATGACACGCTGTCCGTCTCGTATATATGGTGTTGACGATCTGTTGTCCCAATGATAAGACCAAGATCCGTTTTTTAATTCTAGACATATCTGTTAAAGTATAAAAATTACAACAAAATATATCACTCAAAGGCCCCGATTAGGATAGTTATATCCTGTGTCGGGGGTCTGGAAAAATTAACAACGACAAGGAAAAACACACCCAGACCGGAACACATGCCTGTATGGTCAATACAAACATCTGCTCTGAGCGGGAATCGAACCTGCTACCTGTGGCACTTAAGGCAGGTACCGCTGCGCCACAAGGTCGTCAATATGACGTAAAGGATAAAATCGTAAGATAAATCTGTACACATTGTACATAACTATGATCCGAACAAAAAACAGGTTATCAATTTTATACCGTTTGACAATACTACTATAATTACAATTAATATAGGTTAAAAAGTTATTTTATGTGTCTATCTACTTCAACATACGCCTTCCACAAGTATACAATTAAATAATATACATCCAATGTTGTCATTGTTTTATTGAAACGAAGTTCCTTAACGAGGGTTGACGTAGGACGTATGCATTACGTATCATGATAACGTCACATTTTTTACTTTAAAAAAAAAAATTAAAAACAAAAAGTCTTAGAAAAATTATAAAAAAGAATTCGAATATATAATGTAAGGGTTATTGCAAGACAAGAGGTTGTCCAAGTGTTGGCTTCCTATTTTGAATCAGTATTTACAACAAATAGAGCTGCTTGCTTTGACACACCTACAAAACAGCTTATTCTGGAAGAATATATTTCGTATAGATGTTAGAATAATCACAGAAAAAATCTAATAGAGGCAGTCAAAACAATTAAATCAAATTCTTCTGCTGAATCCCGATGCAATACCACCTTTTATTGCAAAACTTTCTAAGGCATCTTTAAACACAACGACATATCCAGATGGCTGGAAAATATCGAGGGTCGTCCCTATTCCTAAAGAGGGATCTAGAAATAAGATAAAGAATTTTAGTTCAATTGCTGTTATTTCTGTGTTTGCCAAGTTGTTCGAAATAACTATTAATAATCAAATTAAACAGCAAACACTGATCTACTTGATTGCCAACACGGATTTCGAACTAGAGGCTTCACTTTGACTTCAACAGGACACCAATAACACACTGGATTGGGATGAAAATAGTTCTCTTGAAAATAGTTCTAGTTTATCATATCGAAATGCAAAATAATAACACTGTCTCGCAAGACTAAGAACTTAGACTCTTTCTGACTCTGGCAATCTTCCTTGATCTTACCAAAGCTTTTGATACTGTTTCTGTTAACAAATTGCTTAGAAGACTTTAGTATCTTAGTAATCGTGACATTAATGAACTCATTTTGAAGATGACTTAGGTAACAGGAAATAGTACGTTAAAATTACCCACCCATAAACGTAGATGTCGGTGTTCCACAGGGTAGTATTTTCGGGCCAACCCTTTTTCTACTGTATGTTAATGGCCTATACAGCATTGAATTTATCAATGGTAAATTGATAATATATGCGGATGATACTACTATTTTATTCAAATTTAATAATTGGTTAAAGGTATAAATAGATACTCAACTAGGCTTAGATAATGTAAATAAATGATTCTCCCAAAACTTGCTGATATTAAATGGTGGTGGTGGGAAGACTGAAACTCTTTCTATTCGTAAAGCGTCGCAACCCAAAATAAAACTTTTAAAAATAAATGCTCACTATCCTATGTGTCAAATGATACCAACTGATAATTCTAGTTGTACTTGTGCGTCCCTGGAATGGTTTTTTTTTTTATCTTTTTTTATTTTGATTGATTCATTATTTCTTACCTCGCCATAAGCATAAATTCCTCGGATGTCTGCTGCTGTTTTACCCAGCTCAATTTCTTTCACATTTGGGTCAGTTAGAATATATGTTCGACCATACAACGCTAGTCCAAGTACCAATTTATGTGCACTAATTCCAAATGACAACATGTATTTAATCGTGTATTCCTAAAAGTGTATAAAGAGTATATGTATATATCGTTAATTTAATTTAATTTTTTTTTGGTTACAAGTTGGCAAATAAACACACAGCCCACCTGATGGTAAGTGGATGCAGTAGCCTATGAGCGCTTTCAGCACCATTAGTAGGTGCCACTCACGCGTTACCAGCTTCGAGATATTGGTTATTAAATCTCCTTCGCCCAGTAATTCAGTAAGACTACTGTTTGGCGGTAGACTATTTGACACTGCGGTAGTACCTACCTAGCCGGCCTCATGCAACAAAAGACCTACCACCAGTGTGACTAATTGCACTAATGGGATAATCTCTGCTTATAATTAGAAAAGATTTTCGTTTGGCGATTTCAAAATTAAAGTTATTTTTATTCAAGTAGACTTTTAAAAACTACTTTTGAATAGTTAAATGCTATTGACGGTTCGGACGATATCGGACGATGACGGATAGTTTAGTACATTTAAATTTTTTTAACTTATAAAATGTCGCTCACCACATTATACACATCTGTTTTGTTGTAGCCTCTCAGCGGCGCCATGGGGCCGACTACTTTATCCACTGCACTGTGATAACTATAGCTAGCCACAATAATCAGATCCAAGCAATGATTGAGTCTAACCAGGTCATACGCCTGTTTTATGATTTCGCTTCTATGGCTTATAGTCGCGGTTAATATATATCCATAAGGACGGAAAGCTTCTTTTAGTTCCTGAGAAAAAAGAATTCCAGGATAAAAAAATTGTATGGTTTTATGAAACCACGAAGCAAGTGAAACTTTTCGGAATATTATTTAGGATTAATTAATGATTTTCTTAAAATGATTTTCTTAAAATTAACTTTAAATGAAAATAATAATAATAAAATATACATGTATAAAATAGTAAAAAGTAAAATAATAATAAGTCCAATAATAATAAAACTTTTTTTCCTTGAGTGTATGCGGTTCATTAATAAGCGCACCATGTCCCAAATCGGGACACTGTTCTTTGACAACTGGTCGCGTTGTGCCTAGAATCTCATAAATCTGATATCAAGAACTTATAAAATATGATGGATAACCTTAGTTAGAGTGACGACGATTTCTCTATCTTCAGGTTTAAAGGCATATCCTGGTGGATACGTCCAATCCACGTTCAAACCATGCAGTTCATTTTCTCTGGAAAAAATTCTCAAACTGTAAATTAAACTTAAGTTCCTACAACTATTTGCTTTCGTTTATCTTACTTAAGAGGAGACGCTCATAGCCGGCTGTGCTCAGTGATTGGTAAACGATTGGTGGGCTAAGTAATTGGTGAGTCAGTAAATGGGTGATCGCATAGTGGTATTTCAACTGAGCGTCTCCTTGCTCCGGAGAGCACGTAAAAAGTCGGTCCTGACTGTTATCAATTTAATAATATTCGAAAAGTCAAGTCAGAGGCTTATAATTATTGGCAACCTGAACATCTCTGACACTAGGTTGGTTACTAACCACTCGTAAGAAGAAGAACTAAACAGGTTAAACATTTAAGGACTGAGAAATTCTCATTGCTATTAATGCTTGTCAATTTATGGATCTGAAATCTGAATCTTAATAAAGTTCACAAAGGCATTTACGGCATGTCGGAAATAAAAAGAATATGTGGTGGTAGTTATAACAATCACATTGATATAAATGCCAGCAGAATGACAAAGAGAATCAGGATGGGTTGAGACGGATCGTTGGACGAGACAACGACGCAATCATTAGAAATGCGTCAGTACACCACGACGCAATCATTAGAAATGCGTCCAGATACCACACTACATAGCTATTTATAGAAACGTACTGACAATACGTAAGTGGGAGCAGAGACACAAATTACCGCCATTAGGTGTTCTTCTTAATCATAGCATTATTCCCGGTATTTTATTTACCCAGGGAGCTGCTTATTACACTTATCCAGATTTGACAGGTTAGTAGTTTTTACACAGAGCGATTGCCATCTCACCTCTGGAACCCTAAAGGCGAACCAGTAACTCATTGGATAACAGCAAATTATCTATTAAGAGTTAACGATTACTATCAGATGTTATGTGATAATAAGTAGGACCGAAGATTTAACGTGCTCTCCGAGACGGTGAGGAGACCTATAAGGATATTTATAACAAACATACATAACATTTATAAAAAACACAACAACGGTGTCCATTAATTATCTAGTGATATTGAATAATATCCAAGTACTGCCGTCTTGGTCTTGTTAACATCTTATACCCCGAAAAACATTTAAAACAATTTTTAAAATTCTTATGGTAGTAGAGCCATGGTTCTGTCAGCACAAAAGGGCCGGCTCGATCAGGGAAGTACTACCTTCTCACAGAAAATCGGCGTCAAGTAACTGTATTATTAGGTACTGTAGCGTTTCGTGCGATGAGTGAGAGCGCCGGAGGCCCAATATCCCACCTTTTTTTTCCTCTGTTCCCTTCCTTTTTTCTTCTTTCTCATCTCGTCCTTCCTGTTCCCTGGGGGTGGCAACGCGCTTGTGATACTTCAAGCATTCATAGGTTGCGGTGACTGCTTACCATCAGGCGGACCATATGCTTGTTTGCCAACTGTCATTACATTCGATGAGTTTTATATTTATAAAATTGCAGATTCGAATCTTACTCAAGGTAATTAATGACACTTGTAATCAGCTTGGCTCTTTTGTCTCTATCTGCGGCTATCACAAATTTATAAGATAGATCATTCTGTTCACCAACACTTAGTAAGATTTTTATGTGAGGGTTACTGCGGATCCGATGTAAATCACTCTCTTCATCTGTAAATTGAAAATAATCAATTATTTCTTATATAGCATTGAACCGGGTACAATGATAGACAATGCTCTGTATGAATCGGAATATAAATTAGACTATACTATTAATAGCCGTTAGTTAGAAACAAACATACATACTGTTATGTTCTGGGGTTCGCTGATTTGGAAGAAATCTCCTGATGGCGCTAAATGAGACTATAATAAGATCGTCTAGATCACACAACAGAACTTCACAAATCGTAGGTCAATCGTAGCCCAAAAGAATAGCCGAGTAATCACTAATTATCGCACTTGTTCACTAGTAGTTTCTTCGCTCGTTGCTCAGAACCGAATGACACAGTCGACGTGTCGCGCCACTTATATAGTGCGAAACACGGATTCGAGAAAGTTCCGTCCACGGAATGTTATACAAAAGTGTTCGGGAACACATCTTTCTAGAGCCTAGGCGACAGTTCAGTACTTTTTAGACCAAAACCGGAAGCATAAGTGATTAAATAAATTTAGTTTAGAATACTTTTATCAATTCGGGTGTAATCTTTTGAAAATTATTTTAGTGTAACTTACCAATACTTTTAATTCTACTCGACATTTCGTCTATACTAACAGTGCCATATAGTAAGAAATGAGTGCATAGAGTCGCATCAAAATCCGTCAGAATAGGCCACATTCTGCATACTACTGCTTTATTACGTTTATTATGTTTCAGTTCTGAAAAAAGTTATAATATTTACATCAGTTTTTTTATGTTACTAAGTTGGCAAGCAAGCATACGGTCCACCTGATGGTAAACGGTTGCCGTAGCCTATGAGCGCGCGCAACACATTTAGATTATAAATCTCCTTTCCCAGTAATTTCACTAGCTTACAGTGCCCTTAAAATCGGAGCACAGTAATGACAATTACACTACTGCTTTGCGGTAGAATATTTGACACTGCGGTAGTTCCTATATAGCCGGCCTCTTGCAACAAAAGACCTACCACCAGCGACTGATTGCACTGGTGGAATAATCTCTGCTGTGAAAGATTTGAAGATATTATAACAACAGCAGGCGTTGGGGTCGTCACGTCCCGACGCCTTTAGAAGTGCTATGAAAATCATCACACCACCAAACACTAACTTATTTTAATTTAATTTTTAAAAAGCTTTAAAAGATAATAATTAATACCCGCGAAGTGTGTGGTGCACCTCGCACAGTGGAGACTGAAGGGTTCCGCAGTTTAATGAGCATCATGATATTAATATTTATTAGGGTTCCGTAGCCAAATGGCAATCCGTACGTCACATTCATTTTACTCAGAGTCTATACGAAATTTGGTCAGTAGGTGTATTTTATGAACCGCTAGTGGTTTTGTACTGAAATAATATTTTTTTACCAATTAAAATTAGCAGTCCATACATATACCTGATTATTGGAAAAAAAATATTTTAGCGTACGGCAATGTATGAGATATCTTCGGATAGGTCTTTAAAAATAATAAAGAGCTTTCATTTTGATTTTTAGGGTTCCGTAGCCAAATGGCAAAAACGGAACTCTTATAGTTTGAAAGAAAGAAAGAAAGAAAGAAAGAGCAAATTTATTTGGACACAGCTGTGTACATAATATTTAAAACAAAAAATACAACTTCACTTAACATAAACTTAATAACAACAACAACTTAAGATAAAAATATTTCTTTTTTTAAAATAATCAAATGAAAAAAAAAACAATAATACAAAAATAAAGAAAGTAAACAAAAGCTTAAAAAAAAGTAAATAAAAGCTATTAAAAATAAAATACTACCGTGCTGTGTTCCAAAATGGCGTACCATTCAGCATTTGTTGGGTAGGCATACCCAACGCTGATTTTTTATGGTAGCCATTACGTGTGTAGGGCAGTGACAAATTAATATTATAATATTATCTACATTACACAAGCGTTGCAACAGAATGATAAGTTTCGTCATGTCCGTCTGTCCGTCCGTCCGTCTGTCCGTCTGTCCGTCTTTCCGCCTGTCCGTCCGTCTTTCCGCCTGTCCGTCTGTCCGTCCGTCCGTCCGTATGTCACAGTCATTTTACTCTTGACCATTGGCTCTATCTATACAAAATTTACTAAATAGGTGTATTCTATGAACGGCACAACGATTTTGTAATTAATTCTTTAAATATATTAAAATGAAGGGTAGCAGTCCATACATGTAACTGAGTAATGAAAAAAAAATTTCAACGTAGGTAGACGTGTGAGATATCTTTGTATAGGTATTTCAAAATAATAAGGAGGTTTGATTTTGACTTTTTTCATTAATCCAGTAGTTGTTGAGATATTAGCTCTTAAAGTCATAAAAATTTTGTCCCCCCCTCTCTAACTTTTGAACTATGGAATTTAAAATTCTGGAAAAATTTGAGCTTATAGGACATCAAATGAAATTTCAACCACATTTGGTTTGAAGAAGATAGGTCTACAAATTTAAGAGATATATAAGTTTTTCCCATAACTTTGTTTTTCATATTACTTTTAATAATTACTATGAAATTACCAACTTATTTTTGCGGTCGATTTTAATTCGTTATTATTTTTAAAGCCCTTAACATTCTTTATAACCAAGCTGCGGAATCCTTTAGTTTCAACTGTGCGTGGTCCACAATGCACTTGACTGCTAATTATTTTTACTTGGGGAAATCCATTAACGCACTCCCTCACCAGATGGTTAAATTGGCGCGGGGAGTGTGGGACTTGAAGCCATGTGCAATGGTCTGGCTGTCCAAATCTGGCTCCCATACCCACTAAAACCCCAAGGTCCTAGCACCATAGTGGGATGTCACGGGGTCACTTGCGCATTCAACCACCTAAGCCGTATAACTTAGCAAAAAAATCTGAATGCAGAAACGAGTGTGATTTGACCTTATAATTGAGGAATTCTGTTCTAAGCTCCAGAGTCCTTCGACAGATAATCACAAAAATTATAAGGAAATAAATAAGCATACCTATAAAAGACCTTTCAAATCAAAAATGAATATCTTTATTAACGACGGTGTTTCTTGAAACAAATAAAAAGAAAACTTAATTGAGAGCCTCCTCTTTTTTGCATTCGGTTATAACATAATTTTATTTTATTAATTATAAGTATGTTGATCTTCTTCGTCCTACCATTATTCCCGGTATTTTACTTACCCGGGTCTGCTTATTACTCTTATCCGGATTTGACAGGTAACTAGTTTTTACACAGACAGAACGCCATCTGACCTCCGAAATCCTAAGGGCGAACCAGTAACTCATTGGATAGGAGCAATTTACTTATCAAGAGTTCACGATTTTTATCAGATATTATGTGATAACAACGGGGACCGACAGCTCAACGTGCTCTCTGAGGCACGATGGAGACCCACAAGACCAAACGCCCAAACCGAAACAGAAATTTTAACAACCGTCCACAATATAATTATTAACAATTATATTATACCTTCTAATTTACTCTCAGATTGGTCCGCCATCGAAATAATCACAATTATAATTAAACACAGTTTCCAATCCATATTTAATAACTATCACCCCTAGCACAGGCTACACTGATGGTAAGTCATGAGATGCGGTTACTTATATACTTGGAACAGCACTAGCGCTGCCAACTGTACTTTAATATATAGTATTGTACTATATTTCGAGTCTGCTTACTATATACTGTTATGCTATATTTTCCACTACATTAAATGGACGCAAATAAGCAATACCATGTCAACCCACATGAATGTCATTTCGAGAAAAACGCGTTTGAAAATTTTGAACAACTTGCTTTATATGATTTTTTAAAATGTATTGGTCAAGTTTTTGGCAATTTCAGATTTTTGTAAGTTATTTTACTTATTTTCATAAAAAATAAGTATACAAACTGCATATTTGGTATATAATATAACTCAAAACGTGTAACATACTACATAAATTGTATGATTAAAAATAGCTTTTCTAGAAGTTTTAAAGCCCTACAAATATTAAATAAAAATGTTCTTCAGCCATTTATCAACTCATATATAACTCAGCTTCTACAATTTTGTGGGTTGACATGGTATTGCTTATTTGCGTCCAAATGTAACAAAAAATTCTTCATTTAAAATTACGAGTGCACCTTTTCATTAACGTCTGTCCTTACGTATATAAAGACATGTAGGTACAGGAGAGTTAAAAACCGTCCAAATCAATCCAGAAAAATGTTACTAAAATGTTTTAACATATGATTAAAGTTTATAAGTTACTAGCTACGCCCGCGGCTCTGCTCGCGTGATTTTTTTTTTTTTCGGAATGTGTATTGCTGTTGTCCCTACTGGCCTTGACAGCCTCACCGGGCGGGGTGATTAGTTTTCTAAAATAAAAGTAAGTCCCAAGCCTAAGCTCGACCTCGCAGGAGGGGCGGATTCAACTTGAGCCCCGCGCGGGCTGTCCATCTCTTACCGGCTGAGGTCTCCTCACCCGGCCCGGTGACTCTGTCAAGGCCACTAGGGGCAACAGTAACAGACACTCCGGAAAAAAAGACCCAAATTTTAAAGCGTCGCACTATGGAAAATGATAGCACAACGGCATAGCAAAAATGGTTTTTATCAAAGTTACAAAAGGTTTTTTTTTATTGTAATTATTAGTTTAAGAGTTAAACTAAACTATAATGTAGTAATTTTGTGCTAATTATTATTTATAGCTTTTTTTTGCGAGGCCATAATCTTTTTTTATTTTACGAACTTTTCACTTCATCACTCTCAAAGTGATTTTAAAGTTAAACTTTGTAGGAATATATGTAACGTAGTATACGTTTCTGAAACTTCTGAACATTATGAGCAAATACTATTTTTGTAATTTTAGGCTACCGTTAAAGTTAAAATAATTGTAAAATAAAATAAGGTGAAAAAGGGGTTGGGGGTGTTTAAGATCATCGAGACTTTTAACAGTTACCCACATCTCCTCACGCATTATTTTTAGCCTAGTGATTCATAGGAAACATTTATTAAAATTAGCTGCTCATTTTTGCGCTTTTAGAAGTTATTGGAAACAATATCAATTGTCACATAACTGAATACCGCTATCTATTGCGGTTTAGATTGTACATTTTTATATCAATATTTTTTGTGATTGACTAAAAATAAGTTATTTATATTTGGAGCTTTTATCATTTATGCATTAATTTTGCGTGTGAAAAATATAATCAACAATATGCACACTTCCCCTTGTTTTTCGAATAATATATAATGATTTGATAGATTTATTTGTTTACAGAAAATTATAGTTGTTACTAAACAGATTTAATTAATTAATTAATTAATGAAAATTAATATAGTTACGTTTTTCTTTAACTCTTTATAATATGTCTATTTTAAAATTTTACCGGCGTCGGGACGTAACGACCCCATCGCCCACTGTTCGTCTCTCATCTCTGTCCATCTGCCCAACAGTGCAATCATAAAGGTGGTAGGTCTTTCGTTGCAAGAGGCCGGCTAGGTAGGTACCACCGCAGTGTCAAATATTCTACCGCCAAATAGTAGTGCTTAGGCATTACTGTGTTCCGGTTTGAAGAACACTGTTAGATAGTGAAATTACTGGGCAAAGGATATTCAAGAACCAATTTCTCGAGGTTGGCAACGCGTGAGTGGCACCTATTAATGGTGTTGCGCGAGCTCATAGGCTATGGTAACCGCTTTAACCATCAGGCGAACCGTATGCCTTTTTCCAAGCGTCATGAAATTAAAATAATACGTGGGAAGTTCATTCAAAGCTTATGTTGGATTTGAAAAAATACCACTTTTGATGTTACTTTCAACCATTTCTATGATGTCGATACTTCTGTACTAGTCATCATCTCACCCATGGTAAATACTAGCACTCTTCACTCGGAATTTGATGACAAGGCGTCGGGATGTGAAGGCGTCGGGATGTGACGACCCCATCGCCCGCTGTTGGGATAACCTCTTTCACAACAGATTTTATTCCACCAGTGCAATCAGTCACACTGGTGGTAGGTCTTTTGTTGCAAGAGGCCGGCTAGGTAGGTACCACCGCAGTGTCCAATATTCTGCCGCCAAATAGTAGTGCTTAGGCACTACTGTGTTCCGGTATGAAGGGCATTGTACGCTAGTGAAATTACTGGGCGAACGAGATTTAAGAACTAATATCTCGAGGTTGGCAACGCGCGAGTGGCACATACTAATGGTGCTGCAAGCGCTCATAGGCTACGGAAACCACTTACCATCAGGTGGGCCGTATTCTTGTTTGCCAACTTCTAACATAAAAAAAAACAATGCTGCGGAAAATATATTTCAGAATCTATTACGAGAAATAGTCCGAGAATCATACAAACACCCAATCGGTTATCACCTTTCTATGCTAGTAATGTAATACGTGAACCACTTCTCTTCACAACTGTCCAATTTTTCGGGTTATTTCACATGTCAGGCAAACATAGCATTACTTGTAATTCGTTTGATGTCCCACTATCTGGACGGCAAAAACGGCATAGGAGAACAGAGGACTGAGTACTGAGCTGTATTGTTGTTAATTTTGTTAATTTTTCTGTGACAAAGCTTAGTGCTTTATTGTCTAACTTTAAGATTATTATTTTTTGCATTGTCGAAATAAAATATTTTATTAAAATTGAGTATGATTTTTAGTCTTGTTTCATTTATTAGTTTAATATTTTGATGACCTTATCACCACATGGGATTTTTTTTATGTAAGTGAGGGCAAACGGGCACGTGGCTACATAATTTTAACAGCACAGTAACACAAAAAAAAATATAACTTCAAATTTAAAGAACAAGCGTAGGACACCTTTAATTGGCTCTCCTGTAAAATACAGATTTTGACATACGATATTTAATGTAGGAGCCATTGATATGTACTTAGAAACCTAGAGGCTTTCACATGGAATTTAGAACTTCACATATTGAATAATCATCGAAAATATAAATTAAATATAAATAAATAAACGTTGCACACTCAACGGCCCCCATTAGGATAGTAATATCCTGTGTCGGGGTCCGGAAACATTCACAATGACAAGGACAAATACACCCAGACCGGAAAATATGCTTGCATGGTCAATACAAACATATTATGCTCCGAGCGGGAATCGAACCCGCGACCTGTGGCGTTTAAGGCAGGTTCGCTACCACTGCGCCACAAAGTCGTCAACGTCGTCAATATAGGAATATATATATGTAAATAAAAGAATAAAAATAAATTAACAATAAATATATTTAATAAACTTATTGTCATTAAATAGTGCTTTGACAATTTTATAACTTATAAATAATAAAAAAAAACAAAAACCTTATTATGATATTTGTATAACATTAAATTACTTGATGTAATAATTTATTAAAGCATTAAAATTAAATTACTCACAAAATATTATATTTACATTATTAATGTTATGGTAAACTTTATGGACGACTTTTCAATTATTACCTATTTACAATAACTTATGTACAAATCGCTTACGCTATGTCCGTACGCTTATATTAGCGATTCAAAGCGAACGCGATCACGAAGCGAAGCAACGCGAATGAACAGTGATACTCTGCGGCGACGGCCGAAGCGAAGGCCGTGATTGGTTGGTTTCATATTTTCGCGCGAACTCTTGCAGTTTGAAAAGCGTAAGTCGCCACGTCGCTTTAAATTCGCGTCAATCGCATCGGATAACTTCGCGACCGCGTTCGCGTTGTATCGCCTGCGTACGACACAGCTTTAGACTCATTAAAATTGTGAACGACGGGAGTATTTACTAATGCATGTTATTTTTGTAAAAATTTAGTTATCACATTACGCTAACGAGAACAATGTTTCTTAAAAAATCCTAAAAATTTTAAATATAATTGTGTTGTCCTCTTACACAAATTCTCAAGCTTACACAGAAAATTCTTAGCTCGATTAGTTACAGAATTTACTTATGACCCTTTTGAATCTAGTAGCTCTGATGCATAGTGGTGAATCCGGCGTGCTCGTGTGAAAGCTGCAATACATGGCCATACAGTTCGCTACCTGATACCCGGCGCCGGCTACCCGGCAACCGGCACATGTGAAACGGGACTTATGGAGGTGAAAGAAATGCGGTAGGTAGGCGTATGCGATGTTTGTAAATATATTTTCTAATTAATGCCATTAACATAAAACCCGAAATCGAAGTAGCCTCTAGGGCAAAAAATGGATGGGTTACACATAGCCATCAAGATGTAACAAAGCTTCCAATTCATTTTTTGTAATAAATATCTTCATAATATACCTTTATAAAAGGAATACAATAATACCGATGTTTTAATAAATATAAATTCAAATCTATAATTTCATTATAAAATCACTTGTAGAAATGTTGAATATCTACAAAATCGGTAGTTACATTCGCTATGATAATGTGGTAGCGTGAGATATCCAATCGACTGTGTGTGCTACTCTGTGGTAGATACCGGGTTGTCCTCGACTGGCACAAGAGTAACCTGCGGATACCACGCCAATGAGGTACCACCTGCCAGCTCGTTCTAACATGAGGGGCCCACCACTGTCACCCTGACAGCTGTCTTTACCACCACCCCTGTAACCCGCGCAGAGCATCTCAGGGTATATGACTACATTTATACCTGGAATCAGAAATTGATACTTTATATACTTATTCATTTGTGTATATGTGCATGTTATTTTTATATAAACGTGACACAGTCAGGGCGTGGTAAATCACTACATAGTATAAAACAAAGTCGTGTCTCTTTCCCTATGTATGCTTAAATCTTTAAAAGTACGGTTTTTTTTAATAGATAGAGTGATTGAAGAGGAAGGTTTTTATGTATAAAAATATCGGAGAAAAAGAAAAAAAATGTTGAGGTTTCTAATGTGATGTCGTAAATAATTACATTTAACGCGTCCGGGCTACCGGCAGTAATGAATAAATCAAAACTACTGAATCGATTTTATTTATTTTTTCAGTGAATGACATAGGCTATATATTTTACACCCGTGCGAAGCCGGAGCGGGCCACTAGTAATAAATAATAATAAGTAGAGCCATGCTTCCTCAAGGACAAACGGGCCGGCTTCAGCTGGGGAAATACTACCCTCTCACAGAAAAACAGCGTATAGTACCAGTACCAGTAGGTACTGTTGCGTTTCATACAATGAGTAAGAACGCTGGAGGCCCAATCTCACACCCGCTATGCTTCCTTCCTTTTTCCTCCTCCCCTTACCACCCTCCGTACCCTTTGGGTTAGCAATGCACATGTGATACTTCAAATATCACAAGCGCTCATAGGTTACGATGACTGCTTACCAATAGGCGGGCCGTACGCTTGTTTGCCAACCATCATGAAGCAAAAATAAAAAATAAATAAATAAACGTTACACGTTCAACTGCACCATTGGGATTTTTTATCTATTTATTAGGAAGCCAGTAGTGTACAATGATTACAATAAGTACTTTTGACGACGTTCGACACTCGAAATAGATTTGTGTATTGACCATACAGGTACATTTTCTAACCCCCTACACAGTATACAATTTTCTCTAATGAGCACCGTTGAGTGTGTAGCGTTTATTTATTAATTATTTATTTACTTATTTAGTCATTATTTAATCGTAATTAATTAATACTTATTATTACTACATCATTCTATAAGCACTTAATCAAAGTACGATATACATTCTTTAAAAAATCTAAAATAAACAGAGAATTATGTTGCGTCAGAGTCGTTCAGATCGTCCATACAGACCTCTGTCTTGATTTATACAGGGTCATTAAGATAACAGCCGGAAACGACTATACTACGTGCCCTCCGAAGCAAGGAGACGATCAGTTGAGATACCACTATGCGGTCACCCATCTATTGACTGACCGCGCTTAAAGTTGCTTAATCCCCTGATCATTGGTGAACAGTGAGCACAACCGTATATGATCGTATCAATGTGAACGCCAGAGGTTCAAACTAAAACCCTTTATATTCCCTCTTTTTTTTCCTTCCGTCGATAGATTAAGGTTATCAGTTCTCCTTATCTGACGGACTGAACACTTGTTTTTAGGGGTCAGAAAGTCAATATCCAGAGTTAGATATTACTAAAAATCTTACCATTAGCTCGGTGCCAACGTTCACAGACTCTATTGTCTAACACAGGTACATCAACAGCTTGCAGTGTTCGAGGGCGAAGTCTCGAGCCTGGGCTGAGAGCACCCCAGCCTGCTGCCCAACCATACTGTCCTAAGAAGTCTGACCCTCGTTCTGGGAGACAAATTGGTGCTGGAAAATAAAATATGGTTTACAATAAATTGCTCTTGTATGGACTGTATTTTACATAGACATATATGAATTGACCAAGGAAGTAAGAATGATATGCGTTGACATGGTAAAAAGAGAACGATATACTCTTTGCTTCTCTTTCTGGCCGTGACCACGCTCACGTGAGTGAGGAACGTGCGTTCGGGCTGTTTCGTGCGTGTTCGCTCATCCTCATCCACTGTAGAATAGACAAGGATTATCGTTCTCTCTCTTTTTATCTAACTGTAATTTCCACTTACACGACCGTCCATTGCATGGTCTATTCTTATGTGTCTATGATATTTTATTTATATTAATTTGAGAGGTAACCGATTAACTCAGATAATAATTTTAGTGAACTTACAGAACAGTATTAATTATGCTGTAGTATTTTCTATTTATATGTTACATAATTTAGGTTTAACGATGGGCTTCTGATGAACCAAAAATTATTATCTATATTTAGTAGTAATTGTAAGAAATTAAAAAAAATTACTTAATAACCCATATTCATTATACTTACCTATATGAGGCATGTAGTGTACATTTCTATCAAGAGTCAGTACAGCAACATCAAATCTATCGGCTTGCGGTGTGAATTTGAAGAGCGGATGGACCTGAAATATATAAAATAATAGTTATGTTTCGATGTTTTAAAAAAAATACTCATTTTATTTAGACATTTTTACCAAAATTTCAAATTCTTGCAAAGTATTCTTAGGTTACCTTAATTTTATCGGTACAGTACTTCAAGTATTTATTTATAACGGAAGAAGTAACTTGTGATTTTATGTTACAAGTTGGCAAGCAAGAACACGGCGCACCTTATGGTAAGCGGTTGCTGTAGCCTATGAGTACGCACAACACCTCGAGATATAGGTTCTTAAACCCCTTTGTCCAGTAATTTCACCAGCCTACGGTGCCGTTCAAACCAGAACACAATAATATTTAAGCATTACTGTATGGCGGTAGAATATTTGACACTGCGGTGCTACCATCCGTGTGACTGATTGTACTGGTGGAATAATATATTTTTTCTTTTTTGGTAACGGAGAGGAAATCTGCTACCAGATACCCGGCTTCCTGGGGAGGAGAACAGGGTTATGTGGGGTTCCATGACAAGATGGTAACGTCATGAGGACGCACTAAAACCTCCTCGGTGGCCGACCTCAGTGCGATTGACAAGTTACGGGAACTCTCGTAGAACTAACCAACGCGACCTGACAATCACTGTGCTTCGGCTAGCGGAGCTCGGTCCCGAGGGGGGCGAGATGGGTGAAATAATATCTGCTGTGACAGAGATTATCCCAACAGATAGGGTCGTCACGTAACAATATACCAAACTGTTTTTCACTTTATTTGTACAAGTAATTAAGAAAACGTACCTTAATTGATCTCACACCAAATGTATAAGCTGGTAGTGGTTCAGCGGCTGAATTGATGACGTAGTCGCCAAGCGTGACGCGTACGTGACGAGGTTGTGCACGTGCCACACAGTGACCTGCCGTAACTACGTGTCGCCGGGATATAAGAGAGCCACCACATCTGAAACATGTTAAATATATATTTTATTTTGACTATATAAGCTTTAACCCGACGTTCGCTCAGTTGCGTATATTGGACCCGCACAGTGACATTGACATTTTGAGTGGCGTTTCAATACTTCTCAATAGCTGTAACTAATGGTCTCCCGTCCCCGCGGGATATCGCTATTCAATCGTGTTGTGACTACAGCAGTGGGTAAATGCAGTTAAACAAGAAAAAGGTAAATATGACCCAACCAAACCCAACCATTCTAGAAAGATGATTTCCGTGCATAGAACTTTCTCGAACCCGTGTTCCGCGCTATATAGGCGTAGACTGAGTCATTCGGTTACGAGCGACGAGCGAAGAAACTACAAGCGGGACAAGTGATCAAGTGCGAAAAATCTAGTGACCTCTATCCTTCTGTACTACGATTGACCTGTGACTTGGTTCTTCAGTTTTCCGAACCGGTGGTAGCGCTTGACGATTCAAAAGCACTATTTAAAAGTCTACTTGAATAAAAATAATTTTGATTGATTGGAAACATGGTATAGTAAAGCAAAGTGATTAAAGATAAATATATAATAAAGTGGCAGTTCACAATTTTTTACGGTAATTTTAATGGAAAAAGTTAATCTTCAATATAATACGAAAGTGAGTTTGCTTCTGATGTTTTCTCGCCTATACCGCTGAACTGATTATGATGAATTTTGTTATAGATATAATGGGACCATGAAGAAGGTTATAAAGGAGTGAAGGTTTGTATGGTACCAATTCATTTTATATTGCGTTAAACGCTACAAACTCAACGGCCCCCATTACTATAGTGATATCCCGTGTCGGGGGCCGGAAATATATACAAGAATAAGGTCAAACGCACCCAGACCAAAACAAATGCATGTATGGTCAATACAAACAAGTGCTCCGAGCGGGAATCGGTATCGACGTGAGCAAACCCATGGAAAATTTTTAGTTTTTGTTATTTCTTACCCCAAAACATCCTTGTGGAATGAGTTCCCTGTAGAGGCTTCCCAACACGCTACAGTATGAGGATCTTTTAGGTAGGTTACAAAAGTTTTTAAGGGATCAGCAACACGTATCCGATACATCTAAGGTTGCAGGCGTTCATAGGTTTTCTACGGTCGTAGAGCCATGCTCCCAGCACAAGTGAGCCGGCTCGACCGGGAGTACTACCCTATCACAGATAATCGGCGTAAATTAACAGCATTAGTAGGTACTGTTGCGTTTTGTGCGAAGAGTGAGAACGCGGGGATTTTTCCTTCTCATTATATTATTCGTAAGGTTGGCAACGCGCATGTGATACTTCAAGTATCGCTCGCAATCAAAGGTTGCGGTAACTGCTCATCATCAAACGGATCGTAAGCTTATTTGCCATCATAGGGTATACGAAAATTTGTAAAAAATAGCTATTCGAATTGGTTAAACATGACGGGAGTCGATACAATATGGCATGGATGTAAGCGGATGTAGGTGAATGCTACTGTCATGACATGGTGACAAACGCAATGAGGTAACTAGTTTTATGCCAATCTTTTTTTTTCAATCGAAAACGTAAAATATAACTTCTGTTTGAAGTAACTTTAATAGCTTCATTATACGTTGTTATCTGATATGAGATGTGGCGTTGTGGCGCTGTGGGTAGCGAGTCTGCCTTTAGTCTCGACGGTTGCGGGTTCGATTCCCGCTCGGGCAGGTGTTTGTTAAAATTTCTGTCTCGGTCTGGGCGTTTGTCCGTGTGGGTCTCCCACCGTGCCTCGGAGAGCACGTTAAGCTGTCGGTCCCAGTTATTATCAATAACATCTGATAATAATCGTTAACTCTTGATAAGTAAATTGCTCTTATCCAATGAGTTACTGGTTCGCCCTTAGGGTTGCAGAGGTCAGATGGCAATCGCTCTGTGTAAAAATTAGTAACCTGTCAAATCCGGATAACAGTAATAAACAGACCCAGGGTACATAAAAATACCGGGAATAATGCTAGGATGAAGATCTGATATGAGAAGTGGCTTCAATATTATTGCATACTAGCTTTTGCCAGTGGCTTCACCCGCGTTAATAATGATTTTAAAACAGACTCCAATCCCCCCTTTACAAACTTTCATGAATGTTATATTTATTTATACCGAATCGAAACCTAAAAAAAACTTCTAGCCCTAAGCATGACGATACTTCCACAAATCTTTTTACATTATAATATTGCTTAGAGGCCGTCCATTAATCATGTGATGATTTTCTTAGTAATTTTTAACCACCCCTTCCCCTTGGTGATACGTGGTGAAGTTTAAGACTACCACCTCCTTCCCCTACCCAAAATCACGTGTATTTTTAGTACTTACAAAGAATCTAAAATTTTCTAGAATATTAACTTTAAATGCAGGTATAAAATATAATGTAATTTTATTCTGAAATAAGAAAAATGTCTATATAGAAAGCCTGCAGATTGTTTTTGTGTAACATATCTAATGTACATTGTCCCCGGACCGTGGATTGGCAAGACTTTTTCAACACTAACAACTGGATAACCATCTTGCAAGTCAGTTAACATTGTGTTTCGTTGAAGATCAACGTAGGTATCATCAAGGCACCTCACACTACACGCCATTTTCGTTTTAAAATTGCGCGTTTTACCAAAATACATACACGTGATATCTCACTATACTTCCCTCCCTTGTGATATTTTGTGATTTTCGCTTAACCCAAAATGGAAGTAATCATGCAATTTAACATAAAATAATATATAATTTATACATAAATTAAGAAGAGGAATGTGCGAAAGTTTTAAAGCTCACAAAAGTATTTCTAGATTTTATACAATAATTTTACAACCACTTCTATAATTAATAATACCAACATGCAAATAACTATAATATGTACATTGAAATTTTTATATTGCCTTTTAAAATTATAATAATTAACAAAGTATGCAATAAGAAAATTGGCTTCTGTCCTTTATCATCAAGTTTCTTTTCTTAAAATAGCAGAACTAAAATCATATGTATCAATTATTTAATAAAAGTAAGTTTATAAGATTAGAAAATAGCCCAAAGCCACTAGGAACTACAGATTTCTACCTAATTTTGTACAATATTCGAAGAAATCTACAATACCTATCGAAATCTATACAGTGCTGACTCTTTCGCACATTTACCTCTCTATCCAACACTGCTTCCAACCGATAAGCTCGAATATTGACATAAGCATGTTGCATCTGTAATATTAGAATTAGTATGTTTATTAATAGTGTTAATATAGATTTCTACCAAAATGGATTGTTCTTAATAAAAACTACCAATTTTTTAAGTAAATTTTATACATGAAAATGTTAAATTTTTGTAACTATTTAATGATAATATATATTTTCTGTTTCACAATTTATACCAAAATCCATTTTGGTAGAAATCGGGGTTGATATTTCTTAAAATTATTATACATTTTGTATACAATATGTATTAATATGTTAATTGGATTAATTGCCATAATTAGTATTGTTATATAATAATTTATATTATAATTACAAAAATAAGTACTATAATTTTATTAGTCATGGTTACAATTTTTGCAGATTTACAATATTTTATATTATTTACATATTATATTAAATTATTATTTAAAAAGTCGTAACTGAAAAAATTAAAATTTGACTTGACTTGACTTATATTGTAATTTTCTATTCAATTAGGGATGGGCAAGTGAAAATATCGATAAATCGATAATCCATATATTTTTAACTGTATTCATTATTATAGTGTAACAATCTACATTCGATTCCCCAATATTCTAAATAAATGATCGGCTGTGTTTTATTAAAAAACTTTTTGAATTCAATCACTTTTATAAGCCTTTTAAATCAACGAAACTATTATAGAGGTAAAATGACCAATGGCGTATTTATAAGAGCGCGATTGTAGGAAATTTTGCCGTGTCAAAACGGAGGTCCTTTCATTTACATGAAAAAATAAGGCAGCGATTTTTAAATTTCGACAAATGTAATTTCAATATGGTCGTAACTTTTCAAATTAGATATGAATTTATAAGAACGACCCTATAAGAATGTCAACGACAAATGGAATAGAAAGAGAAGGAAGACAAGATTGTCCCTCTCATATATTTATAGGGATTTGAAGCACGATACAGAACTTATTAATATTTATATAAATAAATATCACAAAAATGATAATTTAATTATTGTCTGATATAGAATTCTGAAGATCAGAACTTATCAAAATATAAGATCTTAGTACCCAAGATAGCTGATCTGTATATTGTTTATAATTAGACGTATGTATAAATAGTCTCCAAGTAAAATGACTGTGACATACGGACAGACAGACGGACATGACGAAATTATAAGGGTTCTATTTTTGTCATTTGGCTACGAAACCCAAAAACTAAACATTTTCTTTAAAATCACGTTTATACGTGTAATTCAGTCTATATGACGTCATTAAAACATATTTTTAGGTCCTCTTATTATAAGTTGTTTTTAAACTAGTTCAATAAATAACCTGGATGATCCGATGCGTATGTAGGCTTGCCAGGGGAAAGTGCCGAAGCCGGCATCATCACCACCGACAATTCTTCTTTGGGCTGTTTGCTTACCGACCGCTACTCCACAACCTGTAAAAATCGAAAAAAAAAAAATTAAAAAAAGTTATTAAAATCGAGATTATTTCGCAACAGACCGAAAAGGGTATTAGTGGAGCCATGCTCCTCCCATCATAAAAGAGCCGTCTGATCAGGGAAGTACTACCCTCTCACGGAATATCGGCTTAAAGTAATAGAGTACTGTAACTTTAAGCCGATATTCCGTGATGGTTTTCTTAATAATTTTTAACGGATGCTTGATGATGATTTTTTTGTGATGGTGAGGTTTAAGATTACCACCCCCTTCCCTACCCAAAATCACGTGTATTTTTAGTATTTACAAAGAATCTAATTTTTTTTACAATCTTTAAATACAGGTATAAAATATAATCTTCTATTATATATATATATATTTTTTTTTTCTTTATTAAGGAGCTTTTTCGCTTGAGCGAATATGCCGCTCCGTACATGATTTAACAATTTATAATCATAACTAAGTTAATTAAAACAAAAACAAACTAACTACTACATAATATACTTAAAAAATATATAATCATCTATTTCTGATGCCTTGACTTACTAGGGTTAGTATCATCTTGGCGTTATTTGAATGTGGGGCAGATAGGTAAGAGTTACACAGTCCAATGGCACAATTATTAAATAACCGTTTTCTAATATCATTGTTTCGGACACATTCCATTAGAATATGAAATGCATCCTCATTTTTGTTGCATACTACACACATTGGTGAGCTTACTTTTCGCATCAATCTTCTATTATATTATAATATTCTTAAATAAAGGACCATGATAAAAAATGGTTGCAGGTTGTTTTTGACTGACACTAATAGTAAAGACGTAACTAATAGTAAAGAAATGGTGTAATCATCCAAAAAACATATATTGTGCTAGTACGTAACAACAGAGTACTGTCACTTTGCCGATATTCCGTGAGAGTTTATGGTAAGTGGTAGTAAAGTTCAAACGCGAAGGTGGCTGATACAGTTGCCAAAGGCTTTATTATGTATAATCTGAATCTCAGAAACTGCTCCAACGATTTTTATGAAATTTAGTCTTCTTCTTCATCTTAGCATTATTCCCGGTATTTTTATGTACCCAGGGTCTGCTTATTACTCTTATCCGGATTCGACAGGTTACTAGTTTTTACACGGAGCGATTGCCATCTGACCTCCGCAACCCTAAGGGTGAACCAGCAACTCATTGGATAACAGCAACGTTGAGTGTGCAGCGTTTATTTATTTGTTAATTTACTTATCAAGAGTTAACGATTATTATCCGATGATATTGATAATAACAGGGACCGACAGCTTAACGTGCTCTCCGAGGCACGGTGAGGAGACCCACACGGACAAACGCCCAGACCGAGACAGAAATTTTACCAAACATCTGCCCGAGCGGGAATCGAACCCACAACCGTCGAGACTAAAGGCAGACTCGCTACCCACAACGCCACAACGGTGTCGAACGGTGTCGTTTTTATGAAATTTAATATGTTAGGGTTTTGGTGGCGATAAATCGATCTACCTAAGATTCATTTTTAGAAAAGGTCGTTTTATCCGTGTTTTCAGGCCATGAAAACCCCGGTTCTGGACCAGATCAGCATAGCAGGAGCACATCATATTATTCAATTCAATTCAATTCAAAATCCAATTCAATTCTGTCAGTATACGTATAAATATATTTTGTCATGGTATGAAATATTTATTATTATTATTAAATAGCTCAGCGTAGACTGTCATTTGAATCGTAATAAGAGGCAATGGTAAGCCCCCAGGTTTATTGTTTCGTATGTACACATTTTAAAAACATTGTAATTACTCTACACTGTCCCTAAAGATACACTTTATTTTTGTGTAAGTTGATTGAAACAAGTTTTTTAAATACCTTGGTAAGGCACCTTTTTTTCTTCGATTTTCTGTAACAGTTTCGGAAATCTTATCTTGAGAAGTCGCATAGGTACAGAATTATTTAGTATCATTATAAAAATCACTGTAAGACGCCACATATTTATATTTTATTACATCGTTTTTTAAAACACACAAATAACTTTTAACCTACACTTCACAAGAGCTATTTGTATTTATTTTAAAAAATATAAGATTTTGAAAAAGAAATCTATATACGTCTTCAATATTATAATTATTGAAGTCAACTGAAAACGCGGCTTATAAAAAATTACATAAGCAACCGGTTCAGTATATAATATGTTAAAAGGAACCGAGTTCTGGTTATTACTCAATAGTGTCTTACTTTACGGAAATTCATGGTTCATGAACCAGTTAATTTCATTATTTTATGTGTATTTTACGGTCAATATTTATCAAGAAAGTTGATTAAGTTTTTCTGAATAATGTTGTGTTATTGAAACCACTAAAGGGATTGTTGTGACGTAATGGTTATTGTCATTATTTAGCATGCTTTTGATGTTTTTACCGAATTCAAAGACATAAGAAAGATAGGACAGGACACCCACCCTTGAACATCATGGACATTGGACTCTTATACCCATCTATCTTCTTTGTAGCATTATTCCCGGTATTTTTTTATGTTACTAAGTTGGCAAGCAAGTATAAGGTCCACCTGATGGTTAGCAGTTGCCGTAGCCTATGAGCGTTTGCAACTCCTTTGCCCAGTAATTTCACTAGTACCCTAGTGCCTTTCAATGTGGAAGACAGGAATGCCACAGACACTACTGCTTTGCTGTAGAATATTTGACACTGAAGTGGTAGCTACCTAACTGGCCTCTTGCAACAAAAGACCTACCACCAGTGTGACTGATTGCACTGGTTGAATAACCTCTGCTGTGACAGAGATTATCCTAACAGCGGGCGATTGGGTAGTCACTTCCCGAAGCCAGACGTTTTTACCCAGAGTTTTCTTACAGGGCCAACTCCGATCGCGAGAGTTACGAGTTCGACCGCAATAGAATAAGAATTACTTGAAAAAGCATTGCCACTATTCTTTAATAAAATATTCAAATTAAAAGTATATTTGTGTGAGAACACCAAACATGTCGACATGTCGGGGTTTTCATTTGAACATTTAGTTACGGTAATTGGTACCCAAACTTGTTTGCCAACTTCGTGATAGAAAAAATGTAAGGTCCAAATGCGTTGGTATCGCATATTACAGAATTTCTTACGTAGGTTAATAGCTTGTATTTTCGGTCAATCACTTTTAATTAGTTCCAGTATTTATCATGCTTGTAGAATTGTTTCCTTGTTTCGTATTTCGGTCAACGGCACTTAAGTTCTAGGTTTCTAGGTTTAACGTGTGAATTTGTATTTTAAGTGGAAAATCATTTGTTTTAATGCTAAATATGTGGTTTTTTTTTTTTTATGTTAAAGTTGGCAAACAAGCATACGGCCCACCTGATGGTAAGTGGCTGCCGCAGCCTATGAGCGCTTGCAGCACCATTAGTAGGTGCCACTCGCGCGTTGCCAACCTCGAGATATTAGTTCTTAAATCTCGTTCGCCCAGTAATTTCACTAGCGTACAATGCCCTTCAAATTGGAACACAGTAGTGCCTAAGCACTACTATTTGGCGGCAGAATATTGGACACTGCGGTGGTACCTACCTAGCCAGCCTCTTGCAACAAAAGACCTACCACCAGTGTGACTGATTGCACTGGTGGAATAATCTCTGTTGTGACAGAGGTTATCCCAACAGCGGGCGACGGGGTCGTCACATCCCGCCGCCTTTAAAAAAGTTTTTGGAAAAGACCTTGGTCTTTTGAGATCTTGAGAGACTTGTCTCTCAGAAGGATTAGAATTAACAAAGCTGTGGCGTAGCGAACCCGCCTCAAGCGCCACAGGTCGCGGGCTCGCTTCCCGCTCCGCTGTTTTTAATAACTCAAACAGGTATGTTTTCCGGTTTGGCTGTATTTGTCCTTGTCATTGTGAATGTTTCCGGCCCCCGACACAGGATTTAACTATCCTAATGGGGCCGTTGAGTGTGTAGCGTTTATTTATTATTCATTATAGGTTAAGGCATGTATGTTTCCAGAGAAATTAAGTATTCGTCACTTATTCCAAATTACATCTGTGTGCTATTTGTTGTAGAAACACCTGGGTCATGGAGTGTTAGAGCTAAACAATTTCTTAAAAATATTACACCCCGACTTATCCTTCACAGGTGACAAGAGAGCTGGTTCATTTTTCGCTCAAAGATTGCGATTCAGTTCAAATTGTATTCGCAACCATCGGCTTTAAAGACAGGTTTATTACTAATACGCCAGAACGTCTACTCTAATAATGTAAACCCTGCTTTATAAGGAAGGAGAAAGATTCCAACTTGAACTTTCACGGTTTGCGGTTGGTTCGCGGTTTTAGTGATGATAAGGAAAATGCAGAAAGTCTTAATATGGAAAGCACCAAATGTGTACGGATATCAAAATTTCGTATTAATAGCCTTCGACTCTCTTACCGAAAGCCTCCGCTTTCCGTCCGTCTGTCTGTCTCATGTTATTCGCATATCTCAAGAACAGTAATAGACAAATAGTTTTCAGACTGTGTATGTGTGTGTGTGTGTGCGTGTGTGTGTGTGTGTGTGAGTGTGTGTAGATTTGCTATGGCATCTATAATAACAAATAATAAAAGCAAATTAAAATATAAGTTAAGGTCCCCATACAATTGATATTTTTGATCTACGGTCGTACGGAACCCATTATGTGTAAGTCGATCAGATTTAAATATTTTCTTTGAAATCACTGGTTAGCGGAATTACGAAACCGTAAAAAGAGATTTTGATAAGCTTCATCCTAGTAACTGCTGCTTGCCAAACTTTATTATATATAACCCCGGTTGAGCATTTATGACGAAACAGCAAAATTTTGCTTATAGCTAGCTTAATTTATAGTTAGCTTAATTTTAAATAGCTCTATACAATTGGAACGAACCTCGTTCTCATCTCGCGTTACACATTCTAAGCCAGATCGAAAATTAAGACGATTTTTTCAACACAGAAAACTTTCTACAATGGCTGTATCGTCATTTTTAGAGCTAGAAGCTTTAAACTTATTTTTAGGTTGTTGATTCGATATAAATAAATATGACCAACGTACACAGACCGATATAACCAACCGACGAAAGTTAGGCGTCCTAAGCACGTCCTGCAAGACCCTGTCGATAGGATTACATTAGAAAATGCCCATTACACAGCACAGACACGCACACAACACCGTCCTCGCCGGCGAGGACGAGGTCTTTTGTTTCGCACGTCGCGTAGCGCTCACACCGTCGGGTGAGTCTATCGTATAGAATGCGCTCGGAGCGCTGCCTCCATCTCCGATGACGTCCTTAGCCGTGGTTCGGCTTCGCAGGAGGCACCCTAAGGACAGAATCAAATTTGAGCCTCCGTGAGGGCTGCCCCTTTATCACGGCTGAGTCTCTGTACTCGGCCCTCCGCCCGGTGACGCTGTCAAGGCCAGTAGGCCCAACAGTACACATTCCGAAAAAAATCGCCCGTAGGGTTGCGGCGATGGCAATCGCTCTGGGTAAAAACTATTAGCCTATAAAATCACAGAATTTAAAATACCAGGATTAATGCCAAGAAGAAGAAGAAGATTTGTCTAAATTCATTGTTAAAAATAAATGTAAAACATTTAGTAATTTATCTACAATAACGTTACTTAAAATACTCCGATTATGGTACCAACAACCAGAATATAGCATTGTAACATATAGTTAACAACCGTGAAATTATATATGACAAGATATGCAACCTGCTTGGTTACGAAAAAAACTTATCATCATTGTTGCAGATTTCAACCAATTACAACTAATGGTCTAAGAGCTCGTGACAAAAAACTGCAAGTTTATATTTAGGTTAATTTATTAATACGAAAAAAAACATTATCGTAGACTTATTATCTGCCCACGGCTTCACCCGCGTTAAAAGCGTTAATAAAACCGGCTGAGTGTATGTTGGATTCGTTCATAAAGGGTTCAGTAGCATTTCAGAATATATAAGAATAACGTAAGAAAATATTTATTTAACATAGTTCACGAGATACCAGTTGCAAAAAACGTCAAAAATATCAAGTTTCTTGTATACGTCCGCATTTTTTTAAACATACCGTACGTGAGATACAGCCAGCTAAAAGATCGACGGAGGGTCGAACAGTGGAGACCTATTAGAGGTAGGCAACCTCTACCCCTACAACCTCTGGGTACAGAATCCTAAATACAGCAAAATACAAGATAAATTATAAACTTATAACAAATGACCTATTTTACAAAATTATTCTTAATTTATGTGACCAATTTACAATGAATAAATACTGCTCATCATATGCACCAATGGTATTACGTAAACCATGTAAGCAGGAAGCTAGCTAGCATTATAATGAGTAAAACTGGGTCTATATTATTTAAATATTCTAAGTGGTGTGTGTCCTTGACTAACGTGATAACCTTGTCATGACTTTCAGAAATATTACATACAATAAGTCATACAGGACCTATGGTTTCGGCCAAACAAGTTCTGGCATGGTCTATGAATTTGCAAACGTGGTTTCTATGTTTCTAGACAGGTTCAAGGTTTTAAGACAGGCTTCTAGTCTAAAACTGCAGAAGCCTCAATAGCTCAACGGTAGAAGAGCCGACTTCGCTCCGTTAACGCGAGAGTCGAGGATTCGATCCTGACCCCCTTGGGCTATTGTCGTACCCAATCCTAGCGCAAGCTTCGAGCTTATTTGGAGGGGCAATCGGAATATTAGTAATGCCTTGAAAAAGTATTGCTAATATTCTTTATAAAACAAAAACTATAATGACTTATATTTTTGAAATTATTATTAGTTCTATTTATTTATTTAAATGAATATCATATCCGATGTAGAAGTGCTATTTTACAATAGACTACAAAAAGAATTAGCCTGTAGTAGTAAGCATGTTATTGCAAGAGGCCGACTAGGTAGGTGCCATTGCAGAGTCAGATATTCTACCGCAAAGCAATAGTGCTTTTCGGTTTTGGTTTGTGAGATTACTGGGAAAAGGAGATTTAATAATAAATATCTCGAGGCTGGCAACGCGTGAGTGGCACTAATGAATAGCTGTTCTGTTTCTGAAATATGAAAAATCAGAAAAATCTGTTTCGGTCTGGGCATTTCTCTTTGTGTGTCTCCCCATCGAGACTTCGAGAGCAAATTAAGCTGTCAGTCCCGGTTGTTATTATTCTTGATAGCTAATTTGCTCTTATCAGTGAATTAGTTCGCCTTTTGGATTGCAAAGGTCATATAGCAATCGCTCTGTGTAAAAACTAGTAACCCGTCAAATCAGGATAAGAGTATTACAGGATAAGAGTATTATCAGAACCTGGGTAAATACCGGGAATAATGCTAGGTAGATGAACGATTGTACGAATTGCAACCATCCTAAGTCCATGCAAAACTTTTTATTTATTTATTTTATTTTTAGGATAACCAACAGTAGATACATCAATTAGACATTTCAATAAAGATCAGTTATTCGATAAATGTTCTACTAATTATAGGTCATCACATCATTCATTAGAAAGCATCACATTATAAAATATAGTCAGTTATTACAAGTCAATAAAAATAAAAATACATAATGATCATTAAAAATTGTTAACAAATTATAAAATTATTAAATTTAAATTTCATTATAATATAAAGATTTACATAATTTATAAGATTTACATAAATAAATAAATAAATAAACGCTGCACGCTCCACGGCCCCCATTAGGATAGTAATATCCTGTGTCGGGGGTCCGGAAACACATACAAAGACAAGGACAAATACACCCAGACCGGAAAATATGCTGGCATGGTCAATACAAACATATTATGTTCCGAGCGGGAATCGAACCCGCGACCTGTGGCGTTTAAGGCAGGTTCGCTACCGCTACGCCACAACGTTGTCAAATTTACATAATTTTAAAAAAGTAGAAAATGTCACAATTCTTGTGAATAAATACAATAATCAATAACTTGGTCGATTTAACTTTTAATTAAAATGGATTAGCACTATATTGATATTCAGTTTACAAACGAATTGACACACTTAACAATGTTTATATACGTGATATGTATACAAATATATTAAGTAACATGATATGTATTATGTCATATGGAAAGTTGCAGCTGACTTGTTTGACCAACTTATTGAGTTAGTAGGTAATGATTACGTCATAAAATACTTTTGAAAAGAGGTTTATTTTGTTGATTTTTTTTGCATTTGTTTATGTCGAATTTGTTGTAGTAGAAGTCATATGTTTACAGAAGTACTTTAACTGTAAATG
Source organism: Hestina assimilis (assembly GCA_023373885.1). Lineage (NCBI taxonomy): Eukaryota > Metazoa > Arthropoda > Insecta > Lepidoptera > Nymphalidae > Hestina > Hestina assimilis. The sequence goes on along the minus strand of CM041767.1, from coordinate 3,410,570 downwards.
GGGGGCTACCATCAACTTTTAGTATACAATTCTATTGCATGCTATGATATGATAGGTCCAAATTTAAATCGCCGTATTTGTTCATTGTAGACCTGGTCTTCTAACGGTATTCTAAAATCATTATCAGGAAAAATGGAAAATCTTTTTGGTAAATATTGACAAAAATTACATTTGTTAACTCCAAGTTTTAAATCCAGAAATTTTACTAACCTACAATGCCCTTCAAATCGAAACACAGTAATGCTAAACAGACTTGTACTTTGCGGTAGAATATTTGACACTGCAGCGGTACCTCCTTATCCGGCCTCTTGCAACAAAAGACCCACTACCAGTGTGACTGATTGCACTGGTGGAATAATCTCTGCTGTGACAGAGATTATCCCAACAGCGGGCGATGCGGTCACGTCCCACAACGCCTATAATAATCAAAACCAAAAAGAAGAAAAAATTCAACAATAAATCTTATAAGAATTATTTTCACTTCTCTATTTTATTATGATCATTGTAATGAAATAGAAAAGTAGGAATGATTATTAAAATGTGATATAAAAATCCAATTGATTGTGTTGTATATTTCTATCATAGCATCGCGTTATACTGAGCTATATCTTAGCGGAACATTTGCTTAATAACTTTGAATGGATGTAAAACCGTTAAAGCGTAACAATAAGCCGATACGGATACAAGCGGCTGTTTATAATGTATGTATGTCGAACTTTCCCTTAAAAAATCGAAGTCTATACGTTTCTGTTGTAACTTTTGTGAATTCTTTGTTGACAGTTCGTGTAATGTTTTAAGTGAGATCTGTAGCAAATAACAATTGCAATCTACATCAAAACGAAGAAAGCAATTGGAGAAGTAGTCATACCACTATTTTTTTTTATCAAACCCGGGTGGCAAATGACTCCTTCCTGATGGTAAAGGGAAGTGGAGTCGAAATGTGAAGGTGGCTAATATGGTTGCAGAGTGCGAACTGCATTAGCCACCTTCGCTTTGCCTACCTGCAATATGCCTCTTCACGCCTCTTTTAAAGGGCCCCATGTTGTAGGAACACGTGTTCCGGTACAGTTTTCCATTTTTGACGCGCGACAAAGAAAAGGATTGGCATATATGGATTTGTTCACGATGGAATCGATGCCACAGTTAGTCGATAGCAACGCAACTAGTGAAGTTACTGGGCAAAGGAGATTTAAGAACCAATATCGAGGTTGGCAACGTGGAAGTGACACCTAGAAGGAAAAGTTGTTGCAAGCGTTCACAAGTCACGACATCCGCTTCCCATCAGGTGGTCCATTGGCTTGTTTGCCAATTTATTCGCATAAAACTCGACTCGACTTCTCTGAGTTTGACCGGGGAACTACTAACTGCCCTCTCACAGAAAATCGCCTTAAAGTAACAGTATCTGTAGGTACTGTGCTTTGTGCGTTAAGCACTTCCGGACTCCCGACACAGGATATTAATATCCTAATGGCGACCGTTGATTGTGTAGTGGCTATTTATGTTTATATATTTTTCACTCGGAATATATTTTCCGCTCTATCTGACACACAAAAAAACAGTTCCTATTGTATCTCTTACGAAATTTTGTTTCGTAACAAGAAGAAATTTGCTAACAATAAAAAATTATACAGGAAACGAATTATAATAACATTCTTTAATAATTAATTTCCCATATAATCTGATGGACACGCCCTTTCATTGTTTCTTAAAATATCAAAATCTTGATCAAAACCAAAGCGGATTTAACGAATAGATTGACTGTGAGAGAGAGACGCTCATAACCGAGTGCATCCACTGATCGGTAAACCATCGGTAGGTTAAGCAACTTTAGGCTCGGTCAGTCACTAGATGAGTGATCGCATTGTGGTATTTCAAGTGAGCATCTCCGTGCTTCGGAGCGCACGTAGAAGACTTTGAGAGTTACGACGTTGAGGCGCAGCGATAGAGAACCTGCCTTAAGCGAGCAGTTGTTTGTATTGACCATACAAACAGTTCCAGTCTAAGTGTGTTTGTCCTTGTCCTTATGTTTGTTTCCCGACCCCCGACACAGGATATTAGTATCCTAATGGGAGTCTTTGAGTGCGTAGTGCTTAAAAAATTGGTTTGATTGATTTTTAAGTTTCCGTTCGTATAAAGGTTGACCATTATAATAAGAAATTTAATTGCACAATTAAAAGAAATCCCCACACAAGAACTTGATGTTTTTTTACGAGGTTACGGGACCCTATAAGTCCGAGTCCGAGACGCACTTGGCCGGCTTTTTATATCATCATAATTGGCAATCAACATCATGGCACGGTATGGCATTGGCATGGTTTTTTATATCATCATAGTTGACAAGCGTTCGTCACGTTCCGACGCCCTTAATATCCTGTCAATAGAAGTATGATTCGGATCTCCATGCTGGATTCTTACGAAACCAGATATACATGGATCTGAGTTTCTTCAAAGATAAGCTGCTCTCATGAAGTTTTCCTGGATCGTAACTTGACGAATTAGAAACACATATTGAGCATTTGAAAACTTACAACTGCTTGCTGTGACTCGTGATCTTCTATTAACGTCTTTGTTTTCCTTCCTTTGAGCAAAGAAATACTAAAGCAAACAGTTCGTTCTCATCTGAGATAAGGAAATAAGGACAAAAGGATGCAGCCGCTACTTTCCTTTTTTCGAAGCGACTCACGTCACTTTTGAAACTGTAACTTTGTTGTGAATAATGGGAAAAGTTTGAATTTTTAGTTATCAAAAGAATTTACTCCAACTGGCAATACTGCAGGAGCTGGAAAGCAGTCTCATAAATTTCAAATTTTGAAATTAGTGAGCATTTAGACTTATTTGCATGGCTGTGCTCGACTTGACGATCTTCCTGATCTTTGTATAAAGCTATACATCCATAAAATCTCACTATATATAATATTATAAATGTGAAAGTGTGGGTGGATGGACGGATGTTTGTTACTCTTTCACGCAAAAACTACATCACGGATTTGGATGAAATTTGCTACACACATAGTTCATACTTGGATTAACACATAGGATACTTTTTATCCCGAAAGAATGTTGGGTTCCGGTTGGATTATCAAAAGACTATATTAACGCGGGCGGAGCCGTGGGCACTGCTAGTTTTATTTTAAATTGAAATGTTAGTAGTACCAAACTAACAGCTTTTTATTGAATTCATATAAAATTATACATTATAGCTACATAGTATAAAACAAAGTCGCTTTCTCTGTCCCTATATCCCTATGTATGCTAAAAACTACGCAACGGATTTTGATGCGGTTTTTTTTAATAGATAGAGTGATTGAAGAGGAAGGTTTATATGTATAATAACATCCATTAAATAGTGGAGAAATACTGTTATTTTTGAGGTTTATAATGTGATGTCGTAAATAATAATGCAAGATATCGTATATAATATCAGTAATGATATAGGCTATATATTTTATACCCGTGCGAAGCCGGAGCGGGCCGCTAGTATTACAATAATAATAAAAAAATCTTTTCTTTCTTTCTTTCTTTGTCTGTCTTTCCGGCTGTTTGTTCCGGCTAGACTCCGAAACGGGTGGACTTTTATTTTAAGCCTACTTTTACTTTCGTTTTAGAAAAAGAATTAGGGATCCTCGCCAAAGAAAATCTGTAGACCACGTGAGCAGATCCGCGGAAATAGCTAGTTTATTACTAAAGATGAGTAAGGGGATTTTGATCATTGCTAAACTAGTCGTCTGTAGTGTGGACATTTTGAAGAGGCAAAATTGTGCAAACTTCCTGTTATTAATGTTTTTTATGTTGAAATGATTACTAGTGTTGCTTGTTCATTATTATAGGTTCCTTTCTTGATACGTCGTAAAGATGAATTTGACGGGAAGTAAGTAGGTATAACTATTAGCGTGTGGGTCAAGTTATAAGCGTTAAATTGATGATAACTGATTTCAATAATATAAAACTACTCGCCCAGCTAACAATGTATTTTATGTAATTTAAAAAATATTGTAAAATAAAAAAAAATCACTTGTTTAAAATAAGTATTTAGAAAAATTCTATTTTGCAAATTCTCAAAAATTAAAACTACAATTAACTAATTAAAACGAAATAATTTAGTCCAATTTTAATATTTTAATGAACCAATAATTAAGAGTACTTAACATGAAAAAAATGTAAATTTACCCCAGAGTTATGAATTTAATTTCATTTATTTATTTGCTTTCACCATGTGTTAACTAAGGTACACGTGACACATCATATAATGATATAGAAATATCATATAATGATATATAATACTTAGATAAAATAAAAATAAAAATTTAACCAAAATTAAAAACAAAATATCGGAATTAATTACTATGTGTACGTTAACCAAATGTCAATATCTTTTGGCAGCTATCAGATTTATTGGGCTTTACTAAATTAATGTAAGTTACATATCAATAATTATTATGGATTTGAAAATTCTCTACTTTTAAATAGTGATTGCAATACATTGATAGATCATATAAGCAATGTGTATACTTGTGACATGTTAGAATGTACTTCTTCTTCTTAAATTTGACACGTTAAAGTCAAAATTCCCGCTAAAGCTTATGATTGCGCCACACAAGGCGATAATCGCGTTCGTCGACGCGTAGTTTCCGACATGCCTTCTTGACTTTCACTGCTTACTTATGCATAACGTTATAGTGTTTGTGCTGCTTTATTTATATATATTTTTTATCATTTTTGTAATGTTTTACGACATATTGATTTCAATCTTACCTATGTAATTAGTCTGTATAGTATAAAAAGATTTTTCGAAATTAAGTTGTATTTAAATTTTTACACGTTTTTTTTATTTTATTTGTTACTGTGAAAAATAAAATTATATTTTATTTTAGTAATTTACGGATCTGAAACCAAAAATAAAACAGTTATCAAATAACAAACAAGCAACACTTTCGCCCATCAATCTCCCGAACTATCATGACAAAATATTTTCTTGTTTTCAAAATTCAGATGATTTGACACAGACACGGGTATTTTGTCACACTACCATAATGTCATAGCAAATATTAGATAAGGTCTATTACTTCTATCACCGAACCTAACCGTTTGATGGATCTGGTATAATATCGAATGCTCATTTGTCTCATCTCATCATTTGTTTGACATCGTTGTGGCGTTGTGGGTAGCGAGTCTGCCTTAAGCCTCGACGGTTGCGGGTTCGATTCCCGCTCGGAGCAGATGTTTGTATTATTCGTACAGGCATGTTTTCCGGTCTGGTTGTGTTTGTCCTTGTCATTGTGAATGTTTCCGGACCCCGACACAGGATATAATTATCCTAATGGGGGCCGTTGAGTGTGTAGCGTTTATTTATTTATTTATCTTAAGGTAATAACTGACCGTGCTAAGCGAGCATACAGAGGAGATAGAAGGTTTCTTTTTATTGTTTAGATCGAATTACCGTCAGTTGTGTCTGTGCTTTGAAATTGTATGTCAGATTAGCGGTTAACCCGGCTTTGCTCACTTGAATAATAGTTTGAAATTAGGCACCCTTATTGCAATGCAGCTAAATAGTTCCCGATATTTTCATTATATCCTATTTCACCCTCTTCAAGTTTCGTTTTCGCGACAAAAAGTGGCTATATCTAATGTCCCATTCCATTACGATTCTGGATTCCATAAGACCGAACAGAAGACCTATTGAGATTATAACTTATAGTTAGTTTTTGTAATATAACATTTTTCCGGGATAAAAGGTATCCTATTTCTTAATCCAGGGAACAATCTATGCCAAATTACATTCAAGTTCCGTTCAGCTGCTTTTTGCGTAATTATTGACACCAAAATTGGTTAAAAAATCGAGATGAAAAACGAAGTAAATACAGACGAATTTATTGACGAATAATTTTTTTATTCGATGAGTTTATTAATACTATTGATTGTAAATGATTATTTTAGGTGATTCACAGATTTCTTAAAGAATAGTCATAAAGGATATGTAAATGTTACTTATATTACTCATACATTTTCACTGCAATTTGAGAAATTTTATGTAATTATAATTATATAATACTAGCTTCTGCCAGCGGCTTCGCCCCGTGAGTAACGATTTTAATGCAAACTCTGAACTGCCCTTTTACACATCTTGATTGTCATATTATATTTAAATCGAATCAACAGCCTAAAAATAAGTTTCTATATTTAAAGATGACGATATTCTATACAACTTTTCATCCTCCCTTTTCAACCCCTTACAAGATCTTTTTCGAAAAAAAGTAACCAACGCCCTTTGTCTAGACTATCTGTATACCAAATTTCATTTAAATTGGTTCTATTATTTTTGACGTGTAACATTTTCTTCCTCGCTTTTCTCCAATTTCTGGGAATCATTTCATAAAAAGGGACGGAAATATAAAAACATTTCATAAAAAGGGACGGAAGTATATAATAGAAAGCCGGGATCAGGATGAGAAGAGAAAATATAAAGGGAGCAGATTGAGGGAGATTGGGCCTCCGGCACTCTCACTCATCAAATGAAAGCAAAAGTACTTCTACTGTTCCTTTATGCCACCTGTACTTCCTCAGTCGAGGTGGCCTATAATATATGTGTTGTGTGGAGTGTAAAAATGCGACGAAGGAGAAACGGCTTAGTAATAAGGTTCGTTGACATCTTTTAGGTATGGAACCCTAAAACTATTTCTGTACGAATGAAAGAAATTATATACAAAGACATTAAAAGTGAATAATGATTTTAATACAAGTTTTGAACCTCCATTCCAACCCTTCGGGGTGAAATTTTAGTTCACAAAATTTCCTTCTGTTAGGTTTAGCAATGACAGACTTTCATAGAAACTTTTAACCCCCTTAAGGGTTGAATTTCGAAATATCCTTTCTTAGTGCGTGTTTACTTTAAAAACAACGTCTGTGAAAAAATCTACTTTCTAGGTCAGAGGGCTTAGGCTGGGCACCGATAAGTCAGTCAAGTCTGTACCTTTTATATATTATATATTTCGGAGAAGTTAATACTGAGGTTGTTTTGACTATTTGTGTTATCCTACGGAATCTTATTTGACAACGCCGAAACCAAAACCGCTAGTTCGCCGCCCCCCAATCAGTAACCGCCCTATTCCCCCTCTGCCTACACTTTGTATGAGTAAAAAAAGCGAAATTGTAGAAAATGTAAGAGGTAAGGCCAGGAAAAACCGCCACTGCATTGCCCACACATAATGATAGATGGCAAAGATTCTCACCGGTATATAACTAGAGCCCCTAGAGAAAACTTATAAATTCGAATAAAATTATAATAATACAACTATTTCGCGATTGGATAGCAATTGCATAAGCCTCTTATTCACAAGATCCGTTTACACAACGCTCTCAGAAACAGGTCTATTTGTTAATATATTATAAATATAAAATTTCTTATTGCAAACATATAAGGTTGATATTTGCTTGATAAGTTTTTGATAGTTAAGTAAGTTCGAATGTGTAACTGCTGGTTTGCGTTTTGGGTTTTTTTATTTGTTAATCTTTAACGAAATTAGTTAAATGGGTCTTTTATTAAGGAAATTCGTGTTATTGCTTAATAGAGATATGGCATTGATTTGGCTAAAAATAATGGTATTGTTTGCTTGACAGACCATTAGTATCACAAGTGGGCTGCTGATAAATAAATAATAAATAAATCACACAACGCTACACACTTATGAGGATATATCCTGTGTCGGGAGTTTGGAAACACAAATACACCCAATCCGGAATTTTTTGTATGGTCAATAAAAACATCTGCTACGAGCGGAAATCAAACGCGATCTTCCTTGGGTTGGCAACGCGCATGTGATACTTTCAGTATCAGGCGGACCGTATGATTTTTGGCCAACCGTCATGACATAAAAACTCACCAACCCCGAAAAAGCTTCGGCTTCTTGAAGCACGAAATGCAACGCGTGTACACGCGCATGTTGTATACGCTCGGAAAATAAAAGCTCTCAAAGTGCCCCATAATTTGGAACCTCAACTGCTCAATGGTAGAAGGACTGAGTCCGTTCCGTTAACGCGAGAGTCAAGGGTTCGATCCTGACCCTTTAGTCTATTGTCGTAACCACTCCTACCGCAAGCTTCGAGGTTATTTTGAGGGGCAATAGGGATATTAATAATGCCTTGAAATAACATTAAATAAATAAATAAACGCTACACAGTCAACGGCCCCCATTAGGATAATTATATCCTGTGTCGGGGGTCAGCAAACATTCACAATGACAAGGACAAACACAACCAGACCGGAAAACATACCTGTACGATTAATACAAACATCTGCTCCGAGCGGGAATCGAACCCGCAACCGTCGAGGCTTAAGGCAGACTCGCTACCCACAACGCCACAACGGTGCATTGCAATATTCTTTTAAAAAACTTAAGTCTCTCTAATAAAATTATTACATGTACCAAAATATTTAATGAAAATTACGAAAATGACATTAAATGGCCATATGAACATTCTTCTTCATCCTAGCATTATTCCCGGTATTTTTATGTACCCAGGGTCTGCTTATTACTCTTATCCGGATTTGACAGGTTACTAGTTTTACACGGAGCGATTGCCATCTGACCTCCGCAACCCTAAGGGCGAACCAGTAACTTATTGGATAAGAGCAATTTACTTATCAAGAGTTAACGATTATTATCAGATGTTATTGATAATAACCGGGACCGACAGCTTATCGTGCTCTCCGAGGCACGGTGGGGAGACCCACACGGACAAACGCCCAGACCGAGGCAGAAATTTTAACAAACATCTGCCCGAGCGGGAATCGAACCCGCTACCGTCGAGACTAAAGGCAGACTCGCTACCCACAACGCCACAACGGTGTCGGCCATATGAACATTAACGTTCATAATCCCGTTATTTAACTTAAAGACCGTCATAAAAGTTAAAAATGTCTTGTGTCATGTCATGAGTTTCTTTTCAAATATAATTTAATAACCTTTGATGGAATTGTTCTAGGTAAGTACTCTTTTCTTTTTATGTGTCATGATTATCATGTCAAACGTCAGCTTAATTTTAACCGACTTCAAAAGAAGGAGGTTATCAATTCGTCTTTTTTTTTTTTGTGCGCTTGTCACTCGATTACTCAGAGGCTGGGCCGATTTGGATAAATCTTTTTCTGTTTTATACCTGATTACAATAGTACAGTATTATTAATTATTATACAATGCAACGCCTTCTTTTAGAGAATTTATTTTTTGAAGTCAGTATTTTTTTCTAAAAAATTGTAACATAGTAAAATAATAAATAAACGCACTCAACGGCCCCTATTAAGATATTTATATAAACTTTGTTGGGGGTCTGGAAACATATACAAAGACAAGGACAAATACAACCAGAACCGGGCATATGCCTGCATGATGAATACAAACATCTGCCCCGAGCGAGAATCGAACCTGTGACCTTTATGATGTATATTAGACACTTACTCTTTTCTTTATGAAGGAGCAGACTCGATAAGGAAAGCACCACTTACCATCAGACCGCCGTACGATTGCCCATCTTTTTGACATTTTTACGGTAGTAGAGCCATGCCCCAGCACAAAAGGGCTGGCTCGACCGAGGAAGTACTACCCTCCCCTATGAGTTTGAGCACCGAAGGCCCAATCTCCCATCCCCTCTGTTCCCTTCTTTTTTTCCCTTCTCATCCCAACCCTCCTTTTCCTTGGGTTGGCAACGCGCTTGTGATACTTCAAACATCGCAAGTGTTCATAGGTTGGGTTGATTGCTTACCATCAGGCGAACCGTATGCTTGTTTGCCAACCTTCACGACATAAAAATAAAAATAAAAAAATAAAATAAACGCTACACACTCAACGGCCCCCATTAGGATAATTAAATCCTGTGTCGGGGGTCCGGAAACATTCACAATGACAAGGACAAACACAACCAGACCGGAAAACATGCCTGTACGAATAATACAAACATCTGCTCCGAGCGGGAATCGAACCCGCAACCGTCGAGGCTTAAGGCAGACTCGCTACCCACAACGCCACAACGACACCGTTGAAAAACAGTCACTGGCAGATGATAGTAATAAAATTATATGACGTCATAATCACATGACGATTTACACATCATGTGTGGGCTAAGCATAACATTTGAGAATAGATCGTTATGCGCCGGCGCACGTGAAAGCGCTTACGTAACAGCTAGAGATGCAAATAAGTCAGTGTCAAAAATATTTTGCCTCAATATTGCTATAATTATTTCACATTGTATTTTTAGCTCCGCAAAATTACTTACTTATTACTTAAAATTTCTAGAAGATATTACAACCCGACTCATTGCCTCCACAAGTGATGGGAGTGTTGGTTCATTTTCGCTCAAAGAACCGGGATTGCGATTCAGCGGGGAAATGTAGCTACCATTCTCCGTGAACGTGATTTGTAAGGTTGCAATTATTTGTTGTAAACTTAAAGTTAATTCAGATCAGTCAAACCGTGGCCGACGGTTGCATTTTGGACTATAGGCAAATGTTGTAGCTGAATAAATGTATATCACTATATACCTTATGCTATTGTAATAAGAACTATTGCTGTTTTCTGTGTTGCTCGGTGTACGTAAATCTGAAAATATCGAAGAATCTCGTATGCCTCGTTCAAGGACAATATTCTTAGCTGTATCTGTATGTGTGTCAAGATACATACCCAAACATAAACAAAATTGCAAAGATTGATGTTTGTATTGCCTGAGTATGAGAATTTAACTAATAACGCAAACTTCATTTGTTTATGTTGTACAAAATGAAGTTAGCTAGTTTCATCGCATTGATGTCTTATTTATGAAGGGGCACAAGTTAGTCTGACATTTAGTATGTATGTATGGACTGGCAGGTCCACAGTATACAGACTGACTTATAAACGCCCAGCCTAAGCCCCATGGACCTAAAAAGCTGAGTTATTACCAGTACCAGTAAACGAGAATTAAGAAAGGATTTTTCAAAATTCAATCTTTAAGGGGGTGAAAAGGAGGTTGAAAGTTTATATGTAAGTCCGTAATTTTTGTAACTAGAAGCGTGAAGCTTTGTTATTCGGCCAAAAACTTAAGATAAGAAATACGTGTTTTTGCATTTTCTAAAATTTTTATCTTGAAGGTAATAAATGGGGGTGTATTAAAATCGTTATTATCGAAGCTAGTATAATATAATTTGATCGCTTTAGGTATTTATCTTTGTGTAGCTTAAGTTTTTAAATGTGATCATAATAAAAATGTTGTTTTATTTTAATAATCAGATATTTTAATGAAATAATCATAATAGAAAATATAAAAAAACTTACCTGGAAACATAGACTCACTATCAACATGGACCGGCCTTTCATACAGAAAACATGTCACGGAATCGTTGGTGCCCTTTCGTTAATTCAACACCAACGCAACGGAGGGAAATTAGTAAACATACATTCGATTTTCGGCTTGTGTTAATGACCGGTGACGGGACGTGACGAACCAATAGCCCGCTGATTGCAGTGCAATCAGTCACACTGGTGGTAGGCCTTTTGTTGCAAGAGGTAGGTAGGTTGTTGCTAGGTATGTACCACCACAGTGTCAAATATTCTACCACCAAATAGTAGTGCTCAGACATTAGTGTTCCGGTTTGAAGGACACTGTAGGCTAGTGAAATTACTAGGCAAAGGAGATTCAAGAACCAATATCTTGAGGTTTGCAGTGAGTGGCACCTACTAATAGTGTTGCGCGGTCTCATAGGCTCATAGGCTAACTTGTAACATAAAAAAAGCATTTAGAATTTAGCGTACAGTGTTGCATTTACGAGTCTGTGGCTTTTATCTGTATGAAAGAGCCGGGTCTTAGTACATAGTGGGTCTATGCCTGAAAATGTAAAAAATTTGTACAAGCTGTTAATAATAAAATAAGAATATACATATATATATATACATTTAAATATATAGATAGATGTGAGGAAGCAAGACATAGTTAGAGAGCTTAGGAAGAAAATATATAAAATAATAGAAATTTATGTACATATAATACCTGCTTGTGCCTGGATCTAAAAAGAAATCTGGAACGTTCTAGAAATTTCTAAACTTCTAGCTATGTCTTGCCACACGACCACATCTGAGCTCTGTTAGTTTTGATTTCATTTCCTTCTTATCACACCGTCTAGTAATTCATAATAACATTAATAATAAACGAAACTTAATGATTTATTTGCATAAATGATTATAGTTAATTAAATTTTTGCAGACGAAAATAAGTCGTCTGATAAGGGAAATAGAGGTTATTTTATTTACTGGCGCCAAAAATCCAATATCGATGCGGTAACTCGGAACTTTGTAATAGAATTACGCAACGGTGTGATAGAATTCGGTGATTTTAAACACTTACTTTCATCGTTTATAACCGGACCGAAACTGTGCCCTTCGTTTGGTGAATACTCTATACTGTTTGTGTCTTGGACACCGAGCAAGCCGGCTTTCGCTACTCTGTGACAACAGCTCTTTAGCAACCCTCCACAAGAACCTTCTAGAAGGCCACCAACCATCCAGCAGTAGAAAAAAAACTCACAAGTCCCACCTTGGGAACAATTCTCATCGAACTGTGCGTCATCTTTCTTAGAATTATCATTTATATTCGAAGCTTCTGGAACATTGTCTAATAATCTACCTTTTCTTTTCTCATTTGTACTATAATCTTGTACTTTATTTGTACTTTTTAATTCTTTTATAATTTCGTTTATTTTTTTTATCTGTTCGTCAGTTATCGGTTTGAACTCTGGCAACACTGTTCGTGTCACGTTCGGATACACGTAGAAATTTCTTTTTATTTTCATTTCAGTTTGTATGAACATAGGTTTTATATATATTTCGTGTTTAATTTTTAGTTTTCTTTTTGTTTCGATGTATCGAGCTCGATGTGGGTCGTTGGCATCTGTTAGAATAAAAAAAAAAAGATTGAATATTTTACAATAGACAAGAAATAGTGACAGAAATAATAGAAAAATAATAAAGAAAAATATATATAAATAAGCTTGAAAGGAGAATACTATAATCATAACATTATATTAAAGTTTTTTTTTGTAACCAAAGAATATAAATTTTGGATAGTGTTACAATAAGCGTGAAAATAAATTAATTTCCCATCACCAATATTATACATTTTTTTACACATAAAAGAATAGTCCTTGATCAATTTCGACTACATCTTAGAACATGTATGAGACCAGAATATAATTCCTTAAAACAAAATAAAATTACCATACTATAAAAAAAACTGCATACTAAAATTACTAGCGAAACCATAGATTTAGAGTGGGCTAGATGCCGCAAACAGTCCCACCAAGCATGTCCAATATCTATGCTATATACAAATTGGACGAACTACTACTTTGATATTATGAAAAAATATCGGTATATTGAAAATATGATATTCAATTGCTGGATTGTCAATTGCTGGAGTGACGTCATCATAGGAATCAAAATAAGATAACGGGTGCGCTCACTGATTTGTGAAGGAATATAGGCACTGTCAATCTAAATGCTTAATGGTATATCATCAATTTGATAACAGTCCAGAAGTCAAGTCAGACGTCTATACGGACGACCTGAACAACTTTGAAACTAGGTTCGATTCAACATGCAGTATCTAGCCCACTCTAAATCTGTGATCGAACCGTTGACCTATTTTAAACGATAGAGGATTTATTAAAATGAATTGACATTTTGAGTATATGCAGTTGTTACGTTCTCACGTCTCGCGGATTCAACGAAATAACAGACCACCGGGTTTTCGCCGTTAATTTCATCGGAAACTTCAAAAGTGTTTAATCAAAGTTCACCGTATTAGTTTAATTCGTTGTAAATATTTAATTTTAATTTAAGATATTGTTTTAATTTTATATTCACTCTTGTCTCTCACATCGAGCAAGTAGTACTAGTTTTAAGTTTAGCCATGTAATTTTTTTTAAATTTAATTAAAGTAATATTAAGTAATTTTGTTTTTTTTTTGGACCCTCCACTGCCGTCGTACATAATTCAGTACACAGTGTTTATTTTTTATTTATTTATTTATTTATGTAGGTACATTATAACTTATAAAGTAACTTAGAACTTTAATAACTATGACAAGTGATTTTGAAGCGACATACATAAGTTATAACTCGGCTAGTAAGTGTAGTGTTTATGATTCCTGACTAAGTATGGATTACTTGTATTAAGGAGATTTAGCGCGCTTCCCGCCGCTAGACTTGCTGGCGCAAATGGACGCGAGGGTCTATGACCGAATCCGTGTCCTGCGTCAAAGCGGGGAAAACGTACCTCCAAATGTGCTCGGAAGGGTCAGACGGCAGGAGAGGCTTCGCATCCTTGAGACGTGGCACGCCCGCCTCCGCGAGGAGCGGTACGCGCGCAAACGCGTCGTAGGGGCCATTCTGCCGGTCTTCGGAGCCTGGATGGCGAGGAGACTGCGAGTCACCTTCCGTCTTGCGTAGATACTCACCGGACACGCGTGCTTCGGTGAGTACCTATTCAAGATCGGACGAGAGTTGACGGCGAGATGCCATCACTGTGGTGGAGACCAGGACTCTGCGCAGCATACTCTCGAGTGTGCCCTGCGTGGAGCGGGGAATGCCAAGTCTTGGTCAACCTGATTGGGCGAGACCTCTCCCTGCCGGCAGTCGTGTCGGCAATGTTAGGGAGAGAATCGGCGTGGAGGATCGTTGTCTCCTTCTGTGAGACCGTCATGGTCCGGAAGGAGACGGCCGAGCGGCATCGGGAGAGGGCCGATCCTGCTAGACGCCAACGACGGCGGCAGCGTCGCCCACCTGATGCCGCTAGCCGTCCCGGCCCCTCAGCCCCTTTACCCGGGGCTATACAAATAGGGTGTGCCCTCGGGCCGTGGACGCACAGGGTGGGGAACCAGTGCGTACGTGTTGAGCGGCCCTGAGGAGTATGGCAGTCGGTGTGGCCCGAATGCCGTACACTCTTCCTTGAGAAGCGTAGGGAGGCATTCCATCTTGCCCCTGGGACCGAGCTCTACCAGCACAGTGCTCGAGATGCTCCGGTTTTGAGTTCTATAAGAGATCCCGGAGCCTCTCTCTGTCATTGATGTCGGCCACCGAGGAGGTTTTAGTGGGTACCCATGAACGACCACCTGTCATGGAACCCCACATAACCCGGTTCTCCTCCCCAGGAGGTCGGGTATCTGTGAAGCAGATTTCCTCCCCGACAACAAAAAAAAAGAAGATTTGTTATTTTATTCGCGATAAATCTCTTTTTGAATGTGGGCTTAACGAAGGCACTGTTTCCCACTTCTTTTTCAACTCCCCTAAAACCCTCAATCCCAATGTCAATGTAGAAGTCTGTATTTAGTATATTCTATTTATCTTTGTCTGTGTACATTTATTAAATGTAAAAATAATAAAACGCTGCACACTCAACGGCCCCATTAGGATAGTGATATCCTGTGTCACGTGTCCGAAAACACATACAAGGACAAGGACAAATACACCCAGACCAGAAAATGTTTGCATGGTTAATACAAACGTATGCTCCGAGCGGGAATCTGTGGCGTTTAAGACCACAACGGTGTCTACATACTCGCAATTAAAAGCCATTAAATCAATCAATCAATCAATGTTTTATTTAAAATTCATTGAATGTCCAAGCATATGAATTCGCGGTCAGATATAAGTATTTTACATATTTCATCCTTACTGATCATTATCAGTCCAAGAAATCCGAAGATACGGACTGTATCATCTCAAATATTAGATCAAATTAATTAACTAACCACGATAACCGTATTACAATTTTTTTTTTGTAAGTTTTTTGTATAATTAATAATATATTATATCCAGTTATAGTTTAATATTATTATTTTGTAAAAATATTATGGTCTTATGTCAATTTTGTAGCGAATTCAATTTAAATTGTATTAGGTTAATAAATAAAAAACATTTTTTTTTAATAATCGTTAAAATCTTAGTAAGATTTCTTATTAAATAGAAAAGATAGCAGAGACGGCTCCATTTAACTAAGTTGCGTAACACTCGCGATTTTTCTTGGACGTTAAGTGGGTCGTACAGTCAGCAAAAAAAAGATAAATTTTGATGAACTTGATTTACAAAAGAAAAGTCTTTTTTATCTTTTATTCAATTATTTTTCATCTCTATTGACTACGTGACGTAAACGTATGTGACAAATAAATGTAGTAATAGGTAGGTACTCGATCAAAAAAAATCGCCGTAAAGTAACAGTATCAGTGCTGTAGTGTCTTGTGCGATGAGTGAGCGCGCCGGAGGCCCTATCTCCCACCTCCAGTTTTCCTCCTTTCAATTTTTTTCCCTTCTGATCCCTCCTTCCTGTCCCTATGTATAACAAGCGTTCATAGGTTGCGGTGACTGCCTACCATTAGGTGGACCTTATGTTACCTTGCCAACCATTATGATATAAAAAAAAATACTACACACTCAATAGCCCCAATTAGGATAGTAATATCCTGTGTCGGGGGTGAAGGATAAGTACAAACACATATAGATCAGACACGCGGCTGTATAGTTAATACAAACAACTGCTCCGAGCGGTTGCGCCGCGTCCTTTGGCGCTTCGCTGCGTCTCAGCGGTCGTTAAAAATAAAATATTATTTCAAACGTTATATTTCTTTGCTAACGGTACAATTTCACTTTCACGTTCGTCCGTAATATTATACAATTACACTATTATTTGTATTGTAATGTTAAAGTATTATCGGCATTGTCATCGCTTGCACAACATACAGCCAAAATAATATACATATGGTCACAGACCAAGAGATCGTGGTGGTGAAATTTTTGTTAAAGTTCTAACATTAAAATAATATTAGTAAAATCACTCACAGAAATTCGCTGTCAAGTATCATTAGGTACTGTTGCGTTTTGTGCGATAAGATGAGGACGCCGGAGGCCCAATATCTCATCCCCTCTGTACCCTTGCTTTTTTTCTCTTCTCATCCCGTCTCTCTTGTTCTTTGGGTTGGCAACGAACTTGTGATACTTCAAGTATCACAAGATTTCATAGGTTACGGTGACTGCTTACCATCAGCCGGACCGTAACCAACCAACTCCTTTTGGAGATTCGGCCTCCTTAAATAAAACTCTTGAGAATATAAAAAAACTACAACAAAAGATTATCGATGAAATGAATATTTTATAAGAAAACGAAAGTTGAAATTTAAGATCCAGGAAGCGTCAAATAAAAGTCGACGGACCCAAAGTGAGAAACAAGTTAAGTCGGATAAAGAATTGCTCAACGGGAGTCAATGACATCGGTGAGCGAGACAGATATACACAGGAATTTAATGTGTGAAAGAAATAAATGCTGTTGTCTGTGTGTGTGATCTGTGCCATGCCAACGTTTATGGTAAGGAGATTTTATTAAGAGGAAGTTTTATTGTTATTAATAATATCATTAAATATTTCAAACATTAGCAATTTTTGATTAACTATTTTTTATGTCAGAGGGGACAATAGGGCAGCCTCACCTAATGCGATTACCGTCGCCCATGAACATCTGCAACACCATGGGAGGGCATGCAGATGCCCTGCCGACCTTTTTTTAGGATACAACTGGTTTTACGCTGGCTGACCTCGAAATGCGGCTGACGAGCAGTCACTTCACGAGTTTTTCACCAACGTTCGGTGGAAGCCAATGGACCTTGTTTTTAAGCCCTACCACCACAATATACATATCTTAGAACTTCTTCCACGATATGCAGGCTTATTATATCCTTATTTAACCCTCACGTTTTTTTTCGTGGCAAAACTAGCCATTTGTTTTACGCCGAAATTCACCAAAATTTTATCTTATTTTAGGATAGAATATCCTATCTTATGTTTATGGGGAATTTGGGACAGATATAGATAAGAATCTATATCTGTCCCAAATTCCCCCGATTAGCCATCTTTGCGTGATTGAGTAGCAAAAATCCAAACACGTAACTTTCACATTTATTGTGTTATAAAATGACACAGACTAAAACAATCCGTACAAAAAATATGCACCATTTCCCTACTAATACTAAAAATGTGAAACTAACTGTGTCTGTTACAGCTAAACGGATTTTGATGAAATTTGGTATAGAAATAAACTACACCTTAGGAAAGGATATTGGATACATTTTAGCGTTCATTGTAGCGAAACAAAGGCTTGAAGGGATTGAAATAGGGTATAAAAGTTTGTATAGGGAACGATTTATTTCTCCCGTCCGATGACGCTGTCGAGGCCAGTGGGGCCAGCAATACAGAATCATAAAAAAGATTTATTTCTATTGCAATAAAGGCGCGTTATTAAAATCGTTATCCACACGTGAAAAGCAGGCGGCAGAGGCTAGTAATATATTAATAGACGATCGTTCTATCGTAGTAGCAATAACGTCTTTCACACTGATGGTAAGTCTATTTCCGGGTAGGGAGGACGTAATGCAATATGGAAATTATCTGGTTTCCCCTCTATTTCATCCGCTTTAATTTTTTTTTTTTGCCTACAAATCCCATCTATATCTATACCAAAATTAACCTTAATCGTTACAGCGGTTTAGGCATGGGAGACAAGCAAAAAAAAAGGAGACGCAAAAAAAAGGAGACGCTCGTAGCGGGTGCGCTCACTGTTCAGTAAGCGATCGGTGCGTTAAGCAACTTTAGGCGCGGTCAATTATTAGATGGGTGATCGCATGGTGATATTTCAACTCAGCGTGTCCGACTGTCCGTGCTTCGGAGGGCACGTAAAAGTCGGTTGGCGACTTGAACAACTCTGACACTAGGATGGTCTCTAACCGCTCGATAAGAAAAATAAGGCATGGGAGAATCACAAACACACAAACAAATAAATTCACTTTCGCATTTATAATATCTAAAAAGTTAGGATTTTAAGTGTTATTTGTTAAATTAGCTTCGCCTTAAAGATATTTATCACTACAGTATAATATTGCACTACAGTAACGGGACTCTATGGGTATAAATTTTAAAGTTACCTAATCACGGAATATTTCCCGTTATTCCACGTGTATGAGGCAACAGCTGACTTAATCGTTCATTTCGAAGTACCTAATTAAATAATTATAACAATAATAAACTCTACCCACAACGGCCCCCATTAGGATAATATCCTGTGTCGGGGGTCCGGAAACATACACAATGACAAACACACCTAGACCGGAAAACATGGCTGTATGGTAATACGATATGTGATCCGAGTGGGAATCGAACCCGAGACCAGTGATAGACTAGCACACCACACTCTGACCAGCACAAATGAGGACGACCGGGGAAGTACTACCCTCTCACAAAACATCAGCGTGAGGTACCAGTATCAGTAGGTACTGTTTCGGTTCATGCTATGAGCGTCGGAGACCCAATCTCCCACCCTCTCTGTGGCCTTATTTTCCTTCTAATACATAATAAATAAACAATAAGGGTAGCCTTATACCTTGGGTTTACAACGCACATGTGATGCTTCAAGTATCGCAAGCGTTCATAGGTAGCGGTGTCTGGCTCATCAGGCGGACCGTATGCTTGTTTGCCAAAATCATAGATAGTGTATTTTAGGTGTGTATAATAAAAACACATTTAATTAAACATTTATTTGTAACTGGTAACGGGTACCCACAGCACAGGCCTTGCCTAGTGTGGGACCACTGGATATTTTATATTGCTGTAAAGTACTGTGTGTTAATAAAACATTTTTTATTTTTATTTTTTTATTTTTATTTTTATTTCAAAATCAATCCCGATACAAGAAATTTGATATCACGATATCCACAAAGCTAAGTTCTAAACAAGAAGTAGAAATAAGAAGCACAGATGTATGTATAGGGGAAATTAGTAGAATTTCATATCGGTTACAAAGAACTACGGGTGCCGGTTTCCGATGCCACCAGACTGTGGCATCGATACCATCGCGAACAAAGAAGTTTGCCAATTCTTATCTTTGTCGGACTTCCAAAAATCGGAATTCATTGCCGGCACACGTGTTCCCTTAGTATAATCTGGGCTCCTTCAAACGAGGCGTGAAGAGGCATCTTGCGGGTAGGCTGGGCGAAGGTGGCTAGCGCGCTTGCCTTCCGTTTGAACATTGCTACCACTTACTATCAGATGCAGTGGAATCATTTGCCCTCAGTATTGAATAATAAAAAATAAAGATCTTCTGTTTTTTTCTCGACCCGTTGAACGAAACCAGTTTTAAATTGTTTTTAATAACACTACCGTTATTATAAAAACCGGACACCGTTCTGACATGTTGATAGTAAGCAAGTGTGCTTGTAGTCTCGACGGTTACAAGTGCGATTCCACTCGGGCAGATGTTTGTAGTGATCTTACAAATATCTTGATCTGATCTCGGAGACCACGTAAAGCTTTCGGTCCCGGTTGTTATAATAACACCTGACAATATTGGTTAAGTCTTGTCCGTTAATTTCTTTACTATCCAATGAGTTACTGGTTCACATACTGGTGACTCCGTTGTGGCGTTGCGGGCAGCGTGTCTGCCTTTAGTCTCGACGGTTGCGGGTTCGATTTCCACTCGGGCAGATGTTTGTTAAATTTCTGGGCGTTTGTCTGTGGGTCTCCCAACCGTGCCTCGGAGAGCACGTTAAGCTATCGGTCCCGGTTGTTATCACATAACATCTTGATAATAATCGTTAACTCTTTTTAGGTAATTTGCTATCCAATGAGCTACTAGTTCACCCATAGGGTTACGGAGGTCTAATGGCAATCGCTCCGTATAAAAACCTGTTAATCAGATAAGAGTAATAAACAGACCCTGGGTTTAATGCTAGGAAGAAGAACACCGATATTATTAATACTGGTTTTGGTTACGTAGAGAGGAAATCCAAGAAGGCTAAGGAAATATCAAGTCATTTTATAAGTCAAGGGGTCACATAGTAAAATAATACGTTCTTAATTGACTCGTTACGAAAGTGTTGCGCATGCGTTATGTCATATTGAAATGTCATCGTTACGCAACATAGTTGTTGAATTCGGAAGTTCTGTTACTGTATGTCCGTTGGCGCCATCTTTAAAACGAGATTTTAAATTGAGAACGTACAATAAGTGCCTTTTCACACGTTCCGGTTGCCGGGTAGCCAGCGCCGGGTATCCGGTAGCGAAGTGTATGGTAGCTTTAATAATAATAATAATAATAATATCCTTTATTGCATACTAAGTTGATACAGGTAATTATGGTAAAAACAAAAAAAAAAACGAAATACATTATCAACTTTGCAAAAGGTTTACAAGCTCAGCTATATGCCGCAGTGTCGCTTCACAGCTCCACACGGCGCTGATTTTCAGCTTGTACCTAATTTAAGTATGCGCTGTGTAACTATTATTTTAATGTCTAACTTAAAAAAAAATACTATAATAATGTTATAAGAATACAAAATAAAAGATAATAATAAACTAACTATAACAAAAAAAAAATGATAAAAGATTGATAAAAAATTATTTAGAAAAAAATAAAAAATTTAATAAAAATAAAATCAAACGTGTCGGTGTAATTTTGCTCGGCAAGCACGCCGGATTCACCACTGTGTGTGCGACAATAGGGTCGTGTGGAAGCGAAATAGGTTACCATCATCCGGCGCCGGATACCCGGCAACCGCAACGTGTGAATAGGCACTTATTGTTTGAGGGCAGACATGCTTTGATTTTCATACTAACAAAATTTGAACGACTCGCTGGTGCTCCTTTGTACATTCAAATTCGACGCAACGAAGACGAACGGAGTGGAATGCTCTTGCGGCATCTATATTCCCGAACGCTTACAACGTCAATATAAAATATTTATAACAAACACTTGCTACAAGCGGGAATCGAACCCGCGACCGTCGAGGCTGAAAGCAGGCTAAGTACAGCACGCCTCAACCATCGTCAATCGTATTTATATGTGTGTAATTTATATCACAGCTATAGCTAAAAAAAAAATCAAAATCAAAATTAAATCCCTATACAAGCAATTTTTTATGTTACAAGTTGGCCAAACAAGCATACGGCCCACCTGATGGTAAGTGATTTCCGAAGCCTATGAGCGTTTGCAGCATCATTAGCAGATGCCGCTCACCCGTTGCCAACCTCGAGATATTAGTTCATAAATCTCCTCTGCCTAGTAATTTCACTAGCCTACAGTGCCCTTCAAACCGGAACACAGTATGCCTAAGCACTACTATTTGTCGGCAGAATATTTGACACTGCGGTGGTACCTACCTAACCGGCCTCTTGCAACAAAAGATCTACCACCAGTGTGACTGATTGCACTGGTGGAATAGTCTCTGCTGTGACAGAGGTTATCCCAACATCGGAATATATATTTATGTTGTATGCTGGCTAGTCCCATTCGCACTTATCCGGTTTTTAAAGTTGTACATTTCGTTAACTATAATAATATACGTCACAAGAATACATATATAACGGAATCATAACAAATGTTTATATATAAAAAAGGTTACAATAAAAATTTCTATCGTGGGACAGTGAAAATTGTAGTTTCACTGATGGCCCAGCAAAAAACGCAGATAAAACATGGGAATGAGCATTGTATTACATGAAAGTGTTTGTTCATCGGTAAATTTAGCATTTTGAAAGTAGGTTACAAATTTTTTTGTCAACCTTATGAGAAATATTTTGCGATAGTGAGTTTAGCTTTAATCATTTTGGTAATTTTTTCAATTTTTGATAACTTTTACCTTTTTTTTTGTAACGGGGAGGAAATATACTACCTGATACCCGGCTTCCTGGGGAGCAGAACCGGGTTATGTGGGGTTCCATGACAAGATGGGACCTCATGGGGAACCACTAAAACCTCCTCGGTGGCTGACCTCAGTGCGTTTGACAGGTTACGGGAATCTTCGCAGAACCAACCAACGTGACCTGACAAGCACTGTGCTCAGCTCGTGGCTAGCGGAGCTCGGTCCCAGCAGGGCAAGATCGTAAGCCCCGCAGTGCTTACCAGAGCCACTCAATACGGACACACAGGTTCACCACGGATACTCAGGTTCACCACCCTACATGTCGACGAAGCGAGGGCAGGCTCTATTTATATAGCCCCGGGTAAAGAGGCTGGAGGGCCGAAATGCCTAGCAGCATCAGGAGCGGTAGCGAACCTGCTATAAGGGCCAAAGTTCGCGGGTTTGATTCAAGCTCGGAGCAGATGTTTGAATTGACCATTACTGACTTAGCCAATGAGTTACTGGTTCGCCCTTAGGGTTGCGGAGGTCAGATGGCAATCGCTCCGTGTAGAAACTAGTAACCTGTCAAATCCGGATAAAAGTAATAAGCAGACCCTGGGTAAATAAATACCGGGAATAAGTCTAGGATGAAGAAGAAGAAGATAAATACAACACAGATGGACAACTTTTGACCGCAACAGGGTCATTATTGTACTTTCTAGATTTCATCTTGCGCAATTCTTTCCTCGTCCAAAACATCTGACGTAATGGTTTCGTAACATCTGTGTTAGCCTCATTCCGTTACCGTTGTAATATAAATAGGTTGATAAACTTTTATTTTATAGATTTAATTGAATTAACTGTTACTAACTAATGCTAAATGCGAATGTTTCATTACGAGACTACTAATCCGATCATTATGAAAGTACAATTAGAAAAATTAAGATAAAATTATCCACCGTAGATCGATATTCAAAATTTCAAAACTCGAAAATTGACTGATGTTTTGACAGGTTGCACTTTTACCCAGGAGTGAATGCTTTGTATGTCCAGGCTTCCATGAGAACGGGGAAAGATCAAGAATAATAAAAGCCGCACGATCAACGCCCCCTATTAAGATAGTACACACATCCTGTTTCAGGGGTGAGGAAACACGTACAAGGACAAGGACATAAACACCCAGACCGGAAAATATGCTTGCATGGTTAATATTATACTCCGAGCGGGAATTATTTAAGGCAGGTTCGCTGCCGCTGCGTCACAACGTCGTCAAATTTGTATTAAATAATGCTACAGCAAAGCATAAGTACCTATGACGTAAACTTATTTTGGAAACAAAACAAGATACATATAACACATCATAAACAATCAATGTTGTTAGGACTCCCACGCTTCTGCAGTGCATCATATATGTTTGTCGCGGCTAGGACGGATAGCTTTACAGCTATACTGCGAAAGAAAACCGCATTACTTTTGTACCGGCTGCGTGGGAGTACTAATTCTAATATATAAAATTCTCGTGTCACAATGTTCGTTCCCATACTCCTCCGAAACGGTTTGACCGATTCTTATGAATTTTTTATGCATATTCAGTAAGTCTGAGAATCGGCTACTATCTATTTTTCAAACCCCTATGTGATAAGGGGTGTCCACCCCAAATTTTTATTTTTAATTTTTTGTATAAAATTTTTATTTTTTATTTTTTATTATGTGGCATTGAAAAATACATACGACCCTAAATTTTCACTTTTTATCACCAACCCCTGCTTTTTAATAGCCTTATTAGTCAATGAAAAACTTTCACCGGGTAAAGGGCGCTGCTATCGGGTCCCAGATTTTTTTCGGGGCAGGACGTCTGCCGGGCCCGCTAGTGAAATAATAATTTTTAATAAATAATTTAAATGTTAAAATAAACGGTTTAAAAAAAATCACTTAAAATAAAATGTAAGTAAATATATAACATTATTAAAATTAATTGTAAAAGTTGAATGTAATGACAAATGATAGTATACTAACAATAATATTTTTAAGAACAATGTATTACTAACAAAATGGACCATGTGTTGTCTGAAAATAAATGATTATTATTATTATTATAAACTGTAGGAAAATTTTAAGAAATCGATGCTAAGTTAACTATCGGCACAGAAGGCACCGACTTTAGAACAATTTTTTTACAGCTTATTTCATTTCGCATTTTAGTTTTACAGTCGGTATTTTTTTGTTTTTAAAAATTATTTTATTGTATACCTGTTAATTACGAATAATACTTTAATAATATATATATTTAACCTACACGTACGTTGCCGTACACGAATTTAAATTACATCCTCGTAAACAAAAGTTTTCATGAAAACTACTTTGCCAAAGTTGGTATGTTAAATATTTATGGGACCAAACGTGAACTATTCCATCATCTCATCATCTTCCCAGCATTTTTCTCGATATTTTATTTACCCATGGTCTGCTTATTACTATGACACCGTTGTGGCGTTGTGGGTAGCGAGTCTGCCTTTAGTCTCGACGGTTGCGGGTTTGTAAAATTTCTGTCTCGGTCTGGGCGTTTGTCCGTGTGGGTCTCCCCACCGTGCCTCGGAAAGCACGTTAAGCTGTCGGTCCCGGTCATTATCAATAACATCTGATAATAATCGTTAACACTTGATAAGTAAATTGCTCTTATCCAATGAGTTACTGGTTCGCCTTTAGGGTTGCGGAGGTCAGATGGCAATCGCTCTGTGTAAAAACTAGCAACCTGTCAAATCCGGATAAGAGTGATAAGCAGACCCTGGGTACATAAAAATACCGGGAATAACGCTAGGATGAAGAAGAAGGTCTGCATATTACTCTTATCTGGATTTGACCGTTTACTTGTTTTTACGCAGAGCGCTAAGGGGACCAATAACTCATTGGATAAGAGCAATTTACTTATCAAGAGTTAACGATTATTATCAGATTTTATGTGATAACAACCGGATCCGAAAGTTTAACGTGCTCTCCGAGGCACGGTGGGGACAAACGACCGAAACATATATTTTTAAGATCAATAGTCTACTATTTCGCATTAAACTAAAGATAAATCAAGTTAATCGGATCATAAATCTCAGCGTGATCGGTGTACATACATAAAAAATACCAATCGAATTGAGAACCCCCTTCTGTTAAAAATTAGAACATCATTGATTTTTGCACAGAGAAACCAACAAATATTAATTGTAAAATTTGGATATATTTTTAAATACCCTAAAACCCTCCCTCTACCACAGGATCTCTACCCGCATGCTACAATGGTCGTCAACGCTGCGATTCACCTTTGCGTTGCCAACCCAAGAAACGAGACGCTCATAGCCGAGTGCACCCGCTGATCGGTAAACGATCCGTATGTTAAGCAACTTTAGGCGCGGTCAGTCACTAGATGGATGATCGCATAGTGGTATTTCAACTGAGCGACTCCGTGCTTCGGAGGGCACGTAAAAAGTCGGTCCCGGCTGTTGACAATTTGGCAGTTGAACAGTCAAGTTAGAGGCCTACGGGTGACCTGAACAACTCTGACACTAGGTTGGCCACTAACTACTCGATAAGAACTCTTCTTGGGAAGCGAGGTGGTGGGACATTGGACCTCCGGCGCTGTCACTCATCGCAGGAAAAACAACAGCACTCTATTATTTTACACCGATTTTCTATGAGAAGTTGATGGGAAAAGCATGGCTCTAGTACAACTAAAATATACACTATAGTAAAACCTATTTCAAAATGTAACATTTAACTATTATTGTATGAAATTCAATTTAAAATCGTAATACCATTGAAATCTTAAAACGGGAAAAGGATTCGCGACTTTAAAAACACATTTTATTGTGATTAAAAAGCATTCCATTGTGAAATTTATAGTGATTGTTTTATGATTTAATTTCCTTTGTACGTAATAAACTCTCATTTTTCATACTCGCGTGATAGAATGTGGCGTGCAGCCGAATGAAGGGAACTTGAGATTTTAATTGTCGATTTGACGGTTTTGATTAGGTTCATTTTTGCTTGACATAATAAAATGTGTCAGACTTTATACTTATTTTAAACCGTTTAAAAAAAATGTTCATGTATTTGCTTATAACCGTCTTTGCTTCGTTTTGCTTTTTCTTTTTTGTGACTAAGTTGGCAAACAAGCATACGACCCACCTGATGTTAAGCGCATTATCGTAGACTATTACTACAACTGAATTGATCATAGAAGGTTTACAGTTCTGTAAATACACAGAAAGATCTTTTCCTCTTTGAAACAGCAACGCGCTTGATATTATACCTAGTCCTTAGTCCTATATATTATACCGAAACACAGTATATTGCGTTACTTTAAAATAACTGACACTGCGGTAGTACCTAACCTAACCTAGCCGGCCTTGCTCAATAAAAAGTGGTCCCATTTTTATTTAATTGCTATTGGGTCTTTAATAGTACTTATACCTAAAAGTTAGATTTCTTGACTATGTGAGGGCTCTTAGGTTCTTCAAAAAGAAGAAACTATTACGTGCAATAATTATAACTATACAATTTTATGTTAATTTTATAATTTCGTTCGGTTCGTCTGGTATTAATTTTTCGATGCAAAAAGCCTGTGTCATTTTTCTGTGTAAAAGTACTGGTCTATGGTATATAGTAAGTGTATGGTAATTATTTTTAATAACTATATTTTTTTCATAGACCTTTTTATATAATAATAGACACGTTATTCCATTCTAACAAAATGTCAAAAGATTCGCCGGTTTTACTTCATAAATTCGTACTACAGCTACAAAACGAAGTTAGTCACAAGCTTGTAACAAAATCGATTAATTTGGTGTGTGACTATGTTTGGTTTCGTTTAATTTACGGAAGAGCACCAGCGAATCTTTTAACATTTTAGGGCAGTTTTTGTATGGATGGACCGATCCTTAAATAAAATAAGAATATGATTGCACGTATATCTATGTTTATAATAATATGTAAGTATGTCATTTAAATAAAATAAATTGTTGTATTATGTTGATGTGCTGAGAATACATTCTTTTTAAAACCAGAAATAAAAGTTTACATGTACATCAGAAGTACATTAATTTCCCGCGTTAGAAAATAGATCGCCATATTGAATTAGTTGTCATTTTCAACTGTCAAACTGTTATAAATAATTTGATAATTGATAATTAAAAAAAGAATCGTAAACATATTAAATTAAAAGTGAATCGTAAAAAAAGAATATAAACACAACCAGACCGGAAAACATGCCTGTACGATTAATACAAACATCTGCTCCGAGCGGGAATCGAACCCGCAACCGTCGAGGCTTAAGGCAGACTCGCTACCCACAACGCCACAACGGTGTCTTTTTCTTTCTTTTAAAGGATTTTTTATTAATATTTCTTATAGGATAAATTGAAATTATTCTGAGATCTTTTTGCGTATTTAAGATACTTTTTTCATTTTCTACCTCACGAGTTCTAATTATTATTAAAAATCAAGATTAATTAAGCTATAGATTTTGAATTAAGATATCGTTACTTTTTACGGACGAATCAGTAACTAATTTCAGTACATTTCTGCTCTAAAATCTATTTTTAATAGCCTTTTTTAATAATCAGCGCCATACTTTCGGAGATTTTGTTTAAAAAATAAAAGCAATAGGAAATTATGACATAAAATTACTTATGTTAGCGTGTATATAAGAAAGATATTATATATAACATACAGAACTCTCACAAAACGCAATATAACTATTGCGGAAGACAAATAATGACGCATATCGTACTTTCTTGTAAAGGCACCGTTCTCTTTCACCCGAGGAGTTCTTGACATTCGTTTCCTAAACCACAAGAAAAACCATAATGAAATTATATAACTCACCTCTCTCTGAGAAAGCATCTGATCCACTTCCTATGTCTTGGAGACCCTGGTCTTCCGTGCCTATATCGTTGGCGAAATTTTGGTCACGGAACACAACATTGTCATTAAAATTTGGACCTCCATGGGAGTTTGTTTGCACGGAATTACTGCCACTGTCTGGGGAATATGGGAACACTACTCGTGGACTACGAGCCTT
The DNA here is from genome assembly GCA_023373885.1 of Hestina assimilis. Taxonomy (NCBI): domain Eukaryota; kingdom Metazoa; phylum Arthropoda; class Insecta; order Lepidoptera; family Nymphalidae; genus Hestina; species Hestina assimilis. Next base: position 3,381,829 of record CM041767.1, on the reverse strand, counting down.
CCAGCCAACATTGGGAATGTTGGGTATATTTGGACCGTAGAAACCAGTTCGTGGGGGCGCAAACGGAACTTGGTATGGGTCGAATCCGAAACTAGGAGCATAAGGTCTACCAAATCTACCTTGATAATATTTCGGATATGCAAATGGTCGAAGACGCGGTAAATCATAAAATCTATCATTACCAGATTCTTTTGTAGGATCATCAGTAATTCCTGGTGATGTAAACTCGTAATCATTGTTCTCATCAAATTTTATTTTTGAGTGTTTCTGTTCGGATAAATCTATCTCCCCTCGACCCAAAGGTTGGTTGTTTTCGTCTTCGTCTAAGAACATCACTCTAGATTTAAACTTTCGTCTGTAGCTTTTCGGTATGAACATAGGGAAGGCTATTGGTTTTTGGTATATGCTTAACGCCCGACTCGGCTCGGCGGCTACGAAAGACGCGGCCGCGAGTATAAACACTTTCCATCTGTTTTCGCTGAACATGTTGACGCGGTCACTGATCCCGGGGTTTCACTTTCATTTTATTTTTTACGCGAATTGTGCTTATCTGTTTGTGGGTGAACGTTTTTATTTATTTTTATGTTTTATACGATTCGCATTTTTTTTAAATTCTTTGTTTTGAAGCGCGTGTTGTTCGGGCGGGAGTCGAACGCGGACTGGGTGCGATCGCGGCCCCCACTGAGAGGCGACTGAGGTTATGTAAAGGTGTGTGTTTCTGACGTGAGCGGTTTATGTAATCGTGATAGGGTTGCTCGGCAACCGCTTTTGCGTGACGTCATAGCAGGAGTCGATTAAGAATTTGATGATTGGGATAGCCTATACTTTATCCTATACTATTGTGTCTTTTTAATTTTGCAGTATAATCAAATACTTTTAACTCTTTATTTGAAGTAATTATTTATAAAAATAAATAAAATTCAAGTGATATTTGTCATTCAAAATTTACAGCTTTTCACTAAATGCATATGAAAGTACCTACGCGACTTTCATAAAAAATCAATTTTTAAAATGTTTGTCCCTCTTTCTGTCTGACAATCTGTATCTCTGTTTGTCCCGGTAAATCTCGGAAACGGATTAACCGGCGGCTGTTTGTTTCGCAGGCTCTTCTCATGTAGAAGTATAATTTTGGAACTGAAGGTAGAATCTGATTTTATAAGTAATATTTGTGACACATATAATGCTGGTACATTAAAAATGATTATTCAAGTCAAGCCACGGGCAAAAGTCTTTTATATTTTGTTTTCTTATTAGTGAAATATCAGCTTACGGTTTCATAGCTATAAATAAAACGAAAATGGCTGAATCTTTTAATAATTAATAACAGTTCAATATCTTCGTATTGTTAAATTGTTGATGTCTAAAGTACTTGTGTAACACATATTATTAATAATAAGTGCAAAAGCCAATAATATTATATAATAGAAAATCAAAAATATTTCTAGATAAGCGTCATCTATCGAGAATTGTACTTTATCTATAAAAGTTTCATGCTATACTAAAAACGAACAGAAATAGTGCACAAAGTTGTTAACAGATGGCGCTGTGTTCCATGATGAGTTTTTCAAGCAAAAGACTTCAACGAGTTCTATTTCTAACTAAAGACTTAACTAAACTTTTATTTTGTGGTATATTTATAAGTATTTATTAATTTATTATCTTTATTTTATTTTATTAATATTACAATTTCAAAGTACACCATGTGAAAAAATATGTCAAAAATGTACATGGGCTTCGTATAAGAAACTTTTCAACTCTTTATTTTTCAATTTTATTTTTAGTATTTGGTATTATAATGGTAACAGAAATAAACATTCTGTAACATTAAAACTGTCTATCTATCACGGATATAGTTCGTTGGTAGACGTACGGACGGACCATTCAGGCATCGCCCGGTGTTGGTCTCAGCAGCAGACTCACGGCAGAGATTATTCCATCGGTGGAATCACTCACTGGTGGTAGGTATTTTGTTGTAAGACGCCATCTAGGTAGGTTCCACGTCACTGTCAAATATTCTACCGCAAAGCAGTACTACCTTTGGCATTACTGTGTTCTGTGTGTAGGCTAGTGAAATTACTGTGCAAAAGAGATTTAAGAATTATTATCAACGTATGATGCAAGCGCTCATAGGCTACGGCAGTCGCTTAGCATCAGTTGGGCCGTATGCTTGTTTGCCAATTCATTAACATAAAAAAGTGCAGACTTAGTAATAGGGTACCGTTACCTTTGGGTACGGAACTCTAAACAAGTGAATGATATCAAAATGTGATGACGTTGCGGCGCAGCGGTAGCGAACCTGCCTTAAACGCCACAGGTCGCGGGTTCGATTCCCGCTCGGAGCATAATATGTTTGTATTGACCATGCAAGCATATTTTCCGGTCTGGGTGTATTTGTCCTTGTCATTATGAATGTTTCCGGACCCCGACACAGGATATTACTATCCTAATGGGGGCCGTTGAGTGTGCAGCGTTTAATGACGTCAATGCATAATTATGTCCTGTCTGGCCCACATAATTTAATCACGTGGTTCTCACGAAAGCCTACAATGTAATAAAAATCGAGATTTTAAAGGCGGTATTTTTGGCGCCACGTTATATAATGAAATTATGTCCGAAAGTGGGACGACAAAGTGAAAACGGTACTGACATCCGAATTAGTCATATCCATTAATCTTCATGTTTTTGAATAAAATTTTGTATTTAATATTTTTTCCTGTTGTGACCATTGGCAAACAAGCATACAGTCCGCGTGATGGTGAGCAGTCACAACCTATGAATGCGCACGATACTTGAAGTATCAATTCTGCCTTAAACGCCAAAGGTCGCGGGTTCGATTCCCGCTCGGAGCATAGTATGTTTGTATTGGCCATGCAAGCATATTTTCCGGACTGGATGTATTTGTCCTTATCCTTGTATGTGTTTCTGGACCCCCGACACAGGATACACCTATCCTAATGGGGGCCGTTGAGTATGCAGCGTTTATTTATTTATATATTTAAAAAAAGGATAGGAGGAAGTCATAAAAGAGAAAAGGCCTTCCTTTTCCTTTTTAGAATTAGTTTCAGAGGTGATAGGATTGAATCCCCGGCGCTCTCACTCATCGCACGAAACGCAACAGTACCTAATGATACTGTTACTTGACGCCGATTTTCTGTGAGAGGGTAGTACTTCCCGATCGACCCAGTCCATTTGTTCTAAGAGAAGCATGGCTCTACTACTAAAGTTTACCGTCGTAAAGTTACTTGTCTGTCAGTGTATAGATTCTACTTTGGGGAGTGTGCCAATGAGCTCCATAATCTATCTTCTTCTTATCGATTGGTTAGTGGTCAACCTAGTGTCAGAGTTGTTCAGGTCGCCCGTAGGCCTCTGACTTGACTTATCGACTGTTGTCTAATTTTCAACAGCCGGGACCGACTTTTTGCGTGCCCTCCGAAGCACGGAGACGCTCGGTTGAAATACCACTATGCGATCACCCATCTAGTGACTGAACGCGCCTAAAGTTGCTTAACCTACCGATCGTTTACCGATCAGTGGATGCACTCGGCTATGAGCGTCTCAAGGCATTACTAATATTTCTATTGCTCCTCCAAATAAGCTCGAAGCTTGCGCTAGGAGTGGGTACGACAATAGCCCAAGGGGGTCTGGATCGAACCCTCGTCTCTCGCGTTAACGGAGCGAAGTCGGCCCTTCTACCGTTTAGCTATTGAGGCTTCAATACCGCCATCGTTATTACTACTACTACCGGAATACCAAACGTACGGGTTCCATTCATATCTTTTCAATATACCCAGCATTCGCACTATCCGTTTTAGATCATCGTTCTTAATGCGCACGGTCAAGGGGTGGAATGCTCTTCCGGCGTCTGTATTTCCGAACCCATACAACCTGAACCTCTTCAAGTTGCGAGTACACGGGCTTCAAATGAGTAAGCTCGCTACACCGTAGACCTCATCAATGCCTTCGCCCTCGACGGAGGTCAAAAGCTTACCCATGTGTGAATAAAAAAAAAACTAAAACAACTACTTCACCGGCGTCGGGATGTGACGACCCCATCGCCCGCTGTTGGGATAACCTCTGTCACAGCAGAGATTATTCCACCAGTGCAATCAGTCACATTGGTGGTAGGTCTTTTGTTGCAAGAGGCCGGCTAGGTAGGTACCACCGCAGTGTCCAATATTCTGCCGCCAAATAGTAGTGCTTAGGCACTACTGTGTTCCGGTTTGAAGGGCATTGTACGCTAGTGAAATTACTGGGCGAACGAGATTTAAGAACTAATATCTCGAGGTTGGCAACGCGCGAGTGGCACCTACTAATGGTGCTGCAAGCGCTCATGGGCTGCGGCAGCCACTTACCATCAGGTGGGCCGTATGCTTGTTTGCCAACTTCTAACATAAAAAAATACTATTATTCTTCATCGAGTCAATGAAAATTTATAATTTCTCAAGCAGAATGCTAAGGAAAGCATCGCGTTTAATAAATATTCTCATGAAGGAATTTGAAAGACATGTATATATCCCAATTCTAGTAGACCTGGAACCCCTAAACAACTGAATGGTGGTCCTGGGACCCTGGACGAAGTCACATCTAATTATCGATAACGAAATAAGATAATAATATTAAATAATATTAACTGCTTCACACTCAACGGCCCCCATTAGGATAGTTATATCCTGTATCCTGTATATCTTGGAACACATGCCTGTATGGTCAATACAAACATATGCTCCGTGTGGGAATCGAAACCACCTGTGACGCTTAAGGCAGGTTGTATACTGCTGCGCCACAACGTCGTCAGAATAATTCCGAAATGTTTAGAAATTGGCATTATGTTTTGAAACACTTCTAGACCTATTGCCGTTTCTCTAGACCCTTTGAAAATTGGATTATAACTCGAGACCTTCGGTTAAAGTCTAACTTTTATATCATTTGACACCGTTGTGGCGTTGTGGGTAGCGAGTCTGCCTTAAGCCTCGACGGTTGCGGGTTCGATTCCCGCTCGGAGCAGATGTTTGTATTAATCGTACAGGCATGTTTTCCGGTCTGGTTGTGTTTGTCCTTGTCATTGTGAATGTTTCCGGACCCCGACACAGGATATAATTATCCTAATGGGGGCCGTTGAGTGTGTAGCGTTTATTTATTTATTTATTTATTTATATCACTGAGCCATTTCGGCTTTTTAAAACATGTGGGGATACATACTTAAGAAATCAATCAGATTTATAATATTTTGATTCATTTAAATATTGACCTTATAACCGAAAAATAATCTAACGTAGAAAGTCAAATCAAAATATATTTATACTTAAGATAATTTTCATACAATTTACAATGAACATTGATTTTTTGACGTATATATAGCCGTAGGGTTCCGTATATATATCTAGCTTCGAAATTTATAAATGTGAAAGTTTGTATGGATAGATGCATGTTTGTTAATCTTTCACGCAAAAACTACTAAACAGATTTGAATGATATTTGGTACACACATAGTGTATTACCTGGATGAGCATATAGAAGCAAAAACTACATAACGTGAGCGAAGCCGCAGGCACAGCTAGTATGGTATTCATTTTAGTTATGGCATCCAATAGTTAATTTTTTTTATGTTACAAGTTGGCAAACAAGCATACGGCCCACCTGATGGTAAGTGGTTGCCGTAGCCTATGAGGACTTGCAGCACCATTAGTAGGTGCCACTCACGCGTTGCCAACCTCGAGATATTAGTTCTTAAATCTCCTGTGCCCAGTAATTTCACTAGCGTACAATGCCCTTCAAACTGGAACACAGTAATGCCTAAGCACTAGTATTTGACGGCAGAATATTTGACAATGCGGTGGTACCTTCCTAGCCGGCCTCTTGCAACAAAAGACCTACCACCATTGTGACTGATTGCACTGGTAGAATAATCTCTGCTGTGCTGCTAGACGAGTTATCAGCAGTACGTAAACAGCTGCCGTATTAAATATTGAATGAATAAATGAATGATTCATTTGCATCGGACATCGCGACAAAACTCAAAATTCCATCCATACCACCTCGATGTCTGGAAATCCACAACAGCACGATTTAGAAGACATTTTCTTCCTCGCACAACCACTCTGTGGAATCTACTTCTACCAGCGGTGTTTCCGAACCGATACGACCTGGGAACCTTCGGGAGAAGAGCGTATTCTTTCCTTAAAGGTCGGAACGCACCTGCATGCCCTGTGGTGTTGCAGATGTTCATGGGCGGCGGTGATCGCTTAACATCAGGTGAGCCTCCTGCCCGATTGCCCCTCTCGCATAAAAAAATACAACAATGACTTATTTGGTTAAAAATATTAAGTAAATAAATATTTTTGTGTTATTGATTTGAACAAACAAAATTCTAAATGTATCTATATCATAAAAAGTAAATAAAACTGAAGACTAATGTCTGTTTATAACGTGAAAAAACACCTTTTTACTGAATGCATATAAAACCAATTTTCAATATTTTTCTCTGTCTGTCTGTTAGTTCCGGGTAATCACAAAAACGCCTGAACCAATTTTAATACTGTAGCAGATAGCTGACGATATAAGGAGTAACTTAGCTACATTTATTTTAGAAAGCGAATAAGCATTTCGTGCTGTAAACTAAAATGTATAAAACGCGAGCAGAGCAGAGGGCAGAGCTAGCCTTATTAACATAAGTGAAGTGGATTAAGACTTGAAAATGCTTACGGAACCCTAAAGGCAATTAATTTAACCTTATTATTATTTTTTTCTCCACCGCATACTTTCCGATACAGTGAGTTAAACCATTTTACTTCGGCTATAATAATCGTGACAGCGATCCGTGAAACCTGGCTTACGACCAGTTTTGAGAAAACGAGCGTCAGTCCCGCTCCGAACACCGCAGCCTACTGACGGACGGACGCGAAAATCAAGAATATATAATATAAAAAAATTACCGGCAAAATCGAATTTGAATAGATTCTTTATTGTGTTAACACTAATGAGTTATTTAAAGTGTCGTGATCGATTTTATTTAGATTTTAAAGTATTAAAAATTTAAAAGTTTATTTTTTATTATTTTTTTTATTATTGTTGAGTGAAAGTGTTCTTAGATCTAAAAGTGAAAGGCGCATGAAGTACAGCCGGAGCCTGTTCTTGCTTTTAATCGGGTTAGATGTTTGTGTGAAGATGACTCTATTAACCTAGTTGTTAATATATTTATTAATTACATTAAAATATGCCTCAACCAGGGCCAGTTTATGCATTAGGCGGTGTAGGCAACTGCCTAAGAGCCCCTTTGAAGAAACCATTTACAATATTATAGCCTTATTTTTTTTTCTTGCCATCGCATATTTTCGTAACGTATAAGAATTAGAAAAAGGGGCCCGACGCCTAATTTGCCTATGGCCCCAACATGTGCGGTCCTTATAGTCATTATTGACACAACCTTCAACGCATCTTTGCGTTGTTTTAATAAAAAATATTAAAGCTCCATGACTACTTAAGCTATACTTAACTTCTGGTGACGAAAGCCTCCATTTTATTGGCTCGCTTTCACACTCCTCCATAATCCCAATATCTAGTTATAGCATAGAATTACGAGTCTATGGTTGTATACTAGAGTAACAGACAGGTGAGCAAGATAACATTCACACCGTTGTGGCGTTGTGGGTAGCGAGTTTGCCTTCAGTCTCAACGGTTGTGGATTCGATTCCCGCTCGGGCAGATGTTTGTTAAAATTTCTGTCTCGGTCTGGGCGTTTGTCCGTGAGGGTCTCCCCACCGTGCCTCGGAGAGCACGTTAAGATGTCGGTCCCGTTTATTATCAATAACATCTGATAATAATCGTTAACTCTTGATAAGTAAATTGCTCTTATCCAATGAGTTACTGGTTCGCCCTTAGGGTTGCAGAAGTCAGATGGCAATCGCTCCGTGTAAAAACTAGTAACCTGTCGAATCCGGATAAGAGTAATAAGCAGACCCTGGGTACATAAAAATACCGGGAATAATGCTAGGATGAAGAGCAAGATAACGTTCAAACACGTTAATTCAGATGGAGCTGTGAGACCGTACAGAAAATTATATTTTTTGGCAATGCAACAAAAGATTTTGTCTTTTTGTAGCTTCGGAAAGCCTTTAACAGTGAACCAGTATTCGTATGGAGTTTTATCCAGCATTGATAGAAGATTAAATCAGATGCTATGTGATAAAAACATACTAACAACGTAACTTTGACACCGTCGTGGCGTTGTGGGTAGCCAGTCTGCCTTTAGCCTCGACAGTTGCGGGTTCGATTCCCGCTCGGAGCAGATGTTTGTATTAATCGTACAGGTATGTTTTCCGGTCTGGGTGTGTTTGTCCTTGTCATTGTGAATGTTTCCGGACCCCCGACACAGGATATAGTTATCCTAATGGGGGCCGTTGAGTAGCGTTTAGTTTATTTATTTTTAACTTGCTCTGCTAGAGAAGGGGGGACTAGGAGAGGGAAGATTGTGTTTCCTCCGTGTGTTTACCCTCTCCCCCCTCACCGTATTATATACCAAGATAGAGGGAAAAGTCCACTTCCCTTCTACTTTTCATCTAATAATTCACAAATATGATTTTAAATCCTTTTGTTTACAACAAAATCAGCAGAAAGTTAAATAATTTTCTCATATTTAATCTGAGGCCCCAAACCCCTGAACAAGCGTGGTATTTTGAAGGCTCCTTCTCTCCCTACACGGATCACTTAGTATAGGTGCGTTCCCTGTAGTTATACTACATGACCTAAAATTATCAACGCCATCTAAAACCAGGCCTTTTAACTCGTATCTCCATACCATAAAAAGCATCTGCATAAATATGATACTGAAAAGTTTCACTCGTTAGCATTACAATGAAGGTTTTAAACTAAATTCTTTTGTATGTTGTATGTGTATAATATTTAAAATTCATAGCTTTTACTTTCCATATTTTTTTGTATGTTAGAAGTTGGCAAACAAGCATACGGCCCACCTGATGGTAAGTGGCTGCCGCAGCCTATGAGCGCTTGCAGCACCATTAGTAGGTGCCACTCACGCGTTGCCAACCTCGAGATATTAGTTCTTAAATCTTGTTCGCCCAGTAGTTTCACTAGCGTACAATGCCCTTCAAACTGGAACACAGTAGTGCCTAAGCACTACTATTTGGCGGCAGAATATTGGACACTGCGGTGGTACTTACCTAGCCGGTCTTGCAACAAAAGACCTACCACCAGTGTTACTGATTGCACTGGTGGAATAATCTCTGCTGGTACAGAGGTTATCCCAACAGCGGGCGATGGGGTCGTCACATCCCGACGCTTATTTTATACAATAAAAGAAAAGTGTAGAAACACACATTTGACCATATTTTTTCATGTTTATCTTTCATACACAAGATTATTTACTTTAACTGGTTTCCTTAAAGTAAAAAGATATGTTATATTCAACAATATAGATATAGGAATTGAAATATAGATTAATTAGCCAATTACATTTTAAATTAACAATAGCTCATTCTCCGTTGAAAAATTTACATGTCGAGTTACACAGGGTTCTCATCTTGATCCTTTGGATTTAAGGTTTTTATTAAACACATCGTTGACAATTTTAAAGTTTTTGATCCAAATTTTTATTTTAATGATGAAAAATATCTAAAATGTAATCAATTACTTTAGGATTTGAGTTTATACGAATAATTATTTGACTTATTTTTCTGTCTTGATAAATTAATTGGTACTAAATTTCCCAGAAAAAGTCCATAGTTGCTGTTAACGGTTTTCAATTTGCCTGCTTTCTTTTAAATCGTTATCAAAATTTTAACTTCTCAAATTATAAGGTCTTCTTCGTCTTATCATCTTGGCTTGTGGCCAACCTAGAGTCAGAGTTGTTCAGGGCGCTCATTAAGGCTTCTGACATCTTATTAACTGTTATAAAATAGATAGATTGGGAACAACATTTTACGTGCCCTCCAAAGCACGGAGATGATTAGTTAAAATACCATTATACGGTCACCTATCTATAGACTGGCAACGCCTAAAGTTGCTTAACCCACGCATCAATTACCGATCTCTATTATAAGAGCTTAAGTGACTAAGCTGTATTAAACCTAAATTAGGTCTTATTAGCCTTTTACAGCTTAACGCTATATGATTCTTTTTTTTTTAATAAATAAATAAACGCTACACACTCAACGGCCCCCCTATTAGGATAGTTATATCCTGTGTCGGGGGTTCGGAAAAATACAAGGACAAGGACAAATACACCCAGGCCGGAAAATATGTGTGCATGGTCAATACAAACATATTATGCTCCGTGCGGGAATCGAACCCGCGACCTGTGGCGTTTAAGGCCTTATTGACAGCCTTTTGAAATTTCGCTTAGCAACAATACAAATATATAGACATATAGTTAATACTTACATATTTTACAACGACCTTCTTTAAAGTATGTCTATTAGAAAGTAATAAAAAAAGAATTTTCGATTTCCAATGTCTAGAGATTAGAGCGAGCAAACAAACTAAACATACTTTCGCATTTTATTTTATAGTTAAAAATAAACAAGTTTACGTAACTTCCGTATTTATGAACTAGCTTCTGCCAGCGGCTTTGCTGAATAAAGATTTTAATACAAAGTTTGAACCCCCTTTAAGCCTTTCAGGGGTGGAATTTTAGAAAATGTTAAAAAATGGGTTTCTTTATCTTTATTTGTTCACTTTGAAACAAAGTTTCATTATTCTAATTTAAAAAATAACAGAATTTCATAACAAATTTTCAAACCCTCTGTCATCCCTGTAAGGATTGAATTTCGAAAAATCTGTTCCAGTGCTCGTTTACGTTTTAGAAACAAAAACTGTGAATAAATTCAGCTTTCTAGGTCCAAGAGTTTAGGCTCTTTCCGTCTTCCCTTTTGCATATGCATTCACTACCAAAGTTCAATTAAAAACTGTCATTAAGAATTAAACAAGTTATATTTTATTATTTTTAGGATTCTTTACATTTCCGAAAATATACTTGTTACTCTTATCTAGATTTAACAGATTACTAGTTTTGAATCCTATAGGATTTATAAAGCACAACAGCTTTAAGTAAACTTTGTATCCAAAGTTAACAGAATCAGATGCTATATGCTAATGACCGGGAAAGACAACTGAATATGGCGTTGTGGAAAAATATCTGTATGGTCAATACAAACATATTCAAACCTCATATTTCTAAAGTTTGTTTTTGACTTAATCTATTTTGATTATTTAATAAAGATATGAAATCAAAATAAGCGGGAAATTCAATTAATAATACAGGAAAATCATAATTCCTATCTATCATAATGCGTTAAAAATATCATATTAACGCAAGATTAATGCGTTATATAATATTTTTAACGCGTTATATTATATTTAGTGACACCTTTATAATAATGAATTTAATAGATTTTCAGTAATATTTATCTCAAGAAATCACGCTCCAAAAAGTCATCGACGCGTGCACCGCTTTCTCGATATAATTGTTTGAAGCCTTAAGTAGGCTTTGTATGAAGATGTGAAGGCTATCATTTCTTTTAATTTCTCACTCGTTAGTAACGAATACTTACGTTGAAAATTCTAGCATTTTTTTTTATAAATAAATAACTAAACGCTACACATTCAGCGGCCCCCATTAGGATAGTAATATCCTGTGTCGGGGGTTCGGATACATAAACCACGACAAGCACAAACACCAGACCGAAACACATGCCTGTATGCTCAATACAAATATGTCCTCCGAGCGGGGATCAAACTCGCGACCTGTAGTGCTTATGGCAATAATGAAATACTTAGGTACAATGGTTATGACCGAATATTTAATTACTATTTATTATGTATATATTTTTTTAATGTAAGTTCTAAATTATTCAGGCTATTTTCTGGCATTTTATATTGAGTAACTAGAATTTTAACCAAACCACTTAGTTATAAGTTCTATAATGCTTCATGGATAATTTTATTTTCCAGAAGGTCTAGGAGCTTGATTTTGAATTTATCTGCAAGTTTCTTATTAAGGTTTTCCTGAGCTGTAAATAACTTGAAATATGCCCGAAATTGTCCCCGCGACAATGAGTCATTAACATACATACTATATCATAATATACTCTAGTGTAACTCTCTTCGTTTTTAATCAACAGGATAATTTTCGCTCATTTAATTTTTAAAGAACATTAGTAATAATTTTTCAAGTCATAACTACTACTCCTATTCAACCTGCAGTCCTTAGTTCCTGCAGTTTTTTTTTATGTTACAATTTGGCGAACAAGCATACGGCCCACCAGGCGGTAAGCGGTTGCCGTAGTCTATGAGCGCTTGCAGCACCATTATTAGGTGTCACTCACGCATTGCCAACCTCGAGATATTAGTTCTTAAATCTCCTCTGCCCAGTAATTTCACTTGCGTACAGTGCCCTTCAAACCGAAACACAGTAATGCCTAAGCACTAATATTTGGTGGCAGAATATTTGACAATGCGGTGGTACCTACCTAGCCGGCCTCCTACAATAAAAGACCTACCACCAGTGTGACTGATTGCACTGGTGGAATAATCTCCGCTGTGACAGAGGTTATCCCATAAGCGGGCGATGGGGTCGTCACATCCCGACGCCTTTAGTTAGTTCCTAGTCAGTAATATTAAATTGGTATTTTTTTTTCAGAATGCATTTCATCTTGAACGTCTAACAACAAGTTGCGACATGTACGAATACTGCAAACATATTTTACCATGTCTGCGGTGAGCCAGAAAAGTAAAAGGAGTATTCAAAACAATGGAAAAAAGAGAACGAATTATAAGATCTCCCACACAGATATAGTAATAAAAAAGAGGAAAAATGTACTTATCACAAAATGGCGGTGCAAGACAAAATGGCGGGTAACCGCAAGGATGTTAATATCTTTTATGATTTTAAATACGATTGGGTTGACTCATGGTGAAAGTGAGTTTATTGTTTGTAATGTTTTAATGGGAATTAGGTTGGAAATCAAGCCTTGAATCACATGTGGAATTTTAACGATTATTTTTTTAAAGCGTAAATTCAGTGTGAAAGTATGGGAGATGTTAACAAAAAGTAATGATTTCATATTTGGATTGCCGGCAAGTTGCTTAGTGATCTGCTTAGTATTAGTTTTGAATTACCCATAACGACTTGAGATTTTACTTATAAATAAATAAATAACAGTTGCATATTCAACGGCCCCCAGTAGGATATTGATATATTGTGTCGGGGGTCCGGAAACACACAGGGATAAGGACAAATACACCCAGACCGGAAAATATGCTTGTATGGTCAATACAAACATACATTATTTATTTGTTACCAAGCTACTAACAGCTTCGTGAAGCATGGAGAGACGTAGTTTAAATTATAGACATTACTTTGCAATTATCCATCCACAGATTGACTGGACGGATTTCTTTGCTCACTGAACGCTTACTTTTAAGCATCTCTATAGACCTATGTACAATGTACATGCCCCTGACGATCACGAGTGTTTGTCGTTTTATTTATTCATTGAACATATAGAGACGATGTTCTGGCGTAGCGGTAGCGAACCTGCCTTAAGTGCCACAGGTCGTGGGTTCGATTCCCGCTCGGAGCAGATGTTTGTATTGATCATACCGACATGTTTTCTGGTTTGAGTGTGTTTGTCTTTATCATTGTGTAATGTGTATGTTTCCGGTCAAATCAAATTTGAACACCCGTGAGGGCTGCTCCTTTATCACGGCTGAGTCTCTGTACTCGGCCCCCCCCCGCCCAATGACGCTGTCAAGGCCAGTAGGGCCAAAAGCAATACACATTACGAAAAAAAAAATGTTTCCGGACCTCTGACACAGGACTTAACTATCCCAATGGGGGCCGAAGAGTGTGTAGCGTTCATCTTTATATTGCAAAAATTACGACATCATTTTTATATAATTTTAGCTGTGGCCGCGGCTCCACTTGCGTTATGTAGTTTTCAAGGGAATCCAAAATTTTTCGTGGATAAAAAGTATCCTATATGTTAATCCAGGTTATGTGGGTATCAAATTTCATCCAAATCTGCCCAGAACTTTTTGTATGAAAAGTCAATTGTATGAAAAAAAATTGTATCAGTACATCCCAAAAATCTTCCAGGTTTATAATATTAATAGTATTTGAACATATAAAATTCGTTATATTTTTCCAGGTCTCACCAGTCGTGTTCTAGCTTCTTTCCTAGGTTATCCTACTACTTGTAATATAGGCACAGAAGTAAAGCCCTGCACTCTGTCCCTGACCTGCTGGCTCCGAGGAGGAACTAGGGTTAAAGGATGTGGTAGCGGTTGGATATTCTCATGCTGTGTATCAGCTGAGCCTTTGAGGAATGACTTTGAGAATATGTAAGTAGTATCACAAAATACTTATTCTAAAATCTTTTAAATATAAAAGGCCTGGTCATTGTTAGTTAGTCGGACAGTCAGCTGGAACAAGTTAATCTATATGTATACTAATATTACAAAGATCTCTGGAACTACTGATCGGTCAGTCTGTGGAACAGGGCAGGCTCTGGTAGTATGATAAATTATATAACACATGTATACAAAATACTTAATCTATAACCTTTTAAATATAAAAGGCCTGGTCATTGTTAGTTAGTCGGACAGTCAGCTGGAACAAGTTAATCTATATGTATACCAATATTACAAAGATCTCTGGAACTACTGATCGGTCAGTCTGTGGAACAGGGCAGGCTCTGGTAGTATGATAAATTATAGAACACATGTATACAAAATACTTAATCTATAACCTTTTAAATATAAAAGGCCTGGTCATTGTTAGTTAGTCGGACAGTCAGCTGGAACAAGTTAATCTATATGTATACCAATATTACAAAGATATCTGGAACTACTGATCGGTTAGTCTGTGGAACAGGGCAGGCTCTGGTAGTATGATAAATTATATAACAAATAAATTGCTATAAAATTAAATAAGTGTATAAAAAAGTTGGAACACAGCTTCTGATCTTCTCTAAAACCTACTCAAAAGCCTTAAAGCTTTGTTGTATCTGACTCTTTATAACAGCTTTATGCGTCTCTAACAGTAATTCTGAATAAACTAAGTAAGTTATACGAAAAACCCTGAAACATGAATTTTCAAATTTCAGGATACCCTCATCAGATTGGAGGTATGATTACAAAGTTGTGCCGCCAAAGTTACGACAGGTTCCACTACGAAATGTTGTACCTACCAACATATTTAGAAGACGAGTTGATGACGAAGGCACTCAGGTAAACTTTTGATGTAGTTTAACAATATTTTATTTTAATGCGACTAAATTGGCAAGCAAGCCTAATATAGCCCACCTGATGTTGTAGCTTATAACCGCTTGAAACACCATTCATCTGTAGGTGTTGGTAGCCTCGAGATATATCTCCTTTGCCTGGTAATTTCACTAGCTGAACTTTTCTCCAAACCAACACAGTAATGCAAAATGTACTTTTGTTTTGTGATGGAACACCTGACATTGCATGTACGTAAGGGAAGAAGGCTAGGAGAGCCAACTAAACAAAAAGGACGATGCATGTCTGTGGCATATTTATAAAATACTTCTGTGCCGGAATTCTTTCGTCTTCTTAGGTCAGCTTCTAACCCGTTTAATCCGATAACAGCAATGCTTTCTGTCTACCAATAAAGCATGTCGTATAGTTGCAAATATTATTTTAAATATCTATATATTTTAATAAATAATATTACTATTCCGAAATAAAATTCTTATTCCAGGTGGACTGCGGTATGCCCTCAACGCGCATTTTGCAGAAGAGAATAATTGGTGGCCGAGAAGCCAGGTTTGCGGAGTTTCCGTGGCAAGCTCATGTCAGAATATCAGAATTTCAATGCGGTGGTGTGTTGAGTAAGTTTTTCTTCTTACTTTTCTAAAAAATACTAGCCCTTCCAAATAAGCGTGTAACTTGCATTAGGAGTGGGTACGACAATATCCCAAAGGGGTCTTGATTGATTTCGCAACCCTCACGTTAACAGAGTCTCTTCTACTAAGCTAGTAATTTTTGTTTTATTTTTATCTACAAATAAAACTTATTACTTATTAGTTAGAGACATTAGACAAATAAATGTCTTAATGAGACCATCCATTAATCAACTTGTTGTTAAGGACAGTTTGCTTAAAATAAACTAGTAAAAAATGTATGACAACTTGTTTCTCCATGTTATGCTGAAAGCGATTGATGTTGTATAATAATAATAAAAATTTATAATAAACGCTGCACACTCAACGCCCCCATTAGATAGTGATATCCTGTGTCGGGAGTCCGGAAACATATACAAGGACAAGGACAAATATGAACTAACTGGGATTTAAAATTCTGGAAAAAATTGAGCATATAGAAAACCAAATGAACTTTCAGCCACATTTATTTTGAAGAAAATAGGTCTACAAATTTTAGAGATATATTAATTGTTGCCATAACTTTTGTTTTACATATTACTTTCAATAAATACTATGAAGTTACCAACTTATTTTTGCGGTTGATTTTTATTCGTTATTATTTTTAAGTTTTTAAGATTCATCATCATGAAGCTGCGGAACCTTTAAGCTTTGACTGTGCGGGGTCCATAACGCACTTGACTGATAATTATTCATTATATTTCAGTATCTCGTTGGTACGTGGCTACAGCGGCGCATTGCGTCTCTCGCGCACGGCCACGAGACATCGCTGTGTGGCTTGGAGCGTTGGACACTACAGCTGGAGCTCATACTGCAAGGAAACTTGGGTGGGTTGTTAGATTAATCTAACTAAATTTAACATTATTACTGGCGGTAAGGCTTTTTATTGCAAGCGTACCGTACAGCAGTATACAGCTGTTTCGGTTTGAAGGTCACTGTAGCTAGTGAAGTTACTGCGCAAGGGAGATTTAAGGACCAATATCTTGAGGTTGGCAACGCGGGAGTGACACCTATAAATGCCTGGTGTTTCAAGCTTTCATAGGCTACGAGAGCAGTTTACCATCAGGTTCTTTTTGGGGAGGAAATCTGCTACTAGATACTCGGCTTTCTGGAGAGGAGACCGGGCTATGTGGGGTTCCATGACAATGTGGGCACATCATGGGGACCCACTAAAACCTCCTCGAAGAAGTCCCATGGGTATGGGTGGTGTTTCAAGCACTCATAAGCTATGATAACCAGTTTACCATCATGTTACCTTACCGTCGCTGGTCGAATTAGTCACAAAAAATAATCTTAGCAATAATATGCTTTAAATCTAAGGCTCCTACATGACTTAACTACTTGAATAAACCTTACGTTTCAGGGTAGTCCAGAAAATCCTGCATCCTCTTTTCCAATTTCGCATGACTCAACCTGATCGATACGATATTGCACTCCTGAAGTTATCAAGACCTATCACTTATACAAGTCACATTCTTCCAATATGTCTGCCGGAATTGGATCTTGAATTAAGGGGAAAGTCAGGAGTGATAGCTGGATGGGGGAAAACGGACGCCAGTAATGGGCATACTGGTACTAATCTTTTGAGGTCTGCAACTGTTCCTATATTAAGTAAGTATAAATTGTTTATCGTCTTATGTTTTTCTGAATTGGTTGTGAGTTGTTTGTATGAAACGAAGCACTTTACAAGTTTAAACTTTTGGGAACAATACATCTACAATAACAAATTTTCCGGCCCATCGCCCATCTTTCCGGCCCATTCCGGCCAATTAGGCAAACTGGTGGTATTTTATTACAAGAGACCGGCTAGGTAGGTACCATCGCAGTGTCAAATATCCTACCGTAAAGCAATATTACCTTTGGCATTGCTGGGTTTTGGATTAAAGGGCACTGTAGGCTATTGAAATTACTGAGCAAAAGAGCTTTAAGAACCAATATCTCGAGGTTGACAACGCGTGAATGGGACACTGTAATGCTGTTGCAAGCACTCATAAGCTACGGCAACCACTTACCATTAGGTAAGCCGTATGCTTGCTTGCCAACTTAGTGAAATAAAATAAAAAAGTTTGCAATTTTGTAGTCTACGCAGATGAAGTCACGAGTACATGCTAGTATTAAAAGTATGTGTATTATTTCAGGCACTGAACAATGTATAAATTGGCATCAAAGCAAGCAGATTCTGGTCGAAATTCATTCTGAGATGATTTGCGCTGGACACTCTGATGGTCATCAAGACGCATGTCTAGGTAAAGTCTTAATTTAACTTCTAATCTAACTAATATTATAAATGTTTAAACTTTGGATGGATGGATGGTTTTTTGATACTCTTTCACGCAAAAACTACTAGACAGATTTTGGATGACATTTGGTACCTACATAGCTTATTACCTGGATTAACATATAAGATACTTTTTATCCCGGAAAACATTTTAGGCTCCTGTGGGATCATCAACAAACTACATAACGCGAGTGGAGCTGCGGGCACCGCTAAATTCACATAAATAACATATAAACTTCTAGAAATCTCAAATAAACAGTCGTATTAAATATGTACATTTTATCATTAATATTGTAAAAAAAGAAAACAAAATGATTTGAAAAACGTTATGTCGTTATAAAGCGAGCCTGCGTTTAGTTTCCACCGATCTGTTTCGGTGTGGCTGTTTGGGTCACAGTGCCTCGGACATCACGTTAAGCTATTGGGCCAGGTTGTATCATAACATCTGACAATAGTCTTGATCGGTTTTTTGGTATTATCCAATGAGTTACTGGTTCACGTATAGAATCTCAGAGGTCAGATGGCAAATCCCTGTTTTCTCAGCGTCAGGATGTGAAGACTCTATCGCCCACTGTTGGAATAGCCTCTGTCATAGTAGAGATTATTCCACCAGTGCAATCAGTCACACTGGTGGTAGGTCTTTTGATGCAAGAGGCCAGCTGGGAGGGTACCACCGCAGTGTCAAATATTCTGCCGCCAAATAGTAGTGCTTAGGCATTACTGTGTTCTGGTTTGAAGGGCACTGTACGCTAGTGAAATTACTGCGTAGAAGAGATATAAGAACCAATATCTCGAGGTTGGCAACGCGTGAGTAGCCCCTACTAATGGTATTGCAAGCGCTCATAGGTTACGGCAACCACTTGTCATCAGGTGGGCCGTATGCTTGTTTGCCAACTTGTAACATAAAAAAAATCTGCATTAGAGTAATTAGTAGACCCTGGGTAAAATACAGGGATAATGTTAAGAAGAAGAAGATTTAAAAACGAAAAAAATGAGTTTCGGACTTGTACACAAAGTAATTTGAATTTGCATATAAGATATATATCAGAAAATAAACAAAAATTTAAATCGTACATTTTCCATTTCTATGAATACAATTCTGAATTCTAAGCAGACAGATTCGCGGCCAGATTCTAGTCGTGTACTTAATTACAAAGACCTGATTAATATATATAAATAAAACCTATTAAAATTTTTCCAGGTGATTCCGGAGGTCCACTCATAGTTCTGGAAAGTGGGAGGTACTACCTCGTCGGCATAACTTCGGCTGGTTTCGGATGTGGGGTCGATCATCAGCCCGGAATATACCATAATGTGAAGATCACTGCTAGTTGGATAAAAGAAGTTATAAGTCCAATTCCAGCAACGAATTTTATAGATTTTTAACAGACTTGTAAGGCCAGCAGGTCGAGTCTGCTAGTAAAATTAATTCCTAGTAATCATTTTCTGTAGTGGCATTAAAAAAACTCACCACAGATACCATGTTCCGTTTCAGTACCCCTTGACTGATTTCAGTAATAGTACGATTGCATTTCGAAGAATGGGATTGTGTGGGAAAATTCCGACAATATACCTATTCTACCCATAGATACAGAGGACCGTAGATAGTGGTAAACATTATAAGATTAACCAGCGCCATCTATTTGGAACAAAACAAATGAAAACTACGCATGTGCGAATTGATTTCAAGATTTTTGTAGCGCATGCGCACGATGTTATATATAGTTCCCACCCAATTCATAGATGGCGCATCAATTTTGAACAAGTTCTGTCTTTTAATGCCATATTTTGACATTACAAACAGACGTATAGTGTCCGCAATTTCGCCCGCCCTAAGTCAGTATCGTCTGAGCCGTCAGTCGGGCTGCAAGAGCAATCTGTATTACGAAAAAAATTTACAACAGCGCGTGTCTATACACATTACTACTGCAAACATAGCTCACCCGCCTTCGAGAGATAAAACAAATGTAATATTTAATTGAAAACGACCATTAGCTGCTTACCAGGCGATCTTCACGCTTATTCACCATCGTTATGTAAAAACATAACTTGTTTTAGAAAAACATTATTAATGTGTACTGATGATGATTGTTAATAGAGTCATTAGATTAATAATTATTTATTATTAGTTATATTAATGCTTTCACTAATTAGATATCTCAAGAATTTTTATATTTATCCACATGCCATTTTTCTTCGTTTATTTTTTGGCTGATTTGATCTCTATTTTTTGTTTTGTTATTGAAATAATAAACTATTTTAAAACTTGTTTTAATGTTCTTTATTTAACATTTGAAACTATAGCGTTTTATTTAACATATCCGTAATCTCAATTTAAACTGTACGCAATGGCACTAAGTTAGTCACATGCTAATTTCAGGCTAGCTTCGACTATAGTTTACATTATAGTTTACATTATAGTGTACACATTGAAGTGAGCTTGTGACTATCTTAATTTTTAGGTTTCCGTACCCGATATTCTCAGAAACGGGTAGACCTAGCTACTTAAAATTTATAATAATATAATAAAAATCAAGTTCCTGAGTCAGCAGGATAAAAAAATATGAGCAAATTTCGATTTTCGCGAAAACTTGTAACTATCAAAATAGACCTTTTGACTAAAATTGACAATTCTTGGTCAGCCGGAAGTACCCTATAGGTTTCGGGTCGAAAACCTATAAGGCAGTTCCCATTCACCGAGAATTTAAATCTCACGAACTTTGGCAAAAAGCAACGTCTTACAGCACAAATAAAGGAAAAAATCCAAAAATAAAAAAATTGAACATTAAGGCCATATAATAGGCATGTATGTAGGCATACATACATGGTTAACGCCAATTAAGATAGTCCCCTGTGTTGTACAGTCGCGGATACAATTTAGAGGTCTAGTTTAATTGAAGCCTACCTTTAAGGTAAATAAATGAAATTTTCCTATCGCGTTAAACAAAATAAAAGAAAATATTTATTACAGACATTGGTACGCGAGTCCGACTCGCACTTGCCCGATATTTTACGATAAGTCTGACTTTCTAACTGTATTTAAGTGCCTGTCCTTTATATATAGTAACCCCTAATTTCTCGAACGTTAATCAAGCTCATGTTAACTTAACATAGGAAATACTAAACGCTCATTGGTCGCCTGTTGATCATAGATCATCTTTAACCAGTGAGCGTATATTTGGTATGTTAAGTTGACATGTATTTGATCAACGTACGAGGAACCGGGGGTAAGTCTATGTACATAATGTATTATTTAATTTTTATGCGATAAAGCCAATGACCTTTCCATGACCCGTAATTATATCAACTTATTTAATTTAAAATGACACTATTTTTGTGCAAATCAGTAAGGGTTCAAAAACTCATCATGACAAGCGATTTACTCTCGGCCAAGGTCGTTTTGTTTACTATACTTTAAAAATATATAATTAATATTAATAATTACTTAAAAACAGATTATAAAAAAACAGCCAAGTACGTCGGACTCGTACATAAAGGGTTCCGTAGTACCGTAGAGTAAAAATATTAAATTTCTTGTATGCATATCTTTCCCATCCCACCCCATCCAAACAAAAAAAACGCTACACACTCAACGGCCCCCATTAGGCGGGCGGTGTAAATATGTATATAGTGGAGGTTTACCGGCTTCCTGGGGTTACTCAGGAAGTCGGCCGGCGGGGCCGCAAGGCCCAGGCGCGGTGTTGTATATATGTAGATATGTATATGTATATATGTATATTAGGTTTTGCCGACTTCCTGGGGCTACTCGGGAAGTCGGCACAGGCGGAGGCCGCAAGGCCTGAGCGCGTTGGCGCTAGGGGGTGTACAGATGTATATTTGTATATATGTAATATATGTATTTATGGGGTATCGCCGGCTTCGTGAGTTTATTGAAAAATAAACTTCCCGAAGCCGGCCCAGGCGGAGGCCGTAAGGCCTAGGCGCGTAAGCGCCACGGGGGTGGTTTATATTTATCTTTATATGTGAATTAGTATGTATGTTAAGTATTTATGGCGGCACTATGTTGCCGCCCAAGGCGGAGGCCGAAAGGCCTGGCGCGTTCGCGCGCGGCGGTATATATATTGGTATATAAGTATTTGTATGTAATCATAAGTATGTATGGCGGCACTATGTTGCCGCCCCAGGAGGGCCCCTCGGGGCAAGCGCCGGGGCGTCGCGGTTGAATGCGCCAGCGACCCCGCGACGTCCCACTATGGCGCCAGACGGGACCTTGGGGTTTTAGTTTGGGTAGGGGGGCCAGGTCTTATAAAGACCATTGCACATGGCCTCGAGTCCCACACTCCCCGCGCCACTTTTTACCATCTGTCCCGGCGCAGGGGTGCGTAAATGCATTTCCCCAAGTAAAAAAAAAAAAAAAAAAAGGTTTGCTACCAATGCGCCACAAGGTCGTGAAACGGTACGTGAGATACAGCCCGCTGACAGACGGATGGCTGGACAGACAGCGGAGATTTAGTAATAGTTTTCCGTTGACACTCTTTGGTTACGTAATCCTAAAGAGGAAAAATAAGGAAATAACAAGTCTGATCCGCAAAATCCGCAAACAAATAACATGACAAGAATAATTATAGATTAACCTTCGAACATGCGACCTCCGTCATTTAAGACCTCCGTCTGATGGTACCATATCGGCTAACATCTTTGCAAAAAGCGAACTGATCTCTTGCTCTTAACGTGACGACCCCATCACCCGCTGTTGGGTTAATCTCTGTCACAGCAGAGATTATTCCACCAGTGAAGTTAGTCACAGTGGTGTTAGGTCTTTTATTGCAGGGGGGTTTGGATAGTGACCTTCCCGTGGTGCCCCTGTGAGTAGTGGTGTAAGTCCAACGAACCGTAACGGAGTTCCGGGCTTACCCACGAAACAGACGACTATCCCGTAGGCGATTGTTAATTTTTGGTGTTGTTTGCGTTCTTTGACGTGTGTTTTTGTCGGTCTGAGTCATGTTGGACTCAGACGATGAGACCGATGCCTCGGTCGGCTCCCGGAAACGGGCCAACCCTGTGCCTCCCTTGGGGAGCCCAGTGTGCTCGGAAACCGAGACGGAGGCAGGAGTTTCGGCTCGTAACCGGAAGGCCGGTCGAGGCAGAGGTGGCTCGGGCATTACCCATGCCCGTGCTGAGTTGCGGAAGTTGGTGGGCGAAGCTGAGGAGCAAGCCTTTGAAAAGGCCCTCCAGGCTAGGGTCGCCCACAAGGAGGCTGCCCAGAAGGCTTCAGAGAAGCAGCCATCTGAAGCGCCGCGGGACATCTCTAAATGCTCACCGCAGGAGCTCAAATTGATGGCGGATCGGTGTTGCACCGAGGTGCGTGAGGTTGCACGCAAGTCCGGCCACCTCCAGGGCGTTATGGTCAAAAGGCTGAAGTTGGCGGCGGATTCTCTCCAGGAAATTGTAGAGTCCCTGGCGAGGCGATCCGTCTCCGAAGAGGTACGCCGGTTGGCCTCGGAGAACCGGAGGCTAAAAGAAGAGATGGAGGGCTTGAACGAAGAGCTGGAGGCATACCGCCAACGGCTCTACGAGGCAAGGCAGGCTGCGACAATCGTGGCCCCGGAGACGCCCTTGGAGGAGCTAAGGGCGTCTCTTCTTTCGTCGATCGGGGGGATGATCGACGCAAAGTTCGCCGGCATAGAGGACCGCCTCTTGCCGGTGATTAGTGCTCGCCCCCCCCTCGCAGCGGATGTGAGGCGCCCTCCTGTGGTGTCTGACGTGCCCCCGTCAGCCCCTGTGCCAGCCAGGACATCTGCGCCTAAAAAGGCGATGGCCGCAAGGCCAAAGAAAGGCAAGGGTACAGCGGTGCCTGCCCCCCAGCCTGCTGTGCAAGAGACTGCGTCGGTTGTCATCACCTCTTCGGAATCGGTTCTCCCTGCCCCAGAACCAGTCGAACCTGTGGCGGGGCCTTCCGGAGAGAGTTGGTCCACCGTCGTAAGACGAAAAGGCAAGGGCAAAAAGTCCTCCCCTCCGGCGGAGCCCACCAGGCAGGTGGCATCGAAGGCTGTACCTTCCAAGGCTGCGCAACTCAAGCCTAGACTCCCCGCCGTGCGCAAGTCCATAGCTATCGCTATGAATTTGTTGCCGGCGGCGGAGAAGCGCGGGGTCACTTTCGCGCAGGCCTTGACGAAGGTGCAACAAGAGGTGGTGCTGTCCCAGTTAGGGATCGGCCCTGGCGTCTCCATACGCCGGTCTGTGACAGGCGGGCGAGTATTAGAGCTGCCCACTGGGACTTCCCAGGAGGCAGCAGAGGCTCTGGTGGAGCGGATGCGCCGCATCCTCGCCGACATGACGACGGTGTCCCTACCGGCAGATAGGGGCACCTTGAGATTGACCGGGTTGGACGACTCGGTGACTCCATCGGGCGTTGCCGAGGCGGTCGCCCGTGTCTGTGGTTGCCCCCCAGAATCAGTCAGGGTCGGGGAAGTTGCCGAAGGTGTCAGGCGAATGGGTGCAGCCATGGTTAGGCTGCCTCTTGAAGCTGCTAAGAGACTGGTCGAGGCTGGCCGGCTTCTAGTCGGCTGGTCCTCGGCCAAAGTACAGGTGATGGAGAAGCGCCCTCTTAGGTGCTTCCGCTGCATGAGCATCGGCCACACAAGGCCTACATGCCCATCAAGAGTGGACAGGGGCATCCTCTGCTACCGCTGCGGTGGCGAGGGTCACCTCGCTCGAGACTGCAGCGGTCCACTCCGATGCGCGGTCTGCGCGGATGCAGGGCACCCCGCGGAGCATGTGATGGGTGGAAGGCGCTGTTCCCCACCAGTCACCAAGTGATGGAGCATTAGACCCAGCTCTCACACTCTTCCTCCAAGGCTTACAATAAGTCGGTGGCCCGCATAGGCAGGCCTTCGTCGGGGCGCCGTGGTTGCATGCGAGAGCGATCCCATGGCGTCCCAATATGGCGAAGACGGAACGCAGGGTTTTAGTGGGTATTACCACCTGCTTCACAGGTGGTCGAGTCCCACACTACCACTCGCCAGCGTGCTCTTCGGAACACGCTGGGCGAGTGGTGTGCGTAAATGCATTTCCCTGCGAAAACAAAAAAAAAAAAAAAAAGGTCTTTTATTGCAAGAGGCCGGCTAGGTAGCTACCATCGTAGTGTCATATATTCTGCCGCCAAAAAGTAGTGCTTAGACATTGCTGTGTTCCGGTTTGAAAGGCACTGTAGGCTAGTAAAATTACTGAGCAAAGGAGATTAAAGAACCAATATCTCGAAGTTGGCAACGCGTGACCGGCACCTACTAATGGTGTTACAAGCGCTCATAGACTACGACAATCGCTTACCATCAAATGGCCCAAATGCTTGCTTGCCAACTTAATAAAACAAAAAAAAGTTATACGTTGGCAAATTTGAAGACCCGGCTACCGAGCAGTCACTTCACGAGTTTTTCACCAACGTAAGATGGTAACCAGGGCATTGAAGCCCTACAACCATCAAAGGACTACAAAAAGCAAAGGATTGGCGTATATACATGTCTTACTTATAGCACAGGGTATTTTTACGAGGTTTTCCTTCAAAGCACGAGAAAAATTTCAACCACAAAAAGTACTGGAAAATTCAGAGATGCTTTCCAGGATTTTTACACGCAACCTTCGGTTATAAGCATCGCTTTCTATCCATTGGGTCATCTCGGATGGTTGCAGAAACTCGACACAGGATAACCCCTAACCCGGCGGCGGAGCGATGTGGGGTCACCTTCGCGGAGGCCCTTACGAGGCTGAAGAGGGAAGTGGTGCTGTCCGAGCTAGGAATTAGTTCGGGCATAACCATTCGGCGGTCTGCGACCGATGGCCGCATGCTTGAGCTGCTTGTGGGGACTCCCATGGAGGTGGCTGTGGCCCTGGCAGGCCGAATGAGTAGGGTCCTGACGGACATGGCTACAGTGTCCCTGCCCACGGCTAAGGGCACCCTGCGGTTGACCGGACTAGATGATTCGGCGACCGCAGAGGGAGTGGCCGAGGCAGTGGCCCGTACCTGTGACTGTCCGGCTGAGCTGGTGAATGTCAGCGAGGTCACCGAGGGCACCGGGCGGATGGGCGCGGTTGTGGTGAGGTGTCCCTTTGCCGCAGCCAAACAACTGGTCGAGGCTGGTCGGCTTTTAGTCGGCTGGTCCTCGGCCAAGGTCCACGTTGTGGATAAGCGCCCACTGCGCTGTTACAAGTGCATGGGCATCGGCCATACAAGGCCCACATGCCCATCGAGGGTGGAGAGGGGTCGCCTCTGCTACCGCTGCGCTGGCGAAGGCCATCAGGCTAATAGCTGTAACAGGCCTTTGCGTTGCGCGGTTTGTACGGATGTAGGGCGCCCTTCGGACCACGTGATGGGTGGGACTAAGTGTCTGCCACCCAACACTAAAGGCGTGACCGCTCCGAAGCCTGGAGCCGTCTCTGGCCGTCAGGCCGTAGAAGCCGTCCTAAGGTGGTGGCCAGCATAGGCAGGCCTTCGTCGGGGCGCCGTGGTTGCATGCGAAAGCGATCCCATGGCGTCCCAATATGGCGAAGACGGAACGCAGAGTTTTAGTGGGTATTACCACCTGCTTCACAGGTGGTCGAGTCTCACACTACCACTCGCTAGCGTGCTCTTCGGAACACGCTAGGCGAGTGGTGTGCGTAAATGCATTTCTCTGCGAAAACAAAAAAAAAAAAAGGATAACCCCTAATGCTGGTCGTTGAGTGTGTAGTTTTTTTTATGTAAGAGGGAGCAAACGGGCTGGAGGCTCACTTGATGTTAATCTATCAACGCCATAGATATAGAGAATAGATGCCATAGAAGATGCAGAGCGATCCGACATCTCTACGCAATACCAAAGGATCAGAAAGACCTTGATATTCGACAATTCGAGCCGCTCTACGTTGGATGCGGTCAGTTGGAAGTAGCCGGTACTGGGGAGCCCCGTGATGAGAGCAGTACTCCACGTGCGGTAGAATTTGCGCCTTGTAAAACTGATTTATTTATTGATTTTAAACTACAAAAGAAGTAGGTGTCAAATCGAATTCTAAAATGAAACGTATTATTGTCAGACGAAATAATTAATTATTTATCGGAAAAATCCTTGAAATTAAAAAAAACACATATTTACAAATCGCGTATCTCTTTAGAGCTTGTAAAATCACTTTCGACAGCGCTTAAGCATAAAACAAGTCGTCTTGCTGTTATTTAAATTTATACTTTAACAGCTAAGGGATAAGATCGTTTTTTGGATGACAGTTCTGCGTGGTTGGTCAACCGGTTAGTACAAACTGTGGTAAGCAAACTATGACTTTATACAAACATTACAAGGTCCATTTTCATTTGGACTTTCGTTATTTAACTTCAACCAGAATCTGTATTGAAATTTCGACTTTATTTCCTTAGGTTAAAGTTTAATTTTATTTGTTACAAAGTAGAATGGAAATGTAAAATCGTGCCGCAAATGTCAAGCAGCACAGTCCGTAAGAATGTCGCGGCGCGACGACGTATTCTAAATTCAAATTTAAAATTTTTCTCCTAATTATAACGAGTCTAGTGTAATTATTATTATATTGTTTTTAAAATGGTGGGAAAAGTGTGTTCGTTTTTTTTAACCGTCGCTTTTATGGCGTCGGTTATAGATGGCCAGACCTTGGGAGGTAAGTGAAAGGAGTTTTGGAACAAAAAGTTTTTATATTGTGGTGGGATAGCTTACTCATATAACTAGAATTACTTAATATTTACGTAATAAATTATAGATTCTTCAAATCTATTAATATGTGTTGATATTTAGCGGTCATAATAATTCTATTTTTAGAAGCGATATACATAAACACGTTTACATATTTTTCAATAATTTTATTACATTTATATACAACGATGTCATTAAGAAATTAATTTAAGACATTTTGTTTGTGTCATAAACTTTTAACTTTTTTATTTTATATATTTTTTCTTTTATAAAAAAATTATATTAAGTATAAATGTTATGAAATATTCAACACCTGTGGACTGAGAATGAAAATGTTTCCATTAAAAATGTGTTTTTTTGTATGAATCATGAATATTAAATGAGTCACACAACAAAAGCATAAACAGGAATACCGGTAACATAACTTAGTCAATCAATTCGACTTTACTCGTATTAGGGTAACGTACCAAATGGCAAAAAAAAACGGAACCCTATAAGTACGTCATGTCCGTTATCCGTCAGCATGTCACAGTCACTTTACTTGGAGACTATTGTCTCTAAATTCTATATTCGAAATTTAAAAATATGACATACATATAAAAATTAAGGGTAGCAGTCCATACATGTAAATGAGGGTTGAAAAAAAATCAGCGTATAGCAACGTGTGATGTATCTTTGAACAGCACTTGACTGATAATTTTATGTATTAAATTAAAACCTCATTTCTAAATTTTAACTGAATTAAAAAAGAAGGCTTTTACTTCCGGTAATATTATTTGTACGTATTTTCAAAAACGAAAACTTGCACAGCTTCAAATCCAGGACCTTTTAGTTTTTAAAATGCTTAATTTGGTTATTTGTATTTTTAAATGGTCATGTGCTTTAAGGTTAAGGAAAACGTCGTAAGAAAACGGTATGTCTCAGAACATCTAATATATAAAACTCTCGTGTCACAATGTTCGTTCCCATACTCCTTCGAAACGGCTTGACCGATTCTTATGATATTTTTTATGCATATTCAGTAAGTATGAGAATCGGCTACTATCTATTTTTCAAACCCTCAGTGATAAGGGTGTCCACTCCAAAAATTTTATTTTTATTTTTTGGATAAAATTTTTATTTTTTTTATTATGTGGCATTGAAAAATACATACGACCCTAAATTTTCACTTTTTATCACCAACCCCTGCTTTTTAATAGCCTTATTAGTCAATCAAAAACTTTCACCGGGTAGAGGGCGCTGCTATCGGGTCCCAGGTTTTTTCGGGGCTGGACGTCTGCCGGGCCCGCTAGTCTTATAAATAAAATTCTTGTGTCACAATGCTAGTTACCATACTCCTTCGAAACGGTTTGACTGATTTATATAAAACTAGCGGCCCGCTCCGGCTTCGCACGGGTATAAAATATATAGCCTATATCATTCACTGAAAAAATGGTTAAAATCGATCCAGTAGTTATGATTTATTCATTACTGTCCGTGGCCCGCACGGGTTAAATGTAATTATTTACGACATCACATTAGAAACCTCAAAATTTTTTTTTCTCCACTATTTAATGGATGCTATTATATATATAAACCTTCCTCTTCAATCACTCTATCTATTAAAAACCGCATCAAAATCCGTTGCGTAGTTTTAAAGAATTAAGCATACATAGGGACAGAGAAAGCGACTTTGTTTTATACTATGTAGTGATTGTATATACATATTCAGTACGTCTGAGAATCGGCTAATACTTATTTTTATTTTTATATGATATGGTATTAAGTACATACAACCCTTAATTTTCACCCTTCTAACATCAACCCCTATTTTTTAATAACCATACTAGTAAATCAACCTTCACCGGTGTCACTTCTAAACTCGGGTAGAGGAAGCTGCTATCGAGCGCGCTAGTATTCTATAGAATATAGGTATAACGCCAATCAGCAGTGGTGCAGCATGGTAGATTAACCTCCTTTTTTTTTTTTTTTTTGTTGACGCAGAGAAATGCATTTACGCACACCACTCCGCCTAGCGTGTTCCTAAGAGCACGCTAGCGAGTGGTAGTGTGGGACTCGACCACCTGTGAGGCAGGTGGTAATACCCACTAAAACTCTGCGAATCCGTCTATGCCATATTGGGGCGCCATGGGATCGCTGTCGCACGCAACCATGACGCCCTGACGAAAGGCCTGCCAATGCTGGCCACCGGCTTTATTTATTTATTTATTTATTTATTTATTTATTGCGATAACAAACAATTGTACAAAAAGCTTATTATAACAAATTCTTACAGCTAAATATTAAGTATTTGTACAACCAACACCGTTATCCCCAAATTAAACATTTAAATGGTTTTCAGAGACAATCGCTTCCCATACCATAATTGCTAAACAAAACTACATCATAAATAATGTTTTAAGAGCGTCGAGTATCACTCTCAGTAACAAACGTTGGTATCCACTAGTAGTTGCAATACTAGTTTTTTAAAATTGTATGGTGCCACATGAAAAATGTCAACAGTGGTGAACAAGTCATTATAAGCCTTCATTATTCGCCTAAGAGGCGCGCGTTCACCAGCTTTAGTTTTTGAAATATTTGGTAAAAACAAATGGTGAGCGAACGCGTTACAGCTACGTTGAGGACGGTTCGGTATTCTGATATATATTTGGTTTATTAATTGATTACAGTCAAATTTATTACGACAAATATTATATAATATAACTTGATCTAGCAGCAGTCTTCTATTTTTCAATGAAGGTAAAGAGAATTTGAGTAACAATTCGCTATATGAGGACTTAGAACGAAAGCAACGGTAGTCAATAACACGAAGAAATTTACGTTGTACAGTTTCAAGTTGATCAATGTATTTCTGATATATCGGATTCCATATAACGGACCCATATTCTAATTGACATCGGATTAAAGATTTATACAGTAGCAGGTATGTTTCCGGTCGACTAAAAGAAGTTGAGGTTCGTGCAACAAAGCCATACATTTGTAGTGCTTTAGTGGTAATGTGATTTATGTGTTCATCTAAATGAAGCTTTGAGTCAATAATAATGCCTAAGTCTTTAATTGTATTAACTTTTTCAAGCGGTACGTTGCATAAAAAATAAGTCCAGTCAATGGTGTTAATTTTTTTGTAAAAGTTATAGATTTACATTTATTTAAACTGAGTAGCAATTTATTATTTAAGCAATAAGATGAAAGTCGATCCAGATCATGTTGGAGTTTGACACAATCGTCTTTTGAGGTTATTTGAAAATAAATTTTAAGATCATCAGCGTATAAGAGATAGTTACAATTATGAAAACTGAAATGTATGTCGTTGATAAATATAACAAAGAGAAGGGGGCCCAAAATGGAGCCCTGAGGAACACCAGATGTTACATGTATTAGACCGGAAGCAAAACCATTTAAAACTACTTTTTGTGTTCTTCGATTGATGTAAGATGATAACCAGCGTAACAAATTGCCCTTAATTCCGTTAAAGGCTAGCTTTTGTAGTAATAAAATGTGATCGACCTTGTCAAATGCCTTGCAAATATCAGTGTAAACTACATCAACTTGAATTTTATTGTCCATATGTTCAAACAAATAATTTGTGTACACTAGGAGGTTGCTGACGGTTGAGCGACTTTTTGTAAAACCATGCTGAGCCGGAATTATTTTATTATGAACAATAGGATATATAATATTGTGAATTAATTTCTCAAAGCACTTTGACAAGGTAGATAGTATCGAAATAGGTCGATAATTAGTGACATCATTTCTGCTACCACTTTTATAAACAGGTGTAATATTAGCAGATTTCCAAATATGGGGTACGACACCTTCTTGCAAGCTCTTATTGTATAATATATATAAGGGCTTGCTTATAGAGCTGTGGGTGTGCTTTATAAAAAATGGTGACAAACCATCTGGTCCGGAACCCTTGGTCACGTCAAGTGCTTTAAGTTCTTTGAAAATCATATCTAAAGAAATATAGACATTCGAAATAAAATCACCTTCTGAATTTTCAGATGAAGAGCAGATTTCGTCCCGACTTTCTATGTCAGAATGCTCATATACAGAACTAAAATATGAAGAAAAAAGTTCACAGACATTTTCAGGGCTATCAGATTCAACATCATTATAAAACATAGTGTGTGGTATACCATTCTTTTGTTTAAGACGATTTTGAAATGACCAGAAAGTTTTAATATCTTTACCAATACCGTCTTCAATAGATTTTATGTAATTGTTGTAGCATTCTTTTGCAAGTGAGTGAAATCGGTGACGATATAATGAGAAATTATTATAATCTGTTTTGTTTTTATACAACTTCCATTTAATCCACGCATTTTCTTTGTTTTTAAATAAATGAATCAACGCCCTAGAAAACCATACTGGATATTTTTTAGATTTTTGTGTTCGCAAGGGAATGTATAACTTGATAATTCCATTAATTTTTTCATAAAACTTATCAACAGCAGCATCAACAGGTAGATCCATTAAATCTTTATCCCAATCAATAGCATTTATTGCTTGATTAATAATTGTATAATCCCCTCAGTGAAATAAAATCTAGAGATGGATTTGCATGACATGAGCTTGTATGACCTATTAGAACAGATAGATACATAGAAAGGTGGATGGTGGCAATCTTGAGGTAACAGGGGAATCGATGGTTGCTCGCAGGTAGCAGAGTTATTATTTGATATAAAAAGATCAAGTATTCGCCCGTTGCTATTTTTTATGTTGTTAAATTGCTTACCCCCCACAGCAAAAATAAAATTAATGAATAAATAATCCACAGAAAAACCTTGGCAAATTAAATGAGATTCTAAACTAGTAGCATCAATTTCAGTCCAGTCTAAGTTGGGTAAATTAAAGTCACCAATTATGTAGTACTTATCGAGATTATCATTTGTGGTAATATTTTGTTGAATCAAATCTAAAATTGAAGAGTATACTACGTACTGTTGATTAGGGGGAATATATATACCACATATAAGGTCATATTTATTTTTTAAATTACTAAAGAATTTTATAGCAACATAATCAATACATGGATTAATGGATACACTGTCGGATATCACGACACGATTAACTGATAACAAGAATCTGGCAGTCTGATATGTGCGAAGAACTGCTATCAAAACCCCCCCGCCATCTTGTTTGCCAGTCGCATCTCGATTTCTGTCACATCTATATACTATATAGCGAGAATCAATAAACTCACAGTCCGTTATATTGGGTACTAACCAAGTCTCTGTTAACACTATGACGTCATAACAATTAGCCAAAATATTCATGAATAATGTATTCAACTTTGTCCTAATTCCTCTACAGTTTTGATAATATATATTTAATTTATCCATGACTAAAAATAATAATTGTAGAAAAATATAAATGTACACAAAAATTTATGTAAATATGAAAACTAGAAGCTGCGCCGTACAATTTAGAAAAGTAGAAAATGTATTTTATGTATAAAAAGATAAGACTGTAACCATTACCTTCGTATAAATAATTACAAGTAAAAGTTAACGTGAAGTATTTAACAAAAGAAACTTTAATCAAATGATATAAATTATTTAATGCCGAAACTAAAACGTAATTGATATACACGCGATGAATGGCTTTGGAGAAACCGAAGAGGAGGCTTTTTCCCAACAGTGGGACACCAATATTTTTACATTAAAGGCCGGTAGTTTTCCACGTCTGTCTAAAAGATCAAGGAAACAAATATATAAATAACCGTCAAAACCGGTTCAATAATATGTGCGTTACCTGATTGACACACATAAGCTTTAAGTTATATAACATTCATGACGACCCTATCCTTAATGTCAATTATTGCAAACTTGATTACCACTCATAGATATTGGACAAAAAACTTTTAGATCTTAGTGAATATTTCCATGAGGGTGAAAGCCTTCTCGTATTTTATTTTTTTATATTATCTTACAAGTTGGCTAGCAACCATACGGCCCACCAGTAAGCGGTTGTCCTAGCCTATTAGCGCACGCAACACCATTAGTAGGTGTCACTCACGCGTTGCCAACCTCGAGATATTGGTTCTTAAATCTCCTTTGCACAATAATTTCACTAGCCTACAGTGCCCTTCAAAGCGGAACACAGTAATGCTTAAGCACTACTGTTTGGCGGTGGAATATTTGACACTGCGGTGGTACCTACATAGCCGGCCTCTTGCAACAAAAGACCTACAACCAGTGTAAAATCTCGTGGCGCAACCTGGTCAATGGGCTGCTTCTGCTATCGAGTTACAACCCCATTAAAAATTATAAGGTCCCTTGGACTCCCTTGGTTGATGATCATGCCGTCGTGTGGATTCCATGAGTGAGCCTGTGGCATCCCACTATGGTGTGTGTGGCTGAGGAAACCTGCATGTTGAAGAAGAAATTCTAATGTATATCCCCCAACCCTAGTTGTATTCCCTTGTTGGTAGGGCTTATATCCCGGCTTGGTCGATTACCAACGTACGTTGGTCGTTTCGATGTCAGTCAGCGTACAACCAGTTGCATTTTAAAGTTCAGCAACGTACCTGCATGCCCTCTGGTGTTACAGATGTTTATGAGCACTGTTAATAGCTTAAAATCGGGACCTTAAACCTCTTAGAATTTACTCTGTGGGAATATCTGTGTCAGGTGGAAAAGAACAAAAGAAAAAAGATTAATCCAAACCATTTTTCTTTTAGAAAGTTTTAATAAACATAATATAATAAGGTCAGTGTAACTCAAACACTTTTAAAAAATCTTTAAACGCACCCACGTAGAAAATGTCCCCGAGCGTGAAATTGCTGACACTGACAGTTAGTTATAGCAACGGGGCCTACCATGAACTCTTATTGCGATTCAAATGACAACCTATGCCATGCCTTTCTCAGCACAAAATGGTCGGCTCGACCGGGCCCGGACTACCCTCTCACAGAAAATCGGCGTAAGGACCAGTATCAGTAGGTACTGTTGCGTTTCGTGCGATGAGTGAGAGCGCCG
Organism: Hestina assimilis; assembly: GCA_023373885.1. Lineage (NCBI taxonomy): Eukaryota > Metazoa > Arthropoda > Insecta > Lepidoptera > Nymphalidae > Hestina > Hestina assimilis. Next base: position 3,347,004 of record CM041767.1, on the reverse strand, counting down.
GAGGCCTAATCTCCCACCCCTTTGTTCTCTTCCTTTTTTCCCTTCTCATCCCTTCCATCCTATTCCTTGGGTTGGCAACACGCTTGTGATAATTCAAGTATCGCAAGCGTTTATACCGTTATGATGTAACCGTTATGATATAAAAAAAAACCAAGCTCAGCTACATAGCTATTGCGTACCATGACAATAGTACATTACGCACCTTGGGAGAAAGATGGGACATTCTCACCCGCAGATTATTGCCGGTGAAAATCGCAACTATCGCGGGTGACAATGTCCTACGTTGCTCCCTTTGTGCTTGTACGAATTTCTTCCTACGACGAAAAGTTCGCTTTTAGTCCCTAGTTCCTAGGTTACCGGGAGGTAAAGTGAGTTAATTAGTGTAGTCTTAATCGTAACGTAATGAACATATGAGACGCTCATAGCCAGGTGCACTCACTGATCGGTAAACGATCGGTGGATAAAGCAACTTTAGGCGCGGTCAGTCACTAGATTGGTGATCGCATAGTGGTATTTCAACTGAGCATCTCCGTGCTTCGGAGGGCACGTAAATAGTCGGTCCCGGCTGTTATCAATTTGATGACAGTCGATAAGTCAAGTCAGAGGCCTGCCTATACGGGCGACCTGAACAACTCTGACACTAGGATGGCCTGTAACCACTCGATAAGAAGAAGGGAGAGAATCAGGCATTTTTCTCCCTCATACAAGGAACTAAAAGCGAACTTTTCATCAAGGTAAGAAATATATATTACTAAACGTCATGCTGGGCTGGCTTGTATCAGATACTCTACTGGAAAGCAGTAGTGTATTAGTGTAGCCAGTGAAATTACTGGGCACAGGCGATTCAGGAAATAATATTTTTTTATTGTTTACTAGCTTCTGCCAGTGACTTCGCCCGCGTTAATAGTGATTTTAATACAAACTCGGAGTCCCACTTTTAAAAAGTTGAATGTAATATTTATTTATATCGACTCAAAAGCCTAAAAAATAAGTTTCAAGCTTTTAGCTTTAAAAATGAAGATACTTCTATAAAACTTTTCATCCCTCTTTTCAATCCCTCACAACCCCTTTTTAATTAAAAGTAGCTGAGAAAGTATGTCCTTTCTCAGGCTCTAGACTAACTGTGTACCAAATTTCATTGAAATCAGTTCAGTAGTTTTAGCCGTGAAAGCGCGATGACAGACAGACAGACAGAGTTACTTTAGCATTTATAATATTAGTAAGGATAAGGATAATATATAGTTTTATCCACACGGTTTGTTTTTAGTTCTTAACTGTACACGTCACGACGTCGTATCATAAATAAATAAATAAACGCTGCACACTCAACGGCCCCCATTAAGATAGTAATATCCTGTGTCGGGGGTCTGGAAACACATACAAGGACAAGGACAAATACACCCAGACCGGAAAATATGCTTGCATGGTCAATACAAACATATTATGCTCCGAGCGGGAATCGTTACCGCTGCGCCACAACGTCGTCAATATATTCAAAATACTATTTAAACAACCGCCTTTTACATTTTCAGGTCCTATGCATGATAAAGTGGTTGTATGCTATGTAGCAACCTGGGCAGTATACCGACCTGGAGATGGGAAGTATGACTTGTCAAACTTGGAGCCATCTCTGTGCACGCATCTTGTATACTCCTTCGCCGGATTGGACGAGAGTACTAACAGCATTAAAAGTTTGGGTAAGTAGTATGAAATTTAAAGAACTATAAAATTTAAAGGCTTACCTGGGGCAACCTTTCGGCGACGATGGCTCGCAAAGGCAGGCCTTTCCCTGGGGCTTCATAGTTGCTTGCACATGCAACTACATGATATCTCACTATGGCGATGAGGGTTCCCCTGAGTTTTAGTGGGTATTTACCAAGCGGCCGAGTCCCACACTACCACTGCCTAGTGTACTTGACCAGAACCTTGCGTGCAGTGCATTTCTCAGCGAAAAACGCCCTGCTGTCCGTGCCAGCGTCATCGGGGAACGAGGGCGAGTATTGAGACTCGGTCGTAAAGAAGAGATAGCCTTCGAGGGGGTAGTTAATCACCCCCTTATGGTACTTCCTGCGAGGCCACACTGTGGCTTAGGACGTCATCGGGAATGGAGGAAGCCCTCAGCGCACATTATAGGTAGTTCATTGATGTCTTTGCCGACGAGACATCCTTAAGAATATATGCTATTTACAACGTGGTCTGGGCTTCTCTAAGATGAGTTATATAACATGACTTTTCCAAAATGAGAGAAGGCTAGATTGAATTACCTTATTAGACATCAGTAATTATTTGGTTCAACATTGATTGCATTATTAAAAGAAAAGAGCTAATTTGTCTCAACACATTTTATAGTGCAGATAAGCTTTATTGTAAAAATAAATGAATAAAACGTAAAATTCTAAATTCCAAAAGTATCAACAAGTAACACAAAAACAAAAAATGAAAAATACAATAAAATGAACAAAAAATAGAACCTTAATTATTATAATAGCCGTAAGCCTTGTTGTTTATAGATCATTTTGTTTTGATAGAAACCGGTCATACGATCATGTAAAGGCCTCCGCAGTATGTATATTGTAGTATTTAGTTTCGTATTATAAACGCTTTGACGTAAGGATGGACAGACGGACAAGACGAATTTATTTTGTCACTATTTTGAAATTCCATTAAAACCTCTGTTCATCATCATGCTGACATGTTGTATCTGAATACAATATATCAACTTCCACAAAGCTGGTTTTCTTAAACTTATCCTATCGGAATTTTAGAAGTCGCAACAGTTCAAAGGAAGAAGGGCTGACTCCACTTCTTTTACGTTGCGGGTTCGATCCTGACCCCCTTGTCGTTGTCGTACCCACTTCTAGTGTAAGCAAGTTTTTTAAAATACTAATTAATTATTGCTAATATTCTTTAAAAAAAAATGTGTTTTAGATCCATGGCAAGACTTAGAAAAGGATTATGGTAAAGGAGGTTACAAAAGGCTCGTCTCACTAAAGGCGAGGTATCCTCATCTAAAAGTTACGGTGGCTATTGGTGGCTGGAACGAAGGATCTACTAAATATTCAGTTATGGCGTCGAAACCTGAGACGAGAGCCAAGTTTGTGCAAAGCGTGTTGTACTTCTTGGAGTAAGTATAAAATATTTCTAAGACCAATATTGTTTTTAAAACGCTACACACTCAAATGCTGGGCGCATTTCGGGGTCCGGAAAATGCACAATGACAAGAACAAACACCCAGACCGTAAAACATACCTGTATTGTCAACCCGCAACAGGCAGGTTCGCTACCGCTGCGCCACAACGTCGTCAATTTATCTTTCACGTTCAGTTTTTTTTTGGAGAGCTGATATTTCTATTGTTTTTAATTTTTTATTATATCACTAACTTGGCATTTGGATAAAATTGGATAGAGCTAGGAGAGACAAGATGGAGGAAAAAGATGGGGACGTTTTTGTTCATCTTACTCTCACGCTTATAAAACGAGATGTAACAGTCCGGATCCTCATCTTAAATAAATAAAGTTTTCAACATTAATCATTTAGATAATTATACTTTTCCTCTCAAACTGTACTATAATAAAAACTTGAGAGGTGTCTAGGGACACCCGGATGGAACGAAGTTCCTTTCGATTAATTAGTAAAGGAATTGTAATATTTTTTTAAAAAAGTTATAATAATATTTTTTTAATTTATTATTTATTATGTACAAAAACAAATCAACAAAAATAATCGTCGCGACACCACACTGTTCAAAACAAATAGAAAGACGAAACGAAAATAACTGGCTTTCTTTCTATGAGAGAGAGAGAGACAGACAGAGAAACACGCGCACGCCGCACGGCTTACAACTATAGCAAAAAATGTCGTGACCACTTTTCGTAAGAATTTTTTCCGTCTAGCCTCCTTTCACAACGCGCGATAAGGAACTTCGTTCCAAAAATAATTAAAAAAAACTATTTTTGGTATCGAAAATAGCTCAACGACTACAATAGGTTGAAGCACCGACTATTTACACGATAGTGGCAGTTTTCTATCCTTATCCGACTGGGCTATTATTCTACACAATCTTTGCTTTTTTATTATCGGAGAGGAAACCTGCTCACAGACACTTCCTGGGGAGGAGAACTGGGTTATGTGGGGTTCCATGCCAGGTGGTTGGTCATGGAGTCCCAGTAAAACCGCCTTGGTGGCCGACCTCAGTGAAACTCGGATCTCTTAGGGATCTCTTAGTGAACTAAAAACCGTGTTAGCAGAGCTCGGTATTGTACCCAATCCTAGCACAAGCTAGACGCTTAGTTGGGGAGGAAACAGGTTTATTAATAATGTTCAAGTCATGACTAATAATCCTGCAAAAGCATTACTAATATTCTGTAAACAAAAATTGAAATTGGCTTCATGCTCTAGAATAAAATATTGATTGTTTCTTACTGTACAACTTAAAGTCAAAGAATAAAAAATTAGTGATAAGTATAACCAGACATTTTTGGATCTATATTAACAATTTTTTTTTCCAGTACATATAAATTTGATGGATTGGACCTTGATTGGGAGTATCCAACGAAAAGAGGTGGTACTCCAGAAGATAAAGCCAATTACGTAGCTATGGTCAAAGTAAGTTATTTAATTAATTAGAGACACCTTCTTCCACCACCTTCTTAACACTCCACAACAGAGATTATTCCACGAGTGCAATCGGTCACACTGGTGGCAGGTCTTCTGTTTCAAGAGACCAGCTAGGTAGGTACTACCGCAGTGTCAAATATTCTTCCGCGAAGCAGTAGTGTCTTTGGCATTACTGTGTTCCGGTTTGAAGAGCTTTGTAGGCTAGTAAAATTACTGGGCAAAGGAGATTTAAAACCAATATCTCGAGGTTGGCAAATCGTGAGTGGCGCCTACTAATGGTGTTGCAAGAGCTCATGGGCTATTGCAACCGCTTACCACCAGTAGTACCCCGTACTCTTGCTTGCCAACTTATTAACATTAAAAAAATCACTTAGCTTCATTTTCTTTCCATTTAACATAAGAACTCTGAATATTTGAAAAGTGTCATGACAACTTCGACATGGTGCGTGTGTCTTGGATGTTAGGTAGTTTTTTCAAATAGACCAATTATTTAATAAATAAATAATAAACGCTACACACTTAAAAGTCCCCATTAGGATAGTTATATCCTGTGTCGGGACTCCGGAAACATACACAAAGACAAGGACACACCCAGACTGGAAAACATGTCCGCATGATCAATACAAACATGCTCCGAGTGAGAATCGAACCAGCAACCTGTGGCGTTTAAGGCAGGTTCGCTACCGCTGCGTCACAACGTCGTCAAAAAGTCATTTGAAAGTATCGAATACAAAAAAAACTAATATATTTCTACCGACAGCCTGATTAACATGTTTCTTACTGAACACCTTGAACACCATCCTACGTATTTTGATCTAATTTATGCTTAATCTAAAATTCACATTCAAAATTATTAATACCATATATAGGTATCTTATACGTAATATTTCTATATTGGGCTAAATTTGGGTATATACATATATAAATTTTTATGAGAATTCCATAAGAAAACAACGCTTCAAAGTATACGCGCTATGTTATTACAATATTCTGCGCTGAGTTAGTTTTTTATTTGTCGACTTGAAAAAGAAGTATTAATTCACAATTTTTGGGCAGAACCTACCATAGGTTTGGATAACGATCCAATGATTTCGTAATGATTTTTGAAAGGAAAAATATCCACAAGATTAAGAGCAAAATCATCTACGATCTACTATATTTACGTTTCTTTACCTTATTGGGCTTCTTGATACATAGATTGACCATTTTATGACATTTTCACAAGTTACATTTTTTCTTCTTCTCCTTCTGATCGAGTGGTTAGTGGCAAACCTAGTGTCAGAGTTGTTCAGATCGCCCGTATAGGCCTCTGACTTCACTCTTCGACTAATATCAAATTGATAACAATGGGACCGACTTTTGTCTTACCCTACGCAGCCTTTGGAAATATTAATTAAAAAAGATTCAGTGTAGACTCCATCAGCAGTCTTACAACAGTATCAGCAATATCAAAATTCTTAAATTCAAAGGCCTATACATTAAAATAAATCTTTTTGTGTTTGTTCTCAAGCCAATATTAAACATTGGCCCTGATTTCTTTTAAACCTTTCTTTAAAAAGTATTTTAACGAAAATATAATGTCACTAGTAAATTTTTGATTTCGCTCTCATAATTTTGCCACGGCATATGTAATTTACATCAATATTATTTATGTGTGGCTTATTCTCTAACCGGTTCGGATCATTAACAAATTAGATGCCGTAAGTTATGCCTAAGCTATTAAAAATTAAGTAATATAAATTGCAATTAATAATGAGATGGGTATAATTTCTAAGGTCATTTTGAAATTGCAATCCAATCGTCGTCAGTTTCTTCAGATTATGGTAAACTAGCAACGTTCACTTGTTCTACAGGCTCAAATTTTTCTAGAGTTTTAAATCCCATTGTTCAAAACTTAGAAGGTGTGGTAGAATGTCTGACAATGGGCTACTTAAGTCGGACTCTTGCAATAAAAGACCTACAAACTTGCCCGTCGGAGGGTTGTAGGGCGTTTAATAGCAGACGGCAGCCTAGCAGGCACTGAGGTACCTTTTTAGGGTACCGTAGCCAAATGGCAAAACCCTTATAATTGTCCGTCTGTCCTTCCTTCCGTATGTCACAGTCATTTTACTCGGAGACTATTGGCGCTATCTATACGAAATTTAGTAAATAGGTGTATTCCATGAACCGCTACACGATTTTGTAACGAAATCTTAAAATATATATAAAAATTAAGGGTAGCAATCCATACATGTAACTGAGGGTTGAAAAAAAGATTTCAAGATATGGCAACGTGTGAGGTATGGCTGGTGGATAGGTCTTTCAAAATGATAACGAGGCTTAATTTCGATTTTTTTTGATTAAGTCAGTAGTTGTTGAGATATTAGCTCTTAAACTCATAAAAGTCCCTCTAACTTTTGAACTATGGGATTTAAAATTCTGGAAAAATTTAAAGTTGTAGAACATCAATGGAACTTTCAACCACATTTATTTTGAAGAAGATGGGTCTACAAATTGTAGAGATATATAAGTCCTTCCCATTATTTTATTTTTCATATTAATTTTAATAATTACTATGAAATTACCAAATTACTTTTGCGAATCATTTTAATTCCTTATTATTTTTAACGTCCTTAGTATTCTTCACCGTTACGCTTCGAAACCCTTTAGATTTTACTGTATTATATAATCTGTTGTTTCAGGAATTAAAAGACGCTTTCGAACCATACGGCTATATTCTCACAGCAGCATTGGGAGCTGGTAAAGAAACTATGGATAGTGCTTACGACCTTGCTAAACTAAGTCGCTATTTGGACTTCATACATATGATGTGTTACGATTATCACGGGACGTGGGACAATCTTATTGGTTCCAATGCACCATTAATTGGAACAACTGATACTGATGTTTTAAGTGTGGTGAGTATTTTATTATGACTAATTGCGCAGAGTAATGTGGAATTTTAAAAAGAGGTAAAAATCACGTTTGATTTATGGGAACCATACACCCTTGTGACCCTTGTGATTTAATTATTTAATTTTGAAGTATTTTTAATATTTCAAGGGTCCTATTGCCGTTATCAATATATACCAAAATGATCAAAAATCACTTTTGTTGTATGGGAGCCCTTTAATATTTATTTTATTCGGTTTTTTAATGATTATTGTTATACCGGCAACAGAAATGCACCATCTGTGAAAATTTGAACTGTCTAACTATCACGGTTTATAAGATACAGCCTGGTTACTGACGGTCAGTAAGACAGACAGCTTATTCTTATCGAGTGGTTAGTGGCCAACCTAGTGTCAGAGTTGTTCAGGTCGCCCGTAGGCCTCTGACTTGACTTATCGACTGTTGCCAAATTGTCAACAGCCGGAACCGACTTTTTACGTGCCCTCCGAAGCATGGAGATGCTCAGTTGAAATACCACTATGCGATCACCCATCTAGTGACCGCGCTTAAACTACTAGTTTCAAATGCTAAACTTCGAATGCTAAACTAAACTATATATTTTATTCTTTATCGGTTTTCTATTATTTTCCACAGAAATACACCATCGATTACTTGCTGTCACATGGCGTTAGCCCTTACAAAATGGTACTTGGCCTACCAATGTATGGTAGAACATTCATATTGACAAATCCCAATGTAAAAAAGATAGAATTTGGTGTAACGCCCGCCAAAAATGTTGGATTCGCTGGTCCTTGGACAAGAGAAGCTGGATTTATTGGATACAATGAGGTAATGCTTACTTTATAAAAAACTACTTTCCATCCAAATTCTTTGATTAGACATGCTTGTATCTACACAGACCGATGTAACCAACCGACAAAAGTTAGGCGTCCTAAGCACGTCCTACAAGAACCTGACGATAGGATTACATTAGAAAATGGCCCTTACACAGCACAGACACGCACACAACACCGTCCTCGCCGGCGAGGACGAGGTCTTTGATCCGCACGTCGCGTCGCGCTCACACCGTCAGGTGAGTCTATCGTATAGAATGCGCTCGGAGCGTTGCCTCCATCCTACGATGACGTCCTTAGCCGTGGTTCGGCTTCGCAGACGGCACCCTAAGGACGGAATCAAATTTGAGCCCCATGAGGGCTGCCCCTTTATCACGGCTGAGTCTCTGTACTCGGCCCCCCATTCGGTGACGCTGTCAAGGCCAGTAGGGCCAACAGCAATACACATTCCGAAAAAAAGTAGTTTATAAATTGATAATGTAGTAATGAGCATAATTTTAAGGCCCAAGGTATTTTTGGAACGAAGTTCTTTATCGTGCGCTATAAGCGGATGGGAGCTAAAAAAGTGTAATAAGTCTTTTTTCCGACACTTTGGTCTTTCTAAAATGGTATTAATCGACAGCTTCATATATATTTTGCTTCCGGCCAATTTAAGTTGACCTCTAGTAGAAAGACCGTCATGGGTATTTATGGAAATTAAATTACATATCTATTATTCTTTCCAAATAGTTTTTTTTTAAATAATTACTATTTGGTAGATGACAAAAACTTCTATTGTTTCTACCGTGTGTGCCGAGACACGTTATGTTATTTTACACAAAGGTGGCAAACAAGCATACGGCCCGACTGAATGTAAGGGGTCATGGTAGTCTATAGACTACTACTGTAATGCCATTAGTGTTATTGATCCACAAAAAGGGGTATAACGAGAAGCAAAATGAAAGGAAAGGTCAAAAAAATTAGTCTTACGTCAGAAAAAAGAAAGAAATAGGGAAGAAATTGTTTTATGGTTTTGTTTCTAATATTCTAGACAAAGACAAAACATTTTAAAATGATTCGTTTTTACATAACGACGTTGTGGCGTAGCGGTAGCGAACCTGCCTTAAACGCCACAGGTCGCGGGTTCGATTCGCGCTCGGAGCATAATATGTTTGTATAGACCATGCAAGCATATTTTCCGGTCTGGGTGTATTTGTGTATCTTGTCATTGTGTATGTTTCCGGACGCCGACACAGGATATTACTATCCTAATGGGGGCCGTTGAGTGTGCAACGTTTATTTATTTATTTATTTATTCGTGCGCGATTAACCTTTTAATAAGGAAAATATTTGCTTTGAATTGTTTATTAGGTATGATTACCGCCCGTGATGTTACTGTCAAGGTTATCATGGCCAGTGGAAGATATTCCAAAAACATAATAATAATAATAATATATACTTTATTTGTACACCATACACATAAAATTAATAAACAAAATATAGGAATAAAAAAATGGCATCACGAAAAGGCGGTCTTATCGGTAAGGCAGCGATTTCTGCCAGACTTTTTGATAGAGGACATGTTTGGTAAAAGTCGTCAGGAGGTGTACTATGAAATTCTATTAAGATACATATATAGTAAAAAACATAAAATAAATTCATAATACATACAAATAAATACATATACATAAAATAAATATATAAGTATAAAAACACATATTCATTTAGCTTTTATAATAGTTTATAATAGTCTCAAATAGTAGTTTTATAATAGTCTCAAAAATGCTGTTACATGAAAATAAAACCGGCCAAGTGCGAGTCGGATTTATTATATTTATAAAAACGGCGAAAAAATCACGTTTGTTGTATAAGAGCCCCATTACAACAGAAATAAATCATGTGGAGAAAATGGGTATCACGGTTCATGAGATACAAGCTGGTGACAGATGGACGAATGTACAGCATACCTTAGTAATAGGCTCCCGTTTTACTCTTTGGGTACGGAACCCTATTACTAAAAACAATTTTTTTATCATCTATAAAAAGTATGTCTTTAATCAAACCATTTTTTCATATCTATAGATCTGTATGGAAATGACGAACAAATCATCAAAATGGACGCAGCATTGGGAAGAAAATACAGCCACGGCCTATATTCGAGATGGGGAAAGAGTCATAGTCTACGATAGCCCTAGATCTATAGCGATTAAAGTGAAGTGAGTTGTCAACATTTATTTACGAGTAATGTAGTGAGTGTTCAGATGAATGATTCTCCCTCATACCCATTCCATGCAAGAACTACACGTGCTGGTCTCCGGTGTCACCGACTAACTGTGGCATCAATTCCTTCGCGAACAAAAATGTTTGGCAATTATTTTCTTCGTCGTACTTATAAAAAGTGGAACTCATTACCGGCTCACGTGTTTCCCGTCCTATAATCTGGGCTCCTTCAAACGAGGCGTCAAGAGGCATCTTGCGGGTAGCGCGGTTGCTATCTGCAACTGTGTTAGTCGCCTTCGCGTTTGGGCTTTACTTCCACTTATCATCCATCTGTCCTTTCAAATAACAATAAAAACTACGAGTATAACACGTGAATGGTACCTACTAATGGTGTTGCACGCGCTCATAGGCTACGGCTACCGATTACCATCAGGTGGGACGTTTGATTGCTTGCCAACCTGTAACATAAAAAAAGATGTATATCATCCAATTTTTAATTTATGTTTATTCTCCTTGTCCACAGAATGGCCATAGACTACGGTCTTGGTGGGCTTATGGTTTGGAGTATAGATACTGATGATTTTAGAGGTTCTTGTGATAATGAACCTGATGCATATCAGGACTTTGTTGAAAGATACAATAATATAGTTGATGATCCCGTACTCGAAGAAGCTCTGAAGAATCTTAATTTACCTGATGGTAAGATTTAATATAATTATAGATTCATATGATTAGGATTTTCCAATCGAAACCATGCTTTTTCCAGCACAAATGTTGATAACGCGCATGTGGTACTTCAAGTATTGCGCGCGTTCATAGGATGCAATGTGCTTGATTGTACAACTGTCATGATTTAAAAATATGCACTTGAAAATGAAATGCGATTCTTAGACAGGTTTGCTACCTACCTAAGGTCTTAACAGTAAAAAGGTCATGCTAGAAGAAAATGATCTAAAAGTTAATATAAACAAAGATTATGCTGTCAATGGTAGTAAATTTGTTAATTATACATAAATATACATAAGCTGAGATGACCCAGTGGATACAGAACGTAGACTTTAACCAAAGATCACGAGTTCAAGTCCGGGCAAGGACCTCTGAATTGTTAAGTGCTTAATTTATGTTTCAAACTCATCTCGTGCTTAGCGGTGAAAGCAAACATCGTCGTGAGGAAGCCTGCATGTCTTGGTAGAAATTTTGAGACATGTATATCCACCAATCCACAGTGAACAGCGTGGTGGATTAAGCTCTTTACTTTCTTATATATAAATTAATATATAATATATTAATTTCAGCTAACCGAATAGAAAACCTAAGCAGACGTACAGCATATGCTATTTCGAACAACAAGCTATACTTACGGTTGCCTGAGCCAGAATTTAACAACTATCCACTTATGAGAACAATAAACGAAGCTACAACAATCGCGTTAGAAGAGAAGAGAATATTAGATGAAATGAAAGCAGTAACGAAAGAGAACGAGATAGAAGATAAAGATGACGATAAAGGTTCAGCAAAGGCTGTTGTTGGTAGCATTTTGTGTGTAACGATCTGCGCGATGATCGTTATTAAGCTTTTCTGACTCGACATACTGTGATTTATTTTTAATTGTGACCTATAGGTCAATGAACTTTTTTATAACTTTAAGATTACACCCATTGTAATAATAAAGGCGGTATGCATAGTAAAGTACGTGTAAGTAGACCAAGCGTTGAATAGATCCTCGTTGTTACAGCATTTTTTTCGAATATAGTTAACCATTGCTATTATGATCGATAAAATTTTAAGTGCGTTAAGAGCAAAAAAGGCTTGTAATTCAAAATTTAACGATATCATTGTGACAAATGTTGGACGCAATAATTAACATGACATCACTAAAAATTTCAAATTTTTATGACGTAAAAGCCTTTTTCTGATAATATATCATATTGATAATTACAATCCGTTTCCTCTTTTTTCAAAATGGTAGTGTCATTGGCTTACTACTAAGGGCCCGCCTTTCCAGACGGAAAAAATGTCCAAGGTTCGCTGGTGCTTCTTCTTAAACTTTACACTAACACTACGAAGTTAGTCAGGCTCATTATTCGATTATGTTACAAGCTTGTGACTAACTTCGTTCCGTTGCGTCGATGTTAAATTTGCGAAGGTGCACCAGAAAATTTGACAGTTTGTTTGTATGAAAGATCCTGTCCATATATAAAAAGTCTATATAAAAAGGTATTGTAAATATTATGTGGTGGTGTTTTTAGTTTAAGGGATTAAAAATATTTTGATACGGTATGAAATATCCATTTAATCCTTTGATTACAAAAGACAGCTGGGGATCTACCATGAACTCTTGTTGCGATTCATATGATGATCTAAATTGAGCCGCATTGCAACTTCATAGTTTCTACCATGACATCCCACTAGCGTTTCATTTGGTTTGTCCAAATTGTGACGTCAGCTAAATCGCAAATAGATCGTAAACGTCTTACATTCTTCATTTTTTAACCGCCTTCAAAAAAGGAGCTACTCAATTCGATGATGGCCATCAGGCCTCTCAGGGAAATGGAGGGAGGGAAACCTTAGAAAATCGTAGTGGCTAGTATGTTTGATAAATTCGTAACTAAAAAGTATAAAATAAAATAATTTTTAGAAAAAAACTTGACTTAGCACTGATTTCTGAAGAAAATATTGTACGGAAAATATTATTTGTAGTTTTGCTTTTTAATTTTGAAGTCGGTATTTTTTCGTACCTAAATATGATCTGAGCTGAATGGCATCGCAGTAAAATTGTAATCCAAAAACTCACAGTAGCCACCTTTGTCATCCAGATTCATTAAAAAACCATTCTGTTTATCTTGTTACATGTTACAGGCTTGTTAATTTTTATGGTTTAATATTTAATTAACAGTTGTAATATTATGTTTTATATTATAAAGTAAGATTAAGACGTTATCAATAGTGATATGGAATTTTACTTTAATTTTGATAAGGTTTTGATTTTTACAAGATTTATCGGGGTTTTTCCACTTGGGTTCTAGTACTATTTTTTCTTTTTTTATGTGTCTTGCTTACGTTAAATCTTTTCCAGATTGCCAATATTGTTAATTAAAAAAATAATTTTTTTATTGTTATATTGATCAAGAACTATATATGTTGCTTAGCTGAATGGCCCAAAGAAATTAAATGACAGACTGCTTATGATTTTTTCAATTTTCGAATCCGTCCATTTAACGTAATAATTATGTTTATAATTTAATATGTGTTTAGTTTCTATTCGGAGACTTTTTATTGTAAGATTTACAAGCAACGACCTGACTGACATATCAGCCTAAACCCTTGGACCTAGAAAACTGTAATTTTTCAGATTTCTTGTTTTTGAAACGTAGATGAGCACTAAGATAGGATTTAAGTGGATGAAAAGGGGGTTGCAAGTTTGTATGGAAGTCGGTCATTTGAAAAAATGAAACTTTATTTTTAAACGAACAATGCCACCCTTGAAGGTTAGCTGCTGGCAGAAGCTAGTTTTGCTATTATCTCTTGATGATTTGCATACAGAAAATAAAATCAGATTTTATATACCCAATTTTTTTGAGGTAATATTTAGAATAAGTTAGTTATAACTAAATTTGTCAAAGGGAATCTAAATGAAAATGGAATTTCGTCTCACATTTTACAGTTTAATATTGTAAGTTATTATACTCATTGTAAACAAAATACTCTGTGTGAATACTTTTATTATTAAAAATGTTGATATAATATTAAAATTTTATTTTTATTTTCAAAAACCTCTTACGATATATAAATCAAGATATTTCAAGTTAAATTACTAGGCAAAGGAGATTTAAGAATCAATATCTTGAGGTTAACTACGCATGAGTGGAAGGGAGATCGGCTATCGGTGAACCTTTGTGCGTCTGCGGCTCGCGGCTGACCAAGCTATCTTTCTATGTTATGTTATCTATGCAAATTCACAGCTATGTACATTGACAGCTGTCACGAGAGCAGGACACGCACGCCCTCACCTACGTAGTTCTACTATACAAATAATAAGGTTTGTTTTTTAGCATAGGTAATATATTTAATAAATTAAATGTTGCTATTCCAATAAGTGATGCGCACTAATGGTGTTGCAAGGGCTCAGAGCTTTCGGCAACTATTTGCCATCAGGTGGGTCCTATAGTTAAATTTTCTCAGACTCTTTATCCCTAAAGAATATTTTCTATATGTAATGATACAATTGCTTTGAGGAGTCTTGGAAATAATAATACAGTATATTTAAATTGGTCTTTATTTTTGTATCATTAAATCGTCGATTTAATACAACAAAATTATTAAAACTATACGAAAATTAAAATAAGTAAGATTTTATTTTAAAATGCAATATCGCACTCATTGACTTACTAATATATTATGGGCAGGAACTTAATGGGTGTAGCCAGCATTTGGCCTAGGGGAAGGCAAAATCTTAAGAGAATATAGTTATTAGTTAAATAGTTACAAAATGCATTACATTCCTGCAATGTTCAGTATTTTGAAAACCACCCTTGATCTTACGCCCTTCACAATAACTGTCAAAGGCTCGCTGATGATAACAACATTTCGTTATGTTTCAAGCATGTCCCGTCGTGGTATGATTATGGTAAATCTATGATCGCGCTGCTACCAATTTCAAACTAATTTTACATCCCGTAAAAGCAAACTTCATTGCACGTCCTGATGCAAGGAGAGCTGCCCTTTTCAATGGTATTTCTTCTTTGAACTTTTATTCTTTCCATTTCTTCTAGAACCCTCTTCTCCTCTGTCGCTAGATTGATAGCTTCATTGACAGTTCTTAATAGAGGGTAGTTTGAAAACTTCGGCTTCGGAAGTCGGAGACGCACTTTATTGTCCGAGCTAAGGACGTAATATTCAGTCACGACCTCAGCTGAAATAGAGTAACTATTAAAATATTTGGCAATAATTTTGCAATATTTATAGAAAACTAGTAGGCCCGGCAGAGGTTGTCCTGCCCTGAAAAAATCTGGGACCCGATAGCGCCCCCTAAGTCAAATTGTGAACAGAAGTGACACCGGTGAAAAATATTGAATTACTAATAATTTTCGCTAGTAAAAAATAAGAGGTAATGGTAGAAGAGTGAAAATTTAGGATTGTGTGTATTTTTTAATGCCACTTCATAAAAAAGTAAAAATACAAAATTTTGTCCAAAAAAATAAAAAGTAAAATTTTGGAGTATGAAATAACCCGATATTTCATAAAAATCGATCGAGCCGTTTCGGAGGAGTTTGGTAACACCAACGCTACACGAGAATTTTATAATTAGATAATAAACTTTTTTCGACCATTTATTTTTAATACATGCCTTTGAGTTTCTATGTATATGCTTTAGTTTATTTCTATGTATTGTAGCGACAGCGTGATCTTCTAGGCTCGGTAGAGTGACTCATTGGAGCAATATCCTCATGTAACCTATCTAGCCTATCGTCATTCAAGTATTCGTCACAACTATGCCAGCAGGCAGTGGTAGTGTATCCGCATTAGAAGCAATACCCACTAAAACTCTGCAGAACTCACTACGCGGTAGTACTACTCTCATAGAAAATCGGCGTAAAGTAAGTGTACTGTTGCGTTTCGTGCGATGATTGAGAGCGCCGGAGGTCTGATCTCCCACCCCTATTCCCCCCTATTCCCTTCTCATCCCTTCCTTCTTGTTCCTTGGGTTGGCAACACGCGCGCGTTCATATGTTGCGGTGACTGCTTACCGTCAGGCGGATCGTATTGTTTGCCAACCGTCATTTAAAAAAAAGATGATTGCTTTCCATTACCTTCCAGCAAGCTGACCAAGGCATCTCTTAGCAAAGGCTGATCAGCAATCTTGTTGAATCTTTCGATATAATCCTTGTATGTATCAGGTTCTTCATCACATGCTCCTCTAAAATCGTCAGTAACAATACTCCAGGCTGTGAAACCACCAAGTCCACGGTCCATAGCGTATCTACAAATAATTTCAAGTTGCAACATCAGATTAAAAATTAATATTTTATTTTTCAAATTGCTTAAAATTTTTTGGTAATTTTTTCCATTTTTAGTAAGCATTTTCTATATTCAATAAATTTTTTTCAAATGATGCTATCGAATCGATAATTTTTGCAAAATTTTCCCTTTTTAAATTTTCTGTAATGGAGATGGATCAATAATAATTATTTCCAAATATCAAACAAATGAATGCTTAAAAATAACAATACACCGTGCTTTTATTTCAATTCTTAACACGAATTACAGAGAGATTGTAAATATATGACCTTAGGATGAGGTCTGGTTAGGTAGTCTGGATATGATATACGCAAATTATTGGTAGCAATTACATAAGAAAAACCAAAAAAATCAGGCTCATGAGAATATTTTAAAACAGGTTTATTTCACTTGTGAACAGATACCGCTTTTTAATTTACTATAATATCTAAAATCTTACTTGACTTTATTGGCAATGGAACGTGGATTGTCGTAAGATATGAAACGTGCATCATCTCGCAGATAAGGTGTGCTTGTACGTTCATGCCAATGTTGTGTCCATAGTGAGGATTTATTTGTAAACTCTAAGCAGATCTACAAAGAATAAGGAAATTAGTCTCACGGAAAACAGCCGTGAAGTCTTTTGATATCTTTTGAACAATATAACTGTTGGAGACCCAAACTCCTGCCTTATTCGTCTATATCTTTTTATTTCCATGTCTCCTTTGTCGATATTGATGAAAAATCTTACATCTTATATTAGTTTTCCACTAAAAATTAAAGCTGAATTCTGTAAGCGGCGTAAATATTCGTCACTTATTCCAAATTACATATTTGTGCCGTTTGTAGTAGAAACACTTGGGCTATGGAGCGTTAGTGCAAAACAATTTCTAAAAGATATTACACCGCCTCATTGCCTCCACAGGTCACAGGAAGGCTGGTTCATTTTTGGCCCAAAGAATCGGAATTGCGATTCAGCGGGGAAATGCATCGAGCGTTCTTGCCGCCATTTCCCTTGGACATGAGCACAGTTTTAATTATATTTGTAAATAAATTGAATTGTAAATATTTTGTTATTATATAAGATTTTTAGGGTTTCGTAGCCAAATAACAAAAACGGAATCCTTATAGTTTCGTCATGTCCGTCTGTCCGTCTGTATGTCACAGTCATTTTACTCCGAGACTGTTGGCTCTATCTATACGAAATTTAGTAAAGAGGTGTATTCTATGAACCGCACCAAGATTTTGTAATGAAATCCTAAAATATATAAAAATTAATAAGTCCATACATGTAACTGAAGTTGAAAAAAAAATCAACGTATGGTGACGTGTGAGATATCTTTGAATAGGTCTTTTAAAATAATAAGGAGGCTCGTTTTGCTTTTTGTCATAAAGTCAGTAGTTGTTGAGATATAAGTTCCTAAAGTGATAAAAATTGTGTCCCCCTAACTTTTGAACTATGGGATTAAAAATTAAATGAACTTTCAACCACATTTACTTAGAAAAATATAAGTCTACAAATTTAAGAGATATATAAGTTTTTCCCATAACTTTGTTTTTAATATGACTTTAAATAATTACTATGAAGTTACCAAATTATTTTGCGGTCACTTTTAATTCGTTATTATTTTTAAAGTCCTTAAGATTCTTGATCATTAAGGTGCGGAACCCTTTAATTTCGACATTGCGTGGTACACAACGCACTTTACTGATATTTTTTTGTATTTAAAGAGTCTATCTACTTACCTCATTATATCCCATAAAACCATTTTCCTTACTGAACGGTCCAGCGAATCCTGTCGTTACAGTTGTAGTTTCACCATAAATAATAGACTTCTCACCAGGTGTATTAAATGTATAAGTTCGTCCATACATTGGTAATCCAAATATAATTTTGCTCGGAGTCAGACCATGCGATAATAGATAATTGATGGTGTAATCCTGGTAATAAAAAAATTATTATTGTTTTTTTAATTTTACAAACAGAATCTGACCACGTCAGAGTACCTTAAGCTTAAATTCTAGCTGCGCTTAATAAGATCCTTAATGTTACCTGCTTTTTTTATATATAAACGCCGGAGGGCAAATAACTCCACTCCACCTGATGGTAAGTGGAAGTGAAGTGTAGTGCACACGCGAAGGTGGCTAATATGGTTGCAGAAGGCGAACTGTACTAGCCATCCTCGCCCTGCCTACCCGCAAGGTGCCTCTTCACGCCTCGTTTGAAGGACCCCAGGTTGTAAGAATGAGGGAACACGTGTGCACTTCCATTAGCATGACCGTATGCTGATATTTTATCTTTGGTGGTATAAAAAAACTATTGTTACAAGACTGACTCAATGATTAGAAGAATTACAAACAAAAAAGCGAAGTTTTTCCTTAAACTTGAAGGGTCAATACCCATTAGTTTTAAGTCAATGATTTGTACTCGTCTTTTCAAAGTCAAAAAATCCAAGCTGCTAAACCAAACAAGTTTTATCTTTGGATTTATTCGCAATATAATAATTTAAAAAAATCAACTAAAAAATGAAAAATAAATAAGAAAAAAATGTGGTTTATTGTAAGAAGAAAAATAAAGTCAAATTGAGAACCTACTGCTTTTTTGAAGTCGGTTAAAAAGCGTGGGGTGCTTTTTAGACATAAAAATGATAATCATTTTAATTATATATCAATAAAATATTTATAACTATTGAGACCATGCACTCCATTTCTTACAATAAAATTTATTTTTTCTGCACTATTTAATGGATGTTATTATACATATAAACCTTTCTCTTCAATCACTCTATCTATTAAAAACCGCATCAAAATCCGTTGCGTAGTTTTAAAGATTTAGGCATACATAGGGACAGAGAAAGCGATTTTGTTTTATACTATGTAGTGATGACAACTTACTATGCAATATATATCATCCTCATACTCTCCACGTATCGGCGCATTCGCGTTGACGACACCATCCCAAGCGCCATGATAATCATACGTCATAATATGCATGAAATCTAAGTAATAATTCACATGAACTAAATCATACACAGTGTTCATGTCATCCTTGCCAGGTCTTAGCGCTGATGTTAGAAGGTAACCTTTTGGTTCGAATGCTTCGAACATTTCCTAAAATAGAATATTTTTGATTATTATTTTAAGATTATTAATTTTTTTTACGTAGATTGGAACCTGCCTTAAGCGCCAGAGGTTGCTGATTCGAGTCTCGCTCAGAGCACGTGTTTGTATTGATAATACTAGCATGTTTTCCGACCTCGGTGTGTTTGTCCTTGTCGTTATGTATGTTTTCGGATCCCTGATATAACTATCAGAATAATTCCCGATACAGGATATAAAGGATATAACGCCTTCTGCGTTCAGTGTATTTATTTATTTCGTTTGTGACTAAGCTTTAGTCCGCTCATAGAAATCTTACTAATAAGGTACTACAAAAGGCATATCCACGTGACCTTGTCACCACAATTATGATTTATGAGCCACAAGCGTTTCGATCTCGCATTAGTGTCGCTTATTCACTTTGAACACCATTGCTATATAAGCTATTCAATATTCGTGGCGTCACAACCACAAGTAGCAATGTATTGTAAAACTTACCCTATCGCCGTACTTTGCGTATGTATTAGTGACGGGTTGGGTAGGAGGATTCTAGCAACAGGGCAGTGACACGTGTTTAGTAAGTAAATGGCTTGTACCATGTCGTGTATCTTATTATGATTTTTGTTGGCCCTCTTATGTGTTGGAAGGCAAAGGAGATAGTAAAGAAAGACGAGGGGTTGTGGGCCTTTTGTATAAACACTTATCCTAAAACTATCAATATTAGGTCTTACCCTAATCAGCTGGACAAAGTTTTTTCTATCTTCCGGTTTACCACCTCTCTGAGTTGGGTAATCCCAGTTCAAGTCGAGACCATCAAATTTGTATAACCTAAAAAATAGATTTATGCAAATGTATCCTGTGTGTCAATTCATTTAATAAGTTATCTGTATAGTCAATTTCATCCAAATCCGTTCAGTAGTTTTCACTTCTTTTATGTAAGATGGGGCAAACGAGCAGGTGGCTCACCTGATGTAAATCACCGCCGCCCATGAACATCTGGAACACCAGATGGCATGCAGGTGCGTTGTCTACCTTTATGGAAAGAATAGGCTCTTCTCTTGAAGGTTTGCAGGTCTTATCGGTTTGGAAAAACCGCCAGCGAAAATTTGTTTCACAAAGTGGTTGTGCGAGGAAGAAAATGTCTGCATAATTGCACTGTTGTGGATTACCAGACATGAAAGAGTTACATCCCCTGAATTTAGCATTGACCCGAGACCCGAGACTCGTGACCCGAGGCATTGACTCCACAGATGACTGGAGAGATGATCACTTTTCACCCAAAGAATCGCGATTGTGATTCAGTGAGGAAATGCAGCTAGACTTTTTGCCACCACGTCCCGTCGATGTGATTTGTGCAAGTTATAATTATTTGTAAATTTAGTGAGCAGCTAATCGTAAGTCATAATATTGGTAGTAAATAAAAAGTGAAGACCTAATTATAAGTAAATAATCTTACTCTAAAATGTTCATCACGCTCCTAATGAATATATTCCTTAGTTTTTGATCAGCGGCCATTTTGGAATATTTCGCGGAACCCTCGTTCCATCCTCCGATAGCTAGAGACACTTTTAG
Source organism: Hestina assimilis (assembly GCA_023373885.1). Classification (NCBI taxonomy): domain Eukaryota; kingdom Metazoa; phylum Arthropoda; class Insecta; order Lepidoptera; family Nymphalidae; genus Hestina; species Hestina assimilis. The sequence goes on along the minus strand of CM041767.1, from coordinate 3,325,794 downwards.
ATGTTTATGTTTTTCTTTCAAGGCCACAATACGCTTGAAGCCACCTTTTCCGTTGTTTTCTTCAAGATCTTGATATGCATCTGGTTAATTACATACAAAAAAGGTCATTATTTGACCTATATATGATTGTTGTGTCGTGGACGATATTTGTGGCGTATTAGTAACGAACTGGCCATTAGCCTTGATGATCGTATTGATCTAATTTCTGCTTCTATCTGGGCCTTGAAAATCTCCCTCGCCTCGGTGAACACGTTAAGTGTTTGGTCCCAGTTGTTACTACATAACATCTGATAATAATCGTAAGCTTGATAGGTAATTTGATTTTATACAATGAGTTACTAATTCTCCCAGATAAGAGTAATGACTAGATTCTGGGTAAAATGCTAAGAAGAACGAGACCAATACCTCCCCTTCAAGCCAACTATAATTAACAACTTGGTGTCTAGAAGATGGCTCACATAGTGTTTGTTTGATTTAAACAAAAGAATATAGGAATCATTTTTAAAGTCTTAGTTTTTGGTATAGAGATCCTGTAGTTTTTTCGAAATATTTAAATAAATGTATTTGCTTTTTTTTACTATTTCTTACACTTTTTATGAGGTCTCGAAACCACATACAAACATGCTAAATCACTCAGATCGAATAAATACGAATATGTAAGATTAAAACAAATATAGAAGTCAAAAGCTATTGACTAAGTATCACAAGTAATTTTCCTTAACCCATTACCCGTCCATAAAATATACATAAATGTTTAGCAATTAAAATGTTCTTATATGACTCATGGAATATGGAAAGTGATAAAATAAAATAATGATAAAAACCTTTACATACCAATATTCTTGATTTTAAATGTATTTTCGTCGAGTCCAACAAAACAGTAAATAAGATGGGTGCAGAGAGATGGCTCTATATCAAAAATATCGAAGCTTCCAGCCCCAGGCCTGTAGACTGACCATCTTGAAACGTAGCACACGATGATCTTGTCATGAGATGCACCTGTAATAATATAAAATGGGTGTTATATATTGGGTTTATTTTTGCTATATAACCTGAAAGGCAGATTCTTCTCCTTGTTATCGAGTGGTTAGTGGCCAACCTAGTGTCAGAGTTGTTCAGGTCGCTTAAGCCTCTGACTTGACTTTTACGTGCACTCCGAAGCACGGAAACACTCAGTTGAAATACCACTATCCACCCGTCTAGACTGAAATTCATCAATTCTCCTAAAATTGCTTAACTCACCGATGGTTTACCAATAAGTGAGTGCACTCAGCTATGAGCGTCTCTACTCCACCTAGTACTAAGTGGAAGTAGACTCCAAACGTGAATATGGTTAATATTTTCGCAGAAGACGAACTACACTAGCCGTCCTTGTCCTGTCTTCACCTTAGATGCTACTAGTTATACGGCAGACCTCAAACGACGCTGACGCGCAGTCATTTTACGAGATTTATACCAACCAGGTACACATGTTTTTATTTCATGACAGTGGCAAACAAGCGTACCGTCTGCCTGATGGTAAGTAGTCACCTCAACTTACGAATGCTTGCAATATTTTAAGTATAATGGGCGTTGCCACCCCAAAGGATAGAAAGGGAAAAAAGGAAGGGTAAAGAGGGAACAGGAGATTGAGCCTCCGGCGCTCACACTCCTCGCACGAAACGCAACACAGGTAGTGTTACTGATACTGTTACTTTACGCGGATTTCCTGTGAAAGGGTAGTACTTCCCCAATCGAGCCAGCCAACTTATTACCTTATTATTGAGATTTTTGTGGTGGTTACTAACAAACTACATAAAAACCATGAAAACAAAGCCATGAGCAAACCCTTGTTTATTATTAAGGAAAAACGACCTTAAACTAAAACGACATAATTATTATTTATTTCATACTATTTTAATTAAAGGAATTATTCCATTCTTCATTCATTTTTATTTTTATAATCACAAAACGTAAAAAACGACTTTATCGATTTTGTTAAAAGCAATTAATTATAAAATAATATATACTATGAATAAAAAACTTAATCGATTTCAAGTCAAAGGACCGAGGTAACAAAACGAAAATAAGACGGCCAAAAGATTTATGTATGTGTAATTGTTTGGCAAGCACTGCAGACTAAACCTTTTTGGAATTAATTTTAGCATGATATGTTTTGACTTTTGAAGGTTGTCCTCACCTTTTTTCTTTAATGACGATTGGAAAAATGTTAAGCAGTCACCGCAATCTATGAACGCGATACTTTTAGTGTGTTATATATGCGTTGCAAACCCAAGATAGCAGCCTACTGTTTTTATTACTTTACGGCGATTTTTATTTAAGCTCGGAGGAGCATGGCTCGTACAACTAAAAACTTCTATTAACTGAGCTACTTGGACAAATATTTAAGTTATATTTATATTACAGAATATATAATAATGTAGTTTTTAAGCTTTATAGAGCTAATATTTTTCGCTTTTTAAATGCAGTCGGCTTTTTTATTTTATTTAATGTTTGAAACGAAGTTCTTTAACGCGTCTTTTGGGTATTAGAAACCGTCACGTAATGAAATGCTGTATGCTTTTGTTGTATGTGTGTATGAGTGTGTGTGTCGAAGCTACTACAAGCAAATGAACACACGAGCAAGTGCTCTCTCTTTTTCTGTCCTCGTCTCTTTTTATCATATAATATTTTTAAATATACAGTATTAAATTTCGAATTACATTCGGAGTTGAAGAAAAAACGTAAGGAACTTCGTTCCTGACGGAGCACCCGACCGCACTTTTTCTTTAAAATTTGGACTAATTACAAATATTTTAAATCGAAAACGACTATCCAACTTCAACAGCCTAAGATCTCTTATACTGCAACCAGTTGTATTCTTTAGTTGTCGTTTTTGATAAGGTCTAACCACAGGTTATCATTCTTCTTATTCTTATCGATTGGTTAGTGGTCAACCTAGTGTCAGAGTTGTTCAGGTCGCCCGTAGGCCTCTGACTTGACTTATCGACTGTTGTCTAATTGTCAACAGCCGGGACCGACTTTTACGTGCCCTCCGAAGCACGGAGACGCTCTGTTGAAATACCACTATGCGATCACCCATCTAGTGACTGACCGCGCCTAAAGTTGCTTAACCTACCAATCGTTAACCGATCAGCGGGTGCACTCGGCTATGAGCGTCTCAGGTTATCATTATCATTAGGTGAGTATCATTAGGTACTGCTGCGTTCTGAGCGCCAGAGGCCTAATGTCTCACCCCAATGTTTTAAAGGCGTCGGGATGTGACGACCCCATCGCCCGCTGTTGGGATAACCTCTGTCACAATAGAGATTATTCCACCAGTGCAATCAGTCACACTGGTGGTAGGTCTTTTGTTGCAAGAGGCCGGCTAGGTAGGTACCACCGCAGTGTCCAATATTCTGCCGCCAAATAGTAGTGCTTAGGCACTACTGTGTTCCGGTTTGAAGGGCATTGTACGCTAGTGAAATTACTGGGCGAACGAGATTTATGAATCTCGAGGTTGGCAACGCGTGAGTGGCACCTACTAATGGTGCTGCAAGCGCTCATAGGCTACGGCAACCACTTACCATCAGGTGGGCCGTATGCTTGTTTGCCAACTTCTAACATAAAAAAAAAAAAAAAACCCCTCTGTTCCCTTCCTATTTTTCTCTCCTCCTCCCGTTCCTCCTGTTCCTGGCAACGTACTCTTTATAGTTCAAGTATCGGAACCGTTCATAAGTTGCAGTGACTGCTTACCATCATGCGGACTGTATGCTTGTTTGCCAACCGTCATGACATAAAAAAGCTATCACATTAACTCATCCACGTTAATTCGTTTCTTAAGGACTTAAATTGATTTTAGGTTTTTAAATCTGGTTTTCACCGAATACTATTAATTCAAATGAAAAGGTCAAGCTTTACACGGATGTCATCAATATAATATATGTATATATATATATATTAACCTTTATATAAATATATATTGTTATTTTGTTTGGAATAATAAAGCTTTATCAGTTACTACGTGCATCTGAAATATAAATCTATATGCTGTTAATTTCGATTATTATCGCATAGACGCCGTTATGGCGTTGTGGGCAGCGAGTCTGCCTTTAGTCTCTACAGTTGCGGGTTCGATTCCCGCTCGGGCAGATGATTGTTAAAATTTCTGTCTCGGTCTGGGCGTTTGTCCGTGAGTTCCTGGATAAATAAAATGCCGGGAATAATGCTAAGACGAAGAAGATAAAAAAATGTAAAAAAAATATTGTGATGCTGCGTTAGTATTTTTAGTGATTTAAAATTTTCTTTCAAAGATTGACATGGTTTTATAGCACGTTTTTGCAATACAAAACCTTATTAATATTGGATGCATTTCCCCAAATCGAAATGGAATATGACTATGAAAGCATCTGTGGTAAAATCTGTCACCTGTTTTTTTTAATTTCATGACGGTTGGTAAACAAGGATACGGTCAGCCTGATGGTAACCAGTCACCGCGACCTATGAACGCTTGCGATGAAGTATCACATGCGCGTTGACAACCTGAGGAACAAGAAGGAAGGGATAAGAAGGGTAAAGGGCGAAAGAAAGGGAATAAAGAGGAGAGAGATTGGGCCTCCGGCGCTTTAACTCATCACTCAAAATGCAACAATATTACGGTTACAATATATTATTTTATTTGTGTTCCCAATATAAAATTTCTTGTTGCTGAACGACCATTAATTTTAAAATTAAATTTGCTTTTATTATTATTATTATTTTTTTTTATTTTTTTGTTTTTTTTTTTTGGGCATAGAAAATAGAAAAAATATATGATACTTGCAAAACTAATCTATAACAACTTATTATCGCAAATAAATTATCTGAATCCGGGTTGAGATGTCAAATTCGTATTACATAACGTCACTAGCTACAATGCCCTTCAAACCGAGTATTGCAAAATACTCCAATGCTTTGCGGTAGAATATCTAATACTGCAGTGGTACCTACTTAGCCAGTCTCTTGCAATAAAACTTTGAGGTATCGTTTGTCTCCCCACTATGCCTCTGAGAGCACTAAGCCGTCATCATTGGTTGTTATCATAGCATCTGATAACAATCGTTAACTCTTGATAAGTAATTTGCTCTTATACAATGAGTTACTAGTTCGCTCTTAGGGTTGTAGTCAGACAGCCTAACACTTAAGATCCTTATATTAAAAACTTTGAAGAATTGTCGGACTCCCTATAATGCTTCGGAGAGCACTAAGCTGTCGGTCCCGGTTGTTATCATAGCATCCGATAAGTAATTTGCTCTTATGATCAGATGACAATCCCTCTGTGTAAAAACTAGTAACTTGCCAAATCATAGGAATAATGCTAAGAAGAAGACATATAAAACTTTAAAACGATGCTAGACCCATAATAGGACATAATATTGACTATTAATTATATATTAATGCTAGACCCATGATAGGACATAATATTGACTATTACTTATATATTAATGCTAGACCCATAATAGGACATAATATTGACTATTAATTATATATTAATGCTAGACCCATGATAGGACATAATATTGACTATTACTTATATATTAATGCTAGACCCATAATAGGACATAATATTGACTATCACTTATATATTATACAAATATTTGTCTTGCCAAAGTTGATAATACAAGGAAAAAACTTATGTTTTTTCCTTAAAGATATATTAACCTCTTAAGCAAGTCGTTCTGGTGTTATCAAATAAAGCAATTATACGCTTTAATGTATTTCCGCTGACTGACTTGGACAATTTATATTTTATTAGAAATGAAATCATGACTAATAATAATCTAAGTACCGGGATGACCGGGCTTTGCTCAGTATATTTTTGATTTTTTTTTTGGTAAATCGTGTTTTTTTTATAATTATTTAGATACGAATTGCGTAATGATGAAATATAAATATTTTACAACGCCATCCACTGTAGTAGCTTTAGTTTAGTTTGCTAAATCACAGGTTGGGTCGTTAAAGCAATAATAGTATTACTAATCACCAATAGAAATCAGGAAGTATACTGGTGGTAGGTCTTTTGTTGCAAGAGGCCGGCTAGGTAGGTACCACCGCAGTGTCGAATATTCTGTCGCCAAATAGTAGTGCTTAGGCACTACTGTGTTCCGGTTTTAAGGGCATTGTACGCTAGTGAAATTACTGGGCGAACGAGATTTAAGAACTAATATCTCGAGGTTGGCAACGTGCGAGTGGCACCTACTAATGGTGCTGCAAGCGCTCATAGGCTGCGGCAGCCACTTACCATCAGGTGGGCCGTATGCTTGTTTGCCAACTTCTAACATAAAAAAAAAAAGGAAGAGTCATATATTTTCGAACTAGAGGTGTCATTGCCTGAAAACGCGGATACAACGACATTTTCTAAAAATGAACCCTAGATCAATATCGCCCTCGAAACTCCTACCATACTAAATTTCATGAAAATCGTATCGTATCGTAAATGAAAAAAGAATTGCTCGTTTAAAGATATTAGGTACATTAAAAAATATTAGCAATGCTTTTTCAAGGTATTACTAATATTCCTATTGCCCCTCCAAATTAGCTCAAACCTTGCGCTAGGAGTTGGTACGACATAGCCCAAGACGGCCAGGACCGCTCTTGTAACTCTTGCGTTAACGGAGCGGAGTTGGCCCGTCTACTGTTTGACAGAATGACTTGTTTTTTATTACAAAAAACCCTTACTTTTTCAAATCCATTTCGCCTAACTTATTCCTAATAACATAAACTAACTGGCAGTGAAAGTCTCATCGAAATAGATTCAACTGTTTCGAAGATATTTCGGAACAAACTGACAGAGAGACAATATATTTTTTGTTATGAATTACTCGTCAGAAAGGCTACGAGCTTGACTATCAAAACTTCATAAAATTAATCGCCACCATGTATTTGGAGCCTTATATTATAATTATTGACTTGAAATGTCAAGGTCAAAGTCAATGTTAAATTGATTCCAATGTTATTGTTTGTTGGGATCATATGAACTTACAAACGAGATAACCCCTAAACTATTCCATCAACACATATTTTCAATTTCAATTTGTTTATTCAGATAACAAAAATCCACTACTAAGTAAAACATCTTCATAAATTATTAAATAAATTTAATTAAAATAAACAACAAGGCCCTACTGGACCTTGGACCTTGATAGAGTTACTGGGTAGGGGACCCGAGACCTGAGATCTAGCCGTCTCTTGCGGGGGCTCAATTTTATTCTGCCTTTACGAAGTCTCCTGCGAGGCCGAGCCACGGCTAAGGACGTCTTCGGGAAAGGAGGAAACGTCCCGAACGCATTCTTCCCGATGGACTCACCCTTCGTGTGATCGTCGCTATGTGCAAAACAAAGAACGTCATCTTCGCTCGCGAGGATGTTGTGTGTGAGTTTGAGCTGCGTATGGAGCATTTTCTAATGTGAAATTATCGTCAGGGTCTTTTAAGACGTACTTAGGGCGCGTCTGTATAGATCTTCTTCTTATCGAGTCTTCTTATCTTAGTCGCCAACCTAGTGTCAGAATTGTTCAGGTCACCCGTAGGCCTCTGACTTGACTTATCTCCGAAGCACGGAGACGCTCGGTGGAAATACCACTATGCAATCACCCATCTAGTAACTAACCGTGCCTAAAGTTGCTTAACCTACCGATCGTTTACCGGTCAGTGGGTGCATCCTGTCTGTATAGATACTATCCTCTCTAAGCAGGACTTGAGTGGGAGACAGATTGATCGAAACAGTTTTGCGATAAGCTCTTCAAATGTTTAGGAATCGAACCAATTTCAAAGTCTCTGTGAAGATCTACGTGCTGCATATGCCACGGACAGCCCGAAGCCATGCGTTAGAAACGGTTTTGAATTATTTGCAACTGATTTATTTTTCTGGTATGGACATGCGGAAAACCAGGTCTCGCATAGGTCAGTATGGGAGAATGTTGTTGTTACTGGCCCGTGTTTTGGTTATTATTATGTGATGACACCTTTATCGTAAGGTGTAATCACTGCTATTTCATTATAACCTCATTTAAGAATATTTAATCACGCAGGTGAAGCTGTGGGCAGTAGCTAGTTTGAATATATGAACCTGCAGAAACAAAGTGTCTTGCACTTTGAAAAGAGTATCGAGTTTCTTGTCAGTTCTTCAAGATAGAATCAACCTTCCAAACCGTCGCTCTAGCCCTTGATCTTTCAAAAGACAACTTGATTAAATGTAATTTTGATTTTTAAGTACACTGTACCACTATGTCGTCAATAACTAGGGCACTTATTACTTATTAGTGGATGCAAACGTTCGCGTTCGGAGGTTTCTATTCTGTTGTGTACGCCAGGGAGCAATGACACCAACCTAGCCACGTGCGAAGACACTTATACTAAAGCCTCTGACTTCTACCAAGGTCATCCATAGATTAATACAGTCATCAAGAGGACGGAATTCCCCTAAATTGCAAAAATAAAGTTGGTCTCATCATGATGATAGGGGAGAACCATCGTCTCTTTCAGGTAAACGCTACACACTCAACGGCCCCCATTAGGATAGTTATATCCTGTATCTAACACACCCCATTCTGATGTATGGCTGTGAGGCTTGGACACTAACATTAAAAGAGGAGAACAAGCTTTTGGTAGCGGAGCGAAAAGTTCTTCGAAAAATCCTGGGACCCACAAGAAGAGAAGACGGCACATTCCGAATCCGTACAAATGCCGAAATTGAAAATTTGGTGGAACAGCCTAACATTATAGGCATAATAAAGGCTAACAGACTTCGCTGGTTGGGTCATCTTGAAAGGATGGACAATGATCGGTCAACTAAAGGAGCATACCTAGAGCGAGCTACTGGTAAACGTCCAGTGGGTCGTCCGAGGTATCGCTGGAGGGATACAGTCGAAGCTGACCTGCGTGACCTTCAAGTCCATAATTGGCAAGAAGTAGCGCAGGACAGACAAAGCTGGAAATCTCTGATTTTGGAGGCCATGACACACTTCGGGTCGCTGAGCCAGCGGAGTAAGTAAGTAAGTAAGTAAGTATCTAACACACACAATGACAAGGACAATTAAACATGCCTGCATGGTGAATAAAAACATCTGCTTAATGCTACCGCTGCGCTGCGCTACCGCTGCGCTGCGCTACCGCTGCGCTGCGCTACCGCGCAAAAACCTCTTGATTCTCATGTGTTTCTGTCACATATTTCTCTTGACAGCCTATTAGGTTTTTTTCATTACATTGCATTAAAACTTAATTTATAATTAATTATGAATGTGTAGTAAAATAGACCACTATAAATTCTCATAGTATTGTAATGTTTTTTTTTTAATTTATTCGACAAACAAGTTTTAGGTAGACAATTTAAAAATACCCCAATATTAAATATATTTGCCTGTCAAGATATACCTATTAAAAGATGACGCATCGTCCAAATTAAACTTCCATTGAGCAAAAAATGGAAGGTAAAGGTTTTGTTTGTTGTTTGACTATAAAAATATATTGTAGTTTTGGGTGTAGCGGCTCTATACGTGTAGAGGAATAAATAAATAAAAAAAAACTTGAGAGGTGTCAAGGGACACCCGGATGGAACGAAGTTCCTTTCGATTAATTAGTGAAGGAATTGTAATAAAATTTTATTTTTTTAAGTTATAATAATATTTTTTTATTATTAACATTATTTATTATTTACAAAAACCTGTATACACTCAACAAAAATAATCGTCGCGACACCACACTGTTCAATGCGAAATAGAAATGAAAATATCTGGCTTGCTTTCTATAAGAGAGAGAGAGACAGACAGAGAAACATGCGACGCCGCACAGCTTACAATAGCTTACTATAGCAAAAAGTGTCGTGACAACTTTTCGTAAGAATTTTTTCCGTCTAGCCCCCTTTCACAACGCGCGATAAGGAACTTCGTTCCAATAAATGCTTTCTCCTTTTTCCATTCTCTTCATCTCTCCCTTAACCTCTAGAAGAAACAAAAAGTTATCGGAACGAACGTAAAGTTTGAACGTAAATTATATGATAGTTAAGAAATTATCCGTATAATTTCCATACACTTATTACAGGTATTAATAAGAGAGTCACATAATTTCCGACTCACCGTGGGAACATATTTTAGCACAAAAAAATAAAATTGGTTTGAAATGGCGATTAAAAATATTAATTCAAATTGATTGACGACACTTCGCATCTTAAGCAACAGGACGGAAATAAATTTTGAGCTTCCGCGAGGGCTTTCCCCTTTTCATGGCCGACTCTCAACATTCGGCCCGCGCGCTCAATGTCGCTGTCAAGGCCAGTAAGATCAACCACAATAAACACTAAAAATACTAAGATTTCTAGCGTAATAATGACCATTTATAAGATCACAACGAAATAAAATATAAATAAATACAATGCCTTTGTAGTGTTATAAATAGTTGGCAAGCAAGCATACGGCACCTGATGCTAAGCGGATGCCGTAGCCTGTGGGCGCTTGCAACACCATTAATAGGTGCCACTCACTTAAAACTCCTTAGCCAAGTAATTTCACTAGCTTACAGTGCTCTCCAAGCCGGTACACTGTAATGCCAAAGACACTACTATTTGGCGGCAGAATATTTGATACTGCGGTGGTACTTACCTAGCCGGACTCTTGCAACAAAAGACTTACCACCAGTGTGACTGATTGCAGTGGTGGAATAATCTCTGCTGTGACGGAGATTATCCCAGCAGCGGGCGATGGGGTGGTCACGTCCCGACGCCGAATTTAAACACTTTACAAGTTGTTATTGAATTATTATCGTTGTTATAATGAATCCAGAAACTTATAGTAATTTTAAAAGTATGATATTATACTACATGTTTCAATATATCTCTATCATAAACCATCAACAAAGTATTTCGATGTATAAAAACTTGAAACCGGTTGACCATATCCGAACATTGGACCATTTTATTACATATCGAATTAACAACAAAATACTGACAAATTACTAAAATATTGAGTACTTTTTACTGGTTCAAGTTAATATGATCTTTACTAGTATTATAAATACGTAAGTCACCCTGTCTGTCGCGCTTTCACTCCAAAACTATGAACTGATTTAAATGAAGGAATAGGCTTAAAGGACATAGGCTACTTTAGAATACGAAAAAGAGGTTGTAAGAGGTTGGCATTTCTTGAAAAGTTGTGTGGAAGTATCAACATTTTTAGAACTAGAAGCTTGAAACTTATTTTTAAGAATGTTGATTAAATAAATCAACACCTTCAAGGGTGTCAAATAAGAATAGGGAATTGGAGATGAAAGTTTGTATGGAAATACTGCAAATAGCTCATTTATACACGTGTGTGTGTTTTTGTGTGTGTGTTTGTAAAACAATTAGCCTATACAATAGAAAATGTTTCCCAAAAGCACTTTTCTTCGCGGACAAAGTCGCGGGCACAGCTTGTATTATATCAATGAAATGTTCGTTTGTCTTAAAACGCAAATATACTACGATCGATCGATTAGATCGTTTAGATCGTTTTGAAATTATCAAACAAAATTGTTTTTATTAAATGAAGAGACTCAATAGACTCTCACATCAACTGGCACACTTTTTTTAATATTTTCAGATGGAAAATTCTTCTTGACTTTAGACAAAATTGAAGACTACTTTTTGTAGCGAAAACCAAACTTAAAGACTTTAAAATAAGGATGACAGTATACAAGAGAATCCAATTATCATTTTGAAAGTGACAATCATTATTCACATGGACAAAGCCACTGACAAAAGGTAGTTTATAATAAATCACATAACATAAATGCCAAGTCATTTTAAAAGTCAATACTAGTACTCTGTTTAGAATTTTTTTCGCGTTTTTTATTAAGAACTATAATCGTACTAAATTATATTCAATTCAATACATGCGCAGTTCCAGTAATACTAACAATTATTGCTGAATAAATTACCATAAGAAGAACGGAACTTAAAATAAAACTATTTTATTTATTTTAAAAAAATCATACCTGCCAGTCCTCGTCCATCGACATAAACGTATAATGAAGTAACAATTAAAAAAAATAAACTTATTAAAACCGCCATTTTTATTTGGAACGACTCACAACCATTCCTTAAGACATTCGTTCGAAAACTGGTGGGAGTATACGAGTAAACGGTTCATATAGCATATTATATATTATTTTTATTTGACGTACGTTCTGTCGTTGTAAATATCATAGAGGGTCTTTCGGAGATAATTTGTATTGATCATTCAAATGTAAATGTTTTTTTTTAAATTATATTTTATTGCTGTCCCTACTGGCCTTGATAGCGTCACCGAGTTGGGGTCAGTCTAGCACTGAGACCCAGTCGTGAAAAAGAGACAGCTGTCGCGGGGGCTCAAATTTGATTCCGTCCTTACGGTGCCTCCTGCGAGGCCGCGGCTAAGGACGTCATCGGGAATAGAGGGAACGCTCCGAACGCATTCTAGTCGATGGACTCGCCCGACGGTGTGACGGTGCGAAGCGTCATGACTTGTGGAATAAGGTGGTGATGCGTATTTGAGCTGTGTATGTAGCATTGTCTAATGTGATCTTGTCGTCAGGGTCTTGTAGGGCGTGCTTAGGACGCCTTACTTTCTGTAAGTCGGTTTATCATCTCTGTCTGTATAGCTACTAGCCTGTCTAATAAGAGGATTTGAATGGGAGATAGATTGATCGAAATAATGTTTTGTAGTCGGTGCTGTAATTAGCGACTCCCCATTGTGCCTTGGAATATACAAATCTGTTGTTGTAATTAATTATTATAACATCTGATAATAATAATCGTTAAATCTTAGTTAATAGGCCTCGGACTTAATCAATATAATTTTTAAATTGATTGCATGGACTGAAATTCGGTATAGATATATCGTATGGAACATTATTTACTTATTTATTTTTGACAAAATTTTTATTTATTTATTTTTGACAAAATTTTTATTTTTTTATGATGTGGCATTAAAAAATACATAAAACCCTTAATTTTCACACTTCTACCATAACCTCCTATTTTTTAATAGCGATATTAATAATTCAATCATTTTCACCGGTGTCACTTCTTTTCACAATTAGACTCAGTGGGCCCGAAAAATCTGGGACCCGATAGCAGCTATCGGGTCCCAGATTTTTTTTCGACAAGGACAACATCTGCCAGGACTTTTGGTTTTTCTATAAGAAATAATACTATTTCTGGATAAAAGAGAAAAGAGAAAAGAGAAGGTACTCCCTTTTCTGGCACCTTTTAAGATTTCGTCAACGAACAAACAAACTCACATTCGCATCTGTAGTAGATTATAATGCAGCGTCTTTGTCTACCTATCCACTTAGCGTGTTTATGATAATAATTATAGAAAACCAGTAATTCAAGAAATGTTACGTACCTATAAAGCGAAAAAGGGATTTTTAACGTTTTTGAATATGTGTGTCACATATACGCGATGTTGTAACTTTTGGAACGAAGTTCTTTATCGCGTGTTGTGAAAGGGTGCTAGACGGAAAAAGAGCTAAACCGACAAAAAAAATAATATCTTAATGTTAAAAACTGTGTGTCTAAAGTGTTCCTGCCCAGAGATAACAACTGCCATCCACCATCCAATGAATCCACCTGAACAATCTCTCCCCAATCTGCTGAGCTCTAGTGTCAGAAGCGGCGATCCTGCAAAATGAGGCCATTCAAAACGCGTAGCCAGAATAGTGAACAGTACAGATACTTTACATCCAATTGTAATCTCATTGTTACATTTCTCTAGTACCTATTCGTGCTGAAAATACTGCACAAAAAGTTAAAATGCCTAACTTATCTGGGGGCATGGCAGTGCCTCCGCCAAGTTCAGCAAAAAAGCGGCACGGCCGTACTATCCTTTTCTCAAAGCACTTCAGGCCCTTTTCGACGCTCTATAACTTCGTTATCGGAATAATAGGTGTAGGTGGGTACACCTATTATTCCTAGATTAAATTCAAGAAGTGGGTAGAAAAAAGTAGGTCTTTCTACAAAAAGATATGAGATCCCATTAAAAACATAAAATGTAAAAAATTTCCTACGTGTCGCAAAGCACTTCTTCTAAGTTTCAGGCGTCGTTATACATGAGATCTCACCACTTTTTGTAGTAGAAGAAGTGTTCTGCGAGACTTGGGAATTTTTTTACATTTTATGTTTTTAATGGGTTAACCTATTATTTATTTGAGCGTCGTGTCCTGATGGTTCTGTTCTTAATGGACAGACTATAATGAGGCATTCAGTGGTCATTGCTCCTAGCTGAACCAGTAATGTAATTTTATTAAACGGCTTGATGTATTTGTTATTCTCAATATGACTGATGTCAATGACTGGTGTGTTTTCCTTAATTCTAGTCCACATACATACATAGTAAATTTTGTAATATCAAAAATAACTGTATTCTATTTGTCCATTTAAAATTGAAGTGTCTGTTTGTAATTCCTAATTAACAGGTTTTCATAAAAATTGTCGGTCTGTTATGAGGAGTAACTTAGGCTCTCCATTACAAAATATGAAAGAGAGGGGGGAGGGGTGTTTTGATGTGTCTGTACATTGTTCTTGAATTTTTCTTATCATGTATTAGTGGCCAACCTAGCATCAGAGCTATTCAGCTCGCCTATAGAGGTCATGGACTTGACTTATTGATTATTATCAAATTGAAAAAAGTAGCGTCTTTTGAAGCGGCCTTTGACCAATCTGGTCACCCATCTGACTTCTTCTTCGTTCTAGCATTATTCTCGATATTTTATCTGACCTATTTACTGACTATTTTTTTTTTTTTTTTTAAGAATATTAGCAGTGCTTTTTCAAGGCATTACTAATATTCCTATTGCCCTCCAAATAAGCTCGAAGCTTGCGCTAGGAGTGGGTACGACAATAGGCCAAATCGGCCCTGGTACCGTTGAGCTATTGAGGCTATTACTACATACATACACGTTTGGCTTCTTTCCATAAGTAAAATCTTATTGTCTATTTGTAATATCATAATGTCAACAGCTTTTTAGTTAAATACGGTATTTGTAATATCATATTTATAACACAAAAAACTTTTTTTTAATTTTTGTGTATCTGTATTTCTGGTTGTTCTAGCTGATCTCCGAAACTGTTGGACTACATTTTATTGGCCGATAGCTGAGTTAAAGAGCCATTCGTTACTTTTTACTTACAAAAACACAGACACTAATGAGACATAAAAACGCTGCGAAATGTAACATTTCGGACGTGGGTTTTCCAATTTCAAGGTGTCAGTGGTAATACCACTAAGTCAGTGATTTCCTGATGAGCTAGGGTAATTATTTATTTTCCGCTTTAGTGAAGATGGTTGTGGTTTATAAAAAAAAATATGATAATAAACTGTGTGGTTTCATGAAACCACGACGCAAGTGGAACTTTTAACTTTTTTTATTATTATTATTCAATTTAGCGTATTGATATTACGTTCTTAACCTTAATTAAAATATAAAGAAAAAAATATTTAAAAATATATATAATTAATTAAATATTTTAAAAAATACACGAAACCAAACATACATACATAAAAATAAATAAATAAATGAAGCCTGCTATAATCCGACATGCTGAAGACAAACCAAAAAATTTTGGCGATATAATAAAAGTTTCGCTTTAAAAATATTGCCAGCTCTTCCACTTTAAAATATGTCGGAGTAACATCATTCATATCATCGTCAGACATTGTATGGGCGTATAAGTTGGGTGCTCGAACAAAAAAAGAAACAACGTGTACACGAAACGCGTTTAATACCTTTTTAACAATATGCTGACTTATTATTACACTTTTTAAAACGAAACGAATGACAGCCCCGTCGTAGCACGATGTTAGTTGCGTTCTGACGTCATCGCGGTTGTATTGCCATCTCTCGGCGATCATACTGCGCTTCGTTTTGTTATTAAAATAATGACCGTCTCTGACAAATATATAATGCAATTGTTCATAAAAACAAATTAATCACACTAAATTACCCGCAATTAACTAAAAATGTGATTAATTGTATTAATTTTTTTTATTTGCATTTAGTATATTTTTATTAACGAGTTCTTTTAAAATTCACAATTTTAATATAAATGAATCATAGCTAAAAATAATATTATAAATGTGAAAGCAAGTTTGTTTGTTTGTTTCTGACGCTTTCACGCATAAACCCGTGATTCGTTTATGATGAATTTGAGTGTAGGATATAGAGGACATAATGAACTCGTGTGCGGGTTCGATTCCCGCTCGGGCGGGTTTTTGTATTGATCTTAGAAATATCTGTTTCGATCTGGGCGTTTGTTCTTGTGGGTCTCCCCACCATGCCTCGGCAAGCACGTTAAGCTGTCGGTCTCGGCTGTTATCACATAGCGTCTGATAATAATCGTTAACTCTTGTAAAGTAAAAATAAATTGCTCTTATCCAATGAGTTACTGGTTCATCCTTTGAGTTACGGATGACAATCGTAACCTATTAAATCAGGACAAGAGTAATAAGCAGATCATGGGTAAATACTCATATCGCACCGGGAATAATGCTATGAAGAAGAAAACGGCAGAATTAAAGCTGCCTCATTGAAAATCGTTATACAAAGCAAATAACAGCTTTCCAAAGTGAATTATCATCATTATCATCACATCAGACGAAGGACGTGAACTGCTAGACATAGGCCTCCCCCGAAGAGTGCCACAATGAACGGCCCTGCGCCACCCGCGTCCAGCGACCTTTGGATCTTGGAAACGACTCTAACGATTTCGATGAAATTTAGTACGGGTTTCGAAGTCAATAAATCGATCTCGATCAAGATGGGATTGATTTTTAGAAAATGTCGTTTTAACCGTGTTTTCAGGCAATGAAAACTCTAGTTCGAAAAATATGACTTTCCTGACATCTATTGGCGATTAATAATACTATTTGGTAGCTGTGATACAGTTTAAATGCTAGTACACCTGCTAAGGTCACTCCTTACACATTTTGATAATATTATTTATCACATTACACATCTGGAGAAAATTGTTCTATGATATATTAATCTCTGTGTAAGTGAACAGTATGTGAACTTCATGAGAAATAAATGTCTTTAAAGCGTATTGTGTCTACTAAATTATAACAATTCTTATTCTTATTCTATTATTTCTTTAACGAGCCATCAAGTAAACTAGCAATCTAAACTAAAGCTACTTCAGTAGATGGCGTTGTAAAATGTTATTTATATTTCATCATTACGTATCTAAATGAAAAAAAAAACATCAAAGCCAATTTAATTGTTTAATACAAGTTAATGGTTATGTTCATATATAGCGTTCTACCAGCCTATAGGTATTCTATGTTTTTTAATTAATCTCATAAGAAGTGCGTATAGAGGGCGGTAGTATCGTTTCAAGGCAGATGCAGAAATGTGAACCTCTCCCAACGTTTCCTTGATTATCTGTTGCCAGGGCTGCGAGTGACCACGTGACATTAGGTCTCTGAAAAAAGAATTATAAAAGGATGTTATTATTTCAAAAAGAAAGTGAGCAATGAAAATGAATGATATTTTATTTTAATTACAGTATCTTAGGCGAGTTCAGGTTATGGATTGGTGTCTGCACAGAATAATTTCAAGTTCGCATCTCCGAATCATGTATCAGAAGCCATGGTAAAAGTCGGTACTGGCTATTACTGATTTTATAATATTGTAATGGATTTAATGTTCTTATTTCGAATTGGCCACTTTATGTTCGATAAAGTTAATAATGTTTATTGTAATAAGATATTATTGATGAAAACCGTAAAAAAGTGTAAGTTCTTAACAGTAAAGTTAAATAAATAATACTTACTTTAATATCATACCAGCGGCTTTAGATCCGTAAATATCACATCTGTTGAGATAAATAGTTGGAGGCAAAGGATCTTTGATATTACGATGACCAAAAACAGCTGCTTTACACAGCTTTTCGAATAGTTGATGCTGTAGGAAACTGCTTAAGAAATACCTAAAAGATGAAATAATTAGAAAACAATACAGTAGTCAAGCTTTGAGCTTTGATGTTTTTGGCATTGAATGTCAATCTGATTGAAGAAGTACCACTATCTCAGAAACTATTGACGTCAAGTAGCATTCGTACTGCTGCATTTCGTTCAAATAGAAAACAGAAAAAAAGAAAAGACAACATGTGCAGTAAAAGATAATGATAAGTAAACTAGTAATAATTACCAAGATAATCTGTTTTATAATTTTAAATCGTAAGGTGAATATGTAAAATGTTGTAGTTGTAGTAGATGTAAAACAACTTACTACAACTACTAAACATAATCATCACTACAACAACTACTAAACATAAACATAATTATCACCCGAAAGACGTCCACTGTTGGACATAGGCCTCCCTCACCGCCATTCCTCTGTGCCATCCGCATCCAGCGGAATCCCGCGACCTTTACGAGGTCAAACGTAATAGTAGTTTTGAAATGTATTCTAGACATCATTATCAGGCCAAACATACTTAATCACAATGTCGCACAAAGTGACACTTTGATTGATATTTTGGATTATATTCTACTTGAAAGATCAATAAAACCTTCCAGGGATAATATTATATCAATAAACTTTTCTGATGTTCCGCCTCAAAAAAATACATGTATAATCAAACATTAACCTTCAGAAATAAAATAAAAATATAAAACACCTTATATACGGCGTGTTGTCTGGCACGTGAAATTTAGCTCCAATATCAAAGTATTCTTCACCCCTATTACCAACAGGTGTAATGCCTTGAATATCTTGCACCATCGCCCAAAACTCTTCATTCATTTTACTATCATCTATACTACCTTCGAAATACCTCCATCTGTATTCGTCCATGAGAAGCGAAAATGGTATTTGTGGAAGTTTACACAAAGCCTGCTTTAGAATGACCACATCATCAATCGTCACTTGGTCTAATTCATCAAAATCAATATATGATTCTTTATCTAATACTCCTTCATTGTAAACGCTACCTTTATCTTTTGCATTTAAGTTTAATATCTCTTTCACTGGATTATTTTCATCTGTATTTGGATCTCTTGTATCATAAAGTTCAGAGTCATTAATAAGACCAAGTCTATGCAAATGTTGTGGACTCATTACAGCATACATTATTGTATCACCTATTGTTTCATGAAGTGCTGAATTCGCTTGCTGTAAAAATATTTATTTTAAAATAATAGTATTGATCTTCGCTGCTGATTCTTGTTACTGGTACGCTCTAAAGATTAAAGAGGTCAGATGGTAATCGCTCTAGGCAAAAATACCTTGATTAATGCTAGCAAGAAGAAGAATAGTGTTGATCTTCGCCTAAGGCATTTTTAACTTAGCTATAAATTAATTAAGTTTTCATCTAAGAACAAGGTAACTAATGAACTTCACGCAGAATAGAGATTCTCATTTGCATAACAAAACCAAGAAGGATCACGTTTAAGTTTCGCATTGTTGTACAAAGCTTTCGGTGTGCTAGTATATGTAAACGGTCCCTTGGCCCTTGGGGCCTGCGGTTATGGTGTGGATTCGAGCTTGGACCATAATATGTTTCGGGCAAATAATTCAGATTTAATTTTAGTCTAAATTTTGGCCAAAATACCTTTTAATAGATATCCTATTACAATCCTTAACTTCTGAATTTCTTAGACATAATTTTATAAGAACAATCCTTTCTATTCACTTCTCATAACTTCCATCTTATTCATTCATTATATCATATGTAAATTTTCGAGTACTACGCGCGTTCATAAGTTGCTGTGACTGCTTACCATCAGGACCGTATGCTTGTTTGCCAAGCGTAGTAAAATAAAAAAGTAAATCTTACCCGAAACAGTCCTGGTTGGTGTTCATAAGCCATATAATATTGTATGTGACCCATTTCGTGGTGTATCACGTAGAAGTCTTCAAATGAAACTCCGGAACAATACAGAAGCCTTAAAAGTTAATAAAACTTACAGGAATCAAAAATATCATATATTTATACATAAATCATCAAATGAAATTATGTATCAAATTTTATTACTAACTAGCATTTTCAATTTTAAGAAATTTAAAGGTATACCAGGTAGCAGGTAGTAGTTATAGCCGGAATAGCTAATACTCATTAATTTTATAGCAGCACTTACCTAAAATCTTTATTTTTAAACATATCAGCGGCTGAACCATGACAGCGTGCAATACTGTGATTCTTCTTCGAAAATACAGATTTTTTCCAAAAGTTTTCTGTCATAGGTGGTAAGCCTAATGATGTATAAAAATCTTCTGCTCGCTTAATCTAAAACATATTTGTTCTAAATTAGCTCATATGTACCAAATTTTATAAACATTATGGCCTTAATCATGAAAGCGTAACAGACAGATAGTTACTTTCGCATTTATAATATTACTAGAGTTTACGGACTTAAATCAAATGCCTAAAGAGCAGTGGCGGATTTACCAACAGGCTGAGTAGGCTTGAGCCTAGGGCGGTAGATTTTTGGGGCGGCAAATTTGGGGACCATTTTTTTTTGCTATCTCATAAAATGATTTCTAAAAGATGGTCTACTGATGTTTGACAGGTAGGAATCTGCAAAAAATCTGCCGATGACTTTCCCTCGTAGAGTAAAACAGCTAGTTTGTCGCCCCCCAACCACTAATTGCCTTCTGTGTTCTCTGGCCACACTTTGTGTGAGTGAAAAGAGCAAAATTGTAGTAAATGTATTTCCCTCTTCTCACTATCAATCAGAGGCAAGGGTGGCAAAAACCTTACATCCCGTGCCTTGAAAATTTGTAAATCCGCCACTGCTAAAGAGTTCCCGTAGGTAATACAGTTAACCTTTCAAAGGAATCTATAAACTTATCTTAACATAAGAGTCCTCTTCAAAGATACCCAAAAGTTTGTCAAATGTTAGTCATAATTAATTTGGGTAGAAAAGGTCACTCAAAGGATACGGAAATAGTTTAAGTCTCAGAAAGAATCAAGAAACTTTGTATCGTGTTAAGCTATAGTCAACATTAGTATTTCGGGTGAAGTCAAGTATTTTATAATCATGGTACTGAAATTTAATCTCAGAGAGAAAAAAATTAAATAAAAACTCACCATATCTTTCACAGTCCAGTTTAAATGTTTCATCCGCTCATCCAAATTTAAAACTTTTGGCAGAATCATATCTGCTAACGACTCCCAGTTTTGTGACCATAAATTCCCTTGAATTAAAAAAAAAGTCATAAACTCATCTTAAGACCATGCTCTCATTTTTATTAACATTTTTTTTTTTAATTCCCTAACACGTTTTGTGAACTCAAATTCAATAGAATAATTAATTAATAAAAAAAAAAGGAGTGACAATAAGCGTAAAAAGGTAAAATAACAGCGCATGCTTCTCTGGCTACATGTTACACACTTATAGCACTTTCTTCGAAATCACTCCTACAGTTTGGGGGAAAGGGAGAGGAAAGATCCTACTCATCAAAAATAGAATAATATAAAGGCATTTAGCAATTTAACCAATGCACAATGTTATAAAAATAGAATTAAAAACACCCACAAAACCTACATATACAAAGAATAACGTTGCCGGACGCTCTCAGACATTAACTGACAAGCTCGATGGCGTTTGTAATTACTATAAAACTTTAAACATTATGAACATTTCGATGTTTATTTTAATTACTAATGAACGTTACCTAATAAATGAGCAGGAATTGGCCCTCTTTCTGGCACAGCATCACCGTATTGACGTCTTAGATAAAATCTCACAACACCATGCAGCAGCGCATACAGAGGCCTTACATCTTTGTATAAGCTGTGGCTCATTTCTCGTAAATTGTGTATCTCTAAATCGTCACGCCAAGATGCTCCAATATCAGTATAGCCTGTAATAAAAGCATTTTTATTTTCAAATTTACTGGTGGTAGGTCTTTGATTGCATGAGGCCGACTAGGTAGGTACCACCGCAGTGTCAAATATTCTGCCGCCAAATAGTAGTGCTCAGGCATTGCTGTGTTCCGGTTTGAAGGGCACTGTACGCTAGTGTAATTACGGGGCAGACGAGATTTAAGAACCAATATCTCGAGGTTGGCAGCGCGTGAGTGGCACCTACTAATGGTGCTGCAAGCGCTCATAGGCTACGGCAACCACTTACCATCAGGTGGGCCGTATGCTTGTTTGCCAACTTTTGACATAAAAAAAAAAAAAAAAAAATATATACAATTGTTGACAATTTATGACTGGTGACCTAACCTAACTAGTGTGAGGCCTTCTATTGCAAGAGACTGGCTAGGTAGGTACCAAAGCAGTGTCAAATATTCTACCGTAAAGCAGTATTGCGTTTTACAGCAGTACTGTGTTTCGGTTTGAAGGACACTGTAGCTAGTGAAATTACTGGGCAAAGAAGATTTAAGAACAAATATCTCGAGGTTGGCAACTCGTGAGTGACACCTACAAATAATTGGTTTTGCAAATGATTGTTTTTGCCAGTGTGTCTGATTGCACTGGTGGAATAATCTCTGCTGTGACAGAGGCTATCCCAACAGCAAGTAGCGCTACAATCTTCAAAATAAAGCTTAAATGTTCCCTGGCTGCTAAACCAAATATACCTCAGATTAATTGTTTAAATATTGCGTCTACTGTCTTGACAGAAAATGGATTAAGCAGTATCTAATTTTATTGAACTTACCATTTCTTATAGCAGCACTGTTTTCAATATCCACTAATTTTCGATACTTCTCTTTCATTGGTCGCATCTTTTCCCTCCATACTAACCACAGCCATTTTAACACTTCTGGTTTTCTCGAAAATTCCATCATCTTTTTAAAATCTGTTTCACTCTCTAAACATAGACCACATTTATTGGTTTTTGCGGAAATTTTAGCTGCAAAATGTATAGAATCTTCTTTTGATTTCACGTATTTCTCTATATTTCTTATGAATTCAGTTATAGCATCTTCGAAAACTGTTAAATTGGTTTTAACTCTTGATTCGCTATTGGGAATACATACAGCTACTTCGGAATATATAGATTGCAACTTTTCATACAGTTTACTAATTCCCCTGTAATTATAATACAATTTAACTATTTTTTTTTATAATTGTATAATTTACGTTTGCAAAAACACAAAAAATAATATAAAAGTAAGTAATAAAAGTTATAAATATGAAAATAATCAAAGTCAAAAGTGTCTGTCTGTCGCTCTTTGAGGGAAAAACTACTGAACCCATTTATATGAAATTTGGTACACCGATAGCGTAGAGTCTGAGAAAGGAGTTACGAAACTTTTTAATGCGAAAAAAGAGCATGAAAGTTGTATAGAAGTATCGATCATAAATCGAAACTTGAAACATATTTTTTAGGCTGTTGATTAGATATAAATAAATATGAAACTCAATCTTTGTAAAAGGGGAAGGGAGGGGATGTTTGTTCTGAGTTTGTATTAAAATCGTTATTCACGCGAGCAAAGCCGCTGGCAGAAACTAGTTTAAAATGAATCCTTTATACCTAGCCTCGTTAAAGGTGAAGCTTGGTCCTTTACAGAGTAGATATGCCTGACGTTCCTGGGTTAAGTTTAACACATGCTTTTGATGAAGATGTTCTAATTTTTTACATGCTTCATTTCGCCATGCGATCCGACTCCGTTGATAATCAGATGATACAGTTGGCAATGACTGATCAGTAGGATCTAAAGAAGATTTCCAAGCAATATCTGCACCGATGGCATTAAATTTGATGGTAGCTTCATTGATATCTTTAAATAATCTTCCAATTTCATATTCACTTTCGCATGAATACGTTTTAAAAAGCAACAGTATGATTAAGAAGATTTCCATTGTAGTAATTAAAAGAGAGCCATTCTTAATGTTTCAATTAGGCTGGTTACTGAAAACAGGTTTAAAAATATGTTAGAACCGTAGAAAGAGCAGGAGAGCATTCGTGTTTTCATAAATGGTTCGGCTCGATAGGATCAATACTACCCCTCATAAGAAAGGTGAAGTGGCAGTATTCAGGACAGTTGGGTTTGGTTCGATGTGTATGAGCCGCAAAGACATTTTATGTAGCAGCGGGAGTGAACCTTAAATGACCACAGGTTTGATTATCGATGGAGGAAGATTTTTTTTTATCTACTCCGACAGCAAATAACTCTACTCTATCTGATGGTAAGTGGACGTAGAGTCCAAATGCAAAAGTGGCTAATACGGTTTCAGAAGGCGAACTCCACTAGTCACCCTCACTCTGCCTGAACCCCAGGTTATAAAACCGCATACACAATTGTTCTGGTCTGGCTGGTTTTAATTTTGTTTATATATTTTTTATTTTATGATGGTTCAAGCATACGCTTGTATGCCAACCCTCAGACCGACCGACCGTATGGTCCGCCTGATGGTTGGCAGGCATCGAAACCAATGAACGCTTACGAAAATCACATGCCCGTTGCCACCCAAGGAACAGGAGGGAAGAGATGAAAAGGGAAAAATGGAAGGGAATAGAGGATGTGGGAGATTGGGCCTCCGGGACAGCACCTTGATACTATTATTTTCTATGAGAGGTTAGTACTTCCCCGGTCAAACCAGTCCATTTGTGCTGGGAGGCGCATGGTTCTACTACCGTTTTTCCGAAGCCCCGACACAAAATATTATTACTCTATTAGGTGCCCGTTAAGTATGGACTATTAGTATATATACTTTTATTTAAAAATATGTCAATCGCAACCATTCATTCCTCCATTTAAATAAATAATAAATAAACGCTACACACTCAACGGCCCCCATTAGGATAGTTATGTCCTGTGTCCGGAGTCATACACACAGACAAGGACAAATACAACAACTGGAACACATGTATGGTCAATACACGCATCTGCTGCGAGCGGGAATTGAATCCGCGACGTGATGCTCTTAAGGCAGGTTCGCTACAGCTGCACCACAACTTCGTCAAATAAATAAATAAGCACTGCACACTCAACGGCCCCCATTAGGATAGTAATATCCTGTGTCGGGGGTCCGGAAACATTCACAATGACAAGGACAAATACACCCAGACCGGAAAATATGCTTGCATGGTCAATACAAACATATTATGCTCCGAGCGGGAATCGAACCCGCGACCTGTGGCGTTTAAGGCAGGTTCGCTACCGCTGCGCCACAACGTCGTCGTCGTTGGTTGATACTTTTAAATTTCATTAATTTAATAATATCAACCAAAAATCAATACATTAACCTAATGGTAATCACATTTAAGTGATGTTAAGTACATATCAAGTTGTTTTTAATAAAAGCTCTTCAGAAGTGAAGTCCGCGATAAAAGCTTGATAAGGAATTGATAGTCTAATAACAATGAACCTACAAACACTGTGATGTATTACTTTTAAACACATTTTTTATGTCATTACGGTTGCCAAACAAGCATGCGGTCCGCTTGATGGTAAGTCTCCGCAATTTATGAACGCTTGTGATACTTGAAGTATCACAAGCGCGTTGCCAACCCAAAGAACAGGAGATTTGGAAGAAATTTGACTCAGATATAGGTTGTTACCTTGTTTAACATAGGATACTTATTATCTCGGAATCCCCATAAAGTCCCTTGTAAATAAAATAAATATCAAAAAATGAACTAGAAGATTTGATAAGATGACCTATCTTATGAAATCCAAGACAATTATTATTACAATTCTCAGTGGGAAACAAATATTTCAGGATTCACGCATGTGAAGCCGCGGGCTTAAGCTAGTTAGAAATAAATAAATGAACGTAAAATCGACGACCATGTCTTGTGTTGGGGGTCCGGAACAAACACAAGCACACAACAACACATTTATTTTTCTAAATAAAGATAAAAATAAATACATTTGCCTTACCAAAATATCTTAAGCTGATTGATCTGACATTTTAATGTATATGTATCACTGTAAACTGTCCAACGCCGACTGAGCGAAAGATGTCTGGTACCAACATTTTATTTCAACTCTAAGGATCGTGTACATTGTGGGCGTTTATTAGCCTATCGAGAGCAATAATATTAAAATGTCAAATGTTCTATACAGCTATATTATAGAATATATTTTCCAAAAATTACGGCGCAGTGGTACAGGTTGCGGGTTGCGGGTTCAATTCCCGCTCGGAGCATGATATGTTTGTATTGACCATGCAAAGCATATCTTCCGGTCTGGGTGTATTTATCCTTGTCCTAGAATGTGTTTTCGGACCCCCGACAAAGGATACCACTATCCTAATGGCGGCCGTAGAGTGTGCAGCGTTTATTTATTTTAAAAAAAATGATATTTCTTTTAAATGGGGTAAATTGTAATGGACCACTTAACTATTTCCAAAAAATTTTGTGATACATGTTAAAATATTTTACTGGACACACATAGAAACAGACAAAGGACACTAAGTGAACTGAACACTTCAGACACTTCTCAGACGTACACCGTAAAAACGGGATCGATTTGAGCTCGCAAGATGGCTGTCTCTTTTTCACATCTGGACCTCAATACTCGGCTTCCCCTTCCGGTGACGATGTCAAGGCCAGCGGGGTCAACAGCACTACACAGGTTTCTAAGCTTCAAAAACAACTAACAGATTGGAATATCATTTGCCATCTACATAGCCTGGATAGCTTAATCTTGATAAATGAAGAGGATGGAAACTGTTATTATTGGAATAGCAACATTTAGTTTATTAATATATAGTCTGTGATAAAAATATATTGTGTCCTGCTCCCGTGACAGCTGTCAATGTACATAGTTGTGAAGTTGCATAGATAACATAATATAGAAAGATAGCTCGGTCAACAGCGAGCCGCAGACACACGAAGCTTCGCCGATTATAGTTCCTTAAATGTAACCTGAACCAAAATGGCCGCTTCTGCGCAGGTACAATAATGGACAAAAATGTTAGACAAAAATATTGGTTTCGTCTTATTTAAATCGATTCTTTATAAAGTGGGAAAATGGAATTAAATATATAATATAGTTATTATTTCTTCCAAATTCAATTAATTATTTATTTATTGTCGTTATTAATTACTTAAATAGAATAAAACAAATAAATAGTATAGAAAAAAGGTTAATGTACATTTTTAATCACTGTCACTTATGGAATGACACCTTATCTTCTCAAATAAAATTAAATGTTGACACATCTGACAAAAATAAATAATTTTTAAATTTAATATTTAATGATTTATTTTTAAAGAACTAAAACAATCGCCAGCGAGTGTACTAATCGGGTGTAGCGTCGCCGCGTTGCTATAGTTACGCGGCCCCTTCATACCGCATACGGTTGAGACCCAAAAACGTGTTACTGCGCAGGGTTCAACTTACATTTAACAGACTATACCGATCTCCTTTCCCAGTCCCCGCACAGTCACCGCGCAGCGCTACTAGCGAGCAGACGCTTACACCGGACATCGACGCGCTCCGTACAAACATATCCTTTAACACTTATCATATTTTAAAATTAAAAAAAAGACTTAAAAATATACGATAAAATTTGTCCATCCTATAATTTTTTATTTCTCTCAGAACCCAAATAGTTTTCATAAACAATAGAAGACTGATGCTAGTATAAAATATAAAAAAAAAATATCTTATAACTCACTGGTAAGCCACCCTTACTGGACAGATAAGCCGTAGAGCTCCCGAGGGACAATAGCAGTCCGTCTTAATTCGGAGAATATTAGACTCGATTTATTTATTTATATCTTTGTTTTACACGATTTTATTACGCCACGGTTTTATTGTTCTTCGTTTATAAATAGCATTCTGGTTTGCCCGTATATATGCGTCAATTTTAATTCTTAATTTTTGACAAGCGTTCCAGACCTGAGCTAGCGTACCTATTTTATGTCAAGACGGTCGGCGATCAAGCATACGGTCCACCTGATGGTAAGCAGTCACTGCAACCTATGAACGCGTGCAATACTTGAAGTATCAAATACGCGTTGGCAACCCAAGGGTTAGGAGGGAAGGGATGAGAAGGGAAATGAGGAAGAGAACAGAACGGGTGGGAGATTGGGACTGCGATGCTTTCAATCATCACACGAAACGCAACAGTACCTATTGATACTGTTACCCTCAAATTATGTCTAAAGATCCCGCCGTCGGGATGTGACGACCCCATCGACCGCTGTTGGGATAACCTCTGTCATAGCAGAGGCAGAGTTTATTCCCTCAGTACAATCAGTCACACTGGTGGTAGGTCTTTTGTTGCGAGAGGCCGGCTAGGTATGTACTATAGCAGTGTAAAATTTTCTACCGCAAAGTAAAAGTGTCTTTGGAATTAGTATTTTTCGGTTTGAAGGACACTGTAGGCTAGTGAAATTATTGGGCAAAATAGAATTTAAGAACCAATATCTCGAGGTTGGCAACACCTGAGTGATGTATGCTTAATGCTTATGTACGCTTGCTTGCCAACTTAGTAACATAATAAAAATATAAGCTATGCCCGCGGTTCCACTCGCGTGGTCTAAAGATTTTTTTCATGACATTTTCGTAATTCATTTCGTCTAAACAAACAGACAGACAGACAAAACAAAATTCTAAGAATAGTTATTTTGCTATAAGTACCTTATATACTTTTATGTGCGTTCAGGAGAAAGATATAATTTTGATCACAAACAGACACTCCAATCTTATTTATTTATATAGATAAAAGATGAAATCAAAGTCATAAAAATAAAAAAAAATATATAAATTATATTAGTACAGACAAACAAAAGCTTAAATACTTTATATACATTTAGAAAATATAATGTTAAGGTTTAATTATCGTAGAACAGATAAATACCGCTTGAATGATAATAAAAGATTTTTTGATTGTTTTTTGTTTCTCCAAAGATTTATTTCAGTAATATTTATAAAATTAATATTTCCTTCAGCTCAAAATAAATACCAAAACCCAAATGAAGCACTTGAAAAATCGGTTAAAACGGTTTTTATGTATGTTTTTCGTATAGGTATTTATAATTATATTTATTAGTTTATAATAGAATATTTATTGGATAATATTATATATGTAATTATGCCTACGTATTAGTGTTTAAATATTTGCATGTACGTTTATTATACTGGCACCACCTGCCTAATTATTTTTAACTAATTCTCCTTTCCCGAAGGTTGCCTGGGAGAAATCGGTTTCAAGCGATAAGGCCGCCATTTGTACTCCCCTATTGCTTTATTTTTTGTTTTTTTTTTCTTTCCTTTTTGTGTATTTTTTGAGGTGTACAAAGAAGTGTATAAATAAATAAATAAATAAATAAAACCTATATTTTTAATTTACTGGGCCGTCTTAGTTTTTTTTTTATTGGGAATCAAACCAACTATTGTCGACTACTAAAGATACATTCTCAGATAACGTCCCTTATATTTGAATATGAAATGTAGTGGAATATATCGTCGAACTTTATTAAATTTTTCAAGAATGCTGGAAGGTATTTTTCAATAACTCTGTACCTCGATTTAGTATACCTAGACTTGTGTTAAAAACTAGTTGCTTCTTACAGTTTCATACGCTACTTCCTGTTATTATTGTAAAATAAATCAAAATAGGTTTATAATGATTTTAGCGATCGAAAATATAACTTTGCTCTACAAATTGTTTTATTTTTTTTATTTATTTTTATTCATAAATGGGTAAGCTCTTGACCTCCATCGAGCGTGAAAGCATAGATGAGGTCTACGTTGGAGCGAACTTACTCAAGAGAAGCCTATGTAGTCGCACCTTGAAGAGGTTCAGGTTGTATGCATTTGGAAATACAGACGCCGGAAGAGCATTCCAATCCCTGGCCGTGCGCATTATGAATGATGAACGAAAGCGCATAGTTCGGATATTAGGTATATCGACCAGATATGCGTGGTACCCCGCAGTGCACCTGGTATCCCGGTAGAAAAACGGCGATGTAATATTACGAAATACAAACTTATTTTAAATATTTTTTTCAACATAGAATTTATGCTATATATTTTCATGACTATATATTTTACGAATTTTTGGGCCAACGGTATCGAACCTGCCATAAGTGCCACAGGTCGCGAGTCCGATTCTTGCTGGGAGCAAATGTCTGTATTGACCATACGGGCCTATGTTATGGTCTAGGTGTGTGTGTCCTTGTCCTTGTGTGTGTTTCCGAAGGCCTGTTCAATTGTGTGTTTATTTATTATTATTTTATGCTTGATCAGATACGCAAGTGGTCAATTTTTAACCGACATTTCAAGAAGCCAATTCTTTTTTATTACAATTTATTTTTAATACCTATAAGTCCTGGTATTGCTATAAACCTCCACAAATTACTACCTAAGAATTCGAATTAATAAAACAATTTTATATTAAGAAAACGATAAAATTATATAATAATATTTAATTATTAAATAGTATATTATTATATTACATTAAAGGAACCTTCTTCTATTAAATTACGAGTCTTCGTAAGGAGATCCGCATCTTACGTTGTAGAAGTGATCACACACCTGAAAAAACAATTTTACAATTGATTGAGAGGGATGAGTAGAGAACCAAAGAGAACTGGGGGGTGAGAGATTAGGCCCCCGATGTTCTAACTTACCGCACGAAACGCAACAGTAATTGGACGGAAATAAGAAATACCATGTCAACCCACACGGATGTCATTTCGAGAAAAACGCGTTTGAAAATTTTGAACAACTTGATTTATATGATTTTTTTATGTATTGGTCAAGTTTTTGGCAATTTCAGATTTATGTAAGTTTTTACTTATTTTCACAAAAAATAAGTATACAAACTGCATATTTCGTATATAATATAACCAAAAATGTTTAAAATAATACATAAATTGCATGATTAAATAATGGCTTTTTTAGAAGTTTTAAAGCTTAAGACCCTACAAATATTAAAGAAAAATGTTCTTCAGCCATTTACCAACACTTCTGCATATATAACTGCGTTTTTTCAATTTTGTGGGTTGACATTGTATTGCTTATTTGCGTCCAATTATACTGTTACTTTTTGCCGATTTTCTGTGAGAAGGTAGTACTTCCCGGTCGAACTGGCTTATTTGTGTTGGAAAATTAAACTAAGATCTACTAATTTTTTTTCCACTTTTTCTGTTATGTTAATATTGTCCAAGCATAGGCATTTTTAAATAGTTTTCTATTCTTTTTTTTTATTAGTTTCTCTTGTGTGTTGTAATAAATAAAGATTTTTCTTTCTTTCTTAAATCTAATGGGTGTGTTGAAGATGAGAATGTGTGTATGTGTGTATGAATGTGCATGTGTATGTACATAATAAAGAGTATTGGTTTTATTTTATTTTATTTTTAGTCTATACTGGTTATAATTAATAACTCAATTATTTTAATGTTTTACCTGAAACTGTTCATTAAATAATGTTCCGTTAGTGCACAGATCTGTGCTGACTAGACGCTGATGCCAGCAGAAATGGTATGCCTGAAATTGTACATTTAGATTTTTTAGTTCTTAATCGACTTAAAACAGAAGGAGGTTATATTTTTGTGACTGAGTTGGCAAGGAACCATATGACTCACCTGATGGCAAGTGGTTGTCGTAGCCGATAAGCACCAGTCTGTATGATTTTTTTTTATGTATGTATTACTTTTTTAATGTTATAAGTTGCTAAAACAAGCATACGGCCCACCTGATGGTAAGTGTCCGTAGCCTATGAGCGCTTGCAGCACCACAAGTAGGTGCCACTCACCCGTTGCCAACCTCGAGATATTAGTTCTTAAATCTCCTCTGCCCAGTAATTTCTCTAGCGTACAGTGCCCTTCAAACCGGAACACAGTAATGCCTAAGCACTACTATTTGGCGGCAGAATATTTGACACTGCGGTGGTACCTACCTAGCCGGCCTCTTGAAACAAAAGACCTACCACCAGTGTGACTGATTGCACTGGTGGAATAATCTCTGCTGTGACAGAGATTATCCCAACAGCGGGCGATGGGGTCGTCACATCCCGACGCCGGTGAATTGAATTTGTTACTCAGTTACTCTATATATTATTAATACCGATGATGGTTAAACCGATTTGGGTCATTATTTTTGTTTGAAGTGCTCCCATTGTAATCATGTCAGGATCTCATGATGGGATTGAGCATTGAATCGATTTGTGCCTTTGCTCTGGAAAAGACTGATAAAGTGGATGTGCTGATGATGACTGCAAATGGCTACCGAAACTACTCTATGCTAATAAATATTTCACGGGATTTCATACAATTCTTAATAAAAAGTTAAAAAAAAATCTTAATTTAAATAATTTGACCCTCTTAGGCTATTTTCGTACCCACTCCTAGCCCTACGAAGTTATTTGGAGGGGCAATATTCTTTAAAAAAAAATATTTAATTTATTTAAAAAAAATTGTATTTTTAAATTCTTTCGTTACCTGACAGCCACTGTCAACGTCAGCATAGTAGCCCCTACTGCGACCTTCACATGAAAACCGAGTGGGGGGCGCTTTCTCAAACACGGGATATAGAGGTGGGTCATGTGGAAGATGTAGTATGTGGTAGTATTCGAAATCTTTGGGATGCTGACAGAGCACGGTAGTTAGCGCTGAAAATATAGAAAAAAATTTAGCTGGTTGCCTAATTTTTGTTTAGTAAATCATAAGTTACTCTAAGATTTGTTATCTATAAGTGAGACCTCCGTCAAAATCCTCCGTCTAAATGTTTAAATGTCAAAGATTAGCCAGAACAAATAAGACGGACGTACAAACAGACAGGAAGACAAACATTTTAAAAATTATTTTCATTTTTAAATGTACGTACTGTTCTTTCATACATTTTAAGTAAAGAGCTGCTATCTTTTACACAAGTACAAATACTTCAAACCTGATGGAATTCTTTCAAAATGCTAAAAATGATAAAATGAAAAAAAAATTAAAACTTAAAAAAACTTTCAGCAGACTAAAGCTAAGTTACGCTTTTTAACATAATGTATAATAGTTCCACCTGATTTTTTATTTTAAAATATTTTATTTTTGTTAATATTATTAAATATAAAATTCTCGTGTCACAATGTTCGTTCCCATCCTCCGAAACGGCTTGACCGATTGTTATGATTTTTTTTATGCATATTCAGTAAGTATGAGAATCGGCTACTATCTATTTTTCAAACCCCTCAGTGATAAGGGGTGTCCACTCCAAAATTTTTTTATTTTTGCATATTTTTTTTTTTATTGGCATTGAAAAATACATACGACCCTAAATTTTCACTTTTTATCACCAACCCCTGCTTTTTAATAGCCTTATTAGTCAATCAAAAACTTTCACCGGGTAGAGGGCGCTGCTATCGGGTCCCAGGTTTTTTCGGGGCAGGACAACGTCTGCCGGGACCGCTAGTAATTAAATAAAAAATCATATGGAACTGTTATAAAAATTAATAATTACGACTAAATCAATTTTATTAAATGCAGTTTCAGACAAAAATAAGTAAGCGCATTAGAAATATTTTTAAAAATATTTAAATAAAAAATAATAATAAATTTAAATATTTTTTATTTACTTAATATTTTGTTTATATTGGCTTTATCTAATAAAGTTCTTCGAAAAAACACTTACCCAACAAAAACATGGCAATACTTTTCAACATTTTATTTTAATTAAAATTAACTTAAAATATAATAAATAAATAATTTAATAAATAAACCACTATCACGTGTGGTTCGTAACGCTTGTGTGAACTAAATAGCATCGAACCTTATAAATTTAGAATGTAATTACATGTAACGAGATAAAGATATCGATCGCTTTATGCCTTAGATAACCAAGTTTTTTATTAAAAAAAAATAACAAAATTGAAGTAAAAAAATATGCAATCCATCATTTTCTGGCGACGGCGATCTTGGATCGATTTTCATCAAACACAGCTAAGAACAATCCCGACTAATTCACCTTTTAAACAAATAAAAGCAAAAAAAAATTGTTTCATCTTTTCGGTAGCTGCTATGCCACAGACAGATAAACATACAGAAACGCCGAAATATTTTTTTTTCCTACTTTATAGCTGCAAAACGTAAAAATATCACACTCAACGGTCCTTAGAAAGACGGTCAGTCCGGTGTTAAGTGTGAAGTATCTCAAAAACACACTCATACAAACACGATTAGAATCATGTTTGTACGGTCGTCGACAATATCTATGAGTCGATCCTGGGGACTGGAAATATTGTCATACAATACCGAAGTGCTTTGATTGCACCAACTGCCGAGATCATGGGAACCTTGTCCATTCATATTAGTGACTATGAGATCCAATTGTCGCGAAAAATACTAAATACATACTTGACAATTCTATTTCGGAGAATAGAGAAGAACCTAGCTCCACTAGCAACGTACGAAGAAGTGTTTGGAAAAGTAACTATATAAATAAGTGCCTTTGGACCGTGGATGCGCAGGATGCCTTTTCGTCCGTATGAAATGGCTCTGACAGCAGCCGGTGTGATCCCGACTGCTTTACGCGCT
Organism: Hestina assimilis; assembly: GCA_023373885.1. Classification (NCBI taxonomy): domain Eukaryota; kingdom Metazoa; phylum Arthropoda; class Insecta; order Lepidoptera; family Nymphalidae; genus Hestina; species Hestina assimilis. Next base: position 3,291,387 of record CM041767.1, on the reverse strand, counting down.
TGCGTGGGAATCGCTGGGGGGCTATACCATCTCGCCCCCGGGACCGAGCCCTTCTAGTCATCGGAGCACAGTGATTGTCAATTCGTTCTGCAATACTTCACGTTTTAGTGGTTGAGATTTCCTACCCGACAGCAAAAAAAGGCCACAATGTTTATAGCATTTATTAAAATATTTAATGAATTGTAATATGGTAATTATTTTAGTCTGTACTGTATAACTATATTAATATGATCGTAGTATCAATTTTCGCATGATACCGAAGGTCGTGATTATGGTGACCTTGCGGTCATCCAATACTGTCCTTTCGATACAAGATTTGCATATGGATTCATGTGGTCAATGATTAATTATTTCTACTAAGGACCTTAAAAATCCGTACAATGTACCGTAGTCTTCTGCTACGGTACAACAGTACTCTTAATTACTCTGCTACCTTTGTCATTTCTTTGTTTTCATACTGTTCTCTTCTACCACCTGTTTCAGCAATATATATATATTTTTATGTTACAAGTTGGCAAGCAAGCATACGGCCACCTGATGGCAAGTGGTTGCTGTAGCGTTGCCCTTGCAGCACTAATTGTAGGTGCTTTTCAAAATAGTGCAAAAAGGATCCCATCGCCTGCTGTTGGGATAGTCCATAGGCTATAGACCGGCTAGTGTCAAATATTCTACCGCCAAACAATAGTGCTTAGGCATTACTGTATTCCGGTTTAAGGGGCACTGTAGTGTAGTGAAATTACTGGGCAAAGGAGATTCAAGAACCAATAACTCGAGGTTGGCAACGCGTGAGTGGCACCTACTAATGGTGCTGCAAGCGCTCATAGGCTACGGCAACCGCTTACTATCAGGTGGGCCGTATGCTTGCTTATCAACTTGAAACATAAAAAAGGTACTTAATTTAATTTCTTTTTTTAAAAAATTCCCTTGTTTCTATTATCCTGAATTAGAAAACACGGATGTGATAATCCATCCATAATAACCACTTACCATCTCGAAGGTCGCACTATCGTGAAATAAAATGCAATCATATTTCGATGTTCTAGTCATAAGTTTAAGAATGAGGAACTTAATGGAGGTGAGGGGCTTTACTGTCACGATATTGCTTTAAACCCTACCATAGGTCATATTGATACTTAACAGAGCTAATACTAGCTATGTATGCACACGGCTTTTCTTTCGATAATATTGTGAGTTTTGATAAGTAATTAATTAGATCACTCCACAAAAAAAATAAGTAGAAAAGTTTATTTATTTGAATAGCACAAGAAAAGAATATGAAGAAAGTACAAAGAAAATATAATTAGATAAAAAATAAGTTCTTAACGAAAGAAGTGAAACAAAGTAAGAAAAAATTTAATTTAATAATAATTTTTTTTTTTTTTTTATGTAAGAGGGGCAAACGGGCAGGAGGCTCACCTGATGTTAAGCGATCACCGCCGCCCATGAACATCTGCAACACCAGAAGGCATGCAGGCGCGTTGCCGACCTTTAAGGAAAGAATAGGCTCTACTCTTGAAGGTTCCCAAGTCGTATCGGTTCGGAAAGACCGCCGGCGGAAGTTGATTCCACAGAGTGGTTGTGCGAGGAAGAAAATGTCTTCTAAATCGCGCTGTTGTGGATTTCCAGACATCGAGGTGGTATGGATGGAACTTAGAGTTTTGTCGCGATGTCCGATGGTGAAATTCTACCGGCGGGATCAATCCAAACAATTCCTCAGAACACTCTCCGTGATATATGCGATAGAAGATGCAGAGTGATCCGACATCTCTACGCAATGCCAAAGGATCAAGCCGATCGGAAAGGGCTTGATCGTCGACAATTCGAGCCGCTCTACGTTGGATGCGGTCAATTGGAAGTAGCTGGTACTGGGGAGCTCCCGCCCAGAGGTGAGAGCAGTACTCCACGTGCGGTCGAATTTGTGCCTTGTAGAGCTTTAGGCGATGAGCCGACGTGAAGTAGTGCCTCGCCTTGCTGAGCACACCAAGCTTTTTAGAGGCCAATTTGACCTTTCCTTCCAATTGACCGCGAAACTGAACGACGCTCGAAATGTCGACACCAAGTATTCCGATACTAGCTGTGGCATCCAGGGGAGTGTTCTCGAAACGAGGAGATACGACAAATGGTGATTTTTTAGCGGTTAACGCGCAAACTTGTGTCTTCTTGGGGTTGAATTGGACTAAATTTAGTCGGCCCCAGTCCGAGACTTTGGTCAATGTAGTCTCGACTTCAGACACAAGTTTGTTCCGGCACTCAATGACGTTTTCCCGAGAAATATTAGCGCGGCCGGTGTATAAAGCGTCTACAGTGGTGTCGTCCGCATAGCAATGAATGTTGGAAATTTCCAACATGTCATTGATATGCAGAAGAAACAAAGTAGGGGACAGTACGCAGCCTTGCAGGACACCAGCATTAATGGGTTTTAAGTCAGAGCATGCACCGTCGACAACGACCTTGATGCTCCGATCTGCCAAAAAGCTGGTGACCCACTCGCATAATTTCTCAGGAAGCCCATAGGAAGGAAGCTTCGAAAGAAGCGCCTTGTGCCATACCCGATCGAAGGCCTTCGCTATGTCCAGACTGGCCGCTAATGCCTCCCCTTTGGACTCAACTGCTTCCGCCCATCTATGTGTCAGGTAAACTAAAAGATCACCAGCTGAACGACCACGACGAAAACCGTACTGGCGGTCGCTAATCAGTTGGTGCTCCTCTAGATACCGCAGGAGCTGGCAGTTGATAATGGACTCCATTATCTTTGAGAACAAGGAGGTAATGTATAATAATAATAATAGTTTTTATTAGGAGCAACAATGACTCAATTTGTTAGTAATTTAATTTAATTTAATTTAATTTAAGCTATTTTATATATTACTAGCGGGCCCGGCAGACGTTGTCCTGCCCCGAAAAATCTGGGACCCGATAGCAGCGCCCTCTACCCGGTGACAGTGATTGACTAATAAGGCTATTAAAAAGCACGGGTTTGTGATAAAAAAGTGAAAATTTAAGGTCGTATGTATTTTTCTTTGCCACATAATAAAAAAATAAAAATAAAAAATTTTATCCAAAAAATTAAAAATAAAAATGTGGGGACGACCACCCTTATTACTTAGGGGTATAAAAAATAGATGTTGACCGATTCTCATACCTACCCGGTATGCACACAAAATTTCATCAAAATCGGTCAAACCGTTTCGGAGGAGTATGGGAACGAACATTGTGACACGAGAATTTTATATATTAGATTATGATTGTATATAAAAACAAATAGTATATTAATAATCTTAGTATAAATAATTATGGAATCTTCAATTTCATTCGATTATAAGTAACTGTAGCTAGCTCAGTATTTAGTTAAGATGTGTACACATGTTCTTGGGTGCCAACTTTGTCTAAAACTTTTAACGCATGTTTATGTTAAATTATTTGTAGTTGTTACCTGTTTTGTGTGCCATACGAAATAAATAAATGAACTATAAACTTATAGAAATAAAGTCTATAGTCGGTTGGCAAACGCCAAGCAAGCTACATAGGGTATTATGTTTCAAGCTGCCTCAAATAAATTCAAGTAAAGCCTCCGTTTTACGTCCGTCTATCTGTCAGGGGATCTGTATCTTAAAACCGTAAAAGGCAAAAAGTTGAAATTTTTACAGATGATGTTAAGCATTTGATATTCATTGGTGTCCCTTACGTGTCGCCAACCTCGAGGTATTGGATCTTGAATCCCCCTATCCCAATTTCACTACCTGCAGTGTCCTTCAAACCGTCACAGTATATCTGTCTGGGACCTTACTTAAAACCGATTTATGAAGAAAATATTCCGTAGAAAATCTTATTTTTAATTTTGCTTTTTAGTTTTGAAGTCGGTATTTTTGACTAGTAAGAATCTAATTCTTAATCGGACTTCAGTGCCCTGCACCTTTGTCGTCACATACGCGACTTTTAATCAATACATTAATAATGCTAGGTTCATGTTAGCAAAGGAGATCTTGTATCTACTTAAGGTATATGACCATAAACGACAGTGGTTCACCATCGCTCAGTAGCACTGAGCAATTTTTTTTATTCAATTAAGCAAATATGAAAAAAATTCATAGTCCAGGTAGGTATATCAAACTTTTTGTGTAGTCATAGAAATTGAAAGACTGTTCTAGTAGCGTCCCAGTGAGCCCGTGTTTAGCACCGATGGTTGGAGGTCTAATTCTCGCTTAGAGTAAATTACTTATGGACCATATAGGTGTATTCCGGTCTAGATGGTTGTTGAACTGTTTGCGTGTTCCCATTTCCAATTATGCACAACATAAACGAATGAAGTTGGTGTGTGACTAACTTCGCTCTATTGCGTTTTGGTGATTTTGGTTTGATTGGTTGGTGAATTTTTTTTGTTAAATTTACATGTCCTCACTGACATGGGCCTTGGGAATATTAGCAATGCCTTGAAAAAGCATTGCTAAATATTAAATAAATATTCTTTATATATAAAAAAAACCTTTTGTCCGTTTATTAATTTTTGAAAATGTCACAATCAATTTAATTTTAAATGTACTTTATCGAGGTTAATCTCGAGGTAGTCCTGTTTAAATTTTATGATGATCTAACCAAAGATATCGAATACAGAGAATGGAACTCAAGAATGTATAAAATTGTTTACTAAAAATCATTCTTTTGAAACCTCCTTCCTACAATCTGGGCTCCTTCAAACGAGGTGTGAAGAGGCATCTTGCGGGTAGGCAGGGCGAGCGTGGCTAACACGGTTACATTCCGCAACTCCGTCAGCCGCCTTCGCGTTTGGACTTTATTTCCACTTACCATCAGGTGGAGTAGAGTCATCTGCCCTACTTTCCAAATAAAAACGAAGTTCCTTAACGCGGATTGACGTAAGAAAGAGAAAGCCGAAAGGCCTGAGCGAGAAAGCAGCAGGGGTGGTGTATTTATATTTATGTATTATATGTATAGTATGTGACACCGTTGTAGCGTTGTGGGTAGTGAGTCTGACTTTAGCCTCGACGGTTGCGTGTTTGATTCCTGCAAGATGGCAGGAACCGGGTAGATGTTTGCATTTATCTTAGAAATATCTGTTTCATTTTGGGCGTTTGTCCATGTGGGCCTTCCCGCCGTGCCTCGGAGAGCACATTAAGCGGTCGGGCCCGATTGTTATCAAATAACATGAGATAATAATCGTTATCGCTAGGCGAGATCTTGGGGTTTTAGTGGGTATGGGAGCCAGGTGCTATAAAGACCATGGCCTCGAGTCCAACACTCCCGCGCCACCTTTACCATCAGCTCCGGAGCGGGAGTGCTTAAACGCATTTCCTATATATTGTATTTCATTTACAATTATATTTTTGGTGAGGTGGGATGGTAAGGGGTGTTGTTGGATGGGGTAGTATAGGATGGGAAGTGAAACGAAAAACCCTTGTATCCACCGCGCGTCGTGTGACACTTTTTATTTTTCTAAGACATTTTTTATGTCGTCACTAGAAATGGTGAATAACAAAATATCTGATACCACTATTTGGCATATGAAAGCAGCGAGGTCAGCATATCCAGTTATCTGATAACGAACTGTATCTTAAAAGTAACATATGATTTATTCAATTTCAACTGTAAGTAGTTTTGACCTAACGTACTTAGAATGACCTCAGAACTATCTCAACTTAAATATGTCAGTTTGTGGAACAAAAAAAAAGTGGTAAGAGTGAATTATTGTTGAAAGGTTCTGTATATTTTATTTATTTAAGAAGTCATACTTATATACAGTAAAACATTTTTTTTTTTCAAAGTAGAATTTAATAAATAAACGCAACGGCCCCCATTAGGATAGTTATATCCCGTGTCGGGGGTCCGGAAACATACAAAATGACAAGCACAAACACACCAAAGGCGGGAATCAAACCTGCGACCTGTGGCGCTTTAGGCAGGTTCGGTACCGATGCGACACATTTAAAATATCAGTGATTTAAATATAGAAGAGTTTTGAAATTTTGGTCATGAAGTATCTATCCTCATGAAATCCGTGAAGTAATAGCACCGGCGCTGGTTTTGCATTTGATTCAATCAGTGTGAAGTCCGAAGCCTTAAATTCCTACCCTCCTCTGTCCTCTACCTCCTTCTTCCTCTTCTCCTAGCTCATCTACTTAGCTTTGCAACACTTGGTAACACTTGGTTTTACTATAAGCATAGTATATAAGTGGGCCAAAAATATTTTTTTTCCTATCATCTCAAAAGTTTCTTTTGTGCTTTTTTTTATGTTAGAAGGTGGCAAACAAGCATACAGCCCACCTGATGGTAAGTGGCTGCCGCAGCCTATGAGCGCTTGCAGCACCATTAGTAGGTGCCACTCACGCGTTGCCAACCTCGAAATATTAGTTCTTAAATCTCGTTTGCCCAGTAATTTCACTAACGTACAATGCCCTTCAGACCGGAACACAGTAGTGCCTAAGCACTACTATTTGGCGGCAGAATATTGGACACTGCGGTGGTACCTACCTAGCCGGCCTCTTGCAACAAAAGACCTACCACCAGTGTGACTGATTGCACTGGTGGAATAATCTCTGTTGTGACAGAGGTTATCCCAACAGCGGGCGATGGGGTCGTCACATCCCGACGCCAGAAAAATCCTTCTCAAGGTGCAACTCGATAAGTCAACTCTGCACGATCTGCAATGATTTTTACGTTTATTTATTTATTTAAAAAATGGTCTATAGTGCTTTTTAAAGGATCCCTGAAATTAAAATTCGACACGACCTCGAAACGGAATGTGAGACCCGCTCACTTAGCTGATGATAAAATTATCATACACTCCGTTTATTTTGACAGGTGAACAATTTCTTAGACTGGCAACTTTATTGATATATTAGTAACTAGCTTTTGCCAGCGGCTTCTCCCGCGTGGATAACGATTTTAATACAAACTCTGAATCCCTCTCTACCCTCCTTTCAAACTTTGAATGTCATATTTATTTATATCGAATCAACAGCCTAGAAAATAAGTTTCAATCTTCTAGGTCTATGAATGACGATACTTCCATACATCCAACTTTTCATCCCCCCTTTCAAACCTTTACAACCCTTTGTTTACATTAAAAAGTAGCCTATGTACTTTCTCAGGCTCTAGACTCTATGTGTACTCAATCTCATTTAAATCGGTTTATTCGTTTTAGCGTGAAAGCGCGACAGACAGACAGTAAGTTCACATACCGGCGTCGGGATGTGACGACCCCATCGCCCGCTGTTGGGATAACCTCTGTCACAGCAGAGATTATTCCACCAGTGCAATCAGTCATACTGGTGGTAGGTCTTTTGTTGCAAAAGGCCGGCTAGGTAGGTACCACCGCAGTGTCAAATATTCTGACGCCAAATAGTAATGCTTACGCATCACTGTGTTCCCGTTTGAAGGGCACTGTACGCTAATACTCTTCCCAACACAAACCGGGAACGTAATAACCTCTCACCAACAATCGGCGTAAAATAGTTACAAAAAAATATGTGAAATGCATTTTAAGTTGGCCTATAATTGGGGTATACAATTTTTGTCATAGATACTTAAGAATGTGCTATAGAATTAAGGAACAAATTGTATACAACGTGGCTTCCTATTAAATAAAATAAAATATTAGTAGAGTTGCCTTCGTCCGATTAGTGGGAGCGCCGGAGGCCCAATATGACACCCCCCTGTTTCTTTTACATTCCTTCCTACTTCTTCTTCATCTTCTTCATCCTAGCATTATTCCCGGTATTTTTATGTACCCAGGGTCCGCTTATTACTCTTATCCGGATTTGACAGGTTACTAGTTTTTACACAGAGCGATTGCCATCTGACCTCCGCAACCCTAAGGGCGAACCAATAACTCATTGGATAAGAGCAATTTACTTATCAAGAGTTAACGATTATTATCAGATGTTATTGATAATAACCGGGACCGACAGCTTAACGTGCTCTCCGAGGCACGGTGGGGAGACCCACACGGACAAACGCCCAGACCGAGACAGAAATTTTAACAAACATCTGCCCGAGCGGGAATCGAACCCGCAACCGTCGAGACTAAAGGCAGACTCGCTACCCACAACGCCACAACGGTGTTCATTCCTTCCTACTTATCTCCTTTTTTTGGTGTCGGGGAGGAAATCTACTACTAGATACCCGGCGTCTTGAGAAGGAGAACCGGGTTATGTGGGGTTCCATGACAAGGTGGAAACGTCATGGGGACCCACTAAAACCTCCTCGGTGGCCTACCTCAGTGTATTTGTCAGGTTACGGGAACTCTCGCAGAACATACCAACGTGACCTGATAATCACGGTGCTCTGATTGGTAGCGGAGCTCAGTCCCGGACGGTCGAGATGACAAAGCCCCCAAGCGCTTCCCACGCAAGCGTACAGTCGGGCACCGGGACCACACCGGCTGCCTTCCTCCTCAGGGCCGCCCATCACGGACGCTCAGGCACCCCACTCTGCGCGTCCTACTTATCTCCTGGGCTTACAAGGCGCATGTGATACTTCAAGTATCGCAAAAGTTTATAGTTTGTGATGACTGCTTGCCATCAGGACCGTATGCTTGTTTGCCAACCGTCCACGATAACAAGGCAGATGCTAGACAGTTCAATGGCAGTTGTAGTTCATCTACACCATCAAACTTCATTAGAGTGTTTAATAAAGAATCAGACCACAGGCCCAAACCGTATGATAGTTCATCTTCATAAATAAATAAACGCTACACACTAAACGGCCCTTAGAATAGCTATCCTGTGTCACGTATCCGGAAACGTACACACATTCACAAAAACGCCCAGATCGGAACACTGGATGCCTGGATATCAATACAAACATCTGCGGGAATCGAATCCGCAACCTTCGATACTTATGGCTGGTTATAAAAAATTCATGCCATTTGGTTTTACTGACACTTGTCTATTATTATCTCTCTCAGTTATTATCAATTATTAACAAACTGTCATCAGGTAATAAGTAATTGTAGATGCTTATCAACTTTACTAACTCGTGCATATAGTAATATTATTAATAATACAATTGTCTCGATCCTCTAAGTCTCAGAGACTTCTTGTTAAAGGTTGTGTTCTAAAGATTTCTGTGTACATGATATCTATGGCTACTTTCTACCATATATACCGTATCGTTTGCCATGTGTAAGAACCTTTGTCCTTGAAACCTTAGCATTTAAATTCTCACGCAAACACTGTGAAAATTATTACAATTTTATATAGAACTAGCGGCCCGCTCCGGCTTCGCACGGGTATAAAATATATAGCCTGTATCATTCACTGAAAAAATGATTAAAATCGATCCAGTAGTTTTGATTTATTCATTACTGCCCGTGGCCCGCACGCGTTAAATGTAATTATTTACAATATCATATTAGAAACCTCAAAAATAACAGTTTTTTTTCTCCATTATTTAATGCATGTTATTATACATATAACCTTCCTCTCCAATCACGCTATCAATTTAAAAAACTGCATCAAAATCCGTTGCGTAGTTTTAAAGATTTAAGCATACATAGGGACAAAGAAAGCGACTTTGTTTTATACTATGTAGTGATTATGATGTTTGAGAAGTTTTACCGCTAAACGCTTCAGCATATTTCAAGGTAGAATGCACTCGGAGGGCAGACGCAATTCCCGATGACGTTCGGCCTCGCTGAATGCACCTGGACGAAATCAATTTTAAGTTGTTTCCCTTTATCACGCTGTGTTTCATTACTCGGCCATCGCCTCCAGTCGATGCTGTCAATGCCAGTTGGGTCAACAGCAATAGGCAATGAGAACAAAAAATTGTAACGAGTGAGGTTGTAATTTCACTACTTATTATAGTAATTCGAAATGCAAATAGTTCTAGTACTTAAATATAAAACATTTTACGTATTCCCGACGTTCTGGCGCAGCGGTAGCGAACCTGCTTTAAGCGCCACAGATCGCGGGTTCGATTCCCACTCGGAGCAGATGTTTGTATTGACCATACAGACATGTTTTCCGGTCTGGTTGTGTTTGTCCTTGTCATTGTGAACGTCTCTGGGCCACCGACACAGGATATAACTATCCTAATGGGGGCCGTTGAGTGTGTAGCGTTTATTTATTTATCTCTACCACTAAACTAATAAGTTGTACAAATATAAGACATACAATACATATACAAGATAAGAAATAACGATAAAAAAATCCTAAAATCTAGTCGCCAGATAAGACACTAAACGCCTAATCTCTAACTTATTAAAAAAAAATCAATTATGAACGCACGAATAATATGAGCAATTAATCGTTTGAATCGATTAACGATATAACGAAAACAAAAGTCGTTTGTAATTGATCAACCTCTGTTTGACATTTCAATGCAATCGATATTATCTTGCAAACAAGATTAACTAGAGCTTACAATCATTATAGTGTAGCCGACTGCGACCAAAGAGCTTAATGTTCTATAAATATACAGAGGTATAGTTCCTTAAATTTAAAATCAACCAAAATGGCCGCTTCTGTGCAGGTACAATCATGGACAAAAATGTTAGACAAAAAAATTGATTTCGTCTTATTTAAATAATTTTTTTATAAAGTGGGAAAACGGAATTAAGTATATAATATAGTTATTGTTTCTTCTAAATTCAATTAATTATTTATTCATTATTGTTATTAATTACTTAAAAAATAATGAACATTTTTAATCACTGTCACTTATTGGGATGACACCTTATCTTGAAATAAAATTAAATGTTTACACACCGGACAAAAATAATTTATATTTTAATAATTTATTTTTAAAGAATTAAAACAACCGTGAGCGAGTGTACTAAACACGGCCCCCTTTATACCGCATACGATTGAGACCCCAAAACGTGTTACTGCGCGTAGTTCAACTTACATTTAACACACTATTACACATTATTACATACATTACATTACATTATTACACCACAACGGTGATATGAATACATATTCATATCACCGTTGTGGCGTTGTGAGTAGCGAGTCTGCTTTTAGCCTCGACGGTTAAGTTCGATTCCCGCTCGGGCAGATGTTTGTATTGATATTGAAAATATTTTTTCTTCCCCACCGTGCTTAGAAGAGCACGTAAAGCTGTCGGTCCCGGTAGTTATCACATAACATCTGTTAATAATCGTTAACTCTTGATAAGTAAATTACTCTTATCCAACGAGTTACTGCTTCGCCCTTATGGTTGTGGAGGTCAGATGGCAACCGCTCTGTGTAAGTAATAACAAGTCAAACCCGCAATAACGCTGAGTAAATACTCGTATAGTACCGGGAATAATACTAGGAAGAAGAAGTATGTATTTATATAATACATGCTGCTCTGTCTACAGACTTGATGTGTAGTTTTTTTTTAAACGATTGGCAAACAAGCCTACGTCCGCCTTGTAAGCAGTCACCACTACCTGTGAATGCTGAAGCATCACATGCTCGTTGCCAACCCAAAGGATAGGAGAGAAAAAAAGAGAGGGAGTGCAGAGAAAAAAAGAAGGGAACACACGATGCATCAAGAACGCGGATTTTCAGTGTGAGAGATTGGTGCTCCCCTCTAGAAATGGGCCGTCCATTAAATGGCAAATAAGCAATACCATGTCAACCCACTAAATTGAAAAAACTGAATTATATATGTAAAATTATATATGTAAAAACTGAATTATATATGCAAGTGTTGGCAAATGGCTGAAGAACATTTTTTTTAATATTTGTAGGGTTTTAAGCTTTAAAACTTCTAAAAAACTAATTTTTTAATCATGCAATTTATGTATTATGTTAAACGTTTTTGGTTGTGAAAATAAGTAAAATAACTTACATAAATCTGAAATTGCCAAAAACTTGACCAATACATAAAAAAGTCATATAAAAGAAGTTGTTCAAAATTTTCAAACGCGTTTTTCTCGATATGACATTCGTGTGTGTTGACATGGTATTGCTTATTTGCGTCCATTTGTGCTGGAAGAAGATGGCTCTACTACTAAAACTATTATACAAAATATATACTTAGTATATATTTTTATATACATTCACTAAAAAGCTATCATTTTTACATGACCAACAGACACTTCAATTTTACATATTATCTACTTGTACCTTAGTTTAAGAATAACATAGTATAAGAATAAGAAAAATGGCTGTGTTTTTACGCGTTCTTATGAACCCTACCCTAAAGTAACCTGCACTCCTCGCCAGAGTGTTAAGTGCGCATCGCAGCGGCGACCACGGCTGCGATCTTCTTTAGGGCCACTCAACACGGCCATGCACAAGTCTGGTCATGGCCTCACAACCATATTCTGACCAACAAAACGTAATCATCATTGAAATCAAGTCAATAAAACTCCTTATGCGGAATTTCGACTAAAAAATTGTTTTTAGGGTTCCGTAGCCAATTGGAAAAAACGGAACACTTATAATTTCGTCATGTCCGTCTGTCCGTCCGTCAGTCACCATTTAGTAAATAGTTGTATTCTATGAACCGCTACACGATTTTGTAATGAATTTTTAAAATATATAAAAATTGAGGCTAAAAGTCGATACTTGAAACTGAGGGTTGAAAAAAAAATTTAATGTATGGCAACGTGTGAGATATCTTTGGATCTCTTTCGATTGTCTTTCAAAATGATAAGGTTTGATTTTGGCTTTTTTCATTAAATCAGTAGTTGTTGAGATATTAGCTCCTAGCCATAAAAATTGTGTCCCCTCCATCTAACTTTTGAACTATGGAATTTAAAATTCTGGATAAATTTGAGCTTGTAAAACATCGAATGAACATGCATCCAAATTTGATGAAAATAGGTCAACAAACTTTAGAGATATATACATAAGTTGTGCCCATAACGTTGTTTTTCTTATTACTTTTACCAACTACTATGAATTTACTAACTTATTTTGCGGTCGATTGTAATTCCTACAGATTCCTCATCATCAAGCTGCGGAACCCTTTAGTTTCGACTGTGCGTGGGCCACAACGCACTTGACTGATAACTGTTGTAATTAAAATACTGTTTTCTATCTTGCATGTTATCCTGTTCTGGTCTGTTCCCTGTCCTGTCCTGTCATTTCCTTTCGTCCTGGTATTGCCATTATAATTACGTCAGAAAGAAAAACCGGTACATTAACGTTGAGTCGAACTGGAATTAATAAAAGAAATAATTACTAACCAATTTTTATAATTGACTAAATTATTTCATATTATATATTATAAATCAAATACTCAGTAAGTTGGAAATAATTTTATAAAATATAATTGGCTAATAAACTGCGCACGCACATAAGTTATTGATATTATCAATAAAAAAGTGTACCATATAAGTACAATAAATACCAGAAATAAGGTCTTTTATTGACTCCAGTCAAGGCTTTAAAGTTTTAAGGGCGTTAATAATATTATGGTCTTAACCGACTTCAAAAAAGGAGGAGTTAATTTAACTGATTTTTTTATGTTTGTTACCTCAGAACTTTCGACTGGGTGAACCGATTTTGATAATTCTTTTTTTATTTGAAAGCTGGTGCTACCCGTGTGGTCTCATTTCAATTTGGTCAAGTTCTGAAAATGACATCTTTGAGTATGTTAAATTCGTAACTAAAAAGTATAAATAAAATAGTTTTTATAAATAAAATACCGACTTCAAAACTAAAAAGAAAAAAGAAAAATAATATTTTCTTCAGAAGTCAGGGCCCTGTGTCTCGATATTTTGCTTAGCAGCGACTTCCTCAAAAGAAAAGTTTTTGATTGTATTTACTTGTGTATTTCCTTGACACGTTCTGTAGACTTATTTTGTTTTTTTTTTTTCGGAATGTGTATTGCTGTTGGCCTTACTGGCCTTGACAGCGTCACTGGGCACAGACTATGTCGACTTAGATTTTATTAAATGTAGCATTGAATTTGTCTAGATTTTGGTAGTGGAGTCGATCACATCTATTAATAGGGTCGGTAGAATTCAGGTCTAATTATTAGAAGTTAATTATTAGTGTCATTGTGGTGCCCTGCCCAGTATTTTTTATTATTATTTAGCCTGGGGGCAGATAATTTGAATCCCCTGATGGTAAGCGAAAGTAGAATCACAACGCAAAGGTGGCTAATAGCGCAGAAGGCAAACAGCAGGAAATGTAATTTGCCCTGGCGACACGTAAGATGGAACTGATCATATACCAGCAGACCTCGAAATGCGAATAACTAGTCACATCACGAGTTCTTCGTCAACAAACATTGGTAGTTAACCAGGTTAGCATATAAGCTATACCACACTGGGTTTTGCTGATATACATTTATACCACCATGGAGATTTCCTAAGGATGTGTTCTTTATTATTTTCTCAATTTCTATCATCTATTGTTTAATTATGCAAAGATACGTGTTATATAATACTTTTTTTTGCAGAATCGAACCTAATTACCAAAAAGCATTTTTTTTATTATCCGGTTTCGAGTATCCGATTTAATTTGACATTTGAAATTTGAATTGTCAAAATTGTGTCGCTTGTCATGTCAACATGTCACTGAAGATGTATAATTTATTTTTGTAAAAAAGTTGTTTAGTTTGTAATTTAAGATTTTTATTGAAAACTAATAAAAAGAGTCGGTTTAATTTAACATAAGTGTACATGTAGTGCGTGTCTAAAATGAGTAATGTTTATATACAGGAACCGCCAGCTCTTGGCAAGGTATGTTAACAAAACTTTATATTTTATAATTTCTACGTTTATATTAAATATAATAGTGTTTACAATATTTTTTTGTGTATACTTAGTTTAATGTAGATGGATTTTTGTGGAGGGTGTCATGAAAATATATGCCTTTTACTTATAGGTGCTGCTAAAAACATCAGCCGGTGATATTGATATTGAATTGTGGACTAAAGAAACTCCAAAAGCATCGCGTAATTTTATACAACTTTGTTTAGAAGGCTATTACAATGGTAAAATTAAATTTTTCTCTATATATTTTTAAAAGTCTTCGTCCTAGCATTATTCCCGGTATTTTTATTTTACCCAGGGTCTGCTCATTACTCTTATCCAGATTTGACGGGTTACTAGTTTTTACACAGAGCGATTGCCATCTGACCTCTGCAACCCTAAGGGCGAACCAGTAATTCATTGGATAAGAGCAATTTACTTATCAATAGTTATCGATTATTATCAGATGTTATGTGATAACAACCTGGACCGACAGCTTAACGTGCTCTCCGAGGCACGATGGGTAGACCCACAGACAAACGCCCAGACTGAGCTAGAAATTTAACAATCATCTGCCCAAGTGGCCTCGAACCCGCAACCGTCGAGATTAAAGGCAGACACAATGCCCACGACACCACAACGGTGTCTATATATTTTTAAAAGTGGTTAACATTATATTTTACTAGCGTTATTTTAATTTTGTTTTATAAACATTATTTTCATTGTCAAAAAAACTGTGCCACTCATTTTTTGGCTACCCATTAATACCTTAATAAATTTTTTGGTATGTAAATAACTGTTATATATCGGGCCTTCCGATATGTTATGTAATAAAAGTAAAACGCCTTGTAAATTACTTTATTTATTTTGATTAAATTACAATGTGTGGTGTTCGTCACAGAGTTGAGAGATCGAGAGAGAGATCGGTAATCTGTCAAAATTTGACAGACCCAAAAACTTACATTGACAGATGTTTAATACATTACAATAACAAATCATGTAAATAATCCTTCCTTGATTCACTAGTACTATTAATAAGGCATGAAATCTCTTTTATTATATATTTATCTGATTTTTCATTGAAATGTAAAAAATCCGAAGGTTCTCGAAGCGTGACCCATTTTTTCACTCCAGGTTTTTCAGTGAACATAATATGTAAACTGCTTTGACATTTAAAAAAACGATATAACCCTTCAAGTTTGTTTTGTCAACTCTTCCCAGGTAGAGGTTTAATGTGGACCTGGTGGTGAAATCTAACATTCATCAAATAAGTTATATGCTTTTTGATTACTCCTCTTCTTTTCGATTCCTCTTGCTCGGAGCAGATAGTTTTATTGATCATACAGGCATGTGTTCTTTTCTGGGTGTGTTTGTCCTTGTCATTGTGTATGTTTCCGGACCCCCTACACATGATAAAACTATCCTAATGGGGGCCATTGAGTGTGTTATTATTTATTACCAATCACGGCACCGGGCTATGAGCGCTCTTTAGTAATCATGTAATTGAATGTATTGTCAGTAATATGCATCATTGTTTTCCAGGCACTATATTTCACCGAGTAGTACCAGGGTTTATTGTACAAGGTGGTGATCCAAATGGTGATGGCACTGGTGGGGAATCGATATATGGTGAACCTTTCAAGGTACGGTAGCAATGCTTTTACTATATTTTTAAGTAATAATTCTGCTGGTAGGTCTTTTGTTGCAAGAGGCCGGCCAGGTAGGTACCATCGTAGTAACAAATATTCTACCGCGAAGCGGTAGTGTCTTTGGCATTACTGTGTTTCGGTTTAAGGGCACTGTAGCTAGTGAAATTACTGGGCAAAGGAGATTTAAGAACCAATATCTCGAGGTCGCCAATACGCAAGTGACATACAAAATGGTGCTACAAGCGCTCATAGGCTACTTCAACCGCTTATCATCAGTTGGGCCATATGCTTGCTTGCCAACTTGTAACATAAAAAAAAACTTGTTATTTTTAGTATGAATGGGCTAGCTCTACCTGTGAAGTACTAATTTTAATTATAATAATCAAGAGTGGAGGCAGTTTTTCACTGTTGTGTTTTGTTTGGTACAATCCATCCATTTGCTCATAGAGACCAGTGCTTCTTTTTTTTTCATTTTATTTCATGACAGTAGGCAAAAAAGCATATGGTCCTCCTGATCGTAAGCAGTCACCTATGAACACAGTATACTTGAAGCATTATATGCACGTCGTTGCCAACCCAAGAGACAGGAGGAAAGGTATGAGAAAGGAAAAAACGAAGGGAATAGATGGTGGGAGATTGGGCCTTTGGCGTTCTCGTTCATCGCACGAAACGCAACAGCACAGTTACTTTACGCCGATTTTCTGTGAGAGTGTACTTACTTACTGTGTACTTCTCGATCGGGCCGGTCCATTGGTGCTGGGAGAAGCATGGCTCTGCTACCGTAAGAATTGTTGCATTACAAATTTTATATATTTTATTAATATGTTGCTTTCTTTCAGGATGAATTTCATTCTCGTCTACGTTTCAATCGTCGAGGTCTCGTTGCTATGGCTAACGCCGGAAAGGACGATAATGGTTCACAGTTCTTCTTCACTCTAGCGGCGACACCGGAACTACAGAATAAGCATACAATATTTGGTAAAGTTACCGGTAAGTTTTGTCTATATAAATATAGTAGCTGTGCTCGCCTCTTCCCCCGCGGGAAAAAGTGCCCTGGGGAGCATTTTTAATGATTTAGGCTAATTGGACGCAAATAAGCAATACCATGTCAACCCACAAAATTGAAAAAACTGAGTTATATATGCAGAAGTGTTGGTAAATGGCTGAAGAACATTTTTCTTTAATATTTATACGGTTTTAAGCTTTAAAACTTCTAAAGAAGCCATTTTTTAATCTCATGCAATTTATGGATTATGTTAAACATTTTGGGTTATATTATATACGAAATATGCAGTTTGTATACTTATTTTTTGTGAAAATAAGTAAAATAACCTACATAAATCTAAAATTGTCAAAAACTTGACCAATACATTAAAAAAATCATATAAAGCAAGTTGTTCAAAATTTTCAAACGCGTTTTTCTCGAAATGACATTCGTGTGAGTTGACATGGTATTGCTTATTTTCGTCCAATTATTATACAAATAAGGGACGACCATTATGGTGTGGTGATCTACCTATTGCCTAGACAGTTGCGGGTCTTACAAATATCTGTTTCAGTCTAGGCGTTTGACTTTGTTGGTCTCCCCACCGTGCCTCGGAGAGCACGGTAAGATGTCGGTCCCGGTTTATATCATAAGATCTGATAACAACAATATACAATTTCAAGTTTATGGTAGAGAAATATTTTGTCACAGGGTCCAAATTATATTTAATAATATATATATATATTTTTAAAGAATATTAGCAATGCTTTTGTCAAGCCATTATTAAAATCCCTGTTGCCCCTCCAAATAAGCTCGAAGCTTGCGCTGGGGGGTCAGGATCGAACCCACATATCTCGCAGTAATGAAGCGGAGTCGGCCCTTCTACCATTGAGCTATTGAGTCTTAAAATAAATGCTGCACCCTCAATGGCCCTATTTAGGATAGTGATATCCTGTCTCTTATCAATGACAAGGACAAACATCCAGACCGGAACATATACCAGTATAGTATTGACCAATACAAATATCTGCTCCGAACGGGAATCGAACCCGTTACTTGTCACATGTGGCGCTTAAGGCAGTTTCGCTACTGCTGCGCCACAACGTCATGCGTCCAGATTTCCATTCATAAGTATTTTAATTTTCTAGGTGACACTATATACAATGTCTTAAAGCTGTCCGAAGGCCTCATAGGCCCCGATGAAAGGCCAGAACATCCTCACAAAATAACAGCAACCGTTGTCTTAATAAACCCATTTACTGATATTGTGCCAAGAGTGCAACCGAATACTGAAGAAGGAAATATAGAAAAATCTAGAAAGAAGAAGAAGGAGGTACAGGGAGTTAAGTGAGTTAATTTTTTAGGGTCCCGTACCCCAAAACGTGCTAAGGGAACCCCATTAAAAGCATCCGCTGTCTTTCAAAAAAAAATTGTATATTCAAATTTAATGAATTTTTTTTTTTTTTTATGTTAGAAGTTGGCAAACAAGCATACGGCCCACCTGATGGTAAGTGGCTGCCGCAGCCTATGAGCGCTTGCAGCACCATTAGTAGGTGCCACTCACGCGTTGCCAACCTCGAGATATTAGTTCTTAAATCTCGTTCGCCCAGTAATTTCACTAGCGTACAATGCCCTTCAAACTGGAACACAGTAGTGCCTAAGCACTACTATTTGGCGGCAGAATATTGGACACTGCGGTGGTACCTACCTAGCCGGCCTCTTGCAGCAAAAGTGTGACTGATTGCACTGGTGGAATAATCTCTGTTGTGACAGAGGTTATCCCAACAGCGGGCTATGGGGTCGTCACATCCCGACGCCTTATTATATTTATGTTATAAAAGTCAGTCCAAGATGGCCGCAGCTACAAAATGGCGGATTTTGACACATTTTGTAATAACTTCCTCAATATGGGCATCAAATAAAAGGATTTGATAAGCAGAATTCTATATTACAGCAGTTCACTATGATACATTTCAAATTCAAGATGGCCGCCGCCCAAAAAATTGGGAATTACATATTTTTTAGTTGGGGGCTTCTTTTGTTGTTTTTTTGTTTTTAACAAAAACATTAGCAATGCTTTTACAAGGCATTACTAATATTCCTATTGCCTCTCCAAATAAGCTCGAAGCTTGCGCTAGGAGTGGGTACGACAATAGCCCAAAGGGATCAGGATCGAATCCGCGACTCCCCCGTTAACCCTTCTACCGTTGAGCTATTAATGCTTCGTAACATTTATTTAAAATTTTTATTTTTATATTTTATTTATCTGTATTGACTTAGTGAAGGCTTAAGACTCCACTGGCCCTGTGACCAAACGTGGTATTTTAAAGACCCACCTTCCCCCTTAAACGGGTGACTTAGTATGCGTATGTTTCTTTATAGCCATGGAGTTAATAACATTTTATTTCCTTTTTTAAAAGGAATTTTGGTCTCCTCTCATTTGGGGAAGAAGCAGAAGAAGATGAAGGGGAGGCTTTAGAGTTCAGGGGTAAACCGAAATCGACGCATGATCTTCTAGAAGATCCTAAATTAAGCAAGAAAACTGCTGCAGGTAAGTTTATATGGTTTAACTTTAGCTTATTGTCCTCTTCTCCTAGCGTTAGTCCCTATAAATTTCCTTCTTCTTATTGATAGATCACCAGTTTTTACACAGTGTGATTGACAACTGACCTCCGCAATCCTAAAGCAAGCCATTACTTAGCAAGAGTTAACGATTATTATCAGATGTTATGATAACAACCGGGACCGACAAATTAACGTGCTCTTCAAGGCACGGTTTGTCACAAGAACAAACGCCCAGACCGAAACAGATACATCTGCAACAACAACAACATCTGCCCTAGCGGTAATCGAACCCACAACCGTCGAGGCTAAAGGTACTCGCTACAAATACACCACAACGGTGTCAAAAGTCTCTCAATCTAATAGTCTATAGTGTGAAATTATAATTATTGTAAATCAAAAGTTTTATCAATATAATCCCAGTAGATAATTCTTAATTCTCGAATAACTTGACAACGTCGTGGCGCAGCGGTAGCGAACCTGCCTTAAGCACCACAGGTCGTGGGTTCGATTCCCGCTCGGAACTGATATTGACCATAGGCATGTTTTCTGGTCTGGGTGTGTTTGTATTTGTCATTGAGAATGTTTCCGGACCCCCGACACAGGATATAACTATTATTTATTA
This sequence comes from Hestina assimilis, assembly GCA_023373885.1. NCBI lineage: Eukaryota > Metazoa > Arthropoda > Insecta > Lepidoptera > Nymphalidae > Hestina > Hestina assimilis. Next base: position 3,270,907 of record CM041767.1, on the reverse strand, counting down.
ACAGAAAGACAAAACTTTAATTCTATATATTACAGTGTATATAATTCATAGTTATTCTTCCAGAATTAGAACTAGAACAGGAGAAAGAGAAAGAAGAATTAACAAGTAAAGAAATAGAACAGAATAAAGAAGAAACAGCATTAGCCGTTAGTAATATACGTGATAAATTGAAGAACAAGGCAGCGGTAGAAAGTGTCGATAAGAGAAAGAGAGACAGCAGTCCAGAAATGGAGGATGATGCAAAGAAAAAGAGAGATAGCGATGATGAATATTATCTCGGGAAAGATAGAGAGATAGAGAGGGAGAAAGAGAGGTAATTCCTTTTTTTCTTTTAATAATAGTAATAGTATCAGTAGGTACTGTTGCGTTTAGTGCGATAAGTGAGAACGCCGAATGCTAATCCCCCTCCTCTCTGTTCCCTTTCCTTTTCCTTCTCATCCCTTCCCTCCTTCTCCTTGGGTTGGCAACGCGCATGAGATACTTTAAGTATCGCGTTCATAGGTTACGGTGACTGCTTATCATCAGACGCGCCGTATGCTTGTTTGCTTCGAGCAGGCATCATTTCTGCGACCTGTTGCGCTTATTGCAGGTTCGCTACCGATGCGCCACAACCTCGTCAATTAGCTTATTATAAGCATTTAATAACTTACCATCATCCAGAACGTTCCATTGTGTGTCTAATCAATAATCTAACATAAAATCCCTTCCAGAGATCGCATTAGAAGCGAAATAAAGAAATTACGAAAGGAAATGAGAGGAACAAAGGAGGAACCTAAAGAAGATAAGAAAGAGGAACCCAGCGATAGTAAGAAGATGGAAGAAGATAACGAAATGTACAAGAAGTTCGTAGAAGAACAAGAAAAGTACAGAAAGATGAAAGAGAAGATACCGAAGAAAGGAGCAGCCAGGTATGTTATTTATTGTAATATTTTTTCTACAAAAGATGAATAAAAAATATTTAAATTTATTTAGAATTTGATATTATTCTACGTAGTACATAACATTAACGATAGATGGAGCTGATTAGAAAAAAAATGTAGTAGTTCAAAAAGTTAATGAGTTAATGATAGATGGCGCTGATTCATTTTTTTAAATTAAGTTATTGTCATCTTAGTCTATTTCTCGAAACAGCGGTAAGAGTAAACGAAATACCTTATATTTAAGTTTGGCAACGTCGCCACCTGAAATGTCAAACTTGTTATGTCATACACAGTATTCCGTCAACATTTCAATAAAATGTTTTAAACCGTATTTTATAAACACATAACATAACCCTGTTATTTTGAAAACTCTTTTATTTTATCGAAAGATTTTTGGAACGAAGTTCGTTAACGCGATTTAGTAGAAATCGTCACGTAACGAAATACCGTGTTTCGCTGTTTGTGTGCGTATGTGTATCGAGCCTACTACAAGCAAATAAATAACTCGCTCTCTCTCTCTCTCTCTCTCTCTCTCTCTCTCTCTCTCTCTCTCTCTCTGTCTTTGTGTCATATAACCTATTGAAATATACCTATTGAAAAGTCATACCCTATATGGGGCACTTGAACAGCTCTGACATTAAGTTGGCTCACAACTCAAAAGATAGTATATTTGTATGTAATGTAAGCAGGGTGAGATTATTAAAAGAAAAATAAATATATATATTTATGGTTATATTATTGTCTTACTATAAACCCTTAAGCCTCAATAGCCCAACGGTAAAAGTTCGATCATGACCCCCTTGGGCTATTGTCGTACCCACTCCTAAAGCTTCGAGCTTATTTGGAGGGGCAATAGGAATATTAGTAATGCCTTGCAAAAAGCATTGCTAATAATCTTTAAAAAAAATGTCCAAGGATTCGCTGGCCTAGCTGGCCTCTTGTAATAAAAGATTTTTTTTACTTTAATGACAATTTTAAATTTTCCAACTATTTTATAATATAAGTGCCCATAATAATACTACTTAGCCAAACCAGAAACAGTTTTCACTATGACATCATTACCAGTAATCGGAGAATCTAAATAAAAGATGTATCTTGTGATTCAAAAAGTTATTCACGCATGAGCAGTCGTGGGAATAACATCTTAATTTTAGTTTAAAAAACAAATTTTAAATACGGTGTGCTCTTTTTAGGGTAAAACTAAAACGTTTATTACTAAGACTCTTACCCTATTACTAAGACTCCGCTGTCTGTCTGTCTGGCTACATTATTAACCATGATAGTTGGACAGTTGAAATTTTCAGAAATGATGTATTTCTGTTCCCGCTATAACAAATACTAAAAAAACAGAATAAAAAAATTGTAATTCCATACAACAAACGTTTTCGTTTTTAGATGCCGCGACTCCGACTCGCACTTGACTGGTTTTTATGTATTACTTGTTAAAGTAAACCGCTATGTCATTCTTAACGGTTACAAATGATAAAATAGTGAAATTATATGAAAAAAAAAGTCAAAGAAAACGGTTCTCAAGAAAGGCGTCCTTTTCAGAAGCAGAACAAAATTCACACGAAAACCGCACAAGAGAAAGGAATGGTCGAAGAATCTTTACGAGAATCGAGACTATCCAGATAATTACACAGACTCAAAATTCCTAGAAGACCTAAGAAAGAATCTATACGTTGAAAAAGTGACCTTAAAACAAGCGATACAAGGCTCATTTCGTGTTGTACTTAGACTATGCTTGTGTGTGTTATACGCCATCTTGTTCGTATACATGCACAATGAATGGATTCACACACAGACAGTCATATATCTATCTACAACAGTTGCTAGTGTGTGTTATTCTTTGTATGTGTGCGTTGAAGGCGGGGCTTTTTTGAGGCATTTTAAAATCGTCCTTGTGTACTTGGTAATTGGGTATATTCTGTCACCAATTTTACACACACTAACAGACACAGTCAGTACAGATACAATATACGCTTGGGCGGTTATAATGATGTTCGTACATTTGATATTTTTCGATTACAACGTCCCAGCGGCTTTCGTATCGAAATCCCTTTCAATAAATGCAGCTATTTTCGCTTCCGTGTGTCTTGTATCAAGATTATCGACACCTTTCGACGCGTTCGTACTTCTAACTATATCCGTGTTATTTTTCGTACTAAGCCCTCAGTTATTTCATGTACTGTTACCGAAAAAAGTGTTTTTGTTATTATTTTTTATTATATTATCTGTGACGGTTGTCTCTTTATATACTGTTTCTATTATTCTATTGTTTTACTTTTCTTTCTTAGTTATATTTCTGAGCGGTTACTGCCCCGCCATGTTCGTAAAATGGCAGATGTACAAAGATAATATTCACGGACCGTGGGATGAAGCGATAATACACAATTCGGATGAATACGACGAATTCGCATAATTATAATATTTTAATTTTAATATTTATAATTAACTTTTTGCTTGTCCAGGTGACTGTACTTTGTGAGACTTTTGAATGATCGATTTTTTTATAATACCAAATGTAATTGTTGGTACTATATTATATGGTATTATAAAGGTGCCTACCAGACCGACACCGTTGTGGCGTATCGATGGCGAGTCCACCTTCAGCTTCGACGGTTGCGGGTTTGATTCCCGCTCAGGCAGACGTTGGTGTTGATCTTACAAATATCTGTTTCGGTCTGGGCGTTTGTCCTTGTGGGTCAGCTCACCACTTTAAGCTGTAGGTCCCGGTTGTTATCACATAACATCTGATAATAATCGTTAACTATTGATAAGTAATTTGCACATTTCCAATGAGTTACTGGTTCGGCCTTAGGGTTGCGGAGGTCAGATGGCAATCACTCTGTGTAAAAACTGATAATCTGTCAGATCCGGATAAGAGCAATAAGCAGACCCTAGACAAGATACCGGGATTAATGCCGGCAATTGCTTTGTGTAAAAACTAGTAACCGGTCAAATCCTAAGCACGTCTTGCAAGACCCTGATGGTATGAACACGTTAGACAATGCCCCTTACACAGCACAAACACACACACAACGCCGTGTTTGTCGGCGAAGATACGGTCCCTTGTTTCGCTCGTCGGGTTCACATCGTCGGGTGAGTCCATCGACTAGAATGCATTTGGACTCCTTTCTCTCGTCTCCTTTACCAAGCCGTGGTCCACATTGCACTTAATTTATAATTATTTCTAATTCTTATTGATTGAAATTGTTATTGTATGCTTTTGATATTAATTTTGATTTTTTGTAATAAAGTATAATAATGTGCGTGAGAAAGTTAGTATGAAAATTAATTTATAAATGAACGATATTTTTTAAAATATGTGTTTTGAAAGTATAATTGTTAAAATAAATTTACTTAGTGTATTATTTCTTTCGATATAATTTAAAAGTTAAATAAATTTTGTTACAGATAATTTTTGAGTTTCATTACGAAAACATTTCATAATTAAATTAAAATTGTAATTATATTAAGTTAAAAAAATTGTTGACAGCATTTAAAGAATATAAATCTCACTACTGTCCTTGCCTCCCCTCCATGCCTCGAAGAGAACAAGTGGTAATAATTGTTAACTCTTGATAGGCTCTTATCCAATGAATTACTGTCTCGCCCTTAGGGTTGCGGAGGTAAAAACTAGTAACCTGTTAAATCAGGATAGGAGGATAAGCAGACCCCGGGTTATTACCGGGAATAATGCTGAGAAGAAGAAGACTTAAAGTTCTTTGGATAAGAGTATACTTATATATACATAAATACTAAAGTCGAAAATGCACATATGTATTTATTAGTTTCTGCAAGCGTCTTCGCCAGCATGAATATCGATTTAATACAAGCTCTGAATTCACCGTCCCCCCCTTTACAAACATTGAATGTTATATTTATTTATTTCGAAGCAACAGCTTAAAAAATAAGTTTCAAGCTACTAGCTCTGTTAATGATGATACTTCCATACAACTTTTCATCCTCCCCTTTCAACCCTTAAAACCTCTTTTTTTACATTAAAAGGTATCCTATATCCTTTCTGAGGCTCTAGGCTATCTGTGTACCAAATTTCATTTGAATCGGTTCTGTAGTTTTGACGTGAAAACGCCACAGAGACAGAGTTACTTTCGCATTAATAATATTAGTAATTATATTATATATTATAAGCTAGACAAAGAGTAAAAATATTATAAAATTATAAAAAAATATATATACAAAAACTAGTAATTCATAAAAATTAAACATGATATAAAAACTTTTGACATTTCTATGTAAAGTAATATTGTATGTAAATTTATGTAAATATAATCTCATTCGTTTTATCATTTCATATATTTAATCTATACCAATAAAGCTGAAGAGTTTGTTTTTTGTTTGAAAGTGTTAATCACTGGAACTGATCGGTTTTGAAAAAATGATTTTGCATTGGATAGCCCATTTCTTGAGAAAGGCTATAGGCTATATGGACGCAAATAAGCAATACCTTGTCAACCCACACGAATGTCATTTCGAGAAAAACGCGTTTGAAAATTTTGAACAACTTGCTTTATATTGGTCAAGTTTTTAGCAATTTCAAGATTTATGTCAGTTCTTTTACTTATTTTCACAAAAAAATAAATATACAAATTGCATATTTCGTATATAGTATAACGCAAAACGTTTAACATAATACATAAATTGCATGATTAAAAAATGGCTTTCTTAGAAGTTTTAAAGCATAAAACCCTACAAATATTAAAGAAAAATGTTCTTCGGCCATTTACCAATACTTCTGCATATATAACTCAGTTTTTTCAATTTTGTGGGTTGACATGGTATTGCTTATTTGCGTCCATATAATATAACGATACGATACTTGGCAATAAGAATATTAAGAAAGAAAGCAGAGCAGTAAGAAAGAAAGTGGGGGCGGGTGATAATATGTGGTCTTCTTCTTATCGAGTGGTTAGTGGCCAACCTAGTGTCAGAGTTGTTCAGGTCGCCCGTATAGTCCTCTGACTTGACTTACCCACTGTCATCAAATTGATAACAACCGGAACCGACTTTTTACGTGCCCTCTAAAGCGCGGAGATGCTCAGTTGACATACCATTATGCGCTCACCCATCTAGTGATTGACCGCGCCTAAAGTTGCTTTACCCACCAATCGTTTACCGACAAGTGAGCGCACCCGGCTATGAGCGTCGTCATAAGATGTGGTTAGTTTGTGGAACAGCGGGCTTATCATTAAATTTCTGTGATTCAAATGCCGTCCGAAATATAATTATTATGACATATATATTTATACGCCATGCTCACATAAAGTCTGAATTTTAGTTGAATTGGATTGATTTTGAATCGCTATAAGAGTTAATGGTAAGCCCCTGGGTGGTCTCACCCGATGGGTGTGTGTTAACATCGTATATCTAAAAATGCGTACTCTGACAGTGTCTACGCGGGTATTAAAGTCAAAAAGTATTAATTTTTAGCGTTATTTAAGAATTTCTGCCAACGTATTCGCCCGCGTGAATAACGATTTTATACAAACTTTTTCAAGTCTTCTGGGTGAAATTTTAGAAAATGCTAAACTACGTGTTTGATGGGTTTTAAATGTTTACCGAATGGCAAAGTTTCGTGCTTCTAGTTTCAAAAATGACTGATCTTTTATAAAAACTTTCAACCCCTTTTTAATCTTCAGGGGTGGAGTTTTAGAAAACTGTTAAATATATATTCATCTATAGTTTTTAACTAAAAAACAAAGATTCATACTAGAAGTATGATATACTTTTAGAAATATATCCTCTCTTAGTAAGAGTTTACGTGTTAAAACAAAACCTGTGCAAAAAAATCAGCTTTCTATATCTAAGGGTTTAGGCGTTTATAAGTCACTCAGACCTTCTTTTATATATATGGATTATTTATTACAGAGAAGATTTCACACTCCAACTGCTAGCCAAGTTCAAAACGAAATTACACGCGATCAAAGAAAAGAGTCAAGATGACGCAGAAAAAGCAGAAGATGAAGACGACATAGATACGGACAATTGGTATGTTTTTTTTATATACCAACGTGTGAAAAAACAAGTAAACTATTGTTACGTTAGAATACATCTTTCTAGAACCCGCGTGACGTTAAGGAAATAGACAGAGAGAGTAGCAAGCGATTTTGAACCTTACAACCCGGTGATAAGGTTCTCCGTAACACTTTTTTTTACGGTTGGCAAACAAGCATACGGTACGCCTGATGGTGAGCAGTCACCACAACCTATGAACGCTTGAGATACTTGAAGTATCATATGCGCTTTGCCAACCCAAGGAACAGGAGGGAAGGGATGATAAGAGAAAAATAAAATAGGGGGGTGAGAGATTTGGTATCCGGCCTACGGTATCCGGTACCAACTGATACTGTTACTTTACGCCGATTTTCTTTGAAAGGGTAATACTGCCCCGGTTGAGCGTGACGGTACTACTATTCGAAACACAAAATTAAGCACTTGAAAATTCAGAAGTACGATCGAGCGAATTAATTTCCTTCATCATGAAGTATCACACGCGCGTTGCCAACCCAAGGAACGGGAGGGGTGGTATCAGAAGGGAACAAAGGGTGTGGGTGATTGAGCCTCCGGTGCTCTCACTCATCGCACGAAACGCAACAGTACCTAATGATACTGTCACTTGACGCCGATTTTCTGTGAGAGGGTAGTACTTCCCCGATCGAGCCGGCCCATTTGTGGTGGGAGAAGCATGACTCTAATTCTAATTATAGTATTATTTTTTTTTTTTTTTTTTTTTTTTTTTTTTTTTTTTTTTCGTGGGTAGGAGTGAAAGTGACAAGTCATAATTTTTGTTCTCGATTTTATTTAATTGTATTAATTATAATTAATACTCATTATTACAAATTATGTACCTGTGACACTCCTGTATCTGCCAGCTTTCACTGTCTCTAATAACTACACAATTTAAAGCACTAATTTCAATAATAATCTACATCACTTTGAAATGGACTCAATTAAAGCTTCAATAACAGAATTAGCTGACCATTTTAACACTAAGATGTCAGAGTTCCAAAAAGAACTAAAAGGATCCACCTCAGCAGCTGCGAGTCCAACTTCTGCTATCAACACACAATTCAGCGCATTCAGATCCTTTGTTATGACCGCACTTGAAAATCTACAATTGCAAGTAGATGTATTATCCAGGCAATATGATGAGCTTGAGATGCGGTCAAGGAAAAAGATATTACTTTTGCATGGTGTATCAGAAGGATCAAAGGAAGACACTGTGGTTTGTGCTACTAACATTTTATTAGAGCACCTTAAAATAAGTGAATTGGTTCCTGACTGCATCAGCAGTTCTTATCGTCTAGGTCAACCAAACTCAAAGAATTCCAGAGCTATATTAATAAAATTCAAAGAGGCTTCTCTTCGTGATAAAGTTTGGTACAGTAAGACCAAGTTGAAAGGTACTGGTGTAACATTATCAGAGTTTTTAACAAAACGACGCCATGAAACATTCTTAGCAGCCCGGGAGCGATTTGGCATTAAAAAGTGCTGGACAAGAGACGGCATTATTATTGTTACTGAACCAGATGGATCTAAACACCGTATTACCACACTGTCGGAGTTAAATGCCATCCCGAAACCCAATTGCGAAGTTGATATGCCATCCACTGCAAAGTCTTCGGTTCCAGTTGCAAAGGACAATAAGAGTTCTCAACTCCGAACCAAGAGAAACTTGAGGAAATGATTTAAGTCCTTTTATACTCATTTTTATCTATTAATTTTTATTTTTATATTTAAGTAGTATTCATTTTGCAGCTATCATTAGTTATTTTTGCTTTCTTTTGGTTTAGTGTTTAACTTTTGGTTATGTATTGGAAATTTGTTACACATATAATGCAATGTTTACTTTTACTTGTCAATTGTGTTGATATTTATTCTAAACTACCGCTTTTAATTTAGTTTTTTTACTATTCTTTAGAGAAATCTTAACTATTTTGATTTTGTAATACGTAAATGACTTTGACTTTGACTTTCAGTTTTGACAATGATACCTGTCATATGAATTTAAGCATAGATTTCACTGTGCCATTGCAAGTGTATTTTACATAGTTTTTTATTATTTAAAGTTTTTATTTATTTTTATTTTTATTTAACGTTATAATTTTTGAAATGCTAAAAAGTATATATATATATATATATATATACTTTTTTTTTTTTTTTTTTCTCTCTTTTTTCATAAGTGCATTTAAAAATTGTCTTGTTTATATTTTTAAATTCAGCTGGTGGATTTGAAACGAGTGTTAAGCTTAGGTGTATTTTATTTTAGTTAACTAATTTATTTAAATATTATATTTATTATTCGTAATTATATATTTATTATTTGAATTTTATATATTTATTGATAATGTCAGAAAATGATAGTATTTGTAGTGACCTGTTTTTGTCTATGTCGTCGAATAATTCCTCCACTACCGATAGTTTTCACAGTACATCCTTCCAACCTCTTAATATCAATCTTAATTCTTATTTCTCAGATTCATTTAAAAATTTCAATGTTGTTCATATCAATGCACAAAGCATTCCGGCACATTATCCTGATATGCTTGCATCATTTGACTCCCAAAATATTCACGCTATACTGGTTTCTGAATCCTGGCTTAAGCCCTGCTTGGCCTCAACATCTTATGCTCTGCCAGGCTTTCATTTAATCCGCAACGACCGGACCAACAAAGGGGGTGGTGGAGTGGCGATTTACCTTAGATCATACTTTCCTTTCAATATAATCGACTCATCCGCTCAACCGCCTCCTGCTGACGCGGCAGAACATTTACTAGTTGAAGTTATTTTTTCCCGTACAAAAGTCCTTCTCGGTGTTTTTTATAACCCTTCCCTTTCTAACAATTATTTTCAATCTTTTGAACAAACATTAGAAAATTTTACTGTAGCTTATGAGCATTCTATTATTATGGGTGACTTCAATACATGCTTATTGAAGAATGACTATCGTAGTAAAAGGCTAATGACGTCTGTGGAAGCCTGCAATCTTCACCTTTTGCCTCTTACAGCTACCCATAATTTCCCTAACTGTGCCCCTTCTCTACTAGACTTAGTTATGGTTTCCTCTTTAAATTCTGTATCTAAATTTGGTCAATGCTCAGCTGATGCTTTCTCATATCATGACCTTATTTATCTCTCTTATAAAGTCCGTCCACCCAGAGCTAAGTCGAGAATACTTCTGCAGCGTAATTTTGGTGGGATGGATAATAACCACCTCTGTGATGATGCTTGTAATATTGATTGGTCTGCTGTCACCGCAGCCACCACAATTAATGCAAAAGTTGAAATTTTCAATTCTTTGATAACTCAATTATATGATACACATGCGCCCATAAGACCAGTGAAAATGAAACATCTGCCTTCACCCTGGTTAACTGATGACCTAAAATCCTTGATTAATAAGAAAACTTATGCGAAATCAAGATACAAAGCTGATCCATCTGAGGTTAACCATAAAAAGTATGTTAAAATACGTAATCGCTGCAATACACTGTGTAGAGATGCACAACGACGCCACATTCACAAATCAGTCGAAAACGGCGACACAACTAAAACTTGGAAATTTCTTAAATCCCTTGGAGTTGGAAAAACCTCTTATAAATCTCCTTCAAGCAATATAGATATTGAACTTTTAAATAAACACTTTTCTTCTGCCAATCTTATGGCTAGTAGTGATAGAAATTCTACGATACATGCTCTTTCTTTACTTTCAACTCCTAATCATCCACCGTTTATGATTAAACAATTCACTGAACGTGATGTTAAAAAGGTTGTGTTATCAATCACGTCGAATGCCGTCGGTACCGACAACATAAGCCGTAATATGATACTGCCTATACTTGATATAATCCTTCCTGTATTAACACATATCCTTAATCATTCTATCATATCCCGTGAATTCCCTGATGCATGGAAACATGCTCAGATAACCCCCCTACCTAAAAAGGCCAATGCTTCCCTATATTCCGACTTTCGTCCAATCTCAATCCTGCCATTCCTTTCCAAAGCCCTAGAGAAACTCGTGCATCATCAGCTTACCGAATTCGTAAACCAATTTAATATCCTTAATTCCTATCAATCTGGTTTCCGTTCGGGTCATAGCACAGTAACAGCTCTTGTGAAAGTAACTGATGACATTCGACAGGGTATGGATAATAAGCACCTAACAGTCTTAACTTTACTAGATTTCAGCAATGCCTTTAATACTGTTGACTTTGATTTACTGTTAGGTTTGCTACGATCTATTAACATATCTCCGTCAGTAATTGAGTGGTTTCAAAGTTATCTTGAGGGACGCCGACAACGTATTCGTATTGATGAAGTTGTCTCATCGTGGAGTGACGTAAGATCGGGAGTTCCTCAAGGCGGCGTGTTGTCACCTTTACTCTTTTCACTATTTATTAATAGTATAACTCTCAATATTACTTCTCTCTACCACATGTATGCAGACGATATCCAAATTTATCACCAATCAACTCTTGAAAATCTGGCTTCTGCAATATCGGTAGTCAATCGTGATCTGGCCGTAATCTGTGATTGGAGTAAGTCCCATGGATTGACAATTAATCCATCCAAATCGCATACAATCATTATTGGCAGCCAAAACCTGATTTCAAGAGTTGATTTGAATTTAGTTCCTCCTATCAAGGTAAATGAAACGGTAATACCATTTAGCTCTTATGTTAAGAATCTTGGTGTTTACTTTGATAATACTCTATCATGGAACTATCATATCAAGGAATTAAGTAGGAAAACCTTTACAGCTTTTAAATCATTGCGACGCTTGAGTTATTTTCTCCCTATCCCTACCAAGATTATGCTAGCACAATCTCTTCTCCTATCTATTCTCGACTATGCGGATGCAAGCTATCTTAATTTATCCGAAGACCAATTAAATAAACTTGAGCGTCTCCAGAATATTGCCATTCGATTCATATTCGGCTTACGTAAATATGATCACGTCTCAGAATTTCGATCAAAACTCAAGTGGTTACCAATCCGTTTTCGCCGGAACCTACACGTGCTTTGTCTTCTGTACTGTGTTCTTTGTGATGAAAAAGCTCCTATGTATCTGAAGGAGAGATTTACATTCATTGGACCTCATAGCAAGGTTTTAAGGTCCAGTGAAAACTTAACGCTGAAGCTGCCAGTGCACAACACAAAATTTTATAAAGGCTCTTTTACTGTGCAGGCAGTGAAACTGTGGAACGCCTTGCCAATTAATATAAGGAAAGCTCCAAGTTTGGCCACCTTTAAAGTTCTTGTGAAAGATTTTTATCGTGGTAAGGAATGAAAGACGATAAATAAATAAATATGACATGTGTATGTATTATATATATATTTATTTATGTATGTATTTATATATTTATATGTATTATAAATAGTATATGTATATATTATATTTAGTATATTATATTTGTATAAATATCTTGTTAGTTTTATGTATATATGTAGCATGGTATTAGTAATGTATTTATATTTTTATATGTGTGAAGTAGCACCACCTACCCTCTCTTTGCTCATTTCATCTGAAGCCAGGTTGTCTGGAAGAGATCGCTACATAGCGATAAGACCGCCTACCTGTACATACGTACTTATAATAAGTTATTGTAACTCATGCTGTATTTAAAGTGGTGTACAATAAAGATTATTCTATTCTATTCTATTCTATTATAATTTCAGGTTGGGTCACAAACTTCGATTTGAAGATAAGGGTTCTGTACTCGCTAAGGACGCTTCCACCAAAGGCGATGACTGGTTTGACATCTACGATCCGCGGAACCCTATAAACAAAAGAAAGAGGGAGAAGTCTGATAAAAAGAATAAGAAATAAATTGATATTTAGATAAAATAGTTGTTTTAATTTGTCACCAAAATCAGCCGTAGCTTTGAAAAGAAATGCTATCTTAAGATTAAAAAACAGAGTAGGTACGCGTCAGACCCAACACAAAGGGTTCCGTACCACAGTAGAATACAAATATCATGTTTCTTGTACCCCCTCCTTGTACCCCCTAAAGGGGTCCCCTTTTGATTTTTAAATTAAATTTGATTTTTATTTTTTATTAGAACAGCCACAGAGATACTCAATCTATGAAAAATTCCAACTATTTGTCTATTACAGTTAATAAGATACAGAGGACAAGCAAAAAACGTTGAAAATATCAAGTATGGGGTCGCCATTCCTTTTTTAACTTTTATTTTTAGTATTTGTTGCACACTGGTGGGAGATTAGTAACATCTTTCCGGGAGAATCATATCATAGTATCATCTTTCTTTGCGATTTAGTCGAAATCGTCACGTAACGAAATGCCATGTGTATATGTGTAGGTGTGTGTATCGAGCCTACTACAAGCAAATGAGCACACACAAGTGAGTGCGCAACTCTCTCTCTTTGTGTCTCTGTCTCTTTTTATCGTATAAGAACCTATTGAAATATAAGAGATTTCATTACGAATTACATTTCGGAGTTGAAAAAAAAACGTCAGGAACTTCGTCGACGAAGACGAGGCGCCTTGTTCCACACGTCACGCCACGCTCACCGTCGGGTGACTCCATCGACAAGAATGCGCTCGGAAGGTTTCTTCCATTCCCGATGACGTCTTTAGCCGTGGTCTGGCCTCACAGGAGGCACCTCTTTTTACGGCTGGGTCTCAGTACCTCCTAAACCAGGTGACCCTGCCAAGGCCGATAGGGCCAAACGCAATACACAATCAGAAAAACAAATCTTTGTTTTATTAAGAATTAAGATAATAAATACTGAATCACTTAAAACAATAAGTCGTTTGTCTTGTACATAGTCGTCGGTCAAACTTTAGGGGTCACTTAACGCAATTATAACTTTGAATAAAGGATTACTATCTTGAGTGTTTAAGAATGAGGAAAATTAATTTTATATTAATTTACATTTTACACTTAAGAAGCTAAGTATGAATAACCTACGCCGGAAACAAGAGCAAAAAGCGATATCATGAAAAATGTATGGTTGAAAAACGATAGGATTGTAATGAGGCACGAGTTTACGAAACCAATTAGCTTTTTTTTTATGGCAGAGGGACAAACGGGCAGGAGGCTCACCTGATGTTAAGCGATTACCACCTCCCATGAACATCTGCAACACCAGAGGACATACAGATGCGTTGGCGAACTTTTTTAGGATAAAACTGGTTATACGTTGGCTGCCCTCCAAACGCGGTTGACGAGTCACTTCACGAGTTTTCCACCAACCTAAGGTGGTAGCTAACCAGGTGGACCCTTTTTTTAAGTCCTACTACCAGCATATACATGCCTTAGAACTTCTTCCACGACATGCATGTTTCCTCACGAAGTTTTCCTTCACCGTTAAGCACGAGATAAATTTGAAACACAAATTAAAACTTGAAAACTCATAGATGCTTGCCCGGATTTGAACCGGATACACGGATTTGGACGATCTCGGCTTGAAAACTAAATTTGAGGATTTCCGAATATATATCTCCAGAGTCATGGGCATAGCGAGGTAGGAGCAAGGGTGGCATCTGTCCCACCCTTGACCTTGGCAAAATACTGAGAAATGGACAAGTATAATATATTTTGAACTGTGGAAATAACTATTGGTGAGAGTGGTCATTTAGCCCACATCTAGGAACTAATTAAAATTTTGCGGACCAAATCTTAGCTAGCTCATGTCCAGAGTGCTTGGCCAGATTATCAAAAAAACCTTATAATTCTTAAAGACCTGCTAGCTACCTATCCCAAGAGGTTTAATTTTGAAGTCGGTGATAGAACCTTACTCAACAAATAAGTAAGTGTAATTTTTGTAATTAACACTTTGAAAAAATTATAATTTCATTTCAAAAGTGGTAGCAGTGGCCATGTTTCTCCCAGCACAAATGGGCAAAGTAGATCCGGGAAATTCTACCTTCTCACAGAAAATCGGCGTAAAGTAACAGAGTGCTGTTGCGTTTCGTGCGAGAGCAACGGAAGCCCAATTTCCCACCCTCTCTGTATCCTTTTTTCCTACTTATACCTTCCTTGGGTTGGCAACACGCATGTGATACTTCAAGTTGCGCGCATTCATAGGTTGCGGTGACTACTTACCATCAACATAATTATGCTGTCGGAACGTATGCTTGTTTTCCAAATTAAAAAAAAACATCTATAGCTCCGTTTGTTTAATGATTACAAACGAGTCATTTCCACGTTACACTTAAACTTTTAAAACAATTACAAATGCTTTCGAAACTAAAATCTAAAAAATATTTAGCAAACAAAAATATTCTCAAGACAATAGAAAATAATGAGAAATGGTTTTGCAAAATGTTTTTACTTCTGAAAGTTACCAAACAAAAAAATGGAAATAGGATCACTGGTTGCATGCATGACCGCCCACAAAATCTCTTTTAGTTTTAAGATACTGTAAGTTTTGAAATTTCAAAAGGCCCCTGGGTTAATGCTGTGGTATGATCACAGCTAACCATATGGAAAAGACGTAGATTCTTTCTTTACACGTCTTCACTCCTTACATTGCCTCTCCTGCCCAAGAGATCCAACAGTCTTTATAGCCACGGCTCTCTCAATGATACTATCAAGGCCTTTACACTGTCGACGTTTCTGCTCTTATTGAGCCATATGAGTATTAGTTGAGATGTTGGGAAGAAACTTATGGTTGGTCGCTGGGTCCCTGGAAAAGGGGACAGGCTTCAAACGTTCATTGTCATCTGATGTCAGGAAGACGGAGCCGCTGTGGCAAAAGCTGAATTCAGTAAACGGCGTTCATTCATCACTTATTCCAAATTACATCTTTGTTCCGTTTCCAGTAAAAAATTTGGCTATCCACGGAAACACACACTGCCCGACAGAATGACAACGTCGTCTTTTTTGAAAGTCGATTTATCAGTTCTTTGACTTTCAAAGAGGTAGGTACACCCTACTGGTTTTACTACATGGGATATTTTATTGCTCAAACGAGTTATAAATTAAGACGTAATTGCCAACATGTAAAGGAATAAAATTGAATAATGCAGTTATAAGCCTGTAGTGGGCCGTAATATCGTTACAAGTTCGGGCAAGCGTTTGTCTGTACTGTTTCGCTTCGTTCAGTAGACATTAAATGGACGCAAATAAGCCATACCATGTCAACCCACACGAATGTCATTTCGAAAAAACGCGTTTGAAAATTTTGAACAACTTGCTTTATATGAATTTTTTTATGTATTGGTCAAGTTTTTGGCAATTTCGAGATGAATGTAAGTTAATTTACTTATTTTCACATAAAATAAGTATACAAACTGCATATTTCGTATATAATATAACCCAAAACGTTTAAAAAATACATAAAATTGCAAGATTAAAAATGGGTTTTTTAGAAGTTTTAAAACATAAAACCCTACAAATATTAAAGAAAAATTTTCTTCACCCATTTACCAACACTTCTGCATATATAACTCAGTTTTTCCAATTTTGTGGGTTGACATGGTATTGCTTGTTTGCGTCCATTAATCTTGTTGGTTTTATTTATGTTAGCGGGCAGGGTAAACGGGCAGAGGGCTCACTTGATGTTAAGCGGTTACCGCCGCCACTGCAACACCGGGGAGCATGCAGTTGCGTTGCCGACCTTTGAGATGTTTAACCGGCGGCTACGCTGACTGACTGGCTACGTGAGCATACACTTAACAGTTATTTTTCGACAACTTAAGGTTGTAGCTAACCAGGCGGGCTTTTATGCAACAGCAGTGTAATCGCCAAATTCAATCTATTCAATTATTCTTTCAATCGTTCATTAGGTCAGCAGCATGATTTTTCATTGTTAAATTAGGTAAGTAACATGGTTGGGTTTGCCGGTGCCTTCCGGTCCCGGTCAGAGGGGCTCGAAAGCGCCGTGGAGTATTTTATATATGTATAGTATGTATTAGTATGTATATATGGCGGCAGTAGGTTGCCGCCACCGGTGGGCCCTCGGGGCAAGCGCCGGGGCGTCGCGGTTGTATGCTTCAGCGACCCCGCGACGTCCCACTATGGCGCTAGATGGGACCTTGGAGTTTTAGTGGGTAGGGGAGCTCGGCTCCGAGTCCACACACCTCCTGCGCCATTGCACCCGTCCCGGCGCTCGAGTGCGTAACTGCATTACTCCAAGTAAAAAAAAAAAAGGTAAGTAGCATGCTTGTTTAGGCCAATTTTTCGGCCAATGAAAAATAGTATTATTAACATAATAATTATTGTTTTTTTGCTGTTAAGTTGGAAAAGCAAAAATTGCATGTCTTAAACACCAACTGATAGTATATCTTTTTGCACAGTCAGATAAATGAGAAACCAGATAGGTTTTATCTTTAGGTATCTTTTATAGATTACTTTCATAGTTAATGACTCTAATAAAATGTGAAGTTTTAATGCGTGATATATTCCTTAAGATAGTTTATAATCTTTTCTACAGCAGATATCGTTAATTAATAATGTTATATATAAGCATTTCTGTTGTAGAAAATAATAATTTTTAGCTTTTAAGTTGCCTTTTTTTCTGAACATTTTTTAAGCGATATAACACGATGACATACTTCAACTTTTGCGAACACAGATAATTTTTTTTTATGTTAAAGTTGGCAAACAAGCATAGAGCCCACCTGATGGTAAGTGGTTGCCGTAGTCTATGAGCGCTTGCAGCACCATTAGTAGGTGCAACTCACACGTTGCCAACCTCGAAATATTGGCTTTTAAATCTCCTCTGCCCAGTAATTTCACTAGCGTACAGTGCCCTTTAAACCGGAACACAGTAATGACTAAGCACTACTATTTGGCGGCAAAATATTTGAAACTGCGGTGGTACCTACCTAGCCGGCCTTTTGCAACAAAAGATGTACGACCAGTGTGACTGATTGCACTGGTGGAATAATCTCTGGCGTCGGGACGTGACGACCCCGTCGCCCGCTGTCATAATATGTTAAATATTACCACTTAATAAAACCCATCTAATAAAAAAATATTTTAGTCACTACTAGCATCTGCCCGCCACTTCGTCCACGGTGACCTAAAAATTGGCTCCGAGAGAAATGAATCATTTATAATATAATGCTCCATAAGACATTTATACCACATTTCAATTTCATACGTCTTTTCCAGCATAAAAATATCCTGTTGGGATAATTTCTGTCACAGCAGAGGTTATTCCACCACTGCAATCGCACTGGTGGTAGGTCTTTCGTTGCAAAAGGCCGGCTAGGTAGGTACCACCGCAGTGTCAAATATTCTGCCGCCAAATAGTGCTTAGACATTACTGTGTTCCGGTTTGAAGGGCACTGTAGGCTCTGTAAATTACTGGGCAAAGGAGATTCAAGAACCAATATTTCGAGGTTAGTGGCAACCACTAATGGTGTTGCGCGCGCTCATATGCTACGGCAACCGCTTACCATGAGGGGCGGAGGGGATGGGGGTGGTTGTATGCTTGTTTGCCAACTTGTAACATAAAAAAAGATTAATGCTAGGAAGAAGATCTCCGATATCAAATACGCGTGCAAAATAACGGAGCGTAACCAGATTGTAACAATATTTATCAAATAGTAACAAAAAAATGGGTAAAAATCTAACAGGAACTTGAAATCATCTGATAGTGATCAGATGAATTTTCTATTAGCAAAGGAAACAGAGGTCTATAAACTTAGCGGTGTTGGTAATCTCGCATTATGTCAATTATAAATAAAAACCTGCCAAGTGCGTATCGGACTTTCACATATAGGGTTCCGTACCACCACATAATATAAATATAATTTTTATTAGGTACTATATATCGATCCTATGGACCTGCCCATTCGTACAGATAAAATGTCATAGACTCGTTGGTGGATCCTTATTAGAAATCAAGGAACGTGTGTATGGTAAAGGTTATTATAAAATTACTGAATACCTTGAGGACAGCACGCCTTGGAAAAGAGACAGTCACTCCAAGCTTTTCAGTGAATATTATATAAACTAATTTCACATTTAAAAACGATACAATCCCCGTGTTTGTGTCCCCGACTCTTCTCGGTAGAGGTTTAATTTTGGAGCCGGTGGCAGAATTTGACTTTTAACAAATAAGTAATATGCTTTTTAAATTGAATAAAAAATATTTGATTCGATTTCTTTTTGTTTTAATTGTCTAAGTTGGCAAGCCAACATACGGCCCACCTGATGGTAAGCGGTTGCCGTAGCCTATGAGCGGGCGCAGCACCATTAGTAAGTACCACTCACGCGTTGCCAACCTGATATTGGTTCTTAAATCTCCTGTGCCCAGTAATTTCACTAGCCTGCAGCGCGCTTCAAATCGGAACACAGTTATGCCTAAGCACTACTGTTTGGCGGTAGAATATTTGACACTGCGGTTGTACCTACCTGGCCGGCCTCTTGCAACAAAAGACCTACCACCAGTGTGACTGATTGCACTGGTGGAATAATCTCTGTTGTGACAGAGGTTATCCCAAAATATCATGTTTCATGTACGGGGAAATGATGGGATTTTTTGTGGTTGTTGCAAAAGAAATACATATTTTATGAAGATTTCAACTCTCTATTACGGTTCGTGAGATACAGTCCCTGACAGACGGACGGACATGTTTAGTAATGGAGGTCCGTTGGCACCCTTTGAGTACGGAACCCTAAAAATGCTAACACTTAATACTGTAACACACTCTTTGGGTATAGGACATCTAAAATATTTACCCAAATTTAGGGTCTCGGAGTCAAAATTGAAATCCTTAAAATTTCGTTTTCTTTTCTGCGTTTGTGTTGCTGTTGGTCCCACTGGCCTTGATCACGTCGTCGGAATGTAAATTAGTGTCCTATAACCATTGATTGACTATAATTATATAGAGATTCCCTTGCGTACTAACAAAAACTCCTGCTTAAATTCGCATAACTCAACGAAACGAATTTAGTCACAATCTTGCAATATACTCGAATGAAGTTAGCGTCACAAGCTTGCGACATAATGGAGTATATTTAGAGTGTGACCAACTTAGTTTCGTTGAAGGAGAACCAGCGAATCTTTGAACATTTTTTTCGGTATGGAAAGGCCTGTCCTTAGTTTATATTGGGTCAGGTTACAAACATTTTACTCGGAGACTATCGACACTGTACAGATAATATTTTAACGGCAGTAGAGCCATACTTCTCTCAGTATGAAGGGGTCGGTTCGACCGGGGAAGTACTACCCTCTCACGGAAAATTGGCATCAAGTAACAGTATCATTAAATACCTACTGTTGCGCTTCGTGCGATGAGTGAGAGCGTCGCAGGCCCAATCTCCCACCTCCTCTGTTCCTTTCCTTTTTTTCCTTTCTCATCCCGTCCCTCCTGTTCCTTGGGTAGGTGACGTGCTTGTGATACTTCACATATCGCAAGCGTTCATAGGTTGCGGTTACTGCTTACCAGGCGGACCGTATGCTTTTTTGCCAACCGTCATGACATATAAGAAGTTTGCCAATTCTTTTCTTTGTCGTACTTCTAAAAAGTGGAACTCATTGTGAAGAGGCATCCTGCGGGTAGGCAGGGCGAGGGTGGTTAACGCGGTTCCATTCCCCAACTGTGTTAGCTGCCTTCACGTTTGGACTTCATTTTCACTAACCATCAGGTGGAGTAGAGTCATCTGCCCTACTTTCCAAATAAAAAATAATAATAATATTTTATCGGCGTCGGCATGTGACGACCTCATCGCCCACTGTTGGGATAACCTCTGTCACAGCAGAGATTATTCCACCAGTGCAAGCAGTCACACTGGTGGTAGATCTTTTGTTGCAAGAGGCCGGCTAGCTAGGTACCGAGGCAGTGTCAAATATTCTTTCGCCAAATAGTAGTGCTTAGGCATTACAGTGTTCCGATTTGAAGGGCACTGTACGCTAGTGAAATTACTGGGCAGACGAAATTTAAGAACCAATATCTCGTGGTTGGCAACGCGTGAGTGGCACCTACTAATGGTGCTGCAAGCGCTCATAGGCTACGGCAACCACTTACTATCAGGTGGGCCGTATGCTTGTTTGCCAACTTTTAACATTAAAAAAAACTACTTTTTAGATGTGATTATAATTATTAAATTAATTTTACTTTTTATTATTCTTTACTCATCTATACATACAAATAAATAAAATTAAAGTGTCTGTTTGTAGTTCCAAATAAACAGCTTTTAAATAAATGAATATGAAAGTATAAATATAAAATACGGTACTTGCATAAAACATAAATAAATTTTTGTCTGTCTGTCTGCTTGTTCCGGAATCTCTGAAATGGTCTCGGGAAGCAACAACAAGGAGCCCTGGGTTTTGGGGTCCGCTCCGCCGAGACTAATTTAATGAGGTTGTTTTTCTTTACGACCGACTTCTTATCTTCATTTTTTAATGATGTTTTAGACCAAAGCATAATTATTAATTTATCAGTAAATTAAAATTTGTAAAATGATTGTGGAATTCTTAAATAACATATCTTCCTAATTTATTTTAGATTTTTTGTTGTACACTTGCACCTGCGATTGTACCGATTTTTCTTTATCGCACAGAACCCTAATGACACCGTTGTGGCGTTGTATGAGTCTGCCTTAAGTCTCGACGGTTGCGGATTCGATTCCCGCTCGGGCATATGTTTGTTAAAATTTCTGTTTCGGTCTGGGCGTTTGTCCGTGTTTCGCGAAACAAAACTTCTGGAGAGCACGTTAAGCTGTCGGTCCCGGTTGTTATCACAAAACATCTGATAATATTTAATACTCTTGGTAAGTAAATTGCTCTTATTCAATGAGTTACTGGTTCGCCCTTAGGGTTGTGGATGTCAGATGCAATCGCTCGGTGTAAAAACTAGTAACCTGTCAAATCCGGATAAGAGTAATAAGCAGACCCTGGGTACATAAAATACCGGGAATAATGCTAGGACGAAGCACAGAACCTATAGATTTTTTTTAAATAAAAGCCTAAGTTAACTTATAACATCAGCTAATTGCCAGTGAAAGAAATAACCGGAACAAACAAACAGACCGTCAGACAGACAAAAATTTAAAAATTAGATTTCATGTAAGTACCGTATAATTATAAGCTGTTAATTTGGAATTACAAACAGACACATAAATTTTATTTATTTGTATAGATGTATAGATTTAATTGTACTACCTTGTAAATTTCTGACAAATTAATTGCTTTTTTTTAATATAAAATGCTAAGGTATGCGTCATACATAATTCTTGTGATGATCTAATTTAGGAATTTGTTATTGTAATAATTCAATAACATTAAAAATAACAATCTTTTTTTTTTAATATTGGTATAAATCCCTTTTATAATATTAAGAGAAGTCAAGACGAAAAAGACCCAATAAAATTCAACCTGTACCATATAAATTACCTACCCGTTTGTTTCGACAACGAGATTCACATGCCAAGGAAGTTCTGACCATCGTTCAACAGACCGAGACGTACGGTCACACCCAAGATTTACGCCACAATATTTGCAAAACCAAAACTGAATGGACGTGTCTTATCCTTGAAGTAATTAAAAAGGTTCGTTGACACGAACTCTGGCGGGAAATTTGACGTTTACATTTTTAATCTGCCATTTTTTGTTTCGCGATAACAGATTTAAATTTTAATTAATTATAAAAATAATTATGTTGAAATTTTTATATTAGTAATGATAGTCGGTTTTTACGTTAGAATGTTGTATATACTATGGCTGTGCCCGGTTTTGCTCGCGTCTGCGGTGCTGACACTTACTATAGATTCACAACTCGGGACATCGATTGAAGGTGAGCATACTTTAATTTATTATTTATAAATGTGAAAATGAATTTGTTTGTGACGCTTTCACAAATAAAAGATCGCTAAACCGATTATGATGAATTTTAATTTGATGAAGTTGTGGCGCAGCGGTGGCGACCCTGCCTTAAGCGCCACAGATCGCCGGTTCGATTGCCTTTCGAAGCAGATGTTTGTATTGACCATACAGACATGTCTTCCAGTCTGGGTATGTTAGTTCTTGTCGTTGTGTATGTTTCCGGACCCCCAACACAGGATATGACTATCCTAATGGGGGCCGTTGTAGCGTTATTTTTATTTTTTTCGTGAAACAAAACTTGATGGGGTTCAAATAGAAAATTATTTCTATATTGGATTAAAAGTTCATTAAAAAATCTTTATTCACCCAGGCAAAGCCGCGGGTGGAAGCCCTTCTCAAAAGCATATATGATTATTAGTCTAGTTTAGCAATCCTTGCAGTGAACTTGCTTAATAAACGTCGCTAGCCGGGATTTCGATTCCTACTTAACGCAGACTTTTTTTTTTTGGTGTCGGGGAGGAAATCTACTACTAGATACCCGGCGTCTTGAGAAGGAGAACCGGGTTATGTGGGTCCCCATGACGTTTCCACCTTGGAAACGTCATGGGGACCCACTAACACCTCCTCGGTGGCCTACCTCAGTGTGTTTGTCATGTTACGGGAACTCTCGCAGAACATACCAACGTGACCTGACAATCACGGTGCTCCGATTGGTAGCGGAGCTCAGTCCGGGGGGTCGAGATGGCAAAGCCCCCCTAGCACTTCCCACGCAAGCGTACGGCAGTCGGGACCACACCGGCTGCCTTCCTCCTCAGAGCCGCCCATCACGGACGCTCAGGCACTTAACGCAGACTTGTATTGACCATACAGACATCTACAATGGTTAAGGTGGTCGTATCTGTGTTTTTGTGTGTTTCCGAACCCCGACACAGTATATAACTACCCTTAATGGGCTATTTGGTGTGTAGTGTTTATTTGCGTACTAGCTTTTGCCAGCGGCTTAGTTCGCGTTAATAATGATTTTTTAAAACAAACTTTGAACCCCCATTTCAACCCTTTAGGGTTGGAATGTTAGAAAAAGTTAAGGCACATGTCTCTTTATTTTTAATTGTTTACGGAATGGCAAAGTTTCATGCTTCTTGTTTCAAAAATGACGACCTCTCATAGAAACTTACAACCTCCTTTTGACCCCTTTAAAGGTTGAATTTCGGAAAATCTTTTCTTAACACGTGTTTACGTTTTAAAAACAACACATGTGAAAAATTCAGCTTTATAGGTCCATTTGTTTAGGCTGGGCATTTATAAATCAGTCAGGTCTTCGCCTTTTATACATAAAGACTACACCGGGCCTGGCAGACGTTGTCCTGCCCCAAAAAAAATCTGGGACCCGATAGCAGCGCCCCATAACTATTAAAAACTAAGAGTCACTGTTAAAAACTAAGGTTTGATAGTAGAAGGTCGAAAATTTAAGGTTGCATGTATTTTTCAATGCTGAATCATAAAAAAAATCCAAAAATTAAAAAATGAAACTTTTTGTCGTGGACCACCCTTACATTTAGGGGTATGTAGGGCATTAGGGCATTTAGGGGTGTATTCAATTTTATGTAAAAATATATATTCTGTGAAAATTTTAACTCTCTGACTATCACGCGCAATACTAGGCAGTGGTAGTGGGGGGCTCACCGCTCGTTAGTTGAGCTAAGTACTACCCACTAAAACCCAACGATCTACCATAATGGAACGCCACGGGTTCACTTACGCAATCAACTGCGACGCTCCGGTCCCGATTGTCAATAAAGCCCCTCTAGAGCCCTCCACCGAGACTAACTTTTTAATGAGGTTGTTTCCTCTTAAACCAATTGACCTGATTTTTAGGCAGGTTGTCTTGAGGAGGGAGACGTTTCACAGTCCATTCTGATAGATTAATTTTGAACGAAAAGTACCAGAAGGAACCAACAATGGCACCACCTTTCTTTTTTTTACTTGGAGAAATGCATTTACGCACTCGAGCGCCGGGACGGGTGCAATGGCGCAGGAGGTGTGTGGACTCGGAGCCGAGCTCCCCTACTCACTAAAACTCCAAGGTCCCATCAAGCGCCATAGTGGGGTGCCGCGGTTGAATACTTCGGTGATCCCGGCGCTTGCCCCTCCCCGGTTAAAAACACCACCGGTATCGCAGGAGCCGCTCGCAGTCCGTTCTGGTAAGCAGAAAAGTACCGGAGCGACCCATACGACACCACCCTCCTAGGCGCGGTCTGACGTAAAACGCCCCACGCCCAAACCATGTGACCCTGTTAGCTTCACCGGGCAGTCGAAAGTCGACAATCGACTCCCGGCTACTGAGCCCTCCCCACCACGACAAGCCCAGGGTACCGCAGAGTTTTACCTCTGCGGTTGGGGGGGAACATTGGCACCACCTGTTCCAACTATACCTAAGAACCATTCAGTCGACTCCATAAGAACTATTTAAAATTTCGTCAAAATCGATCAAGACGTTTCGGAAGAGACGAATCCACGCACATCATTTTATATTTAAAGATATGTTAAATGTATGATTGACCTTCATACATTTTTCGATTGCAAAAAATTGTTAAACTTAGTGCAAGCTAATTAAAACAATTACACATATTTTTTACGTAACTAAGAATTAATTTATATTTTACTAGTCACTTTAATTAATAACAATCAACCTACCGTCTGAATACGTCCTCATCTACGCGGAATTAAGGCAGTATGACATTTCTATACTAGCATTATACCCAGTATTCACCCAGGGTCTGTTTATTAATCATGGCCGGAATTGCCAGTTTTGACAAAGAGCGATTGCACTCCGACCTCCGCAAATCTAAAGGCTAACTGCAGCTCATTGGATGAGAGCAAATTACCTATCAAGAGTTAACGATTATTTTCAGATGGTATGTGATAACCGGTACCAGATCCAAGATCATAACATCTATACGATCAATACAAACATCCGCCTCTAGTGGGAAACGAACTCGCGTCCGTCGTGTCTAAATGCAGGCTCGCTAAATACGATTGATGCTGTCTAGTGAAATTACATTTTTTATGTGTGTTGGCAAGCAAGCATACGGCCCATACGATAATGAGCGGTTGTCTTAACACATGAGCGCTTGAAACACCATACATTTGTAGACGTCACTTACGCGTTGCCAGCTCAAGATATTGGTTCTTAAATTTCCTTTGCCCAGTAATTTCACTAGCCTACAATGTCCTTTAAACCAAAACAGTATATTGTTTTAAGGTAGAATAACTGACACTATGGTGGTACCTACCTAGCCGCCCTCTTGCAATAAAATGCCTACTACACAACACAAACACTACTCACTCAGCGGCCCCCATTAGGATAGTTATATCCTGTGTCGGGGGTATGGAAACATTTAACATTTTCTGAAATTCCTCAACTGAAGAGGTGAAATGAATGATCAAAGTGTCTATTAAAATCGCTATTAATGAGACGTTCATAGCCGAGCGCACCCGCTGATCGGTAAACGATCGGTAGGTTAAGCAACTTTAGGCGCGGTCAGTCACTAGATGGGTGATCGCATAGTGGTATTTCAACCGAGCGTCTCAATGCTTCAGAGGGCACGTAAAAAGTCGGTCCCGGCTGTTGACAATTAGACAACAGTCGATAAGTCAAGTCAGAGGCCTACGGGCGACCTGAACAACTCTGATACTAGGTTGGCCACTAACCACTCGATAAGAAGAAGAAGCTATTAATGCGCGCAAGGCGCTGGCAGAAGCTCGTCTTTATATAAATAAGGTACAAGAAAATTCCATTAGTAGTAAGTATCCTAAGATAAGTACTGTTTTATAGTATTTACGGTACGCACTTTATTGGAGATACACATATAAAATACAATTTCCAAGTTCTCTGTTTACGATAAACATAATACATTATGACCGGGAATCTTAAAGGCGCCATTTTAACCAGTTTTAGTTGTAGGCTCATTGACATACAATATGTTGCTGCGAAATTGTAAAATCTGCAAAATAATTCTAATTTAATTTAATTACCATAACTTTTCACGGGTTCTATCCCACCGCGAAACAGATGTCTGTATTAAATATACAGGCATGTTTTCCAGTCTGGGTGTGTTTATCATTTACGTTTTAAAAACAACACCTCTGAAAAAATCAGAAAAAATATTTCAAGTTTTGGCTAGACTTTGATATGCCATGTATCAGATTGAGTTTTCAAACATATGTCAAAATAATGTGTAATTCAAATCAAAAACACTAAGGAGTATTATTATTAGCTTTGAAGCAAAATAATTTTTTACCCCTTCTTAACCCCTTTATGACATGAATTTCAATAAAATAAGAAACAGGTCTTCCATCAATTCCATTAAAAAAGGTTTATGGAAAATTTTAAGTAGATTGGACCAAGGAATCCCGATGTCCCATACAAACTTTGTCCGCCTTTTCTCCACTTTAGAGGTAGAGTTTCGAAAAAACATCTGCCGTGTTCTGAAATTTCTACGATCTATGTTTTTGCTAAATGATTTTAGTAGTAGATGTTTGCTGTAATCAACATGAATGGGCCGACAAGACCGGGAAATTACTACCATCTCAGAGGTCTAGATTTACCTTTCTTATTGCAACGAGTAGAACCACCTTTCTTATTGGAACGAAATTACTTAACGTGGCTTACGGGTAGTGCGATTTAATAGAAATGTACACGTAACAAAATGCCGCATGGTATGTGTGTGTGTCGAGCCTACTACAAGCAAATAGCACACGAGCTAGTGATTCCGCAGCCGGGTGCGCAAATCTCTCTCTCTCTCTCTCTCTGTTCCTGTCTCTTTTTATCATATAACCTATTAAAATATACAGATTTCATTTCGAATTCCATTCGGAGTTTAAGTAAAAATGTAAGAAACTTCGTTCCTGACGGGAGTCTCCCAACCGCATTTTCTTATCCTTTCCTCCCATTGAGTCCGTATCATACGTATAATGCTACTGTATGCCATCATCTATAGGCTATGGAGTCTGCTGGTAATTGCCTGATGGTAAACATGGTCCCGGTAACCTATGAACACTTGCTATACTTATAGTATCAAATACGTGTTGCCAACCCAAAGGATAGAGATGAGAAGGGCACGGATAGGGTGGCTATAAGGTTTCGGCTCTTTCTCGTCACAAAAAACGCAACAGTAGGTACTGATACTGTTACTTTACGCCGATTTTCTGTGAGAGGGTAGTCCAGTCGAGTCGGCCCATTTGTGCTGAGAGGAGATTACTACGAAAATATTTGCGATATTTCATTAGCTTCAGAGTGTTACTAAATAACTAAACTTCTTTTATATTCTTACGTGATATTACTACTTCCTAAAGTATCTTATATCATCCGAAATTAAAAGCATTTAAAAAATGCTAAACAGTAATTTAAAACGGTAACCAGTGTTGGCTGTTGCGAAAGTTTACGGTATGCACCTTCACTTCCTAGGGTTACCACACTTCCTGGAGTTCTGAAAATTTTAAAGGAATTGTCAAATGAAAACAGGCGACGAAAGATTGTTGTGACGCATTGGTAGGGACCTGCCATAGGAACGCATGTATATATAGCTAAGTTATATAAACGTATATATATTTTTGTAGTAATTCCCGCGATTTCGCCTGCGTTTATTTACGTGCATACGACTCGATGGTAAACAGTTAGTAGCCTATGGGCGCTTGGAACACCAAACATTTGTAGGTGTCACTCGCCTCACCTCAACCTCGAGATATTGATTCTTAAATATCTTTTGCCCAGTAATTTTATTAGCTACAGGGTCCTTTAAACCGAAACACATAGGCCGGACGAATGTCTTAGAATATTTTCCTCCATAATAACGTGGGCAAGAACTCAAAATCCCTAAATCCAAAAATTTAAGTATAAAGAGCGCCGGAGGCCCAATCTCCCATCCCCTCTGTTCCCTTTTTTTTTTTCCCTTCTAATTCCTTCCTTCTCCTTTGGGTTGGCAATGCGCATGTGATACGTATCGCAAGCGTCTTCAGGTTACGGTCACTGCTTACCATCAGGCGGACCGTACACTTGTTTGCCAACCGTCATAAAATAGTTAAAAAAGAACAATGGAGGTTTAGATTCTGGTTTAATGAACTGGGAACCAGTTTGAAGTTCTCTCGTCAATTTTCTCATGCCAAATATTTTTAGCCCATCCATTGTCCAGACAGGAGATACAATAGTGAAAAGATAGAACTGGGCTATATGTGTTCTAGCAGGGAACGTGTTCAATAAAAAAAAATATTTTCTTTCTAGCATTATTCCCCGTGTTATACGAGGGTCTGCTTAATACCCTTGTCCGGATATAGTTTTTACACAGAGTGATTGTCATCTGATCTCCGCAACCCCAAGGGCGAACTAGTAACTTGTTGGATAAGAGCAATTTACATAACAAGAGTTAACGATTATTATAAGATGTTATGTGATAACAACCGGGACCGACAGCTTAACGTGCTCTCCGAGGCATTTTTAATAATTATTTTATTGGCCATAAATCTTAGTGTCGGACAACGATTTGATTACATTTTTAAAGGCTTGTTAAGGATGTCCTGATTTGATAATAATTAATTGGAAACCCCACTCTTGATTAATGCCCTAACATAATCTTATCCGGACAACATTCGATTTAATCAATTTGAGTTTTTTAATATACAAAATTTTGCGATGTATACTGTTATTTTTCGTTATATCTCTACCAAGCTATAAAGCGCATGCCTTTTATTATTGGGTTCCTAATTTGTTTTTGTTTTTGAATTTTGAGACTACTCAGAATTATTTATTTTTTTTTTAAAAAGAATATTAGCAATGCTTTTTCAAGGCGTTACTAATATTCCTATTGCCCTTTAAATAAGCTCGAAGCTTGCGCTAGGAGTGGGTACGACAATAGCCCAAGGGGTCGGGTTCGAAACCTCAACTCTCGCGTTAAAGGAGTGAAGTCGGCTCTTCTACCGTTGAGGCTTCTCAAATCACAGGCTATGCTTATGAATATTATCCAGATTTGTCGGGTTACTAGTATGTACATAGAGCGATTGGTATCTGACTTCTGCTCCGCAAGCGCGAGACAGTAACTTATTGGATAAGGACAAATTACTTATCAAGAGATTATTACATAATGCATTTTTATGTTATATGTATATATAGTTTAATATTTATTAGTTTATTATACTCATGTATATATTTATTATAATATATTGTGTGTATTAAGTTTATGTATTAGTGTGTAGTTATTTGCGTGTATGTTTATTTTATTGCTACACCACCCACAACTTCAAGCAGATCTCCTATCCTTAAGGTTGTCTGGAAGAGATCGCTTTTAAGCGATAAGACCGCCTGTTGCGCTCGTTTTCTTTTTTAAGTGTCGCTTTTATATTGTTTTTTTTTGTGTATAATTGAGTATTAAAATAAATACCAGATGTTATGTGATAACAACCGAGGCCGATCGTTAAAAACATTTGCCCTGAGTCGGCACCAAATCCCCCACCGTCGAGTCTAAAGGGAGGCTCGCTACGCACACACTACAGCGGTTAAGGATTGAAATTTTGAAAATATGGTACTTTTATTTAAGAGGGTAGGGAGGGGGTCGTTTGGTGTTTGAGTGTGGTAGTCCTGCAGCATTACACCTCTGTATAACCGTAATGCCAGGGCATTGGCATTTGAGGTCAATGACCAACAACATTAAACGTCATCATCACTTTATTAAAAATGATTTGATCCTTTTTAAATTACATGTTTTTTAATTACAGATTGCTTCGATCGTATATCAATTGGTGAGCAACTACCACGTGACACTATATATCGAAACGTGTCGGAACTTACGACGATCGAATGTGAGCAGATATGTAAGCAGGACAAAAAATGCCAGGCCTATGATTATGGGTATGTAAAAGTATTGATTTATAATAAGAGAGAGAGAGAGAGAGAGGAGATAAAAAATAAATAGATTAGTATATTGGCTACCTTATATTTCTACAAATAAATAAAATTAATGTATCTGCTTTTACGGTAAAAATAACTGTTTTTTATTAAATAAGAAGTTTTTGTACTTTTTGTCTCGGTTAGTTTTAATTTAAAAGATTTAAAAAATAATTGTTGTCGCTATATTCTTTCTAAAACGGTTGCAAAGATTTTGATGAGACACTCATTGGCAGATGGCTGATGTTGTAAAGAATCACTTTTTCAAAACTATCAAACAAGTCGCTCCATACTTCCTAAGGCTACTATATAAAGGGTTAAGAGTATAATTGTTTTTGAGACTCAATACGGCATTATAATATTATCTACAAACTTACAATTTTTTGTTAACATATATGTAGAAATTTATGCAAAGCCGCGTGCAGACCTAGTATAACATATTTGTGCATTTTATTACAAATAAAATTGAAAAAAAAAAAACAAATTAATTAAAAACAGGTTTCTTTCTGAATCATTAGGAACCAGCTGCCCCGGGGCTCTGCTCACGTGGTGTACCGGTTTTTTATTTATTGCACGGAACCCTAATTCTTTTTCTTATGTAAAGTAGCCTTAGTTATGTTTTGTAACATCAGCTATCTGTCAGTGAAAGTGTCATTAAAATTAGTCCAGCCGTTTCAGACATTAGGCGGAATAAACAGACAGACAAACATTTTAATTTTTTTTTATGTTAGTACCGTATAAACTTTAATATACATTTAGTGAAAAGCTGTTAATTTGAAATTACAAACAGACAGAAAAAAATATAAATTCAAAACATCAATTTTACAGTTACTTTGGTTTTTATAAAAGTAATATACTAGAATTTTATATAATTAATTTAATTTTAGAAAGTAATTAGAGTCCAACAAGAATAAACGCTAGAAATCTTATAATGTAATATCATATTTTCTTTTTGCAGAGTTGGTGCAAAAGGAAATGCTACTTGCGATCTTAGTAACGTTGATGAAAAAGAAATAAAAGAAAAGAATCTTTTCCAACGGCATCCTGATTATGATGTATATGTCAGAAGATTCCAATGCGAACAATCACCACCGACTCCTATCGAACAGCCTTTTGATAATAATAATGAAGACGGACCTCAAAATAGACCTGTTGTCCGTCCTACTGCCGATGACGCCAAAATACCACTATCTGATGATCTCAACCCCTATGAGTCTAGTAGACCGCAAGGTTCCTTTGCGACAAATAGACCATATAGACCAAGCTACAACCAAGTCCACAATGATCGACCAGATGATTATAGTACATGGAGACCAGATAATGATAGACCGCCATCTTATGGAGACCATAGACCACAAGATATACCATACAGACCAGAACGGCCTTATAAAAATTCTTCCAAGCCTGACCCTCATGACCAGCTTTACTTCCAAAGCCATAATGGGAAACCTCGTCCCGGTCTTTGGAGACCAGATCCATATCATCCAGTTCCTCTAGGCGATGAGATTCAAGACAATTATGGTTCAAGGCCGTTAAGGCCACAACGGCCAGATTACGTACCAGAGCGACCTCAGTACCAGTATATTATCAGGCCTAATAGAAAACCATATCCTAGGCCTGAAGATGAAGGATATAATCAACTTAAGCCTGAGTATCCGCCAAGGCCAGACTATGGTTCTAGACCTCCAGTCAGACCGTACAAACCTACGAGGCCTTACGAAAAGCCAAATTACAGCTATTCTGATCAATACGCTAGTAATTATGGTACATCTCAGGATAATTCTATACACCTAGAAATATATGATCCACCACGACCTTATAAGCCCAATTTAAATGAAAGACCATACCATGGAGCTGGAAGTTCAGGACAAACATATGGTCAAGGCTACGGATATAACAGTTTTTCAAATCAAAATTCATATTCTCAAAGTCAATTGCAATATGGCTCTAATTATTGGAGTAGTGAAGGTCATAGACCTCACAAACCTATTTATGGCAGTGGTTACGTTCAATCTGATGATAATGAATTGAATAATTATGGAACTAGACCAACATATAAACCGAAACCGTCTCATAGTGGTGGATATGGTTCGTATAACAGCCAATTTAGTCATAGTTCACAAAATCAAGCATCTTACGATGAAAGCTACGTTAGTAGCCAGCAATATAACAATGGATATGGAAGTCCAAGTGAGTATGGAGGCCAAGGTACATATGGCAGTGGTCAAAGTCAATATAGGCCACAACAATCACATAGTGATAACTATGGAAATGTTCAAAGTGGTTATGGAGAAAAGCCATCAAGTGGGTATGGTGGCCAGTCCAATCAACAATACGGATCTAATCATGCTAATGATAATAAGTACACTAGCTCTCAAAGTGGTTATGGTAACCAACAAAATGATTACAGTGATAAACCGGCAAACGGTTATGGTGGTCAATCGAGTCAGCAATATGGATCTAATCAATATAATGACAAGTACACTACTTCTCAAAGTGGCTACGGTAGTCAACAATCTAGCGGTCACAACCGTCGACCTTCCAATCAACATGGTAATCAGAATGACTATCATGGGAAACCTACAAGCAGCTACGGTGGTCAACAATATGGATCTACACATGCTAATGACAATAAGTATACCACTTCTGAAAGTGGTTACGGCAGCCAATCTTCAAGTTCATATGGTGGTCAATCAAATCAGTATGCAACCGATCAGGGTTATCAAAACAACAAGTATTCTGATACACAATCTGGTTATGGTGGTCAATCTACCAATTCCTATGGTGGTCAATCAAATCAATACGGAGCTGATGATAAGTACTCCGATACACAAAGTGGTTATGGAAGCCAAGCTTCAGGTTCTTATGGTGGTCAATCAAACCAACAGTACGGATCACAGCAAGATTCTCAGACTGACAAATATGGTAGTACCCAAAGTGGATATGGGAATCAATTATCAAGTACAGGATCGCAGAGCAGCCAATATGGTAATGCTCAAAATGATTACAGCCACCAAGCATCTAGTGGTTATGGAGGGCAATCTAATAACCAACATTACGGTTCTCATCAAGGTTCCCAGAGCGGTTATGGTAGCCCAATGTCTGATAGCTACGGTGAAAGTAATTTTAATTTGGATTATGGCAATTATCATGGTAGTCATCTTGGTTATGGTATCCATCATTTATACGGAATAAAACCTGGAAGCTATGAAAATGATCCAAGTAAATATAGACCTTTGATAACCAATAAAGAACCACATGGAAGCCGTCCAAATAGACCTCTTTACGACCAAGGATCCGCCAAACCTTTACACAGTTCACAGCAAACCGGTTACGGCAGTCAAGACGACGATGGTTATAACAAATCGGATAAAAAACAAGATTCAGAATCCGGTTATAACCAGGACAGAAAGGATTACAAACCAGTTTATGAGCAAGATACGGATAAACCAAATGCACCAAGTTACGACGTGGGAGCAAAAGGGGATAAAGTTACATCAAAACCGGTAGCTGTTGGAGATTATGGACCCTTCCATCCTGGAAACGATATTTCTTATAAAGGTAAGATAAAATTTATTATTAACTTAATCGTAAAACAACTAGACCAACTTCATCAAAAATAATCGTGGTAAGCCTCTGGGCGCATATGTCCCAGTATTTCTGTGGTAACATGAAGATACCGTTATTAAGATTAAGACCATGTCCGAGTATATCCTACTGATATAATAAATGTAAGTTTTGTATGTTTGTATGTTGACTCAATCACGCAAAAATTGCTGAACGGATTTGGATACAATTTGGCACAAATTATTACATGGTTTAAGATGTAAAATATTTTTTATACCGAAAAATTATTAAGTTGCCGTGGGATAAACATAAAACGAACTACAACAATTGAATTTAATTTCTATTTGATGGTTTTTATAGAATCTAGATTCATTATTTATTGTTATTAATATGCAACCATTATGGAACTACTTATCGAAAATTGTAATAAAGGTGCCTCATTACAAAACGTCATTCAAGCGGGCGAGGTTTCGAGCAGATATTTGTTATTAATATTTCTTGAATAAGCAAATATTCATTTCCTTATCAATTTATCATTTGTCTAATCTTAACTGTGATGCATTTTTTAAATATTAATAATATGATTCTTTATTATTTAAAACTGTGTATGTACATAGGTGTTAAATTCATACTTTGAGTCAACAGTACTGCCCTTTCCTGGGTGTACAGTATTACTAACATATGTAGTAGAGACAATAATATTTTTTAATAATTAATACATTAACTTTTTATGAGGTAATGAAATATAATTATAAAAAAGACCACAGCAGTTAGACATGGCAATTATTAAATTTAAATATGTAAGTTAAAGAGAGAAATTTCAAAATAAATAGTTGCAAAAACTTCTTAACAAGATAAAACGGTTTTGTTAGGAACAATTTCATATAATATCTTTAAGCATTTGTTCTCTGAAAATCTGAATGTCGGAATCGGCTCCAACGACAATTTTTATAAAATTTAGTATGCAGATGGTTTCGTTGGCAATAAATCGATGTAGTTAGAATTTATTTTTAGAAAATGTCGTTTTATCCGTGTTTTAAGGCAATGAAAGCCCCGGTTCGAGTCCAGATGTCTCCAGTCCGATTATTTTTTTCCTATTCTTTCAAGATCATTTTATTGTGAGAAAAACAATTATTTTCCAAAGAAACGCGATTTACCTAAAAATCGGTCATCCAAGTACTAAATAATAAATAATAATAATAATAATATTTATTGAACTAACATAAATTAATAATAATAATAATAATATTTATTGGAAATAACATATTTATTACAATAAATTATCAAAGTTTCATTTTCATCTTTTCAACTTAAATTAATTATACATTTTATTTACAACCAATATTACAACATATTTGCAATTCAATACTAACTATATTTACAAATAATTACAACTGTACAAATCATGTCCACGGGGAATGGTGGGGAGTGGTGCTTTGGTCGAAAAATGAACCAGCCCTCCTATCACCTGTGGAGACAATGAGTCGGGGTGTAATATCTTTTAGAAATTATTGTGCACTAACTAACCAACTTAATTTAATTTTACAGTGAATCTTAAAAGATAATAATGACAAAAACGTATAAGCGATTGCAGTATTTAAAAATGCTTAACAAACTGTCAAATTTATCATAATCCCTTAGCTACATCATTTTTAATTTCGTATCTAATTCACATTATTATGACGAATCGAATCCGTTAAATTAGCATGTATCAACAACCTCGGGCCTTTGTTTTAATTACATTAACACGGACAGATGGATTGTCATTTTTAATATAATGCGACCAACTGACCGGTAAGGGCATGACCTTACATACGTTTTGGGAAAAAATGTATAACATGAGCTTGGGAAAAGAGTTCACTTCTCATGTTTAGCACGGTTTTAGCAGACTTGTATGTTTTTGACGACGTTACGGCGTAGCAGTATCGCATATGCCTTAGGCGACACAGGTTGCGGGTTTGCTTCTCTCTCGGAGCACATGTTTGTATTGACCATATATGCATGTGCTATGGCAAGTTAAGCTGTCGGTCCCGGTTGTTATCATAACATCTGATAATAATCGTTAACTAGATAGGTAATTTGCTCTTATCCAATGAGTTATTGGTTCGCGCTTAGGGTTGAGGAGTTCAGATGGCAATTACTTTGTGTTAAAACTAGGAACCTGACAAATCCGGATAAGAGTAATAAGCAAACCCTGGGTAAATATCTAAAAGAAGAACTTACCAGCGTTTCCTCGCTTTTTTGCTTGCCTGAGTAGATATTCCTAATGAGGACTTTTATTAAAATACTTTATGTTACTAAGTTGGCAAGGAAGCATTGGGCCACCTGATAGTAAGCGGTTGCCGCATTAAAGCATTGCCAACCTCGAGACATTGGTTCTTAAATCTCCTTTGCCCAGTAATTTAACTAGCCTGCAGTGCCCTTCAAACCAAAACAAAGTAATTCCAAAGACACTACTGCTTTGCGGTAGAATATTTGATACTGCGATGGTACCTACCTAGCCAGCCTCTTGCAATAAATATCTACCACCAACCCAACAGCGGGCAATGTCTAAAATAGAAGTGATTGCTTCCATATACAAGTTTCCATCCCCTATTTTACAACCTTGGAGTCTTGTTTTCGCTACAGCTAATTCAGACAGCTATGTATAATTAATTTTTTATTGCTTTACGTTTTTGGGATGTCATTGATTAATATATTTTTTATATATATTTTATATATTGATTATATATATCCGAAAAAAAAAAATTATTGTTGAAAAAGTCCGAAACGTTTTAAGCCTTTAGAGGTTTAGATTTGGGGAAATACGAGTATATGTTCGCCGAATAACAAACTTTCATGCTTCTAATTTTCAAAATGACGACGTTGTGTACAAATTTTGAACCACTTTTCAATGGGGTGACCTTTAGGGTTGAATTTCGAAAAATCCATTTTTAGTGCTCGTTTACGTTTTAAAAACAACATCTGTGAAAAAGTCAGCTTTTTAGGTCCAAGGGTGTGCCTGGGTGTTCACATGTCACTACATACTGGGATTTATTTTTATAAATTTTAGTTTATAATGACATATTTAGGGTTTTAATTGTGATGATTTCTAATAAAATAGTTTATTTCCTTTTTGCAATGTCTTATAGTAAATAACAATACCCCATTATTAACCGATCCTGTAACTTCCAACATTTTTTACTTAACATAATCATATATAATGGGAGGTCTAAGCAATTTGGCCCGAGCCTACCGCTTGCAATTTACTTTATAAGATACGTTTGGTCTAAGTCATGAGATGTTTGTATATATATTATAATAGTTACGAATATCTTACTAAATACAAATTGAGCCCTGGATTGAGCCTTGGATTGAGTTACCAAGCCGCGGCCATCGGACCAAGTTACCAAACTCACTAATCTCCAAGTGACCACAGCCCTGAGGAAAGCCGAGGACAAGACGGACTGGAAAAACATCATAAAGACCGTGGCCCAGACCCTGGACCAGAGTGGACCTTCAGTAATGAAGAAAACGACCGAGAGGAATAGAAGGGTCATCATTAATTTAGTTACCATCTTACGAACCTTACCTTTAGTGAAAAACTAGTGACGTCAGTGCGCGTTTCGAGGTCAGCCAGCGTATACCCGTTGCATCTTAAAGGTCCATAACGCTCTTTTATGTCCTCTGATGTTATGATTGCTTAACATCAGGTGTGTCTCCTGCTGGTTTGTCCCGTCTAACTATTAAAGAAAGGAATACAATTATAATTATCCTATGGGCGTCTGAACTTACACTTAAATGCAAGCAAAATCCAGGCTGAAATTATTATGCTCATTTTTGTTGTGATTCGAACCTCCGTCGTATACTACTATACCTGGAAGCCGTTGACTATGTATCCCGACAAAAAAATCTCACCCTAGTGGCAATCGTACCCGCGACTTCAGACCAGAGCATACACCATTATGCGTTATGTGAGTATATTTGAACCCGAGTTTCGAGTGAATCGAACCCGCGACCATGACATTAAGGCAGGTTCACTTTTTTATGTTACTAAGTTGTCAAGCTAGCTTACGACCCGCCTGATGGTACCTATATGAGCGTCGTGAGTTTTCGTAGCCTATGAGCACTTGCGACACCATTCACGCGTTGCCAATTTCGAGATATTAGTTCTCAAATCTCCTTTGCCCATAAATTCTACTAGCTATAATGCACCGTGTCCAAACACAGCTTTGGGGTAGAATATCATTGCGGTGGTACCTACCTAGCCGACCTCTTGCAATAAAAGGCATATCAGTAGACGCTACCTCTTCACACTACTATCTTTGAAAAGTTTGATAATATTTTTCTATTATAATAATCGCTACCTCTCATGGCTTGGATCGCTCGTTAAAGATACAAATCTAATATCGGGGAATCTTTTTGTGTACGAAACTTATTGTTAACGTTATATCATATTGTAGCTGTTTGTATGTTTGTCCTTCACTATTGTCTATTATTCTGAGTGCGATTTATGAGTTTTGAACATTATTATTTTATTGTACGGCCGTAATAGCTTATTTCGGTACTAAGTTTCCTGTACTTTTGCGCAGTTATTTTTTGTTGTTTGTAGATTTGAGGTAAATTGTTCGAATCTCTTCTATTCTCTTCTAAACTCAATCTTCACAGATTCATTTGAAAGTTTAGCAGGTTTGATTATTATGAAAGAGAAACGAACAGACATTTATGTATAAATAAAATTTATCAGGCTCCCCAGCGCCATCCCCTACTGGCGGTGTTGGATGGAGACCTCTCGTTGGCGAGGGTTTTAGGGGCCATGCTTCTTAAAGAGGAGTCCTGGCCTCCTTCTAGAACGTCATCTCGCTGAATGAGACCGCGGACAGGGTTCGTAAATCGATGCCACCGCGGACCGATATGAGACGCTCATAGCCGGGTGCGCTCACTGATCGGTGAACGATCGGTGGGTAAAGCAACTTTACCCGTGGTCAGTCACTAGATGGGTGATCGCATAGTGGTATTTCAACTGAGCGTCTCCGTGCTTCGGAGGGCACGTAAAAGTCGGTCCCGGCTGTTATCATTTGACAGCAGTCGAAAAGTCCAGGTTGGTCACTAACCATTCGATAAGAAGAAGAAGACCGCAGACCCGAAGGCAACCTAAGGATGTTTGATTCCACACGAGGGTTGTTTTTTGTCACCGCGGTGACGCTGTCAAAGCCAACCGGGCCATAATGAACCCAACCGGGACATAATTTAATGAAGTCATGCGAAGTAATCTGTGCTCAGTTGGCACAACAGAAAGCCATTAACATAAGAATT
This sequence comes from Hestina assimilis, assembly GCA_023373885.1. Taxonomy (NCBI): domain Eukaryota; kingdom Metazoa; phylum Arthropoda; class Insecta; order Lepidoptera; family Nymphalidae; genus Hestina; species Hestina assimilis. The sequence goes on along the minus strand of CM041767.1, from coordinate 3,231,411 downwards.
TAATTGAATTAATGAAGTCAGGATTAAAAGTAAAATTAAGTGTATTTTTTGTTGTGAGCTCGCGACATCGTTATTTATGCAATTAATGAGATAATGTCTAAATAGTATCCTGCCTTTTAAACTTTTAGGAAGAAGATCTAAATTCCATTGTTTTACAAATTTTCAAGGCTTTTACAACAATGGGTCAGTAAATTATTTACTACATAACAGCTTGGTGACCTCATTGTACAAAAAATGTATGACTCAAATTATATATAGTTTTAAACATATTATTAAAATACCTCAGCTATATAAACTTTGAATCTAATATGATCGGTCTGTCTTTCCACGTGTTTGTTCCGGCTAAGTTCCGAAACAGCGGAACTGATTTAACTAGCAGATAGCTAATTTTATAATGAGAATTTAGGTTATTTTTATTTTACAAGAATAATTAAGGTATCGCGCTATACAAAAACTCTTTAGACCTCGTAAGCGAAGCCACGGATACAGGTATGCTTTCATAAAATTCTCTCTGTCACTGATCGTGAAGAGATGGATGAGTCAAGTAGGCTTAGGCGTTGTCAGTCTCCATAAAATAGGTTACTGGTGCTAGGCCTTTTATTGCAAGAGGCCGGCTAGGTGGGTACCATCGCAGATATCCTACCGCAAAGCTGTGTTTCGGTTTGAACGGCATTGCAGCTAGTGATATTACTGGCTAAAGGAGATTTAAATACCAAAGTGACAACTACTAATGAATGGTGTTGCAAGCACTCCTTTAATATATTTTCTATAATTTTATCAGAAATGATCGATTTATTAATAAATTGAATGAGCGGACAAAAAATATGTGCCTTTTTGTATGAATGTCGCTTAAATATGCTTGTTAAGTTAATCGTTTCCTCTGAAATTGCTCGAGCAATTTTCATAGAACACATCAAGGTTTTTAAATTGGGGATCTTTCTGCTTTAGTTTTTGATCATGTTGTTTCTTGATGATTGTACCCCATCGCCCATTATTGTGGTCACCATTGCAATCAGTCACACTGGTGGTAGGTCTTTTGTTGCAAGTTGCGGCTAGGCAGGTACCTCCTCAGTGTCAAATATTCTACCGAAAAGCAGTAGTGTCTTTGGCATTAGTGTGTTTCGGTTTGAAGGATACTATAGGCTAGTGAAATTACTCGGCAAAGGCTTAAGAATCAATATCTCGTGGTAGGCAACGCGAGAGTGACTCTTTCCTTCTGCAAGATCGCATCACGGCTTAGGTTCAAATTAGTGTATACCTTGAGGACACAACGCCTTTGGAATAAAACAGTCACTCCGGGCTTTTCAGTGATTATAATGATTATGTGAAAAAGTTAACGGTGGTAGAATCTGACTTTCAATAAATAAATGTTATGGCTTTTATGTTCAATAAAAATATTTTTAATTTGATTCGATTTAATAGGGCGTCATCGGGAATGGATAAAACGCTCCAAGCATATTCTATTCCATCGATTCGCCCAACGGTGTATAATTGTTTATTTTTGCGGAAGACGGCTACCCGGAAACGATAGAAAAACGATTGTTCTGATAATAACTGAGTTGAGGCATTAATTACTTCTTGATCTTTGACGACCTGAATCTCTAACTCTCGGTTTTTCGTACGTTAATCAAATTCATCTCAACTTAACATACCAGATATAGAACGCTCATTGGTTATAGATAACCGATGATCAACAGGCAACCAATTAGCGTTTTTCATTTGCTATGGTAAGTTGACATGAGTTTGATCATCGTACGAGAAACCGTCGTAAGACAATGAAATAATAGTTTGAAACCATAAGTTATTCAATAACAAAGTTATTACTCGATTCGACGTACAGATTTGACGAACATGACTTTACGCTAGTAGAACCATACCTCTCTCAGCAGCAGCAATGGCGGCTCGATCGGGGAAGAACTTCCCTCTCACAGAAAATCGGCGTGAAGTAATTGTACTGTTGCCTTTCGTGCGATCAGCAAGAGCTTTGGAGGCCCCCTCTAATTTTCCCTTCTCATTCCTTCCTTTTTGTGATACTTTAAGTATCGCGAGCGTTCATAGGTTGCGTCGACTGCTTACCATCAGGCGGACCATATGCTTGGTTGCCAGCCGTCATAAAAAAAGTAAAAAAACGGCTAAGTGCGAGTCGACTAATCACAAAGTTGTCATTATTTTTTTATTTATTTAGATTTCATTGGAATGAAAATTTTATTTTATTTTATCAGATAAGCCTCTTGCCCGTTTTCCCCCTCTGATATATAAAAAAAATTAGCACTTTTTAAAGTTATTTGAGAAGTATATAAATTCATAACTTTTTAATTATAAAGTATATTTTTGTATTATATTACTCACATTCAATGAGTAAGTGCTACAATGGTAGGATATATTAGGTTTTTGCATTATAAATTCTGTATTTGAGACAATAGCACGGGCGTCGAAGTTATCAGATGTAATCTTTTGCGTGAGAAACTTGTGGATTTAAATATTTCAATTTTAATTTAATTTAATTTTAAAATATGTCAGTGATACAAACAAAGACGAAAATTTTATATCTGAATCTATGTCATTATTTAATTTTCATGATCATCGTGATGCAGCTGTAGTGAACCTGCTTTAAAATCTGACGGTCACGGGTTAAAGTCTCACTTTGAGCAGATGTTTGTATTGATCATACAAAGATGGTTTGGGAATTCATTGTGCTTGTGTGTATGGATATTACTATCCTATGGGTCGTTGAGTGAATCGCGTATAATTATTTATTATTCATTTATTACGTAACTGAAAGATACATTTGTTTTTGTAACTGACATGCTTCTTCCTGAGGCTAAATGAAATAAGTTTAAAAATTTTGTTCATTATACCGGAGCTTTTCTTAAGTAGATCAAAAATGTAAATTGTTTCTTGGTCAAATAAGGATAATGGATTGGTTCGTGTAAATTTTTTTGATATATGTATTCTGTCTCGAGGTCCAGAAATACATATACAACATAACAAACCCCATTCTCACATTTGTATGGTCCATAAAAATGTTACAAATGAGAATGGAGCTTGCATCCACCGCATTAAGAGCAGTTTCGCTACTAAGTAACTACGGTTCTATGGAGATATTGTTTAGATGAGCCGTGATATTTTCGGCATGAATGGGATGACTTGACCTCGAAAATCTTTACAATATATCGACGTTGATTAGAAGTAACTGTACTGTTGCATTTTGTTCGTGAAAACGTCTAAAGCCCAAAGTCGCCTCTTCCTCAAAGTCACTTCTGTTGCCTCACCTTATCCCATTTCTTCTATTCTATACTCTATATCTTCTATTCTATACTCTCTAACGTCTTGGTTATAATCGACGGTCACCATTTACCAACAGGTGGGGACTACCATCATAATATATAACTCACGATAGTTTTAGTAATTTAAGAATTATCGTGAGACATTATTAAACTTATGTAAAATTTTACGGCTCAAACTCACGTTCAATCGGTTTAACTACCGATTAGTTTCGAAATCATCGGAGGTCCTTCATCAGGGTGAGTGGGCTATGTTCGGTCGGTACTTAAACGTGAGTTTGAGCCGTTTAAATTTTACATTAAATATATTTTTCTTATCCACACTATTCTATCTGGTATATGGCACTTGCATATAAGCCTATGTCCAACAATGCCACCGTTCAGTCGACTTGTTACGCGCCGTAACCTCTGACCTACATTCTGTTGGCAAATTTTTTAATCTGCGAAAATTTAAAAAAAAAATTAAAAATGTTTTGGCGCGATTTTGTTTAAGAGAAAAATTTTAGATTTCATGAAATAATGAATTATTTTAATTGTAGTGTATTTTGGACTGAAAAATTAAATAACTTTTGTTTCTTTGGGAAGTTCTTCGTTAATTTTTTATAGAAATTTTAATTTGTGTTTTGAAACGGATAATGAGAGTGTTGTGTAAAAATGAGGTTTTGTGCTGTGATATTGTGCCTGTCTGTGCGTTTTGTTATTGGTTCGAGGGTTATACTTGTGGAGAATGCACCAAGTATGTAAATTTATTTGAATTTAATAATTTTTTACTTGTCAGTATAAGATGCTTGTAGCCAGGCGTTCTTCCGGTCGATAGACGATAAATGAGTTAAAGAATTTTAGGTTTTAGTTTATAGATCAGTAACTGAACATTGGTATGTAACTGAATTTTATAAATTAATAAGTTAATAATTTTGATGATAAATAAAAATTATTACATTTGATGATAGTCGATAAGTCAACTCAGAGGACTACTCTTCTGAAAATAGATTGGATTCTCCCACGATAAGGAGGTCCCAGATTAGAGAGGTCACAAAAACTTACAAAAAGCGAGTTCCCTAATATTTGCAACCCTCTTAGGGTTACATCATTAACTTATTTAATAAATTAACTAAGAATTGGTAAACTGTACTTCATTGTTGAAATCATGTTCTACTAACGCACCACAAAAATCTTTTCTTATTTTTTTTTAAAGGCGACTTATTTTTATTGTTTGATGATTACATGTTTGCCATTTCCGAACCGATTCCAATCATAGTTTTTTGTTGAAACGTAACCTAAATCTATCTTGGTGGTCCCATTTAAATTGTACGATTATCAATTGATCAAAAACTCTAGATTTTTTTTTCGAAAAACTTATACAAACTACCTTCTGCTAGCGGCTTCGTCCCCGTGAATAACGATTTTATTACAAACTTTGAACCCCCATTTCAACCCTTTAGGGATGGAATTTTATAAAATATTAAAACACATGTTTCTTTATCGTCGTGTTCGTTTTCTTGGCAAAGGAGATTTATGAACCAATATTTCTAGGTTGGCAAAACGTGAGTGACACCTACTAATTATTGGTGTTGTAAGCGCTTTTAGGCTACGATAATCGCTTACCATTGTAGGCCGTATGCTTGCTTGCCATCTTAGTACCATAAAAAAAACTTGTAAAGATTGTCGGTAATGGATGATAAACCTACTGATAACTCAATTTCGTGTGATAACGCGGTAGAGAAGATTGAAAAATAATCATGTATAATCAACGTGGTTCCTCTTCATCCTAGCATTACTCTTAGTTTTTACCGAGGGTCTGCATATACTGTACTGTTTCGACGGGTTAATAGTTTTTATACAAAGCCATTGCCATCTGATCTCCGATACCCAAAGACCGAATCAGTAACTCAATGAATAAGAGCAAATTACCTAACAAGAATTAACAACCGGGACCGACAGCTTCACGTGCTCTCCGAGGCTCGGTGGGGTGACCCACAAGGACAAACGCCCAGAGACAAACAGATACTTATAACCAGCACGCCACAACGGTCGTAATCAATATGTGATTCATATTTAAATATCCTTTACAGTAAAAAAAAACGAAGCTCGGTCACACGCTATTATTAATAATAGTTAATTTTTATATCAAAGTCAGTAGGTCATAATCCTTATCTTAGTAAATCTAATGCTTTACTCATTATAGTCAAGAATCAAGGTCGGTTTTTGTGAGCATTAAGTCATCACAGAAATCATCACTAAACAGCATATGACTCATACTTATATTTCACGGTAGTAGAACCATGCTTCTCACAGCACAAAACGGGCCGGCTCGAGCGGGGAAGTACTACCCTCTCACAGAAAATCGGCGTAAAGTAACAGTATCCTTAGGTACTGTTGTGTTTCGTACGATGAGTGAGAGCACCGGAGGCCCAATCTCCCACCCCATCTGTTTTGTTTGGTGGCAACGCGCTTGTGGTTCTTCAAGTATCGCAAGCGTTCATAGGTTTTGATGACTGTCATGAAACAAAAAAAAAAATAAATAAATAAACGCCTACACACTCAACGCCTACACACTCATTAGAATAATTATATCCTGTGTCGGGGTCCGGAAACATTCACAATGACAAGGACAAACACAACCAGACCGGAAAACATGCCTGTGCGATTAATACAAACATCTGCTCCGAGCGGGAATCGAACCCGCAACCGTCGAGGCTTAAGGCAGACTCGCTACCCACAACGCCACAACGGTGTCAAAAAATACATATTTCTATATAAGATACCCGTAACTTTTTCTGCGTCACTTTCTTGTCTGCTACGCTTTCACGACTTAACTACTCAACTGATCATGTTTTAAATAAAAATTATATAATTAAATTTTGTATAAACGTTGTCAGGGTACAGAAAAAACTTTTTTGACGACGTTGTGGCGCAACGGTAGCGAAACTGTCTTAAGCGCCGCAGGTAGTGGGTTTGATTCTCGCTCGGAGCAGCTGTTTGTATTGACCATACAGGCATGTTTTCCGGTCTGGGTGTGTTTGTCTTTGTTAATGTGTAGGTATCCGGACCCCCGACACAGGATATAACTATTAGACTTATGGTACCTTTCATTCAGGAAAATTACTATTCCCGAAGGTGAAAAAAGAGAAGTAAGGAGCGTTATAAATCGTACTCTTTTTAACGAATCTTCAAGTCGATATTCTTTGGGGGTTAAAAACTTGACACCGTTGTGGCGTTTGGTTAGCGAATCTGCCTTTATTCTCGACGGTTGTGGATACGATTCCCGCTCGAACAGATGTTTGTATTGATCTTACTAATGTCTGTTTCGGTCTGGGCGTTTCTCCTTGTGGTCTCCCAACCGTGCCTCTGACCTCTTACCCAATGAGTTACTGGTTCACCCTTAAGATTCTGTATGTCATATGGCCATCGCTCTGTGTAAAAACTAGTAACTTGTTAAATCCGGACAAGAGTAATAAGCAGACCCTGGGTAAACTACTCGTATGGTACTGGGAATAATAATAAGAAGAAGATTCTTTGGGGGTAACACTTGCTTGATCGAGCCTGTTCATGCCAAACATTGAAGCTCTACTACCACTACTTGACCGGTTTCGGGATGTGACGACCCCATCGCCCGCTGTTGAAATAACCTCTGTCACAGCAGAGATTATTCCACCAGTGCAATCAGTCACACTGGTGGTAGGTATCTTGTTGCAAGAGGCCGGCTAGGTAGGTACCACCGCAGTGTCAAATATTCTGCCGGCAAATAGTAGTGCTTAGGCCTGTGTTCCGGTTTGAAGTGCACTGTACGCTAGTGAAATTACTGGGCGAACGAGATTTAAGAACTAATATCTCGAGGTTGGCAACGCGTGAGTGGCACCTTCTAATGGTCCTGCAAGCGCTCATAGGCTACGGCAAGCACTTACCATCAGGTGGGCCGTATGCTAGTTTGCCAACTTTTAACATAAAAAAACCACTAATGTTTGAGATAGAATAAAAGCCTTTTCTTTTATTTCTTACAGCATGCTTCAGACGTGTACTCGCCGGTAAGAGAGCTCTCCGCAGCCATGTCCGGAGAGTTGTGGACTGCGAGACTTTAGAGGATTGTAGACGGGAATGCGCCATGGAGAGACGGTTTCATTGTGAGAGCTTTAACTATAGGTACGTATTATTCTCTATTTATCTTTATAAACTTGAACACACACATACACATTTTTTCTTGGATATTCCCACAAAAATGTTATAATCAAGATATTCACTTCCTAATATACATTTTTAATAACATTTAGGTGTAGCAAAACTCATAAGTCTCAGTCCGAACACGAGAAATATTCTTAAAAAGAGGTTCGATATTTTATCTACGTTAAACATTTCTACGTCATTGGATTTAATTCTATACTATAGTATATAGCAAAGATTCATACTAAAGAATGTAGATGTTTGTAATGTTCAAATGTCAATCTGTTTAAGTCAAGGTGTTTATCCTTGTGGGTCTCTGTCGACGTGTCTCAGAGTCCGGAGAGGACGTAGAGCTGTCGGTCCCCTTGTTATCACATAACATCTTCACTAGTGGTAGGTCTTTTATTGCAAGAGGCCGGCTAGGTAGGTAACACCGCAATGTCAAATATTCTGCCGCCAAATAGTAGTGCTTAGGCATTACTGTGTTCCGGTTTGAAGGGCACTGTACGCTAGTGAAATTACTGGGTGGACGAGATTTAAGAACTAATATCTCGAAGTTGGCAACGAATGAGTGGCACATACTAATGGTGCTGCAAGCGCTCATAGGCTACGGCAACCACTTACTATCAGGTGGGCCGTATGCTTGCTTGCCAACTTCTAACATAAAATAAATAATAATAATAATCGTTAACCCTTGAGACGTAATTTGCTATTATCAAATGATGGTTGGACTGGTTCGCCTTTAGGGATGTAGAGCTTCGCTGTGGTCGTCATTGTTATTTGCGCAAGCGACCCCATGATGTGCCATGATGGTACTATGATGAACAGGGTTCCGCTGAGTTATAGTGGGTATTGCCGCTTGACTAATAGGTAGCCGAATCCCACAGTACCTAGTGTACTTGACGAGTACACTACGTACAGTGGTGTGCGTGAATGCATTTTTTTTCATGTTACAAGTTGGCAAACAAGCATACGGCCCACCTGATGGTAAATGGTCGCCGTAGCCTATGAACGCTTGCAGCAGTAAGTATTAGTTCTTAAATCTCCTCTGCCCAGTAATTTCACTTGCGTACAAGTAATGCCTAAGCACTACTATTTGGCGGCAGAATATTTGACACTGCGGTAGTACCTACCTAGCCGGCTTCTTGCAACAATCTTTGCTATGTGAGGTTATCCCAACGGTGGGCGATGGGGTCGTCATATCCTGACGTCGGGAAGAGCGATTTTCATTAATTTCTCAGCGAATGCAAAAAAAAATGACAATCGCTCTGTGTAAAAACTAGTAACCTGTCAAATCAGGATAAGAGTATTAGCACTCTGGGTAAATACTGGGAATAATGCTAGGCAGTATACATATAGTAGTATTATCTTTATATATATAACTTTACTGTACGTGTGTATGTCACTAAACTCCTCCTAAAAGGCTGGACCGATTTTGATGATTTTTTTATCTGTATTTCTGTGGATTTGAGAATGGTTTAGATTAACAATTGGACCCACTGTCGCCACGCGTTGCTATCGGGTCTCACTTTTTTTTCATTTTCGTGGCAGGACAACGTTAACCGGGCCCGCTAGTAGTATATAATATTATGTACTACTAGAACATAAAAAAGTGTATCAAACAATCTGTCAGTAACATGACATGTTATTCTATTATTCTCTCACGTTAATTTTCGCACAATTGTTACAGTTCCTACTTTAGTAATGTTGTAATATTTTAAGAATTCACTTCTATGATTCTTAAAATAGTATAAAGCAATGCGTTTGGCATTCTCAATAATAATTCTACAATAAACTAATCCAGTTGCTCCTTTATATAGCAGTATGGAAGACCGGGCTTTGCTCTGTAATTTTTTTTGGTAAATCATGTTTTTTTTGGAAAGTAATACTTCTTATCACAAAATAAGGCACTTTAAAAAATCTCTGATATATCTATATCGGATAAAACAACATTTCCTAGAAATGATTCCTAGCTAGATCGATTTATCGCCCCAGAAACCCTCCATACTGAAGTTCATCAAAATCTTTGGAACCGTTCCCGAGATTCGACTATCTATATAAAAATACCTATATATAAAAGAGTTGTCGTTTAAAGTTATTAGATATTATCTGAAACAGACGGCCCTAATAATTATTGCAAGGCACCACACCAGGTGTAACTGCTTGCTTTCATACACTCGCATACATAAAGATTTCCTACAAAAATGCGAAGGTAAAGACAATCTTGACACCGTTGTGGCGTTGTGGGTAGCGAGTCTGCCTTTAGTCTCGACGGTTGCGGGTTCGATTCCCGCTCGAGCAGATATTTGTTAAAAATTTATGTCTCGGTCTGGGCTTTTGTCCGTGTGGGTTTCCCCACCGTGCCTCGCAATGATGAGCACGTTAAGCTAGTCGGTTCCGGTTATTATCAATTAACATCTGATAATAATCGTTAACTCTTGATAAGTAAATTGCTCTTATCCAATGAGTTACTGGTTCGCCCTTAGGGTTGCGGAGGTCAGATGGCAATCGCTCCGTGTAAAAACTAGTAACCTGTTAAATCCGGATAAGAGTAATAAGCAGATTCTGGGTGCATAAAATACCAGGAATAATGCTAGGATGAAGAAGGTATAAGTCTTGAAATGATTTCCAACAAAAATGCGAAAGAGAAGAACGAATTACATTCGACCACAGAAATAAAAAAATAACTTACGACATTTGTTCAAAATTTTCAAACGCGTTTTTCTCGAAAATACACATGGTTTGTAAAGTAAACCCCTAAACCTGAGTGTGAGCCGTTTAGATTTTACATTAGAAGGGCCGACTCCACACCATTAACGCAAGAGTCGCGGGTTCGATCCTGACCCCCTTAGGCTGTTATCGTACCCGTTGGCCTATATAATAAAAAAAAATTATACTATTATAAAACAACACTAAAAATTATCTTTTGTGTCGGTACACACAAAAACAACATCCAGGCCGAAAGAAACAAACAAATTAATCTAGGGTCCGACCTAAACTGAGCAATTTCGTAGTTAGTACCGTGATATCCTATTAGCATCGCTTTATTTTTTTATGGAGAAATTAATGTTGTTGTTGTTGTTGTTGTTACTAACGTATTGACCACTGGGTTTTTGATTTATAAATCTACGTTGGCCACAAATCTGCGGGCTTACCATTCACTCTTATTGCGATTCAAATGACGATCAAAAATTGAGCTTCGTCGCTATTTCGCAACATGACATATATATTTGTACGTCATGCTCATATAGAATCAGAATGTCAGAAGTCATTGAAATCGGAACAAGAGTTAATGGTAAGCTCCCTGAACTATATTGCATCGCAATAGACTTGTTTCAATCTAGGTGCTGTCTTTGTTAATCTTCTCACCGTACCGAAAAAAGTACCTTAAGCTGTCGGCCCGTCTTGTTACCACAAAACATATGATAATAATTGTAAACAATTATTTTTACACCTAAATAGGAACAACCTAACGTACATACCAAACATCACTTTTAACTAAAAGATAAACCCTTCAAATCATATTGACCTCGAGTAGAAATCAGCAGAAACCATCAGCATTGTATGGTTACCTTCAGTTAGTACAGGGACGTATTTTGCAGGAAGAGAATTATGACATGAGAATTATTTGTGTGTATAATTTATAATTGGTAATTGTTTTACGTGATTAATACATTGTATGATCTTAAAATTGATATTTAACAAAATGGCTGTGTAGTTAATTTCGTCACGCAATTTATTTAATGATTCCGACGTTAATAATTGATTGGACGTTGTGATGATTGTTACTCAGTTACGCATAAACAGCCGAACGGATTTTGATGAAATTTGGCCATGATATAGAATCTTACCTGCATTAAGACGTAGGATTTTTTTTTTATGTTAAAAGTTGGCAAACCAGCTTACGGCCCACCTGATGGTAAGTGGTTGCCGTAGCCTATGAGCGCTTGCAGCACCATTAGTAGGTGCCACTCACGCATTGCCAACCTCGAGATATTGGTTCTTAAATCTCGTCTGCCCAGTAATTTCACTAGCGTACAGTGCCCTTCAAACCGGAACACAGTAATGCCTAAGCATTACTATTTGGCGGCAGAATATTTGACACTGCGGTGGTACCTACCTAGCCGGCCTCTTGCAACAAAAGACCTACCACCAGTGTGACTGCACTGGTGGAATAATCTCTGCTGTGACAGAGGTTATCCCAACAGGATACTTTTATCCTGGAAAAATACGTATGAAATTGAAATGTGGTATAAATGTCTTATGGAGCATTATATTATAAATGATTCATTTCTCTCGGAGCCAATTTTTAGGTCACCGTGGACAAAGTGGCGGGTAGATGCTAGTAGTGACTAAAATATTTTTTTATTAGGTGGGTTTTATTAAGTGGTAATATTTAACAAATTATGATTATGATTTCAAAACTAAAACAAAAGCCGCTTTTGCATTATAAGATTTTACACTATTTTCATAAATATGTAAATAATCTTATTTTTTCTTAAATATTATTTTTCTACAAAAAATCTACACCAATTTGTTATATAAAAAGAAACGAATTCGACTTTCCGAATCCGACCCTGGCCAATAATAATTTACATAAAGATACATCTCCCATGTAACGTAATGGTGACCCGGATAGTAAACTGCACACACACACACAAAACATAATTGGGCCATACTCAAGGTTGTTGTGAATGAAGTTATTTGTAAATGATAATATCGTTTAAAAGACTTTTTATACCACCAAGGTGACAAAAATGTAAGATCCGCGTAAGCAGTTACTAAAGTCTACAAATGCTACCAATGTAATATCACAAATAATATGTTGCCAACCTAACTTAGGAAGAGGAGAAGGAGGAGAAGGAAGGGAACAGAGAGGGTAGAAATTTAAGGCCGTGTTGAGCCTCATTCAATTAAATGAAATAACTTCAAGTCAATACTGTACAATTCTGCATGACGTCAGTACTGCTCAAGCCAAGTCGCGCCCAATCATGTTTAAAACAGCAAGACTCTTCGAAGCATATGCGATGAGCAACCATATGCGAGTAGCAAGCATGCATATAGTCTAAACGGTCACGGGTTCGATTCCGTTTAGGGCGGATATTCGTATCTTACAATTAATATCTGCCTTGGCCTGGGTGTTTGTCATTGTGGGTCTCCCCATCGTGCCTCGGAGAGTACGTTAAGCTGTCGGTCCCGGTTATTATTATAACATTTGATAATAATCATTAGCTCTTGATAATCCAGTCCAGTGAGTTTCTGGTTCCCCCTTAGGGTTGCAGGAGTCAGATGACGCTTTGGTTAAAAAGCTAGTAACCAATCAAATCCGGAGATTAATAAACAGACCCTGGGCAAAATACCGGGATAAATGCTAGGAAGGAGAATATAATCCGATGAACTGTTAATTTTTAATGTTACTAAGTTGGCAAGCATGTATCAGGATCAGAAAATTGTTGAAATTTTTATTATAATTTTTTTCAATTATTTTGTAAAAATAACGATCATGATGCTTATTACATAAGCGCCCATAGCCCATATGCTTTTCTCATAAAGGAAATTATAGGGTTATTTTGTACTAGATTTAAAGAATTTGTAAACTTCTTTAATGAACGTACATTTACAGTCCGTCGCTGCTATCCAATGTTTCTTTTAGGCTAAGATCTTTACGATTCACAAGACAGTTGTGAGAACCCTGACATTGGCAGTGCGCTCTCAACCGTGAGAATTGCGATAGGCTTATCTCCGTAGAAAGAGAAAGAAGATGGATAAAAACCGCGGGCCAATATTTTACGTATTCGATGTGTGCGTAATGGCAAATTAGCTAAATAATTGACAAATGCACCTATATAATTGACAGTCTGTCCGGGTATAAAACATGCCAACATTGACATTTAGGAAATATAAAAAATAAGTTGCCAAACCTATATATCTATTTCTTTTACTCGTATTAGTGCTCCGAGCAACAGACTAAGATAGCAATATCTCCTTTGAAATAACGTTACAAGATGGTATGGCTCCGTTCATGAGATTCATAGTCTAAGTTTATCCCTGTGACCTCACACCCTTCACACCCACGAGGGAATAAAATAAGCAAAAGTCTTAACTTAATATTATCGCGCTTTCACGCCAAAACTAATGAACCGATTTAAATGAAATTTGCTACACAGATAGTCTAGAGCCTGAGAAAGGACATAGGTTACTGTTTAATGCGAATAAAGGATTGAAAAGGGGTATAAAAAGCTGTATGAATGTATCATTTTTATAGCTAGAATCTTGAAACTTAATTTTTAAGGTTGTTGATTCGATCTTGCTCAGTAACAAAAACTGAGATTTAGATGCAATTGAAGTGAAAGATAGATTGTTACCTGGATTAAAGCATAGGCTACTTTTTATGCCGCAAAAATATAAGATTTCCGTGGAATTACCAAAAAACGATTTTTGGCATAGATTGTCTTTGGAGAGTTTTTGTCGCGAAAATGAACTTGAAGAAGGTAAAATAGGTTGTTAAAGTTTATATGTGAAACCACATATTTCTCTTTCTACAAAGAGGCCTCGTAAAAAATCGCATTCACGCGGGCGTAGCCGAGGGCAAAGCTAGTCATTAGTAATTTACACACTCAACGACAAAGGCTAGTTTTATCAAAATATGCAAAAGGCTGGCTAGGTACCACCGCAGATGTAAATAATCTACCGCAAAGCAGTAGTGTCTTTGGCATTACTGTCTGGTTTAAAGGGCACTGTAAGCTAGTATAATTACTGGGCAAAAGAGATTTAAGAATCGTTACCTCGAAGTTGGCAACGCGTTAGTGGCACCTACTAATAATGTTGCAAGTGCTCATAGGCTACGGCAACCGCTTACCATCAGGTGGGCCGTATGCTTGCTTGCCAACTTGGAATAAAAAAAAATGGTGGCTAAACAAATTACCCACATTTCAAATCCCAGGACTGTTTAGTGTCAAATTAGGTTTGTTACCACAATATTTTTTTTTTTCGTTACAGACTGGATCCTGCTTTCAGAGGTAAAGGGCTATGCGAACTGATGACAAAACCCATAGAAGCGTTTGATCTACGTCAAGATTTTGTAGAAGATAAGGACTACGATTTCTATGAACTAGATCGAAATAGCCTAGAACCTTATTGTCCTGAAACCTTAAGAGGTCCAAGCCTTTTACACTCTGGGTATCTATCATCTAAACCAGCGAAATTACCAGGAGATGAGACCAAATGGAACGATAGAATGGACTGGTCTGAAGGTTATAAAAGCCATAACAGGTTTTACGATGAAAGAAAAACTCAGAGCTATAACAGACATTATGAAGACCAATATTTTGTACCCTACAAGATAGGTAAGTTGTGTGCATAAAGTTCTAGTCGGCTTAAGTTTAAATAATATTATGTAAAAATGATTTTATGATTATTTTTAGTATTGTGATTGCATTTCATTCATTTATAGTTATTGGTTAAGGAAGCTTGCGGTAATAAATATTTTTTTGTGTGTTTATGTTGTTTTCTTTGTCTTTTCCTTTATATGTACAAAATTGGAATAATCTAAATGACAGGTAATTGCTTGAATTAACGCTGAAGATTTGTCTTTAGCGCCTATCAAAAATTTATAGCAAATACGATAACAGTCGTATTGCTGTGATGAATTACAACTCTCAAACATTAACGTTTTATTGAAAATGAAATAAAATATAACAATGAAGCCATTTCATTTCAATGATTTTTCTTATTCTTTATAAGAAGGTAGTAAGAACTAAACTAAAATAAACCCAATTAATGAAGATTTTCTTAATTATGTATAAAATTATGGGGTCACAAAGCTTGCAGCTCGATCGAATGTAAGTTATCGTAACGCTAAGCAACAACAATAGGGTTATCGAATTTGCCGATCTAAGGAATATAGGAGGAGATAGTAAGAGGGAAAGGAATGGATATACAAGTTGGGAGTTTAGACCTCTGACATTCACACCCGTCTAATGAAATGTGACAATACCTTGTATTATGTAAGGGGTTTTCAACGAATGACGTTGTCAAGGCCACGGGAGCCTTATAATTGTATTAAGCATTCCGATAAAAATGTAAGCGGGTTTTACTTTCTTGGTCAAGATGGCCATTCATCTCTAAAACCGCAACGTTTTCACTTATCGACTTCAACTTCTGTAAAAACTTATAACAAAAAAGTTAAAATTTTAAAATTAATATCAAAATAAAAATCTATATTTACAGGTGTAATTAAAACTGACGATGATAAAGAGAATTTCGGTAAATATGGTGGTAGCTATGGTGGATATGATTATTATAAAGACAGAAATGATTATCACAAATCAATCAATCACTGGAGACTATCTGATGAAACTAAACACAATCAATACCATGGCGTCAAACACTACAACGAAGATAAAGACTTTGATTACTATAGTCTCAGAAAGAACAGCGGCTATGAAGATTATGGCTATGGCTATGAATCCTGGAAGAGAGGCAGATGGAACAGTTCTGGAAGTTTCTGGAAAGATTTTAGCGGAAGTTCGAAACACTATCATGATAAGCCAAGTTATTTTGGATCAGAAGGCAGAAGCGATGATTCAACTAAAGGTTTGTGTTGTATAGATAATACAGATTAATATTATCTACAATTTCTTTGTTACCTAGCGTCTGATGAATTTCCAGCCTTTCTCCCACTAACAAAATAGCCAAACCATCATACAGACTGTCTGATGGAATGGAGTTATCGTAGTCTATGTTCAGAATCAACACCAGAAGCATCGTTTCGCTTTAGTAGCAGCCTAGCTTAGTGGAGAGTGCCATATGTACTCTTTGCGAGAACTATGTATGTTCCCGAACAAAATTGCCTATTATTGTTGGCTTGTACTACTAATAAACCTTTTTAATTTTAGTGACATCATTAGGAATTGTAACGAATTCTTTACCTAATTAATTTTACCAACCAAAAAAATTTAAACCTTACCTACCTTTCTTCTTCTTCTAATTTTCTTCGAGATTCTCAATATAGTATATGTATTTCGTAATCAACTCAGTTCAACCTTTCTAGATTGTTCGTCCCGTCGTAGTTCAGGTATGTCATTAGGATCTGGTGCTATCAGACGATCGCTCCTCGCCCATACAGTGGTTGAATGTGAAGCAGCTTGCTTCAATGAAAGGGAATTTAAATGCGTCTCTTACAGTTACAGGTGAGATATACGAATTTTATTCTATTGTATTTTATCCATCAGTACTGCATGTACAAATTATGTAGTATGCAAATTTTGCAATACAAGTATGCAACTTTTTTATGTTATTAAGTTGGCAAGCAACCATACGGCCTATCGGTACGCGGCTTACAAAGCATATGAGCGTGTGCAACACCATTAGTAGGTGCCACTCACGTGTTGCCAACCTCGAGATATTGGCTCTTAAATCTCCTGTGCCCAATAATTTCACTAGCCTACCATGACCTTAAAACCGGAAGATAGTAATGCCAATAACACTACCGGTTTGATCTTTCGCGTTTTTAGCCTGAATTTTGCAACAAAAGACCTACCAGTGTATAATATTGTATGTGCAATCACCTCAAAATGCTAAAAGTCAATAAAATATGTAGTTGCCGTTTCTGAAAGCTGAAAGAACTTTTATTATATTTTTAAATGAAATTCGTTTTTCCAAAATATTTTTCAGATATTCAAGTCCTCCAGGGTCAGACAATTGTTTCCTCAGCGAACGTCCATATCGTGGCTTGGAGATGTCAGCAGACAGTGACTCGGATGTCTACGCTATGCCTTTACACCAAGACTGCCTCACAATTAGCACAAAGCCTTGGGTTGAAAGTGGTATGAAAAAATATTTTGATAATGTTTAGTTGAATTGACTTTTCTAATGTTATAAATGTGAAAGTTTTTATAGATATTTGTTACTCATTCACACAAAAACTACTAAACGGATTTGGGTGACATTTTTAACATTGATAGTTCATAACCTAGATTAACACACAGGAACTTTTTATCTCGGAAAAATGTTAGGTTCCCGTGGGATTATCAGAAAACGTATTGTAGGGTGTATCCATATGGAAATATATTTGGATATTACTCAGCCAGATGGTTTATTACGCAACACTATTCACGTGGGTGGAAGGGTGAAATACTGGTACAGAAAATTATATACAAGTTTTGTAATAAAATTGTATAAAAATCACTGTCGGCAAATGAGTTTAGTGCATTAGTGAAAGTCATGTATGACAATTTTCAGGCCGGTTTAATACAAGAGAGTCATAAAAATGTTTACTTCCTTACTTAATATTATGAATACGAAAGTAACTCTGTCTGCCTGTCGAACTATTGAACCAATTGAAATGAAATTTGGTATACAGATAGTCTACAGCCTGAGAAAGGACATAGGCTACTTTTTAATACGAAAAAAACGTTGTTAGGGGTTGAAAAGGGGGGATGAAAATTTGTATGGAAGTATCGTAATTTTTAGAGCTAGAAGCTTGAAACCTATTTTTATAGGCGGTTGATCGGATATAAATAAATATGACATTAAAATTTTTGCCCTCAAGGATCTAAAATGACAACAGATAACGAGGGTTATTCAAGCGGTCGGAATTACATTTTACAAAAGATATCGATTATTACACTACATTTGTTAACAATAAAATTTATCAAAGAATTTCTTTTTTATTATCTGGTCTACATATTTTTTCTTGTTAGAATGTTTCTGGCACGTGAGATCCGAATCGGCTTTGAATGGTAAGGCCATAAGAGCAGCTTTAACTGTGACTGGTCTTGGCGCTTGTGAGGCTGAATGTATTAGAGCTCACAGCTTCTTCTGTAGAGGATTTAGTTTCAGGTGATCGTCATTTATTTTTTCTCTTACAGAATTATTTAATGATTTTTTTTTCGTTCGTTGCGGATCACAGGTATCCTAGTTGGGGTAGATGTTTCTATTGGTCATACTCGTATAGACATACGTACCATACGACATGTTTGGTTGGTTGTGATTGTGTTTGTGTGTTTCTACACTCCCAATAATATTGCTGTCCAAATGGGACAATGGAAAAGCGCTGTTTTTTGTCTTTTCCGATCATCATCAGTTTAGGTTACATTGTAATAACTAAAATTTGGTTCACTTAAAATTGATTACAAAACCTTTTTTTGGCATTACTAATATTCCTATCCCCCTCCAAATAAGCTCGAAGCTTGCGCTAGGAGTGGGTACGACAATAGCCCAAGGGGTCAGGATCGAACCTGCGACTCTCGCGTTAACGGATCAAAGTCGGCCCTACTACCGTTGAGCTATTGAGGCTTCTTTTTGAAACCTTAGAAATTTAAATATTAAGCCAAGATCCGATTGAATAGAAAATCGTAATTAGAAGTCAGATATTGGAAGAAAAATTTTCAGAACAACATTTCTTTTGCTTTTTTACAGAAGTATTGATATTTACAGTCCTATCAACAAATCCTTTTCAGGTTTGATGCACCAACAATCGGTGATGATCTAGAGAATTGCCTTCTGACGTCATCACCACCAACTTCTCTAGATCTTGGCCATGGTCTACGACCAGGCAAACATGAACTGTATGCTAGAGGTAATTACGGACGAGGATGTGAACCAGCTCTTTATGATGATGTGAAAAGAACACCACGTAAGTCTTTTTGTTGATGCTGACACAGGTTCAATACCTTCTTCTTCTTCCTAGCATTATTCCCGGTATCTACCCAGGGTCTGCTTATTACTCTTATCCGGATTTGACAGGTTACTAGTTTTTACATGGAGCGATTGATCTGACTTCATCTCCCTTAAGGGTGAACCAGTAACTCATTGGATAAGAGCAATTTACTTATCGTGAATTAACGATTATTATCAGATGTTATAATATCAACCAGGACCGACAGCTTAACGTACTCTCCGAGGCATGGTGGGGAGACCTACAAGGACAAACGCCCAGACCAAAATAGATGTTAGAGGCTAAAGACTTTGCTACCAATACGCCACAACGGTGTTAGTCCTATATCCTTAAGTTTATATTATTGACTTGACATTTCTGATTTGTTTTATCTATACCAGTGTTATATATAATGTGTTGTTTTCAGAATGTTATCTTCAATATGATAGTAAAGCAAAGCTATCGGCAAGTGCTATACGAGGTAGCGCTCGCGCTGAAGACGAGCGAGCATGTGGCCAAGCTTGTACCGACGCGCCTTTTAGATGTCTTAGCTTTTCCTATAGGTAGGTTTTAAATGCTTAGATTTTTCTAGCTACGTTGTAGCTGATCACAGTTTTACACACTTGGTCTAATTATAAATCAAAACTATTCAAAGATCCACCCCAATAAACATATAAGTCGCTCTAGCCATTTAGAAAGAGTTCACGAAGATATAGAAGAGTTATGTATGTACCCACACGAATATCATTTCGAGAAAAACGCGTTTGAAAATTTTGAACAACTTACTTTATATAATTTTTTTATGTATTGGTCAAGTTTTTGGCAATTTCAGATTTATGTAAGTTATTTTACTTATTTTCACAAAAAATAAGTATACAAACTGCATATTTCGTATATAATATAACCCGAAACGTTTAACATATTACCTAAATTGCATGATTTAAAAATGGCTTTTTAGAAGTTTTAAAGCTAAAACCCTACAAATATTAAAGAAAAATGTTCTTCAGCCATTTACCAACACTTCTGCATATATAACTCAGTTTTTTCAATTTTGTGGATTGAAATGGTATTGCTTATTTGCGTCCATTTACTAGTGCACAAAGTCTAGTGCGCATGAAATTCAACGTACATTAATTCCATGGCACACTATCTAGCAAAATCAATAAAATAATAAGCTTTATTTAGTAAACAATGTTTAAAATATTTAAATTTCAAACGTGGCAGATTCAAACTGTCTGTGGAATTTTATTATAGAAGCGAATACATTGCCCCAAAAAGGACATATTCATTTAATGAAGCCGAAAACTTGGCGTTACAAGTTTATCTTTTCTTCTTGTGTTAAAGTAGTGTCTGTCGCTGTTCCTGTCAAACAAAACGTTATTTTTATGGATAGGATAGGATATTGTCAAGAATATACTGTTATAATTGTGTTTCGAAAATTCGTACAAATTGTCAGCTCTATACAAATTTCTAAACCGAACCTATTTTTAGGGTATTCGTCATGTCCGTCTGTCCGTCCGTCCGTATGTCACAGTCATTTTACTCGGACACTATTGACTCTATCTATATGAAATTTACTAAATAGGTGTATTCGTGGTGCGGCCACGATTTTGTAATAAAATCTTAAAATATATAAGAACTAAGGGTAGCAGTCCATACATGTAACTGACGATTGAAAAAAAAATTCAACGTATGGCAATGTGTGAGATATCTTTGGATAGGGCTTTCAAAATGATAACGAGGTTTGATTTTGGCTTTTTTCATTAAGCCAGTAGTTGTTGAGATATTAGCTCCTAAAGTCGTAAAAGTTGTGTCCCCCCTCTAACTTTTGAACTATGGGATTTAAAATTCTGGAAAAATTAGAGCTTGCAGAATACCGCACGAACTTTCATTCACATTTGGTTTGAAGAAGATAGGTCTATAAATTTAAGAAATATATAAGTTTTACCCATAACTTTGTTTTTCATATTACTTTTAATAATTACTATGATATTACTAACTTATTTTTGCGGTGAATTTATATTCATTATTATTTTTAAAGTCCTTAAGATTCTTCATAACCAAGCTGCGGAACCCTTTAGTTTCAACTGTGCGTGGTCCACAACGCACTTGACTGATAATTTTTTGATAGTTAAATTTGTTATTATAAAACCAAATTGCAGCACCAAAGCCCCAAAAGGCGCAGAGAATTGTCTCTTGTCCGAGATACGTTTATTTGATTTACAAAGAGGAACTGATTACGAACATTCTGATGACGACCTTTTATTTGCTTTCGATCTCTTCAATGGTCAGTGTTGGAGGAAAGTGCATGGGAAACAGGAATATGAGTAAGTTTTTAATTTACACTACTAAATCTAGAGGTTTTAAAGGCGTCGGGATGTGACGACCCCATCGCCCGCTGTTGGGATAACCTCTGTCACAACAGAGATTATCCTACCAGTGCAATCAGTCACACTGGTGGTAGGTCTTTTGTTGCTAGAGGCCGGCTAGGTAGGTACCACCGCAGTGTCCAATATTCTGCCGCCAAATAGTAGTGCTTAGGCATTACTGTGTTCCGGTTTGAAGGGCATTGTACGCTAGTGAAATTACTGGGCGAACGAGATTTAAGAACTAATATCTCGAGGTTGGCAACGCGCGAGTGGCACCTACTAATGGTGCTGCAAGCGCTCATAGGCTGCGGCAGCCACTTACCATCAGGTGGGCCGTATGCTTGTTTGCCAACTTCTAACATAAAAAAAAAGGTAAAATCTTGATATTAGGTTTAACAGTCATGTATATGAAGACAAACCTAACGCAAACAGAACCACGCAAATTTATTTATATTGATTTATTCATTCGTTCATTTATTCATCCATCCATCCATCCATCCACTCATTCATTCATTCATTCACCCATCCATCCATTTATTCATTCATTCATTTATTAAAAGCCAACAATATAAAATTATGACAATATTCATTTATAACAAGTACTTAACTATATCGCTGTATACACACTTAAAGGCTAAATCAACATCGAGATCGAAATACGTAAGCTAAGACAGTTCAAATTATATTTTTAATTGTAATACTTTTTGTATATTTTGATTTAGTGTACCAACATTAGAATTACCTCATCCCATAGAAGATTCTTATTCGAGTGCACCTTCAGGACCGGATCTACCACCACCTTCAGGTATTTATGGTTCTTTTATGTAATACTAGCGGCCCGCTCCGGCTTCGCACGGGTATAAAATATATAGCCTATGTCATTCACTGAAAAAATGATTAAAATCGATCCAGTAGTTTTGATTTATTCTGCGTGGCCCACACGCGTTAAATGTAATTATTTACGACATCACTTTAGAAACCTCGAAAATCAATTTTTTTTTCACTATTTAATGGATATTATTACACATATAAACCTTCTTCTTCAATCACTCTATCTATTAAAAAAAACGCTTCAAAATCCGTTGCGCAGTTTTAAATATTTAAGCATACATAGGGACAGAGAAAGCGGCTTTGTTTTATACTATGTAGTGATTCTATAAAGTCTTTAATATTATCATCTTATTTGGAACCTTATAAAAGGAGTAGTAGAGACGAACGAGAGAACGCTTGTGACACTTCAAGTATCGCTGGCGTTCATAGGCTGTGGGGACCGTATGCTTGTTTGCCAACCGTTATTAAATAAAAAAGCTTTATAAAATTAATACTACTACCACCATTAATTTCAATTATTTCTTTATTTAAAATTAATACAAGTACTAAAAGCTGGGCAAAGTTTTTCGGTTAAAAATTAGGATTGTCCTAAGACTCCCTCCTTAGTCTGACAAAACATAATTTTTTTGTCTAAAAATTATAAATTTCCATTTCAATTATTTTCGCTACTTGTAGGTACCTATTTATCCAGTTCTGGACCGAGTGGATCAGGCTATCCAGAACCACCAAAACCTTATCTGCCAGAAACTGGGCCAGGCTACCCACCACCCTATAAGCCAATTGGACCAATAAAGCCTCCCTTACACGACATTTACAAACCAGCTTATCTACCAGAAACTGGACCAAATTATGGTCGTCCTAGTGGACCTGGTATACCAAGTGGACCTAGTGGGCCAAGTGTACTAATTGGACCAAGTGGGCCAAGTGGGTCAAGTGGACCAAGTGGCCCAAGTGGGCCAAGTGGACCCGGCTACAAACCTGTCTATGATTACGATGAACCTAACCCAAGTTACCTAAGACCATACAGACCGGGCTATAAACCCATTGAACCAGAACGTAGACCTGCCTACTTACCTGGTCCAAATAGACCAATCAAACCATCCTATGGACCATCAAATAATCAAGGACAGAACATTGGATATAGACCAACAAAACCTGTAAGGCCAGAAAGCCATGACGATGAATCTTGTAAGTATAATGTTTGTGTATGTAAAAACTAGCGATGCCCTCGGCTCCACTCACGTTATATAGTTCTTAGATGATCCCACAAGAACCCAACATTTTTTTGGGATAAAGTCTATCCTATACGCTTATCCAGGTTCTTCTTCTTATTATCGAGTGGTTAGTGGCCAACCTAGTATCAGAGATGTTCAGGTCGTTTAGGCCTCTGGCTTGACTTATCGACTGTCATCAAATTGATAACAGACGGGGCCGACTTTTTACGTGTCCTCCGAAGCACGGAGACGCTCAATAGAAATACCACTACGCGATGACCCATCTAGTGACTGACCGCGCCTAAAGTTGCTTGACCCACCGGTCGTTTACCGATCAGTGATCGCACCAGGATATGAGCGTCTCAGTAATAAGCTATGTGTGTACCGAATTTCATCAATTCACCCAAATCTGTCGACTAGTTCTTGCGTGAAAGAGTAACAACCACCCATCTATCCATCCAAACTTTCACATTTATAATATTAGTTAGACAGTTAGATTAAACTACATGAAGTTTTTAGGCAAAATAAAGAATTCGGAGCTTTTTAGTTAAAAATAAATTTAGAGCTAATTCAAAAATATTTTCTTTTAAGTATTATAAGTTATTTTGATGCATCTATAAAATCAAATAAAGTTTTGTTTTCGATTGTTCAGTAAATGTTACTTCCATACACTTACGACTTAGTTATTTTAATATGTGTTTTTGTTTTCAGTGTCTTTGTCATGGCGTCACTACACCGTGTCAGGGTTCCCTTGTAGGAAGGGTACCTCGTGTGAGCAGAATGTCATAGCGGGACATTGGGCTTGTGAACCAGAAGCTGGAGAAATTGGTAAGTTTCACTCATACTCTTCGTTTCTTTTCTCTGTCTTAATTTTTAAAATTTTATAGTTGGGATCCATGATGTCATAAGAGCTCTGAAAACACGCCGTTTAAAAATTAGTGCTTAACGAACCTTAGCTTTAGTCACTGCGAAGAATAAGACGTATTTTAAGGTTATTTCTATGTTATCTTTATCTCTTCAGTAACAAAGACAAGCACTTCAATTTTCACCTGTCGTATAAGATAACATTACAAAAGTATGTTCTAAGTAGTTTTTTGTATTAGAGTCATGTTATTATCAAAATGATCTCGGCATGACCGGGGCAGTTCTTCAATTACACAGAACATGGACATGATTCTTTTGCATTTCGTTCAATAACTCCTTTCTCTTTCAAGAGTCTATAGGGTGCCGCTAACCATCAGGTTGGCAGTTTGTTTTTTTTTTTATGTTAGATGTTGGCAAACAAGCATACGGCCCGCCTGATGGTAAGTGGCTGCCGCGGCCTATGAGCGCTTGTAGCACCATTAGTAGATGCCACTCGCGCTTTGCCAACCTCGAGATATTAGTTCTTAAATCTCGTTCGCCCAGTAATTTCACTAGCGTACAGTGCCCTTCAAACCGGAACACAGTAATGCCTAAGCACTACTATTTGGCGGCAGAATATTGGACACTGCGGTGGTACCTACCTAGCCGGCCTCTTGCAACAAAAGACCTACCACCAGTTGTTTGCCACCCTTTAAAACCAAATCCACTCTTTTTCCGTTTTCACTTTCCTACACCTTTCCTTATGTCCAACATTTCACAGAGCAATGAACGATGACGCCCCTGGTGTTCTAGTATTCTGGTTGGTAACTGAGTTCCATCAATTTGTTTGTTTGCCACCTATAAAGGGTATATAAACTGCGTCAATATCATCTAATTATTGAATTAATGACAACGTATTTTTCATGTTTTAGGATCATGGGATTATTGTTGCGCTCCAACACACCGATGTGGTTATAGCGAAGGTTTCCGCAAGCCATGGTAAGACATTGAAACATCTTCTATATCTGATAAGAACAACTCTTCGCTTAGTATTCAAAATTTGACTCTAATCTTTATTAAAATTGGTTTAGTCTTGGACTTTTAATACTTTGTTTTTTACTCACTGACAGTTTTTTATGACTATAGAAAAATTTTAACTAAAGATAAGCTGGATTTAATGATTGCTTATTAAATATTTGTGTATAAATTTGTATACAATTTCCCAGAATTAAAATCAAGCAAGCCCTAAACAACAAATTAATAACATTATATAAACTAACTATAAAACAACATATAATATATTCAATACTTGTATTAAACACAGGTGCTACGTGGGCCCTTCCCAAGACCAATGGCGTCCATGTAGCGAGAAGTACTACCCTTACCACAGACACAAAGGACCACACCCGTCACTGGGTACTCAGGGATATAGAGGTTTGTATTGTAACTGTATTGAAAAAGGTAATCCGATTTTCCCAGCGTTGGGATGTGACGACCCCATCGCCGGCTGTTGGGATTACCTCTGTCACAGCAGAGATTATTCCACCAGCGCAGTCAGTCACACTGGTGGTAGGTCTTTTGTTGCAAGAGGCCGGCTAGGTAGGTAACACCGCAGTGTCAAATATCCTGCCGCCAAATAGTAGTGCTTAGGCATTACTGTGTTCCGGTTTGAAGGGGAAGTAGGCTACTGAAATTACTGGCAAAGGAGATTTAAGAAACAATATCTTGAGGTTGGCAACGCGTGAGTGGCACCTACTAATAGTGTGCGCATTCTTAGGCTACGACGACCACTTACCATCTGGTGGGCCGTATGCTTGTTTGCCAAATTGTAACATAACAAAAAAATAATAAGCTGCAAGTCGTAGTTATGACCATGTTGGGCTATCTAGAGTGATATCTATTCTACTATTATCAATGTGAATGTGTTACTGGTAGTAGGCCTTTTATTGAGTTCATCTGGGTACACTCTACCGCAGTCTCAGATTCTACCGCAAAGCAGTATTACGCTTTGCAATACTTTGTTTCGGCTTAAAGCTAGTGATATTATTGGTCAAAGGAGATTTAAGATCTCTCGATGGTAACGCGTGACTGACACCTACAAATATATGGTGTTGCAAGCGCTCATAGGCTACGACAACCGCTGACTATCAAGTTTATCTGCTGTCAGCTTAGTCGTATTAAAAAAAAACTAGTTTATTTCTTATACTTCCATGCCTAAATATTCAACCGATCGCATTATATTTCATCACACTCAGTTATCAGAAAAAAAGAAAAGGAGTATAGAGCACCTTTCGTCCGTAAAAAAGTCTTTCCTAGAGATAACAAACTTAAAATCAGATTGTCGTCCGACATAACAAAAGTGACCTCTGGAGATACATAATTTTGAGGGGTTCGCAATCGAAATCCTATTTCTAAATGTTAGTTATCAACGAATTAAAGTTTTCCATGAAGCCTCCCATGTTAAAACAACCACCATTAAAACCCCGACACACGTAATGTCTACCATTAAAAATCCGCATTAGGTATGCCTATCTAATAAATGCTGAATGGTACGCCATTTTGGAACACAGCACGGTGGTCAAACGTCAATTAAATGTATTTTTTATTTGCTTTCGTTTCTTTTTTTTACTTTTATTTTATTGTATTTGTACTCTGATGTGTTCTAAATAAACTTGTTATTTCTTTTCTTTCTTGATAAATTTGAATAATCACAAAATCGAGAAATTGAAATAATCACAAAATCGAAAAAATTTCCGCTTTAATTACAATGAAATTCATCATTTATAGAAGCAGTGCATCCCCGTCCAGATAAACCAATAGACAGACCATCACACACACAAGTAGAAAGAGACAGAGTATATCCTAAGCCATCTTACAATGCACAAGAAAGAGATAAACATCACGGAACATACTTATCAGAAGCGGATAGAAAATACTGGGATGATTTATACAAAAATGGTCCTCAAGCATTTTATGATAAATATGGAAATCCCTTACCAGGTATTACGTAGATTATTAATATTTGAGTACTGTATTTGGACGCAAATATTCAATACCATGTCAACCCACAAAATTGAAAAACTGAGTTATATATGCAGAAGTGTTGGTAAATGGCTGAAGAATATTTTTCTTTAATATTTGTAGGGTTTTAAGCTTTAAAACTTCTAAAAAGCCATTTTTAACTATGCAATTTATGTATGTTAAACGTTTTGGGTTATATTACATACGAAATATGCAGTTTGTATACTTATTTTTTGTGAAAATAAGTAAAATAACTTACATAAATCTGAAATTGCCAAAATCTTGACCAATACATAAAAAAATCATGTACCTAATTTTTAATTCTCTGCCCATACATATTTTTAATAAATTATTATTTTAGTAACCGATTTTTAATATCAATGTTATTAAAAAATATTTCTTACCTGCGAAACCGCTTGATAGATTTTGATGAAATTTTATATCTATATTTAGTAGGTCTGCGAATAGGTTGTTATCTTTTTTTATAATTAATTATTAATTAATATTCGCAATTTTTTATTTTTATTTTTTTATGATGTAGCATTAAAAATACATACAACCCAAAAATTTCACCTTTCAACAATCAATTCTTTTTTTAAATAGTAATGCAATCATTTTCACCGGCGTTACTTCGGTTCACAATTAGACTCAGTTAGGAGGCGCTGCTATCGGGTCCCGCTATTATGTTTTTTTTTTTATAAAACGTTTAACATTGCAACATTTTCAATATTTTCGTATATAATATTTTCTAGGCTACACTCGCGTGCCAACAGAAGAAGGTCCACATATTAAATACCAACGTAACCCACCACGACCTGGTTATTGGATACCTGTTTCTGGTTTGGATGAAGAACCAAGTACAACAGGACTTGGAGCTCCAAGGTACAGTTCAATATCTCTATATCTTCTTCTTCCTAGCATTATTCCCGGTATTATATCTACCCAGGGTCTGTTTATTACTCTTATCCGGATTTGACAGGTTACTAACTTTAACACAGAGCGATCGCCATCTGACCTCCACAACCCTAAGAGCGAACCAGTAATTCATTGGATAAGAGCAAATTACCAGTCAAGACTTAACCATCATTATCCGATGTTATGTGATAACAACTGAAACCGACAGCTTAAAGTGTTGCAGTGTACGTTGTGTACGTTGCGGGGATCCAGAAGGACAAACGCCCAGATGGAAAATGATATTTGTAAATGAATTAACAAACATCTGATCCGAACGGGATTCAAACCCGCAACCGTCGTGGCTTAAGACTCGCTACCAACTCGCCATAACGCCATAATAATCTCCCTCTCTCTATTTGATTTAAGAAATATTTATCTATCATCTTTGTCTCTGATATTATTATTCATTTTATTAGAAACAGATATATTTGATTTTGATAAATCATTAGCTCCTTTTCTAAAGAATTATTAATCATATATTTATTTATCATTATTAAATTTTAGATACTGGCCAGTAGCATACTTACATAAAGGTCCACCACCCAATATGACATACTTTAGATACAACGAAACAACAGAAAAATATAACCAACCCTCTCCATCTCAAAACCAACCCGATTTCAAAAGACCTGATCAAGACAAACCATTAAGTAATGATCTAGAAAGTAGAATAATAGAAAACAGTCCCAGAAATGAAAAACGTATAAATATAACAGATAATAATGAAGATATTTTCGAATTAACAATAGACAAAACAACAACTATAAAGCCCATTGAAAACGATACAAAAGTTGATAGTGTGACAGAAAGAGAAACTACAATAAACGAAACAGAACTATTCAATAAGACCGTAGAAAATGCAAACATAGAAGAAGATGACTATATAAAAGGAATTGATGGAAAATTAACCGATTTTAGTAATCCAATAGAAGTATTTGACATAGATGAGATTCAAGGACATAAACTACCGATTAGTAGAACTTTAGAAGCGGAAGAAAGACAGATAGAGGCAATAGGTAGACTTGTAGCTGCAAGACGTGGTGGAAAACTTATACTTGAAAAGAGATCACAAAAAGACTTTGAAACTAAAAACATCGCTTTAGATAAAGACTTTGTTGATTTCGACTTCGGTAATCGTTTTCCAACTTCAGAGAGGAGAGGTATAGTACGCAGAGTTTCTAAGGACGATATTGAAAAGGATAAATTTTTAAACGATAAAAGTTTAGAAGTTAGTGAAACCACATTCGTAAGACCGCCTAGAGTTCTAAGTACAACGGAAGGTGTTAAAAGAACAGTTCTAAATGGAAAGGTGTTTTATGATGCCACTATAAGAGATACAAGAGATTTATATTCTAATGCTACACGACGGGCAAAGAACCTTCGCTTAGAAGAAAATAGGGCTCCATCAGTTATACCCAATGGGAATAATAAAAAGAAAAATATCAGAACACGAAATACAAATCCAGTAAGACGTGTGAGGAGGGTATATAGAAAAAAGTATAATCCAGAGGAAGTGAGAAAGCGATTGTTGGAAAGAGAAAGAAATAAGAACGCCACAGACAGTATTAAGAGCTAATTCTGGATTTTAATAATAAGTGATATTTTTCATATCTAAAAGTAGTAGTTTTTTTACAATTTGAAAAGCACTGATTCTCAAACCTAATTTTTAAATATTTGAGGATCTTATTATAAATGTTTATAGAGTTAATGACCACCACCAACAACCACTAAATCTGAAAATTAAAGTTTCTGTCACCTAAGCTTCAAAACAATAAATGACAAAAAAGAATTATATACACGTAGTTATATTACATGATTATTTCTAGATATGATTTGTATCACAATTATACTATTATTAATAAAATAAGACGCTATAAATACGTACTTAGTTAAAGCTTCGTGGAAGTGATAGGTGCTAAATGTATTGTCAGTTTGACCCTAAAACTTTCACTTTTGGGTTAAATTGACGATGAACTATTTTTATATGTTAATTAAGATAACATGGAGAAATGATTTTATTAGCAGCATTTAGATCTTTGGTTAGTTTATGTTACCGTATTTTTCGTATAGATCAGTGTGTCTCAAACTTTTGTTTACACTTGCAGATATGTGTAATTCAACAAATCATACAAATTTAAATAGAATTAAAAAAAACCCACACTATTCATCCTTCCCAGTGACAATATCAATGTTGTCAGAAATCTTTTCTTTAATTTCTTTTTTTGTCTAAAAAGCAATCTTCATCTTTACTTGGTCTAAAAGGTTTGTCATTTTCAGTAGTAGTAGAGCCATGCTCCTCCCAGCAAAAATGGTTCGGTTCGACCGGGGAGTACTTCCCTTTGACAGAAAATCTGCGTAAAGTAATATTAAAATTAGTAGTATTTTGTTTCGTGGGATGAGTGAGAGCGCTGGAGTCACCACCCCTTCCCTCCCACCTCCTCAGTTCATTTTCTTTTTTACCTTCTCATAGCTTCCTATCCACCAGGTTGACAACGCGCGTGTAATACTTCAAGTATCATAAGCGTTCATGCATTGCGGACTGCTCACCATCAGGCGGATCGTATGCTTGTTTGACAACCGTCATAAAATAAAATAAAAACTTCCATTGCAATAAACACTATTTTTTACAACTGACGAATAACCTATACAACTGTAGACCTGGGGATCACAACTCATAGTTTGACAAACTCTGCTCTAGACGTCAATACTAGTGACAATATATATTTAAAAAGGTACTCATATTCAATAGCTTGCATTCCGTAGTTAGGTCATTATGGGGCACTACCGGTCTTCCTGATGACGAACTGAGCGGACGCAGGTCAGCAACTTAAGACTTATCTTTGAGACATGCAAAGACTGTCCCTATTTCACAGCGTTATAACAAAAATTATTAGAAAAAGGAGTTATAAGTTGACTACATGTTCTCACACAGGTTTGCTTGCTTATTTCATTACTGCCACTATTTTAAGATGTGATGGTTACTTCTTTATTAAAATATTTATATTATTATAAATGGGTAAATTGATAAGGTTTTATTTATAATGTATTAAGTGATATGTTACCAGAGAGCTTCCATAGATTTCTTGTAATAGCTTATGATTAATTAAATATATAGTATTGAGTAAGAAGCTTCTTTTAATTTTATAATCCTAATCATGATAGATTTGTAGACGGAACTGAAACAAGGTCTCTTACTATGGGCTCCATACATTTTTTTTAATGTGTGTTCCTGTTGGCCTTACAGGCCTTGACAGCGTCACCGGGCGGGACAAGGAGCAAAGTCACTCAAAGAGCTATGCTGGGAGTGTTTGTGAGTGAGCTCTATGAGTGATCGCATCGGCTATTCGCTGCAGAACCAAAGTAACCCTCCCTCTACAGCCCTCCGAATCACTAAGCTTAAGTGGCAGATTGGGGGTTACATTGTCCGTAGAAGCACCCTGGTTGCGGGTGGCGCAGGACTGTTCATTGTGGCACTCTTTATAGAAGGCCCACGTCCAGCAGTGGACGTCCTGCGGATTGTAAGATGAAACGTGATATAATATGATAACCGTTGCAGAGCAATGGAGGCAGAGTTAATACCTCTATGCGATCATTTAAAAACCGATGTTCGCGGATTCGATTCCCGCTCGCAGCAGATGTTTGTTATAAATATGTGTTTCCGTTTGAGCGTTTGTCTCCCCACCGCCCCGATTCGTGTCATAACATCTGATAATCACTGTTAACTCTTGATAGTAACACTGTTAACTGCTCTTATCCAATGAGTTACTGTTTTGCCTTTTGGGTTGCGGTGGTCAGATGACACTCACTCTGTGTATAAACGAGTAGCCTGTCAAATCCGGATAAGAGTATAAGAAGACCCTGGAGAAATAGCGGGAATGATGTTAGAAAGACGAATGCCACTATACGATCATCAATCCATAGACTCCTTAAACCTTCGATCAACAACACAACTTCTTTTTTCTCGTGAGGAATCTTCATTGATGCCTCTATATTGTGGGAGCAACAAGAGCCTTCATTGATCTCGTGGTGACTAAAATCCCACACTATTCTCCACCCACGGCGCCTTTGGTCGGAACTATGGGTGCGATTTCACATTCTTGATGACGTTGTGACGGAGCGGTAACGATAATGCCTTCAGCGCCACAGGTCGTGGATTCGATTCCCGCTCGGAGCAGATGTTTGTATTGACCATACAGGCATGTTTTTCGGCCTGGGTTTATTTGTTCTTGTCATTGTGAATATCAATATCCTAATGAGGCCGTTGAGTGTGTAGCGTTTATTTATAAATTTGAGCGTACCTGGCTACGAGCATTTCATGACAAATCATGTATTTAAAGGAAAAAAATCCCATAATTATGTCAAAAGAAAGGAAATAGAGACGTCGGTCTGTCGTTTCGTGTATATCACGATTGTCAACCTCATACATACAAGTTACCTCGCATGCTAACGAGGAAAGTAAACGACATGATGACTCAACTTTTGTCATCAGGGCTGTCACTAAACATATAATTAAACTCTGATTGAAATTTATAATAGTATATACTGCTAAAATAAAATAAAAAACAATCAAAAATGCTGTCCCTAAACCAGCAGATGGACAAGATCAAAAATATTTTATATTAATAATAGGCGTATAAGGGTGTTTTATTAAAGGAAATACATATGGTGCAATCAAATCTTAAATATTAAGATTATTTTGAAGAAAAAATAGTCTTTTTTAAGTTAGAGAGGTGAAATTGGCAAGAGAACAAATTATTTTAAGACCTCTGACCTTTAAGGAAAGAGTACTCTTTTGCCTTGAAGGTTATATATAAATAAGAAAGCTATATGATTGGATGTTTATTAAGTATAAGTGGACGCAAATAAGCAATACCATGTCCACCCACAAAATTGAAAAAACTGAGTTATATATGCAGAAATGTTGTTAAATGGCTTTTTCTTTAATATTTGTAGGGTTTTAACCTTTAAAACTTCTAAAAACGCCATTTTTTAATTATGCGATTTATGTATTATGTTAAACGTTTTGGGTTATATTATATACGAAGTATGCAGTTTGTATACTTATTTTTTGTGAAAATAAGTAAAATAACTTACATAAATCTGAAATTGCCAAAAACTTGACCAATACATAAAAATCATATAAAACAAGTTGTTCTAAATTTTCAAACGCGTTTCTCTCGAAATTACATTGGTATGGGTTGACATGGTATTGCTTATTTGCGTCCAAATAACAAAGAAATGCCTAAACGGATTGGGATAAAACATGTTTCTATGATTGTTTATTTCCTAGATTAGCAGATAGGTTTTTTTTCAGGTTGAAAAAAAAAGCATCTCTTAAATTTTTTTTAAAGGAAGAAATTTCCAATTTGTCTGAAATTACAAATTAAATTTAAAATGTTTTCACAATCATTAATTAATAATTAAAATTATAATGAAAACAAACGGTATTATTATTATTATATTTAAAATGGTTTATGTGGGGATCCTTACAATACGTATCAACTATAGAAGTTTAAAAGTTCTTCCAGCGTAGCAAATACATTAATTACCCTACTTTAAATAAAAATACATTAGAAAAAAAAACATGGTAGCCCTATAAAGTGACGCGACGCGTGAGTTCACGACTCCCAGTCGATTTGCATTGCCATACCTATTATATGCAGCAAACATTGCATTTCTCCTGAGAAAGTGACATTCTTAGAAAGCAGAAAAAGTACTAACGCTTCATTAACTATATTTAAACATACCTCTATAATTATGTAATAGTTTCAAACTGATAAGGAAAATTATAACGTGTCGTGAAACACTAGCGAAGTTCCTTCACTTCATTTCAGTTGCAATTCATACTGGTGGTAGATCTTTCGTTGCAAATGGCCAATTGGGTAGGTACCACCGCAGTGTCAGATATTCTACCGACAAGCAGGCACTGTAGGCTAGCGAAATTATTGAACAAAAGAAATTTACGAACCAATAACTCGAGGTTGGCAACACGTGGTTGGCACCTACTAATGGTGTTGCAATCACTCATACGCTGTGGTAACCGCTGACCATCATAATTGGACGCAAATAAGCAATACCATGTCAACCCACGCGAATGTCATTTCGAGAAAAACGCTTTTGAAAATTTTGAACAACTTGCTTTATATGATTTTTTTATGTATTGGTCAAGTTTTTGGCAATTTCAGATTTATGTAAGTTTTTACTTATTTTCACAAAAAATAAGTATGCAGACTGCATATTTCGTTTATAATATAACCCAAAAACGTTTAACATTACATATGACATTATATGGATTACGTATAACATTATATGGAGTTGGTTTTCTTATCAAAAATTATCTTAAGAAAAATATAGAAAATTTTGTTGCCACTTCAGAAAGAATAATAATGTTAAATATTCAACTTCCTGGTCAGAAACAACCTACCTCAATCATACAAGTGTATGCGCCTACTGATGTATCACCAATGGAAAGAAAAGATGCCTTCTATAATGATCTTAGCACAACAATAGCGAAAGCTCATAAAAATATTACAGTGATGGGCGACTTTAATAGCCAATTGGGTCAAAAGAAATCGGCAAACGAAAATGTTATAGGTGATTTCAGTACAGGGAGAAGAAATCAAAATGGACAGAGGCTGTTAAATTTTGCTTTGGAACATCATCTTTATATAATGAATACATTTTTTAGAAAAAAAAATAAAAGAAAATGGACGTGGATTTCACCTAACGGAATGTATAAAAACTAAATAGATTTTATTTTATCAAATCAACCTCAATACCAATCATAGGATGTTAAGAAGTAAATTATTTAATTATACATTGAAAAAATCGAGAAAAAATATTAAAGAAAGCAGAAGCTACATACCTAATGATCTTTCTGATAGCTCAACAAAGTTTTTGAGAACAGCACTACAAAAAATAAATACTGAAGAAATTCTACAAAACAAATACTTTAAAAGATATAAACAATAAAATTAGTGTAAAAAAAACAAGCGAGTAAAAGTACATGGATTCCAAATATAACAAACAAAAAATCAAACAAATTACTTACCAACAGAAACGATATTTTAAAATTAGCTACCTCATACTACAGAGAACTTTACAACAATAACGATACAAGTGAAGATTTCGATGTGGACCTATCAGTTAACAGTGATGATGAGGAGATCCCTATGTTGCTAGAAAGTGAGATAAAATGGGCAATAAAAACCAAAAAATGACAAATCTCCTGGCGAAGACAATATTAGTAATGAGCTTCTTAAAATTACTGCTTCGGAAACTATAAAAATATTTAATGACTTGTTTAACGAGATCATACAAAAAGAGGAAATACCAAAACAATGGACTACATCGACAATCATACTTATATTCAAGAAAGGAAACCGAAATGATATAAGCAATTACAGACCCATAAGTCTTACGTCTAATATTTATAAGATATTTTCTAAAATATTGCTCAATAGGATCCAAAAAACTCTAGACGAGAACCAACCACGGGAACAAGCCGGTTTCCGTAAATACTATGGAACAATAGACCATATACACACCATTAAGCAAATCATTGAAAAATGTAACGAATATGGAAAGAAATACTATTTAGCCTTCATAGATTTCAATAAAGCTTTTGATACCTTGAGACACAACTACATTTGGAAAGCCCTAAAAGATCAGGGGATACATAAAAAATATATAAGAATAATTAGAAATATCTATAAGAATACATCAGCTAAAGTAAGATTAGAAACTATAGGTGAAGAATTTAAGATAAAAAAGGTGTCAGGCAGGAGACCCACTGTCACCAAAACTATTTTCAGCAGTCCTGGAACTGATATTTAGAAAACTTGACTGGAATGCACATGGCTTAAACATTAACGGAATGCTACTGAACCACCTCAGATTTGCGGATGACATTATTCTTATTACAGATAATCCGAATAGTCTTCAACACATGCTACAACAATTATTAATAGAAAGTGGAAAAGCAGGCCTATCAATGAATACGGGAAAGACTAAATTAATGACCAACGATGAAAAAAGAACATTGTTAATTGACAACAACCCTATAGAGTATGTGGATGAATATATATACCTCGGACAAATAATATCTCCTAACAAACAGACAACAAAAGAAATTGAAAGAAGAATAGCAATCTCTTGGAAAAAATATTGGTCTATGAGAGAGATAATGAAAAATCCAAGTATTTCTATAAGATATAAGACAAAAGTATTTAACTCATGCATATTACCCAGCTTGATATACGGATGTCAAACATGGTCGCTGAATAAGGAACATATAAAATGCCTACAAACCTGTCAACATGGTATGGAGCGAAGCATGATAAATGTAAGGAGAAAAGATAAAATAAAATTAACTAAAATAAGAAATAAAACAAAAGTTGCTGATGTTACTTATACGATTAAAAAGCTTAAATGGAAATGGTCAGGTCACTTAATACGAGATAAGAAAGATAAATGGTCAAAAAACGTAACGGAATGGTATCCTAGAGACGGTAAGAGAAAGAGGGGTAGGCCAAGCAAAAGATGGGACGATGACGTCAAAGCTATAGCGGGAGTAACATGGAAGAGAAAGGCTTTAGATAGAAGTGTATGGTCAAGTCTAGAGGAGGCCTATGCTGAAAGGCGAGACGATCACAATGAAACCGAAATAATATAGATTAAGAAATAATTAACAATTAATTACTTGAAATTATTACTATAATTATATTCTTTCTTTATGATGAAAATATTGAATGAAAATTTTAATTATTTATTATGTGTAAATCTTGTTGAATTAATTTAAATTACTCATATTATTATTGATTATTTAATTATTATAGTAATGAATTGTTAATTGTTATTGTCAAAAATAATTAGTATTCAATGCATGTTGATTTAAATGTATTATTGTTTTAACTCTTAATTCTAAATATTATTATTTTATTATCTA
Source organism: Hestina assimilis (assembly GCA_023373885.1). Classification (NCBI taxonomy): domain Eukaryota; kingdom Metazoa; phylum Arthropoda; class Insecta; order Lepidoptera; family Nymphalidae; genus Hestina; species Hestina assimilis. Next base: position 3,194,131 of record CM041767.1, on the reverse strand, counting down.
ATTCCTAGGTACATCTATTAATTTTTTTATTTTCTTAGTAATTATGGTATCCAATTTAATGAAATTTAATTATTTATGATATTTAATGAATTTATGAATCTGACTAAAATAATCTTAATTATTAAATAATTGCAATACTGTATGATTAGTATGTAATAATCGTAACGATGAATATTTGTAATGCATGTTCAATCAAACATATTATTAATGCATGTTTTGATTTTTTAACTTATTAATTCAATTGTTACTATTTTTATTTTTTTGAGTTTATACCTTGTTAATACATGTCTAGTAAAAATACGTTAAGCACCATTTTTGTGAAATGAAATATGTGATCGTAAATAAAGGCTATTATTATTATTATTATATTTGATTTTTGCTTCTCCTCTTTATCGAGGGTCTTACAATCTCAAATGCGGGCTCTAGCCAAGCACTTGAGAGGTTTTATTCGATCGAGAAAGTTCCCGATGAAATAGTCGAGGATGTTAAGAATTTTCTCGTGATTCGACACGTATTTAGTATTGTTGCTTTCTGCAACGTAGAAAAGGTGAAGGGAGCAAGGTTTAATGTTTCCAAACTCTGCGCCAAGGTTTTAGGTACAATACCTGTTGATGATATAACTATTGGGATAATGTGAACTGTTTGCGCTCTCCATTGAGTTCTTAATTCTATTGCAAGGTCTTGGTATTTACTAAGTTTTTCGGCGATACTACTCTGGATATTATGTGAATTTGGGATAGCTACATCTATAAGGTATACAGTTTTATTTAGCTTATCATGAATTGTGATGTCGGGTCGATTGAAGTGGATGGTTTTGTCAGTAATTATTTATTATTATTATTTATTTATTATTATTATTATTATTGGTCAAGTTTTTGGCAATTTCAGATTTATGTAAGTTTTTTACTTATTTTCACAAAAAATAAGTATGCAGACTGCATATTTCGTTTATAATATAACCCAAAAACGTTTAACATAATACATAAATTGCATGATTAAAAATGGCTTTTTAGAAGTTTTAAAGTTTAAAACCCTACAAATATTAAAGAAAAATTTTCTTTAGCCATTTACCAACACTTTTGCATATATAACTCAGTTTTTTCAATTTTGTGGGTTGACATGGTATTGCTTTTTTGCGTCCAATTATAATAACATTTCAAAAAAATATATCCCACATATAAATATTTTCTGCAACATAAGTCGGTGCCATATGTGGCGATGGTTTAGCATATTTTTCTTTCTTTTTAATTTTCAAGTCAGTATTTTTTTATATATCGAATATCTCATTCATTCACCACAAATAAATATGATATCGTCTCGCTCTTATGGTTTTATTATTATCTATTGTTGGTGGTTGAAAGCGAATGCCTCTCTGGGGTCAATTTCACTACACATCTCCCGTGGCGATGCTTTCACCGTCTAGTATTACGAGATATAGAAAAGCGGTTATTTGAGCATGACAGGAAGTGAATAGGAAAATTTGCTTGACGATTTACCGGCTTGAACTTGGTCTAGTTTTGTTAAGAGGATGTAACATTTACCTGCATCTTTAAAGTGAAACTTTTACTATATCGCCTTGAGACGCTCATAGCCGAGTGCACCCGCTGATCGGTAAACGATCGGTAGGTTAAGCAACTTTAGGCGCAGTCAGTCACTAGGTGGGTGATCGCATAGTGGTATTTCAACCGAGCGTCTCTGTGCTTCGGAGGGCACGTAAAAGTCGGTCCCGGCTGTTGACAATTAGACAACAGTCGATAAGTCAAGTCAGAGGCCTACGGGCGACCTGAACAACTCTGACACTAGGTTGACCACTAACCAATCGATAATAAGACGAAGAAGATGATAAGAGGACTATATCGCCTAAAATTTTTTGTTTGTCTTTAGCATGTCGGATTATAGACAGCCGTGAAGACTTCGTTTATTTTAATTTTTATTTTACTTTTTACTATTTTTATGTGATAAACTATCTCATAACCTTGAGATCTTCTTCGATGCTTGCCCTTGGTCTTTTTCCTTGGGGCTTCCACTTACTCACAATCTTAGGTCCTGGTCTTTTATCCTATCAACGAGTCCTGACAAAAAGGCAGGCTTTAGAGAAACAAAACTGATTCAAGGATGGGAAAAATAAATACTTTCACAACAGAAGTCGTTGCTAAGTAAGACATAGGTGCATAAAATACCACAAAATGGTTTATTTAAAAGGTCCATGGTTTGGAGGTTGAGTCTTATCAGCTTAATAATAGCTGAGAAGTCCATTAAAACCTTTTGGCCAATGTTATTGTTGAACATAAGACCATGTGTTCTAGTCTGGTTGTGTTTGTGCTTTTCGTTGTGTGTTACCGGATCCCCAACACAGGATATTACTATCCTAATGGGGGCCATTGTGTATAGTTTATTTATTAAAAAAAGAACGCTAAGTTGAGAAGGTATTTTCTACGGAAGTTGACGCTCCTTATGCCTCATTCGATTACGACCGTGGACAAGTCATATAAAAACGCTTTCTCTCAAATGTTAACGTAATATTTTCAGCTTTCGTTTTCATAAAAACGTGATGTAAAATGTATGGACACGCAAACTATAAAAGATTTTGTTCAGTTAATTTAATAAATTGACGTGTTTTCTTATTCAGAGCAGAACACTACAATTGAGGAAAAATAAAAGAGTTGTATAAACTAAATAAAAAAAACTAACTGAAAACTTAAACTTTGATTATATATAGTTTTCTTAACTAAACTAAACTAAATTTATTTGCCTTACAAAATTGAGATTGCATATCGTTACATTTCCTTGTAGTTTCATGCCTTAAATGGTGTTACCTCTCAGATGTGATGGGAATAAATTCCCAAAACTGATATTCCGAGAACACAAGGGTTGCTGAACACATTTTTAGCGTAACGTCAACGTGAGCGGCAGTGGGGTTGCGCCCTTATAGATTTTTTTTTTAAATAATAAATGCTGCACACTCAACGGCTCCCATTAGGGTAGTGATATCTTGTGGAAATACATACTGGGACAAAGACAAATACATCCAGACTGGAAAATATGCTTGCGTGGTACACAAGTACACACACTTGGTACACAACATATTATGCTTCGAGCGAGATTCGAACTCGCGACCTGTGGCGTTTAAGGTAGGTTCGCTACCGCTGCGCCACAACGACGTCGCCACAAATTGTGTGGTGCATAAAGATGGTTGCTGTCGCTGTTAAGAGACTTTTAAAAATGTTGACTTATGAAAGCGATCTCATTTATTTCAATTGGAACGAATTTCCAATGGCATAAATTAACTATACACAAACATTTAAAACAAATAAAATGGAAGTGTCTGTTAGTAATTCCAAATTAACAGCTTTTATCTTTACCAATATCAAAGCTGAAGAGTTTGTATGTTTGAACGCGCTAACCTCTGGAACTACAAGTTGGATTTCAAAAAATCTTTTTGCATTTGATAGCATATTTCTTGAGGAATGCTGACACCGTTGTAGCGTTGTGGGTAGCGAGTCTGCCTTTAGTCTCGACGATTGCGGGTTTGATTCCCGCTCGGGCAGATGTTTGGTAAAATTTCTGTTTCGATCTGACCGTTTGTCCGTGTGGGTCTCCCCACCGTGCCTCGGAGAGCACGTTAAGCTGTTGGTCTCGGTTGTTATCTCATAACATCTAATAATAATCGTTGTTGATAAGTAAATTGCTCTTATACAATCAGTTACCGATTCGGCCTTAGGGTTGCGGAGGTCAGATGGCAATCGCTCCGTGTAAAAACTAGTAACCTGTCAAATCCGGATAAGAGTAATAAGCAGACCCTGGGGAAATAAGATATGGGAATAATGCTAGGACGAGGACGATTTCTTGAGGAAGGCTATAGACTATATAAAATCACGATACAATATATAGAAGCCGAGCTTTAATAAAGAAAGCGCGGGCGATGCGATACGGTGAGTTGGTGGCACAGCCATACAATAATAAAGCAGAATCGTTCGTTTGTTTGTTTTAACTAACTAATAACTATATAGACAACGCGAGCAAGAGAGAAATTCGGGTCACTTGTAGTGCGATTTAGTCGAAATCGTCACGTAACAAAATGCTGTATGCTATGTATGCATTACGCATACATGTGTATCGAGCGTACTTCGAGAAAAGTAGCACAAGATCAAGTAAGTTCGCAATTCTATCTCTCTCTCTGCCCCTGTCTCTTGATTTCATTTTGAATTACATTTGGGATTGCAGAAAACGTAGGTAACTTAGTTTCTGAAGGGGTCCCAAGACCACACAATTTTTTTTATTATAAAATTGAACAAATAATTATTGATTCCCGCTCGGAGCATAAGTTTGTATTGACCATACAAGCCTGTTTTTCAGGTTTGAGTGTGTTTGTTATTGTCATTGTGTATGTTTCCGGACCCCCGACACAGGATATAACTATCCTAATGGGGGCCGTTGAGTGTGTATCGTTTATTTTGAAAGTTTATTTATTTTAAAAGTTGTTTGTATCAAAGAATACTCTTCTGTATTCAAGTTACAATATAAATAAAATAAAAATCGAGTTCAAAGTTCATTGAACCGTCCATCGAAAGTATTTTAACGATAAACTTTATAACGTACAAATAATACTTTTACCCGCGGATTATTGGGAAAGTTGCCTTTCGCTATTCACGCGGTGAATTCGATACGCGTTTATGGAAATCGTATTAAATTTGTACTAGGATTTTAGCGAGACTTATTTGCTTATACAGTGGCTCCGCTGGCGTGGTGTACCGATTTTTCGTTAGTGCACGGAACTCTGATTCTTGTAAGTCCCGTCAAAATCGGTCCAGCTGTTTCAGACATTTAAATGTTGTAGCGCAGCGGTAGCTAAACATATTTTGCGGTCTGGTTGTGTTTGTCCTTGTCACTGTATGTTTCCGGACTGGGGGCTGGGGGCCGTTGAGTTGTGTAGCATTTATTTATTAAATAAGGTGGGTAGTATGCTTGTTGCCAATTTAATTAAATGAAAAGGCTAACTGGAGCGAGGCCAGGTATATGAAACAATAATATTGATTCTTAACAAACTCATTCCTACACATCTTCGTATATGGAAATGCAGCATAACAGGTGAGAATCGGCTTAAAGTAATAGTATCAGTAGGACTCTTTTAAAAATTTCAATGTTGTTCATATCAATGCACAAAGCATTCCGGCTCACTATCCTGATATGCTTGCATCATTTGAGTCCCAAAATATTCATGCCATACTGGTTTCTGAATCCTGGCTTAAACCCTGCTTGCCCTCGACATCTTATTCTCTGCCAGGCTTTCGTTTAATCCGCAACGATCGCATCAACAAAGGAGGTGGTGGAGTAGCTATTTACCTTAGGTCCCACATTCCCTTCAATATAGTAAACTCATCCGCTCAACCACCTCCTGCTGATGCAGCAGAACATTTACTCGTTGAAGTTATTTTATCCAATACAAAAGTCCTTCTCGGTGTTTTTTATAACCCTTCCCTTCTCAACAATTATTTCGATTCTTTTGAGCAAACATTAGAGAATTTTATTGTAAATTATGAGCATTCTATTATTATGGGCGACTTCAATACGTGCTTATTGAAAGGTGACTATCGCAGTAGAAGGCTGCTGACCTCGGTCGAAGCCTGCAATCTACACATATTGCCTCTCAAAGCTACCCATAATTTCCCCAACTGTGTCCCTTCTTTACTTGATTTAATAATGGTTTCTTCTTTAAACTCCGTATCTAATTTCGGTCAGTGCTCAGCTGATGCCTTCTCATACCATGACCTTATCTATCTCTCTTATAAAGTTCGCCCACCTAAAGCAAAGTCGAGAATACTTCTGCAGCGTAATTTTGCTGGGATGGATCACAACCGCCTCTGTGATGACGCTCGCAACATTGATTGGTCTGCTGTTACAGCAGCGACCGCAATTAATGTGAAAGTTGAAATTTTTAACTCCTTGTTAACTCAATTGTATGACACACATGCACCTATAAGACCAGTAAAAATGAAACATCTTCCTTCGCCTTGGTTAACTGATGACTTAAAATCTTTGATTAAGAAGAAAAATTATGCAAAATCAAAATATAAAGCTGATTCATCTGAGGTTAACCGCAATAAGTATATTAAATTACGTAATCGCTGCAATACACTGTGTAGAGATGCACAACGACGCCACATTCACAAATCAGTCGAAAACGGCGACACAACTAAAACTTGGAAATTTCTTAAATCTCTTGGAGTTGGTAAAACGTCCTACAGATCTCCTTCAGGCAATATAGATATTGAACTTTTAAATAAACATTTTTCTTCTGTCAACCTTATGGCTGGAACAGATAAAACATCTACTATTCAAAATCTTTCTTTACTTTCAACTCCCAAACATCCACCGTTTATGATTAAACATTTTACTGAGCGTGATGTTAAAAAGATCGTGTTATCAATCACGTCAAATGCCGTCGGTACCGATAACATTAGCCGTAATATGATAGTTCCTATACTTGAAATAATCCTTCCTGTGTTAACACATATCCTTAATCACTCCATCATATCCCGTGAATTCCCTGATGCATGGAAACATGCTCAAATAACTCCTCTACCTAAAAAGCCAAATGCCTCCTTATATTCCGAGTTTCGCCCAATCTCGATCCTGCCATTTCTTTCTAAAGCCCTCGAGAAACTCGTGCATCATCAACTTACCATATTCCTAAACCAATTTAACATCCTTAATTCCTATCAATCTGGTTTCCGTTCAGGTCATAGCACAGTAACGGCTCTTGTGAAAGTTACTGACGACATTCGACGAGGTATGGATAATAAGCACCTAACAGTCTTAACTTTATTAGATTTCAGCAATGCTTTCAATACTGTTGACTTTGATATACTGTTGGGTTTGCTACGGTCTATTAACATATCTCCGGCAGTAATTGAGTGGTTTCAAAGTTATCTTGAGGGACGCCGGCAGCGCATTCGTATTGATGAGCTTGTCTCTTCGTGGAGTGACGTGAAAGCTGGAGTGCCTCAAGGAGGCGTGTTGTCACCTTTGCTCTTTTCACTATTTATTAACTCTATGACTCTCAATATTACTTCTCTCTATCACATGTATGCAGACGATATCCAAATTTATTACCAGTCAACTCTTGAAAATCTGGCTTCTGCAGTTTCTGTAGTCAATAGTGATCTGACCGAAATCTGTAGTTGGAGTAGGTCCCACGGTCTAATAATTAATCCATCCAAATCACAGACTATCATCATTGGCAGCCAAAACCTGATATCAAGAGTTGATTGGAACGTAATTCCTCCTATTATGGTCAATGGAGTCGTAATACCATATAGCTCACATGCTAAAAATCTTGGTGTTTACCTTGATAACACTTTGTCATGGAGTTATCATATCAAGGAGTTAAGTAAGAAAATCTTTACATCTTTTACATCATTGCGACGTTTGCGTTATTTTCTTCCTATCCCCACCAAGATTATGTTAGCACAATCTCTTCTCCTATCTATTCTCGACTATGCGGATGCAAGCTATCTTAATTTATCCGAAGACCAATTAAATAAACTTGAGCGTCTTCAAAATATTGCAATTCGATTCATATTTGACTTACGTAAATATGATCACGTCTCAGAATTTCGATCAAAACTCAAGTGGTTACCAATCCGTTTTCGCCGAAACCTGCATGTGCTTTGTCTTCTGTACTGTGTTCTTTTCGATGTTAATACTCCTACTTATCTTAAGGAGAGATTCATATTCCTTGGATCTCCTAGCAAGGTGTTAAGGTCTAGCGATAACCTAACTCTGAAACTGCCTGTCCACAATACCAAATTTTACAAAAACTCCTTTACTGTGCAGGCAGCGAAGATGTGGAACGCTTTGCCAATCAATATTAGAAAGGCTCCTAGTATAGCCTCCTTTAAATTCCTTGTTAAGGAGTTTTACCTTGCTAAGGAGCATTAGTTTGACGACGTAAATTAAATTAAAATGACATATGTATGTTATGTATGTTTATGTATGTATATATATATATATTTATATATGTATAACTATATTATATTATTATTATTATTGAATAGAATATATCTATTATGTAAATATTGTATATATTTATTTATTTTTACATATTTTATATAATATAATCTTTTGTATTAGAGATCTATTTAATATATTTATGTGTACAAAGAAGCACCACCTACCCTCTCTTTACTCATTTCTCCTAAATCCGAGGTTGTCTGGGAGAAATCGCTAATTAGCGATAAGACCGCCTACATGTACATTTATTTATAGTTTTTAAGTACTTGAATGTAACTCGCTTTTAGTGGTGTACAATAAAGACTATTCTATCTATCTATCTATCTACTGTTGTATTTCATTTTTTTTTTATGTTAGAAGTTGGCAAACAAGCATACGGCCCACCTGATGGTAAGTGGATGCCGTAGCCTATGAGCGCTTGCAGCACCATTAGTAGGTGTCACTCACGCGTTGCCAACCTCGAGATATTAGTTCTTAAATCTCGTTCGCCCAGTAATTTCACTAGCGTACAATGTCCTTCAAACCGGAACACAGTAGTGCCTAAGCACTACTATTTGGCGGCAGAATATTGGACACTGCGGTGGTACCTACCTAGCCGGCCTTTTGCAACAAAAGAACTACCACCAGTGTGACTGATTGCACTGGTGGAATAATCTCTGTTGTGACAGAGGTTATCCCAACAGCGGGATGGGGTCGTCACATCCCGACGCCTTTAAATGCGTTTCATGCGATGAGCCGGAGGCCTATTCTCCCACCCCCATCTGTTTCCTTCCTTTTTCTCCTTCTTATTCTTTGGACTGGCAATACGCATGTGATACCTTTAGAGTCACAAGCGTTCATAGGTTACGTGCTATCAGGCGGACCGTATGCTTGTTTGCCAACCGTAATGAAATAAAAAAAAAACTGATTAGTGCCACGTTGTTAAAGTACCTATGGTATGTGACTGTGTAGGACCACAGTTTGACCCCAAACTATATCCGAAGTTTCCGTAACAATCTAGCCCACGGACGTGTTCCGAATGATGTTATATTCATTCGAGGACAATGTATTTTCTGTATTATAGAACGTACTAAGTGACCAGGCGAGTGTTGTTCTGCAATATAAATTATCAAAGAAATCAAACGCAAGTAAAGAATGTGAAAAATTTTGTATGTACTTCATTGTGATACAAAACAATTGCTGAATGAAATGTCAAAGTGACGCAAAACGTCATTTTTCTTTTTAATTTTGTGCAAAAGTAACAAATGTAACTTTTGGTCTTAAACTAAGAATCTCTTGGACGGAGCTATACCATGTTGCCGCTCTTGTAATCTTATGTAACAGTAAATATTGCTGTCTTAGTCTGTTGCTTGGAGCACTAATGCGAGTGAAAGAAACAGATATATATGTAGGTTTGGTCCATAAGACTAAGAATCTCATGGACGGAACCATACCATGTAGACACTCTTATAACGTTATTTCACAGGAGATATTGCTATCTTAGTCTGTTGCTCGGAGAACTAATACGAGTAAAAGAAATGGATATATATAGGTTTGGCAACTTATTTTTTTATTTCATAAATGTCAATGTCATGTTATATAGGTGCATTTGGATGACCCATTTCAAGAAGTCCCTAAGTCCACTTAGGGACTTTATGCACTAATAACACCAAAATGAACAGAATCTCATTATCTATCGTTCAGTCTAATCGGTTAATTTCTAACTAATTTCTAAGTCGTACTTTTAAAGATGTTTTGTGCTCAAGTTTAAAGAAGTACCTAAGTCCACAAGTCTAGTCTAGCCTCATCGGTCTCATAAGTCATAAGTCAAATCCATTGTCGCCATCAAAGAGTATAAAAGATATGGAGATGCTATATTCGTCTACAGAAAATTTTAGTCAACAAATATTACATAAAAAGAACAAGAAGTAATAAACATAGAGTTGCATTATTCATCGTGTGGTTGTAGGAGAAACTCCAAGCATTTCCCAGGTCTTGCGACCCGGTTGTAGGTTTAAGGAGACCTCCTTTCTGATATGCGTCAACGCTCACCTTGCACTGCCTGCATTCCTCCTCTTCTCTAGCCAAATTTAAAAAGAGCCCGTCAGAGCTGCTTTAGATGCTCATTCTAAAATAGAACTCACTGTAGCTTACTTAACTATTTCATTTTATTTTCTTTACTTGAGCTATTTACTGGGCAACACTAACAATATAAATAAGTCATTTAATAAACATTAAAAACATATGAAGGAAAATATAATAAAATCTTTTGTTTGGAATTAGTAATAATGATTATATTTTAAATTATTTTATAAATATATAAGACTCGATTAATAGAAACTATATGCATTTAACCGATTTTAAGAACATTTTTCATTTCTTGGCAGCCATTTCGAGTTGCATTTTGGCATTGACCTTGATACCCATTATTTCGAGTTAGTTATCATTTCCGTAGTTTTAATCTCTATGATCCCCATAGTTTTTATACAACATAGAATTATGAATTCAATCAAAGAATAGAATTGATTAGAACTCGTCAACTCTCACAACCGTCATGAACGTCTTTCTCAAAAATCGCAGTCTGTCAGCACGTTTCAGTCGGTGGTTGTCTCCGTTAAAATAATATTTTTATAAAGTAATATCTATATGTATCTATATACACGTATAATGAATTGAATAGGCTATCCCGTAGCTATTATTATTTCATGTAAGCATTATAATATTTAGATACTCTTTTTAATCTTTATGAATAAATATAATTAATTTATCAAAAAACTTAAAAACAAGCTATGCACTCTCTAGTTACAGCGGACTTAATTACTTTATAGCTCTATGTAGTTCAAAAAGTTAAATCAATGTTCAAAAACCAGGGTTCCCAACTCAGATGTTTTCCCCTAAATTTAGGATGAAAATAAGTGACTTCGGATTTTATATTTTTATATTGTTCAATCAAATAAAATCAAATATTTTTATTCAGCATAAAAAAACATAACACTTATTTGTAGAAAGTCAGATAATACCAAGTAAAGAATATACATATAAAGCCTTATGGTCTGAATTATATCTATCAGCATTGATAAGTAATTATCTGGATGATTCTGGAGACACTTATAGACATCGTATGTTAAAAGACGCTTTCATATTATTTCAGCAGCTTTATAATAATAATAATAATAATAAATAATAATAAATAAACGCTGCACACTCAACGGCCCCCAGTAGGATAGTAATATCCTGTGTCGGGGTCCGGAAACACATACAAGGACAAGGACAAATACACCCAGACCGGAAAATATGCTTGCATGGTCAATACAAACATATGCTCCGAGCGGGAATCGAACCCGCGACCTGTGGCGTTTAAGGCAGGTTCGCTACCGCTGCGCCACAACGTCGTCAATTATGTAATAATATATGCCTAATTGTTGTATTTTGTTTGTGATATTTCCAAATAGTTGAGCGGTTTCAAGGGGTTTTGACAGCGGTTTAAGGGTAAATATTTTTTCCGAGTTGGTATCATCATATCTGTCATGTTTACCTCCCGACGCAAAAAACGTTGCTTGTGTGTACAATCCATGTCTATGTAGTTGTGCCTACCTGTTTTGCAAAAAAGCCTAATAAGTCCCTAAGTCCATCTATTTTTTTAAGAAAGTCACTAAGTCCATCATAAAGTCCCTAAGTCCACGTTTTTTCCGCAACATTTTTCCGATTTTCTTCAACAAATTTGAAAAAGACATTTTTATTTTAAGCCTATGGGAAAAAGACTTTAGGACCTACATTTGGATATCACAAATTTATTTCAAAGGCAAAAAAAGGCGAAGTAAAACATATTAATGCACTTTTCTCAAAAGCGAAAAAACGGACTTAGGGACTTCTTGAACTGGACCATTGATTTGTCAATTATATAGGTAAGTTAATACGCACACATAAAATACGTAAAATATCAGCACGCGGTTTTTAGGTAATGTTTCTTCTATCTTATTCCATAGAAAAAGAAAGTTTTTCTATGCAATAAGTTAACACACAATAGGTTAATAATTTAGTTATTAATTACAATTTAATTTAAATATTTCTAAGAAACTAGCTTGATAAATAAATAAGATAAAAATATATGTAGCAATAGAGGACGGTCCTATTAAAATCCTCCGAGTCCAGATTAGTGCCTTGTGAGAGTTAAATGTAATTTTTGGATTCATAATAGAATCAAAGGATACAAATTGACACCGTTGTGGTGTTGTGTGTAGCGAGTCCACCTTTAGTCACGACGGTTTCGGGCTTGTTATAAATATCTGTTTCGGTCTGGGCCTTTGCCCTTGTGGGTCTCCCCATCATGCCTCGGAGAGCACGTTAAGCTGTCGGTCTCGATTGTTATCACATAACATCTGATATAATCGCTAACTCTTGATAAGTAAATTGCTCTTATCCAATGAGTTACTGGTTCGCCCTTAGGGTTGAGGAGGTCAGATGGCAATCGCTCCGTGTAAAAACTAGTAACCTGTCAAATCCGGATAAGATTAATAAGCAGACCTTGGGTACATAAAATACAAGCAATAATCCTAGGACGAAGAATAGGGTCAAAGGATAGGATATCGAAAACTTTTTTCGTATTTTTAGATCACAAATGCAAATTAAGATCAGATAAAAGTAATTGAGTTCGCATATTGAAACTACCGACATCCAATAGACATCAGAAATAACCATATAATTGGAAGACAGTCTTATTTTTTTTTATTTTTTTATGTTAGAAGTTGGCAAACAAGCATACGGCCCACCTGATGGTAAGTGGATGCCGTAGCCTATGAGCGCTTGCAGCACCATTAGTAGGTGCCACTCACGCGTTGCCAACCTCGAGATATTAGTTCTTAAATCCCGTTCGCCCAGTAATTTCACTAGCGTACAATGCCCTTCAAACCGGAACACAGTAGTGCCTAAGCACTACTATTTGGCGGCAGAATATTGGACACTGCGGTGGTACCTACCTAGCCGGCCTCTTGAAACAAAAGACCTACCACCAGTGTGACTGATTGCACTGGTGGAATAATCTTAGTCAACCTATCCCTAATTTTAGAATTTAGGTTTAACTAGAAATCACTATGGTTTCGAAAGTACTAAGAGGTACGCTAGCCAACAATTCGAGGGCGGGTCACGGGTTCAATCTCGGTGGTTTTCTCCAAGTTTCACATGGGGTATGACTTGAATAAATATGTAAACCTACTTCGTTCGAGTAAACAAGGGTTAACAGAATTTTAAACAGTTAACTGACTCTTATTGCTACAAGTTTTGTTCCAACTTTACGAAAAGGAGGGTAATGATTTTCCAGTATAGATAAAAACTGATTAAAAAAAGCCAAAAAAACAGAGATATTTCCGTAAGTACCTTCTTTCCAGCATTTTCCCCGGTATTTTACCTACCCAGGGTCTGCTTATTACGCTTATCCGAATTTGACGGGTGACTAGGTTTTACACAGGGCGATTGCCATCTGGCCTCCGTAACCCTAAGGGCGAACCGGAACTCCGAATCTTCGGGTCCGATCGAAGTCTACGTCACGACCTTACTCTGATGTTGAATTTTTTTTTTTTATGTAAGAGGGGGCAAACGGGCAGAAGGCTCACCTGATGTTAAGTGATCACCGCCGCCCATGAACATCTGCAACACCAGAAGGCATGCAGGCGCGTTGCCGACCTTTAAGGAAAGAATACGCTCTTCTCTTGAAGGTTCCCAAATCGTATCGGTTCGGAAAGACCGCCGGCGGAAGCTGATTCCAAAGAGTGGTTGTGCGAGGAAGAAAATGTCTTCTAAATCGCGTTGTTATGGGTTTCCAGACATCGAGGTGGTATGGATGGAATTTAAAATGGGATTGGCAAGTGTTTATCGCAGTCACGTGACAAGTATCGTGAACTAATGATTACAATGGCTACAGTGCAATCATTTGCGTCATCTAAATATGAATGACCGGTTTTTATTTTGATATTTGAATGAAAATTTAATGTAATAAATAATTTGAATACATTTTTATAGATCCAAAAATGCATGTCTTAAATTATTTTAAACTTGTTTTAATATAATAAGATGAATGTAAGACAAACGCCTAGACCAAAACAGGTATTTGTACGATCCATACAAATATCTGCCCAAACGGAATCCACTCGGAACCACTAGGAATGGGACTTCTTTCGGCGGATGTGATGGTGATGATGATTCCATAATATTTTAAAAGCTTTTATTAACCTTACCGGGATGATGTTAAGTGCAAATCTTGCAAGCCTTATTTGACCCTCTACCCGGCGTTCAATTGAGTTGAAATTTGAAACACTTGTGTAACTTGCATAGCAATGCAATAATAAGGTGCCATTAAGCTTTTGCTGATGAAGGAGTGGGAAGGTAGTCATATGAAATATTGAATGCACCGAACATCAAGCTTATGTATATGAACAAGAATAAAATTTAGAACCTTGATCTTGAAGTAAGAAAATCGAAAAAAAAAAAAAAAAAAAAATTAAATAAAAAAAAAAAATTATTTATTTTCTCACACTAAGGAAAAATACATAACAAGCATCATAGTACGTATTCTTAGATATAAAGAACTTTTCATTCCTTTGTGAGGTACTGGTATTACTGCACACCCACAGGCAAAGTTTTTGGATTCACAGTGGTGTAACAATCTTTGAATCAACAATTTAAATAACTAAAACATCAAAAATAAAAATAACTAAACATATTAATAAAATTTAATAATTAAAAATTATTTATATTAATTAATAAGGAAAAAAGCATGCATTTTATAAATACATCTATATAGGTAAATCGACAAGCTTTTATATTTCAGTCATAAATTTATTGATACAATTAAAAATTTATTTTTTCTTTTTAGAGCCTTTAAATAAAAGCTTGGTTTTAAAAATCTTTTTTTTTACTAATAATTTATTTACAAAAACAATAAATATAAGATAAATAGCATTCAATATAACTAGCTAATAACGTTACATGTGTCGAGTAGCTGCTAATTTGAAAATAGCACTGCGAATATAGCAATAGTATAAAGAGGAAAACTTCGAAAGCTATTGGAAAGTGATTAAACTTTATTAACACTGTAGTAGAATATTTTATTATGAAGTACAAATATATTATCTTGGCTTAGCAATAGTGATGCACCTGTCCCCGAGTTCCGTACAATTTCAAAGATAGTGTAAGCTTAACAATGAGTCACATTGTACCGTCAACATATTACTTATAAATAAAATAAATTATTATTATTATTAATTAACGTCCTATATAATATGTACTTTTTTACACAATAGCAAATAAACTAAATTTAAAGACCTTGTGGCGCTTCGGTAGCGAACCTGCCTTAAACTCCACAGGCCGCGGGTTCGATTCCCGCACGGAACAGTTGTTTGTATTGACCATACAGGCATGTTTTCCATTGTCATTGTGTATGTTTCCGGACCCCCGACACAAGATATAACTATTCTAATTGGAGCAGTTGAGTGTTTACCGTTTATAAAGGGTTGCGTATCACAATAAAAAACGTATGAACTTATAATGTTAAGTAATATTAATTTAATTTTAGCTTTTAATATTTGTTAATTTTACAGCAATAGAAATAAATATTCTATAAAAAAAATCAACGCTGTACTGGTTACGGTTCGTGAGATGCAACTTACCGAAGGACGGACAGACAGCGGCGGTTTAGTAATACCCTATTATAGAAAATACATCCTTTCTTATAAGCACCATACATAAATTACTACTTTCAATGTAACACAATTTTTACAATTTTATTACAGTATAGAATGTTTTTTTCAGTTTTTTATTTAAAAAAAGCCTTCAATTGAATTCGGCAATGTGTTTTGCGAAACGTCAAAATGATTTATATCTTATTCTTAACATAATATTATTACACACCTTCCCAAAATCACAATTTTATCAATAACTTTACACAAATAAATTAAAACCTTATTTTATAAAAAAATAAAGTTTAAATTTATTTAACTTAATAGCATTCGGTTTTTTTTGGCTGACGCTAAGCCAACACTGGCCACAAATAAACTTTCTATTGTGTCGAGGCATGTCGAAATTTATCGATAATATACCAGTGATGGGAATTAGTCGAACGTTTATATCGACGTGAAATCTGTCTTTAATTTATTATAGTTTTGTTACTCATTGTTAGAGATAGCGCTTTGTTCATTGTTTATTAATATTTATTGTTATAAAAATAATTATATTAAGTAGTTATCGATACTATTTGAAATATAAAGTTTGTTTTATTCTACAAATTAAATAATTAATTAATTCTTTGTCATATTTTTAATACCAATAAAAACCTACATAGTCATAGTATTTTGATACTAATATCTTGTGTCGGGGGTTCGGAAACACATACAAATACAAGCACAATCAGCCAGTCTGAATCACATGCATGGTCAATAAAAATAAAACAAAACAAAATACTTCCTCCTGGGCAGGTTTTCTGTCACTTCTCTTGGTCGCGATACTTGAAGTATTACATGCGGGTTGCCAGCCCAAAGAGTAAGAGGGTAGGGATGAGAAGGGAAAAAAGGAAGGCAGCAGAGGGGTTGGGAGATTGAGCTTTCGCCACTCTCACTCATAGCACGAAACGCAACAGCACTCTGTTACTTTACGCAGATTTTCTATGACGGTACCACTTTCCCGGTTGAGATCGCTTTGTACAATTATTAGTTCAATTCTTCATAATGTGAAATCATGATGTGACGTCACAATCCACAGTATGCAAGTGTAATGATCTACAACTAAAACAATAAACTTTATGATTGCGTTAATAGAATAAACAGCATGGAATATTATTTTAATAAATGAGCATTTTATATACTAATTACTAGCTGTGACTTTACACGAACAAACAATATCGAATGTTAAAAATGGTTCTTATTACTTGCGTCTCTTTTATTTTATTGGCAGTATAAGTGGTATGTAAAATTTATACAAGGTACGAGTTATTTATAGCCTCTTGGTGAAAGGTGAAACTAAAAAAAGCAACTTTACAGGCGCTGAATGCAAGTTCTTTGTTTGGATATGTTTTGTCGGTCTGTCGCAGATATATTAAATATATAATATAGGTGATACACAAAGTGATAGCTCTATATTCTTTTAGCACAACAAAATATTTTGTATTATAAAATTATTCACACTTACACTTCACACTTTAAAAAAATATTTTTCCCGAAGTTAACGGCGAAGAAACATACTTTTATATTAAAAATATTTAGCTTCCCATAAAGCTTTACATCTGCTCTATTATATTTTTGCCTTTTTTATTACATAAATAGTTTTAAATCACATACATTAAGATTTATATTTGACATAACATTTTCCAACGTTTTGTTAGGGAGGAGTACAGAAAATATAGAAAATAAGATTTAAGTTGAGATAAATAAACAATAAAATAAACGCTGCACACTCAACGGCCCCCATTAGGATAGTAATATCCTGTGTCGGGGTCCGGAAACATTCACAATGACAAGGACAAATACACCCAGACCGGAAAATATGCTTGCATGGTCAATACAAACATATTATGCTCCGAGCGGGAATCGAACCCGCGACCTGTGGCGTTTAAGGCAGGTTCGCTACCGCTGCGCCACAACGTCGTCAAAATAGAGATAGAGATAGCCTGTCAAAACCAGTATTTGGGTATCTTTATACAAAAAGACATATCAATTTTTATACATACACATATTGTGATAAAAATACGTTAATAACTGCGGGCGACAGCTGCTACGGATACTTTCTTTTTAAAATTAAACAAGTTCTAAGTGTATTACGTTTATTTGGCTCACGCGTACATTATACATACCTGTGCTAGTTTACTTTATTTTACTAGTTTTATGACATCCATTTCTATATTTTAATAGTAACACTTTTAGAATTGCAGGTCATACAGTGTAATATTGTATACTTTGCCTTAGCTCACAAACATCTGTTTCGGTGTGAGCGTTGGTCCCCACCATGACTCGAAGAGCACGTTAAGCTGTCGGTCCCGATTGTTATGGCATAACATCTGATAATATCGTTAATTCGTCATAAATTGAGAAGTTTCATGTAAATTTGTTAAGTCTTTTTTTGCGTGATTGAAATATTCAAATTGAGAAACATCCAAACAAACAAACAAACAAACAAACTTACAATTTTTTTTTTTTTTTATAAATAGGATTAGAAAATATATATTTGTACTATTTGTAGTCGAAAAATGGCGCTGTAGTATTAATAAATTTTAAAATATGTTACACAACATGTTTCACCCCAGACATGTCGTTTCAAATAATAGCGGGAAAAATAATAATTTCAATTAATCTTCACGTTACGTAATAATTAAATTTAAAATAAATAAATCGATATCGACAATGATCACATCACTACGACCTATCGTAACCTTCAAGCGAAAGTCTAAAAGACACAATGGACAATAATATAACCACTACTTCTTGTAATAATCGGTGTTTTTAATACAAAAAGTATTTTCTTATTTTTAATAATTAAATTCTATTTTTTGATAAATATTATTTGGACGCAAAAAAGCAATACCATGTCAACCCACACAAATGTCATTTCGAGAAAAACGCTTTTGAAAATTTTGAACAACTTGCTTTATATGATTTTTTTAAATGTATTGGTCAAGTTTTTGGCAATTTCAGATATATGTAAGTTATTTTACTTATTTTCACAAAAAATAAGTATACAAACTGCATATTTCGTATATAATATAACCCGAAACGTTTAACATAATACAAAATTGCATGATAAAAAATGGCTTTTTGGAAGTTCTAAAGCATAAAACCCTACAAATATTAAAGAAAAATGTTCTTCAGCCATTTACCAACACTTCTGCATATATAACTCAGTTTTTTCAATTTTGTGTGTTTACATGGTATTGCTTATTTGCGTCCATTTGTGATTTTAATTTTTTCATATTTTAATAACAATTTCGGGAAGGTTATGCTAGTATTTGAGTGTATGTTTCTTGACCCCTAACACAGTCTGTGTTTTTAGTAGTATTCTTATGGGGGTTGACTTTGTAATCTTCATAATCTTGTATCTTTATTTCTGACGCTATAACTCCTACACAGCAGAGCCGATAATTATGAATTGTGCTCTGCATATAAAAGGGACCATGGCGACTTTTATAAGCTACTTTTTATCACGAAAACAAATCCCAAATGGGTGAAATAGGGGATGAAACATTGTATGACCCAATTATTCCTATGTTATATTAAAAGATGCCTTATTATAAATCGTTATTGAACCTAGTTATAACAATAAAATTTTAAAAACAAGCATGCGCGGCTCAGTTAGCGCCATGTTTGTTGTTAAGTTTTTTTGTACTGGATGGAACCCAAATTATTTTTCGAAAACATAATTAGCCTAATAAATGCAGCTGTTTCGGAGATTAGTCGGAACAAAAATTCAGAAAGACCAAAAAAAATGATTTTTGTTATTTTATTTACTTATAACAGATACTATATCCGTTATAAATAAATTAATATTAATGGTATATTTTATTCATGATGTATTAATATTTTAAATAACAATTACTATACGGAACCCCGTTATAAGATGTTGTTATAAATTAATTTACCGTTCGCCATATTGGTTCATTTACCGTGATTCCCGGTTCAGAGCAACCTACATTGGTATAAACATGTTAAAAGGCTGTCTATCTCTTTCACACGTAATAAAAAACGGTATGTGAGAATAGGGTTATGTTTTGAGGGTTGCGTCTGTCTGTTAACAGTCTGTGTCTTACACGTAATTTTTAGAAAAAAAAAAATCCCTTCTTCATCTTAGCATTATTCCCGGTATTTTTATGTACCCAGGGTCTGCTTATTATTCTTATCCGGATTTGATAGGTTACTAGTTTTTACACGGATCGATTGCCATCTGACCTCCGCAACCTTAAGGGCGAACCAGTAACTCATTGGATAAGAGCAATTTACTTATCAAGAGTTAACGATTATTATCAGATGTTATTGATAATAACCGGGACCGACAGCTTAACGTGCTCTACGAGGCACGGTGGGGAGACCCACACGGACAAACGCCCAGACCGAGACAGCAATTTTAACAAACATCTGCCCGAGCGGGAATCGAACCCGCAACCGTCGAGACTAAAGGCAGACTCGCTACCCACAACGCCACAACGGTGTCAGAAAAAAAAATTATACTACACATCTTTGTATATATAATTCTACTGTACGTGTGCATGTTACTGAACTCCTCCGACCAATTTTGATTTTTTTTTTGTGTATACAAAAAATATTCGAGAATGTTTTAGATTAACAATTGTACCCAGTAGGAGGCGCTGTTATCGGGACTCACTTTTTTTTCATTTTCGTGGTAGGACAACATCTTTCGGGCCCGCTAGTACAATATATATTACAAAAATCGGTGCTAAGTAAAACATCGCTACATATTGTGGAACCGACTTCTGCTTGTTTCTGATGTTTTTTTAAATTATTTTTATAATAATAATAAACGCAACACACTCAACGGGCCCCATTAGGATAATTCTATCCTGTCCGGAAATATACAAAAACAAGGACCCAGACCGGAAAACATGCCCGTATGGTCAATACAGACATCTGCTCCGAGCGGGAATTGAACCCGCAGCCGTCGATTTAAAGGCAGACTTGCTAACCACAAGGCCACAACGCTGTCAAAGGTCTCATTTTATTTTATACTTTTTAGTTACGAATGTTAGTACTTAATGATTAATACAAATCGAAGACTTATATCGTTTTCTCATGGACGCCATTGTAGCAACTGGATGAAATTGAAATAGTACTACACGGGTAGCACTTTCAAAGGAATCATCAAAATCGGTTAACCCACTTGAATCTGGTAACAAAATAAAAATCGCAGATGAATTAAGAACCTTCTCCATCAGTCCGTATACAAAAACATGATTATTTTTGACGTTTTTTGGATGTATCTCATGAAATGGACGCAAATAAGCAATACCATGTCAACCCATTAACGAATGTCATTTCGAGAGAAATGCGTTTGAAAATTTTGAACAACTTGCTTTATATGATTTTTTTATATATTTACAATAGGATCCCAGAAAGCGTTCAGAAACTTTCTATACATAAATTTAAAAAAAAGGTCAAAGAACATTAGTGTGGCTATTATAAAATTGGCAAATACCTTGAGGACACCACGCCTTGGGAATGAGACAGTCACTCCAGGCTTTTAAGTGATTATAATATGTAAATTAATATAACTTAAAAAAAAAAACATATTAAAAAAATATTAAACCCCCGAGTTTGTTTCGCCGGTTCTTCTCAGGTAGAGGTTTAATTTAAGAGCCGGTGGTAGAATCTGACTTTCAACAAATAAGTGCTTTTTATGTTGAATAAAAATATTTGATTTGATTTGATTTGAATAATGTAAACATTTTTTTAAGAAGATTAGCAATGATTTTTCAAGCCATAACTAATATTCCTATTGCCCCTCTAAATAAGTTCGAAGCTTGCACTAGGAGTGGGTACGACAAAAGCCCAAGGTGATCAAAATCGAACCCTTAACAGAGTGAAGTAGGCCCTGCTACCGTTGAGTTATTGAGGCCTCATCATTTATTTATTATGAAATAAATCCACAGAAATAAATGTAATTTGCAACTGGAATCACCCTCATTTAACTTCATTTATAGTGTTTTAAATCTTATGATTGGGAAGGTATTACTTTAGAGGACATTATGTTTAACTTAAAATATCTCATTTTATTTTATAAGAGTAACAATATTATATTAATAAAGCTGTCCACAGTCCATTCAACTTGTTTCAGAACACCCATGTCTTCCACAACATTGCCAAAAACAACATGTCTGTCATACAGCCAAGCAGTCTTCACAGTGGTGATAAAGAATTGGGATCCATTCGTATTGGGACCGGCGTTAGCCATAGGAGATTTAAGAACTAATATCTCTACGTTGGCAACCCGTGAGTGGCACCTACTAATTGTGCTGCAAGCGCTCATAGACTACGTCAACCACTTACCATCAGGTGGGCCGTAAGCTTGGTTGCTAAAATAGAGAGAACGCCAGGTCCGGTATGCTTCAAGACGAAGTTCCCATCAGTGAGCTTCTTACCATAGATGGACTTTCATCCAGTACCATTGGATCCATGGTGTAAAGTTACCTCCTTGCAACATAAAGTTGGGGATGACACGACGGAACGTGGAGCCCTTTTAGCGTGACGTCAGCTTTCAACTCAATAACGATTCTCCCCAATTAAATTGGTGATCCATCGGCGGTGACATAGAAGGAAACTCGGGGTAGGGACATATTTGTGCCTCCTTTTGATACACCAATCTATGTATAACGAAACACGCCACTGACGATGCGTCTCTCTCCCTCCTCGATATTATGAATTTTGACATATATTTAATATACAAAAAATTTCAAAACCCAATATACATATTTAACACGTACTGTACATATTTAAGATTAATATTTACTAAAAGTAAATATAACTTTTTACCAGTCGAGATGTAAGTTCATTCATCATGAATTTCTCCAAAACAAACGACCTTGTTTACTTTTTTTATAACCACAATCCGTAGTTTTGGTACTCTAAAAAGAAATGTCTTCCATCTCGCTCACACATATGACTGTCGCACAATTTCTCATTTCACCGTTCACTTGTTTAGCGACTCGTTACTGTACTAACAGTGACAGAGTTCTTGAAAAGATTAACTTGTATTCTAGTTTGAACTTTATGTTTATAACGCTACGATAGACATTTGACTGTAGGTTTAAGAAATATGATACCTTTTCACAGTAAAATTATCAAGTAATATGTGTGTTTCTTATTTTATAGTGAGAAGTTGGTCAGTCGGGTAGTGGGTTCCTTGCCGTAACATCGTACGGACGTCTATTAATAAAATGCCGAGAAAACCGTATAGGTGTCGTCTATAAATTAAAAAAAAATGTGTCAATGATATAAAAACTTTTTTTTTTTAAATTCGATTTACGCGCCAAATATTACGTCAAGATGACAGTTCGAAAGTGTATGTACATTAGTGATGTGAGAAGGATTGTTTTTTTCATTGTGTTCCTGACATTTCTGGACAATCTACCCTTAAATTGCAGAGGTCAACAATATGACAGAGGTAATAAATATTTACGATAAGCATTTGATTATAATATAGATAAATAAAAATATCTTTAATTTTTAGATTTAACTTTCTATAGGAATATTTTTTGTAGTTTAAATTTTTTTATAAAAATGTTAAATAAAAAAAATGGTCATTCAGCCTAATTTTTTGAAGTTCACATTTACAGCTGAAGTTTTTTAGATTTTTGTAGTTGTCTTTTAAAAAAATAATATAAAAAAGTCAATCATTCATTCATTTATAGAAGTTCACAATTCACAAAGTTTTATGACTTTTTTATTGTATTTTATATAAATTTAGATTACATATTATGATCCCATTGTAAAAAGTCCAAATACAGTGAGAAGAAGCTCTTCAAAATGTAAGAACTAATTACCCTCCATTAATATCCGAATTTATTTTTAATTTTCGCCGTTGGTGGTTGGCCATTGGAGTTTAGTTATCAAATTTTGTCTGAAAAATATAGGTTATTAATTTATAAATCGATTTTAATGAATCAATTTTCGATAGAGATAATAAAAATTGGTTTTCTTAATACCTTCGGTTCGTTTTGAAGGTTCGGTTTTTTCAATAGTGAAATAACTATATTCCTAAAATCAATACTTATTTTACTAGAGAAACTACTGTTCATTAAAAATATATATTGATTCAGAAAGTTCATGAGATAAATATGTAGTTGCATTACTTTTCTACACCTCTGGAATAGTTTTCTGGACGAAAGGCCGTTTTCTATTATTTTTTTTTTTATAAATTTCTACAATCATCATTTTAGTTAATGCGTGAAAGCGTAACAAACAAACAGATTTACATTCGCATTTATAGTATTAATTAAGATATGATTATGCGTATTAGTAACCTGTTAGTACTTTAATATTAATTTAATTAATTCAATTGGCAGTATAAATGTAAATATTAAAAAAATTATTATTATTATTTTAACTATCCGCTTTTCTTTTTTTTAACTTCAACCATGGCAAAGCTTACAAAATCCTATTTTTATATATATAATTTTACTGTACGTGTGTGATGATGAGTCGGGTGAGTCTATCGTATAGAATGCGCTCGGAGCGCTGCCTCCATCTCCGATGACGTCCTTAGCCGTGGTTCGGCTTCGCAGGAGGCACCCTAAGGACGGAATCAAATTTGAGCCCCCGTGAGGGCTGTCCCTTTATCACGGCTGAGTCTCAGTACTCGGCTCCCACGCCCGGTGACGCTGTCAAGGCCAGTAGGGCCAACAGCAATACACATTCCGAAAAAAATGTTTTTTTATGTGTATACCGGTGGATTCGAGAATGGTTTAGATTAACAATAGGCCAACCCATAGGTGGTGTTGCTATCGGGTCACTTTTTTTTCATTTTTGTAGCAGGACAACGTCTGCCGGGCCCGCTATTTAATATAATAAATGTGAAACTTTAGATGTTTGTTACTCGATCACGTAAAAATGGCTGAATGGATAATGATGAAATTTGGCACAGATATACATTATTACCTGGATTAAAACATTGGATAGTTTTATCCCGGAAAAAATGTTAGGTTTCCGTGGGATTATCAAACAAAATACTGTAGGGTGAATCATACATAAAAGGATTTGGGTAAAATTTAGCACACAATAAGATTAGCTTGTTATCTGATTTAACACATTAGGTAATTTTTTATCCCTGAAAAATTTTTGGACTTATTGAACTGCAATTCAGTATAGACTCTTATGAAACATTATTCACTTAAAATTTCCCCCTGAATCCAATTCTAAGGTCACTGTAGACGAAGTCGCGGGTACATACTAGTTTGAAATACGTTTAAAAAAAGGCTACAAAGATTTCTCTTCACTCATTAATATATACAGAATAAATCAAGTGGATATATGACCCCCATGTCTTCCTCGACCACAAAAATACAATTTTTTTTTAAGAAATTTTATTATTTCTGTCTTAAAACTCACATTGGAGTTATTGATAAATAATGAATTCTGGTCTTTTTTATTAGTAACAAAATATATTTTTTAAATCAATATAACGTATTCTGATTTAAAATTTGAGATAAGTTTTCCGAGATATATTGAAACTAAACCTTTGGTTTAGTGTAAAGGTATGTAAAGGGCTCGGGACGTGACGACCTCATCACAAACTTCCAAAAAGTGGAACTCATTGCCGGCTCACGTGTTCCCTCCTTCTTACGATCTGGGCTCCTTCAAACGAGGCGTGAAGAGGCATCTTGCGGGTAGGCAGGGCAAGGGTGGCTAACACGGTTGCATTCCGCAACTCTGTTAGCCGCCCTCGCGTTTGGACTTTATTTCCACTTACCATCAGGTGGAGTAGAGTCATCTGCCCTACTTACCAAATAAAAAAATAAAAACAAACTGTTGGGATAATCTCTATCACAGCAGAGATTATTCCACCAGTGCAATCAGTCACACTTGGATGTAGGTCTTTTGTTGCCAGAGACCGGCTAGATAGGTATTATCGCGGTGTCAAATATACTAACGCAAAGCCGTAGCGTGTTTGGCACTCCCGTTTCCTGGGCAAAGGATATTAAAGAACCAATATCTCGAGGCTAACAACGCATGACATCTATAAATGTATGGTGTTGCGCGCGCTCATAAGCTACGGCAACCGCTTACCAACAAGTGGGCCGTATGCTTGCTTGCCAACTTAGTAACATAATATTAAAAGGTTAAGTCTATATTATGATTTTTGATTTGAACGCGTTGATGTCTTTTCTACTTAATAAACTGAACAACTTACAACTCTCAACACCACAAATGTAGAAGAACTTCGCTCCGATAACGCGAGAGCTGGTGTTTCGATCCTGATCTCCTGATGACGAGCTTTTTGGAGGGTAATAGGGATATGAGTAATAACTTGAAAAATGAAAAAGTATATATAGACGTGATCTAGAAGTATTCATACTCCTCCGATTCCCTTGATGATCGTGAGCACTGAAACTGGTGGTGGCTTAAATAAGAAATTCCTATGCTGTATTCGTAGTGTGTTCTGCTAGTGAAAGGGACAAAAGGGTTTTAAGAAGCAATATCTCGAGGTTGGCAACGCGTGAGTGACACTTAATAGTGTTGCCTTAGGTTGCAACAGCCACTACCGTGGTGATCGGGACTTTGTACAGCACACCATTGAGGTGTGCCCCTAGTGAAATCTATCCTTGCCGGCAGTCATGTTGGCCGTGCTTAGCAGGGATTCGGTGTAGAGGCCTGTAGTCACCTACTGCGAGACCGTCAAAGTCAAGAAGGAGACGACGGTGGTGTCCAAGACCAGATTTTCTCCCCAGGAAAAAAAGGTTGCAACAGCCGCTTACCATCAGTTAGGTATACTTGCCTGCCAACTTGGTCGTTTCCATAATATAAGTCACCATCCATATAGGTCAAGATATACAAAAATATATTACAAAAAAACGTAGCCACACAATTTATTGAAACCGATTTAATAATAAATGGCTACAAATTCCTGTCTGTTAGCTTCGATATAAATTTGAAAAGATTAAATATTAACCTAATTAATACCGGTTCGGTTAGAGCGAGACGGATGATAGTGTATGTCTCTTTCTTATTTATGAGACAGCGTGAAACACCGCTTTTTGGTTGAGAATTAAGTACTTGAAAGAGAAATTATTCGTGACGTTCTGGAAATGCATACGAATTCTTCGTAAAAATATATTCAAGCTGACCAAATTAATGTTGGATTTCTACATTAAGGGTTCCGTACCACTCTAGAATATAAGAGATTAACGTAAGAATGAATTATTGACACCGTTGTGGCGTTGTTGGTAGCGTGTCTGCTTTTAGTCACTACGGTTGAGGGTTCGATTCCCGCTCGGGCAGATGTTTGTCCTTGTGGGTCTCCCCACCGTGCCTCGGAGAGCACGTTAAGCTGTCGGTCCCGGTTGTTATCACATAACATCTGATAATAATTGTTAACTCTTGATAAGTAAATTGCTCTTATCTAATGAGTTTCTGGTTCGCCCTTAGGGTTGCGGAAGTCAGGTGGCAATCGCTCCGTGTAAACCACTAGTAAACTGTCAAATCCAGATAAGAGTAATAAGCAGACCCTGGGTAAATAACATACCGGGAAAAATGCTAGGACGAAGAAGAAAAACGTAAGAATGAATTAGTCTATTATTCTTCATTAAATACTATTAATAATAAAATACCAAATTATAAAGTTGCCCCCTGTAAACACTGCGTTGGTTCCCGACTTTTTTTTTATAAATAAACACTACACACTCAACGGCCCCCATTAGGATAGTGATACCCTGTGTCGGGAAACATATACAAGGACAAATACACCCAGACCAGAAAATATGCCTTTTTTTATGTTAGAAGTTGGCAAACAAGCATACGGCCCACCTGATGGTAAGTGGCTGCCGCAGCCTATGAGCGCTTGCAGCACCATTAGTAGGTGCCACTCGCGCGTTGCCAACCTCGAGATATTAGTTCTTAAATCTCGTTCGCCCAGTAATTTCACTAGCGTACAATGCCCTTCAAACCGGAACACAGTAGTGCCTAAGCACTACTATTTGGCGGCAGAATATTGGACCTACCTAGCCGGCCTCTTGCAACAAAAGACCTACCACCAGTGTGACTGATTGCACTGGTGGAATAATCTCCGTTGTGCATGATCAATACAAATGCTCTGAGCGGCAATCGAACCCGTGACCTGTATCATTTAAAGTGGGTTCGCTACCACTACGCCACAAACGTCAAACTACTTAAGTTAACCGTAAGACCGGTCATACATTTGTTTGTAAAAATAAGTCCAAAGAAAAGCTACAAAATAATTAAACTTTACGTGTATAGAGCTTGTTTTCCTGATTGCGATAAGCGCTTTACAAAAATGTCTTGTTACTGATGACTTAAGATGTTTACCGATGGAATAAGTCCGAGTTGAGCTCTACAGGGTTCTGTACTTTAATTAATGGCTTTTTGTTCAAAATCAAAATTATTTTCATTGAAATTGACTTTTAAAAAATAATTTTGAATTAAACTATAAACACGGTTCGGAAGGATAGAATTATATAATTTTCAATTTTATTTATATTAATATTGTTACAAAATTTTGGAATATTGTTAAAAATGCGAATACCTAGCCTATTAAAAGAATAACTGGCCTTGTACAGGCGAAAGGCAGGACTGACAAGTTTATTTATATTTCTAGTATTAAATGTATGTACATCACTATTTTTGAAAAGGAGCTTGCTTTGTAAAAGACGTGTTATTCCTGCTCGGAATAGCATTGAGGAAATGTTTGTATGGTCAACAGGTGTCCGTGCTTGTGTGTGTGTTTCCGGATAGAACTATCGTAATAACGCAACTTATGAACACACGCTATACTAAGTATCACATGCGGACTGCCAACCCAAGGAACAGCAGGGAAGAGGGCCAAAAAGGAAGGGAA
This sequence comes from Hestina assimilis, assembly GCA_023373885.1. NCBI lineage: Eukaryota > Metazoa > Arthropoda > Insecta > Lepidoptera > Nymphalidae > Hestina > Hestina assimilis. The sequence continues at coordinate 3,165,586 of CM041767.1, read as the reverse complement.
TAGAGGGGGTGGGAGATTGGGCCTCTGGTGGTCTCACTCATCGCACGGAATACAACAGTACTTACTGATACTGTTACTTTATGCCGATTTTCTGAGAGAGGGTAGTACTTCACGGTCTAGCCGGCCCATTTTTTTAAAATGTGAAGCATTTATTTATTCATGCCACCCATTGCTTTTAAGTCTGACAGACTTCAAGGAGGAGAAAGTTTTAAACGATTTTGATTTTGACTGCGGAACGCTAAATAAAATATTAAGCACCGATTATTCCGAGAACTAATTTCGTATGCAAGAAGATTGGTAAAATTGCTCGAAATTAAAGAATAACACGAAAATTTCAAAAGTACATAATCAGTAAGAAATTATAAAAATAATGTTCCTTTACTCTGCTTGGATTCTTTTCTATACACAATATAAAAATGATATCTTAATGTAAAAATCTAAACGGCTCACACTCACGTATAATCTCGCACTGAAACGGGTCGCGACCGCGAACGTTACCCACTCACCCTGAAGAAGGACCTCCGATGAGTCCGAAACTAGTCGGTACTTACACCGATTATACGTAAGTGTGAGCCGTTTAGATTTTTACATTAAGTTAATAATGTCTCACGATAGTTTTAATAATATAAAATGATATCTGTTACGATGTGTGTGTGTGTTAAAGACATGTATGTCATTTGATTCAATTCAATAAATCCTTAGTGGCTACAGCAACTCATGGCCGGGTCTGCTGGTATAGTGACTAATGGTAAGTAAGCATGTGACCCACCTGATGGCAAACGGTTGTCGTAGCCTATGAGCGCTTGCAACACCATTCATTTGTAGATGTCACTCACACGTTGCCAACCTCTAGATATTGGTTTTCAAATGGAGGCACATAAGCAATACCATGTCAACCCACAGGAATGTCATTTCGAGAAAAACGCGTTTGAAAATTTTGAACAACTTGCTTTATATGATTTTTTTATGTATTGGTCAAGCTTTGGGCAATTTCAAGATGTATGTAAGTTATTTTACTTATTTTCACATAAAATAAGCATACAAACTGCATATTTCGTATATAATATAACCCAAAACGTTTAAAATAACATGCATGATATATATGCATAAATTGCATGTTAAAAATGGCTTTTTAGAAGTTTTAAAGCTTAGAACCCTACAAATATTAAAGAAAAATGTTCTTCAACCATTTACCAACACTTCTGCATATATAATTCAGTTTTTTCAATTTTGTGGGTTGACATGGTATTGCTTATTTGCGTCCATTAATATCCTTTGTCCAATAATTTCACAAGCTACAGTGTCCTTCAAACTGAAACACAGGTATTGCTTTACGGTAGAATAACTGACACTGCGGTGGTACCTACCTAGCCGGTCTCTAGCAGTAAAAAGCTTACCACCAGAATTATAACACAATTTAGAATCTGCCCCCTCCCAAATTTAAACCTTACATTAAATATTGTTTACTTAATAAAGCTTATTATTCCATTGATTAATATATTGCAGATAATTTGTCATCGAATTAATATACCTTGTGTTTCATGCGGGATATATATCTTAATTGTACATTTGACAAATGTAATTAATTATATTTGAAAAGAGTAACTGTAGAGTTTCTTGCCGTTTCGTCTCTGCAGAATCTACCTTCCGAATCGGCGGTAGCTTCATTTAGGTGGACATAACAGACTGTATATTTGACGATTCAAAAGTGCCTATAGGCCTATTTGAATATAGAATATTTTGAGTAAAAAACCCCATAACCAATCAGTTCACAAAGTATGACCAACGTACATAAAAAGTTCACTAAACCTTTTTTCGAAGTCTGTTAAAAACGAACATTCTTTCTTCGTGACCTTTTATTTAAAATATGCGACGGTGATATCATAATGACATAATTGCTTAAAGCGCATTAAGCTATCTACCCAGATATACGTTCTATAAGGCGGTGTGTATAAATAGGGCTGTCAACCAGACTTCATTATAAAGCTTATCTTATTTTTCCAACATGAGGATAGTTGTGGCGTGCTGTGAGCCTGCTTTGAGTCCCGACGGCCACGGGTTCGATTCCCGCTCGCAGCAGGTGTTTGTTATAAATATCTATTTCGATCTGGGCGTTTGTCTTTGCTGTCCCATCGTGCCTAGGAGAGCACGTTAAGCTGTCAGTTCCGGCTGTTATCATAACATCTGATGATAATCGTTTACTCTTGTTAGGTAATTTGCTCTTATCCAATGAGTTACTGGTGAGTTACTGCCCTTAGGATTGTGGAGGTCAGATGGAAAATACGAAGTTCCTATCGCATTTTCTTCAACTCCGAATATAACTCGAAAAGCAATCTGTATATTTCAATAGGTTATATGATAAAAAAAAAAACAGGGACAGAGAGAGAGAGTTGTGCATTCAGCTGCGCACTCACTTGCTCTTGTGCTCATTTGCTTGTAGTAAGCCCGCTACACACACGCACACACACACAGTATACGGCATTTCGTTAACTGACCATTTCTACTAATCGCAAAAATCTGAAAATCTTATTAAGATATAAAAATGATTGACAGCTCTATCAGCTTAGCTTGTGCTGATTATATAAAATAACTTAAATAATTCTTATCGATTGGTTAGTGGTCAACCTAGTGTCAGAGTTGTTTAGGTCGCCCGTAGGCCTCTGACTTGACTTATCGACTGTTGTCTAATTGTCAACAGCCGGGACCGACTTTTACGTGCCCTCCGAAGCACGGAGACGCTCAGTTGAAATACCACTAGGCGATCACCCATCTAGTGACTAGTTGCTTAACCTACCGATCGTTTACCGATCAGCGGGTGCACTCGGCTATGAGCGTCTCAAAGATAAGAAGAAGACTTAAATAATTGTGAGTCATCATTTATTTATTTTGCAAACTTATTAATTTGAACCCCAAAGCTTTTTATTACGAACTTTAAAAAGCTGGGATTACTTCGTGCGGTCAATGTTAATACTTAAAACAAACAAAAAAAAAAACGACTTTTTTAAAATCTATGTCAAACAACCAAAGTTTTACGTTATAAAATATACACGATCATTTTTATTACATTACCGCAACGATAACAACTTATCAAGATGCAGACAAATAAAACAAGCAATGGATATTAAGTACAGCGATAATACAGCGTGACATTCAAATGCGTCGAAGAAAGTAAGAGGTCACAGAAAGTGAAATGTTTTGTATAGAAACCGTGTCTTACATCGGTAGGTATTTTAGATAAGGCAATTCTTTTGATAGTTCTGCTTAAGCTGGTTCGAACTGGTTCGAACTGGATTAAACTGGTTGTAGCCCTTAAATAAATAAATAACCGCTACACACTCAACGACCTCCATTAAGATAGATCGGGGGTCCGAAAATATACACAAAAAACAAGGATACACACCCAGACCGGAACACATGTATGGTCAATACAAACTGCTCCAAATGGGAATTGAACCCGCGACACAACTTTTACAATATTCATTAAGATTTTCTATTCTTGTAATACCGTTACAAGTTCGCTAGTAGTATATATTCGCAAGTCAACTACGGTGAAAAATAATTATTATTCTATAGAACGCTCCGTCTAAATTGGAACATTGGTTACTAAAAGTGGCTTTCGTTTCGGCCAGTATTCATTGCTCGTTTTCTACTTCTTCCTAGCATTATTCCCTGTATTTCCCTGGCCGAAACAGTAACTGATTCTTTCTATAAAAAGAACGATTATGATCAGATGTTATGTGATAACAGCCGGGACCGACAGCTTAACGTGCATGCAAACAATTATAAATTCTCAAAAATTAATTATCATTTGACTACAAAATTGTGTAGTTGTTCATAAAATACACCTATATACTAAATAGGTACCTATAGAGCAAGTAGTCTCCGAGTAAAATAACTAACATACGGACGGACAGGCGGACAGGCGGACTGCATAAAATTAGTAACTCTTTTAAGGGTAACTATACGGTTTTACAATAGGATCCCAGAAAGCGTTCAGAAACTTTCTATAAATAAATTTAAAAAAAGGTCAAAGAACGTTTGTGTGGTAAAGGCTATTATAAAATTGGTGAATAGCTTGAGGACATCACGCCTTGGGAATGAGACAGTCACTCCAGGCTTTTCAGTGATTATAATATGTAAACTAATATACGTTTAAAAAACACATATAAAAAAACGAGAAAAAGATAAAGAGTTTGTTTCGCCGGTTCTTCTCAGGTAGAGGTTTAATTTAGGAGCCGATGGTAGAATCTGACTTTCAACAAATAAGTGTAATGCTTTTTATGTTGAATAAAAATATTTGATTTGATGAAGAAAAATAAGGGTTCCGTTTTTGTTATTTGGCTACGGAACCATATAAAGAAAATAAAAAACTACATATTTCCATCCTTAAGAGTTAATTTAATTAACTTGTATAATATTTTTGAAAGGACAATGAGAATGCTAAATTTCTATTAAAAAACCTTCTTGAGATACAATGCAAAAGCTTTGACCGATTTGGCCTATGTTTCTGGCCTAACTCTTTCGTAGAATAAACAAAAACACTTTCAGAAAGAAATCCGAATCATTTAAAAAGTTTAACACGAGCAAATAAGTCATAAATAAAAATAAAAAATTAAATTAAACAAAAAACCTGACTGCATTAATCTAACATATAAAATTCTCGTGTCACAATGTTCGTTCCCATACTCCTCCGAAACGGCTTGACCGATTGTTATGAAATTTTTTATACATATTCAGTAAGTCTGAGAATCGGCTACTATCTATTTTTCAAACCCTTCAGTGATAAGGGGTGTCCACCATAAATTTTTATTTTTATTTTTGGATAAAATTTTAATTTTTTTTTTTATTATGTGGCATTGAAAAATACATACGACCCTAAATTTTTACTTTTTATCACCAACCCCTGCTTTTTAATAGCCTTATTAGTCAATCAAAAACTTTCACCGGGTAGAGGGCGCTGCTATTGGGTCCCAGATTTTTTCGGGGCAGGACAACGTCTGCCGGCCCCGCTAGTAATACATAAAAACAAGCTATAATAAGTGCTATAATATAAATATTATTTTAATGTTAGTAAAGGGGACAACTTATCAATTAGTAAACGGATGATGGATAGACGGACAAATCTAATTATTATGTTTTATTTCAATGCTATGTATATATAAAAGGAGAAGACCTGAATGACTTATAAACACCCAGCCTAAACCGTAGCAACTAAAAAGCAATTTTTTTTCCCAAAATATAATCAAACTTCAATCATCAATATCTCGAAAGCTAAGCAATGTATCGAAAAATAGTATTCTTACTATGTTAAGTTCTACAAGGAATTATCATCATAATTTGCCGCTATACAAAGTGCTATTCCGCTTTGAATATCTTTGCTTCAGCGGGACCCATATTAAAATAATGTACCCTAAGTCACTCTCACAACTGAGACGAATCGAATACCTCATAAGTTGAAATCCGTCAAAGGGTTTAGCCTGTAGAGCGTCACAAAGAAATAGACATACATACATACGCTCGAAAAACAATACCCTCTTTCGGCTTCATCTTCTTCATTCTAGCATTATTCCCGGTATTATATTTTACCCAGGGTCTGCTTATTACTCTTATTACAGACGGGTTACTAGTTTTTACACAGAGCGATTGCCATCTGACCTCCGCAACCCTAAGGGCGAACCAGTAACTCATTGGATAAGAGCAATTTACTTATCAAGAGTTAACGATTATTATCATATGTGATAACAACCGGGACCGACAGCTTAACGTGCTTTACGAGGCACGGTGGGAAGACCGACAGACAAACGCCCAGACCGAGACAAAAATCTGCGCGAGCTGGAATCGAACCCACAAACGTCGAGGCTAAATCATTCGGCAGTCAGTGAATTTAGTTCATTAACAGTCCCTAACCTTGCTCAATGTTTTATATTTAACATTATACAATTTCCTATAACACGGTACACGGAAGTGTTACATGCTTATCAGAGCATGTCAGAAAAGCATACCATTGCGGCCGATGAGCCGCATATGAGCATATTACAGCTATATTTAACTAGAGATAAATACACTTGAGAAAGTTTTATATTTTTGTAGTAGTAACGCCATGATCCCAGCACAAATGGGCCGGCTCAATCGGAGAACAAAAATGTGTACTGTTGTGTTTTGTGCGATGAGTGAGAACGCCGAAAGCCCAATCGAGGGAGATTCCTTTGTTCCTTACCTTTGTAGGGTTCCGTACCTCAAAGGTAAAAAATTGAACCTTTATAAGATTGTCTGTCTGTCTGTGTAAAACCACCGATTTTTTAAGGAATGGGTGGTCCTAGCAAGTTGAAATTTGCAAAAACTTGTACCAAAATTTACCTTAATTTTCAACTTATTTAATTTTCGGAACCCCTTGCTTTTAACCCAAATTGTCAATTCTATGTCAACCAGAAGTACCCTATAGGCTTTGGGTCGAAAACCTATATGGTAGTTCCCGTTGACCTTGTTATAGATAATGGTACGGAACCCGTCAGGCCCGAGTGCGACTCGCACTTCGCCACTTTTTTTTCCTTTCTCATTCCTTATCCCCTATCCTTAGGGTTGTCGCGCATGTCATATTTTAGGTATCGCGCGCGTTCATAGATTGTGGTGACTGTTTTACCATCAGGCGGGCAGTAGGTTGATTATGTATACGTAAATTCCACTTTTAATTATTCGGATCGAACTTTTCATTTAGAAGTTAAGCTTTGGGCAAGCTTAGTCGGACAGCTTGTAGTATCTAACTACCTACGTCCCTACTTCTAAATATGTGCCCCCAAATAATTGCCAGATGAAACAAGAAGACATACGGGTATCAAACAAGCGTATGGCCTACCTGAAGGTAAGCGGCTACCTTAGGACATAGATCAGCAGCATTGCAAGCGCTTTTTTTTTATTTTATTTTTTTATGTTAGAAGTTGGCAAACAAGCATACGGCCCACCTGATGGTAAGTGGCTGCCGCAGCCTATGAGCGCTTGCAGCACCATTAGTAGGTGCCACTCGCGCGTTGCCAACCTCGAGATATTAGTTCTTAAATCTCGTTCGCCCAGTAATTTCACTAGCGTACAATGCCCTTCAAACCGGAACACAGTAGTGCCTAAGCACTACTATTTGGCGGCAGAATATTGGACACTGCGGTGGTACCTACCTAGCCGGCCTTTTGCAACAAAAGACCTACCACCAGTGTGACTGATTGCACTGGTGGAATAATCTCTGCTGTGACAGAGGTTATCCCAACAGCGGGCGATGGGGTCGTCACATCCCGACGCCTTTTTATGCAGGTATACTGCCCACATCATGGGAAGTGGTTGCCGTAGCCTATGAGCGCTTGCAACACCATTAGTAGGTGCCATTCACGCGTTGTCATATGGGTTCTTAAATCTCCTTTGCCCAGTAATTTCATTAGCCTACAGTGCCCATGCCTAAGACACTACTGCTTGGCGGTGGAATATTATATATATAGTAATTTATTTATTATTATAATCGACCTTAAAATTTATGTTTTTGTCCTTAAAATCTAATATTGATCATACCTACGTTAAAATATAAAACGGTATGAGCTTATTTGGATGGGCAATAGGGATATTAGTAACGACTTGAAAAAGCTTTGTTAATATGAATTTAAAAAAAAAGTAAAGTAAAATTGTAATCTTAATAATATAATATTCATAGAAATAAAATAAAGGCATTATTAATAATAACTTTCAAAAACTTAAGCTAGCAAATGCATTATTTTCGTATATAAATTCTTAAAATATAGCTAAATCTAACTTATAATAAATAAATAATAATTAAATATAATAATTTTAAAGTCTTTGGTTACATTTAATGCCATCATGTATTTGGTGTAATTAATACTTAAAAATTATTCCTTGAGATTCTGTTTTCTTCGTTTTTAATCCCCGACGGAAAAAGACAGGGTCTTTATATGAGTTTAACGTGTCTGTGTGTGTGTCTGTATGTGGCGTCTTATCACCGGGATGAAACGATTTAGATTTTGTTTTTTATTTGAAAAATCAGTCCAAAGTGGCCAGCACAACAAGATGGTGAATTATATATTTTGTACTCCTCAATATGGTTATTAAAAAAGGGCTTGACAAGTAGAATACTACATGAAATATGAAAAATTTCAAATCCAAGATGGCCGCCACCACAAAATGGCGAACTATATATTTTTTGTCGGGAGTGACTTTAAATTTTTAATTTCATATTATTCTTATTTCTAAATTAGTGAAGTATTTCGATTTTATATCTTTGCATTAGTAAAAATACTTACCTCTGTAAGTTATTAGAGTTCTATGCGTATAGAATTATCATTAAATCGTTTTGAATGCTCTTTTTGCTAATTTCACCTAAAACCAAAGTTGTCTGGATGTATCTACGTAGCGATAAGACCGCCTACCTGTACATGCATTGATGCTTATAATAAGGGATTCTAACTCATAGTGTAAATTAGTGGTGTACAATAAAGCTTACTCTATTCTATTCTAATGCTTTAAGGAATGATTTTTTATAATATTGGCAATAACGCCTGAGGTAGTTGGGTTTGAGCTTAACGTTTCCCACTACACAAATGATTACAAATCTTCCTCACCTGAGCTTCCAAAAAGTAATCTAAATTTTTGCTTCAATTTTTCATTTCTCTCGACTGTATTTTTATCTTTGGCATGTCTTTTATTTATGCCTTTAGAACTTTTAGAAATTCTCTTTCGATTTTCCCGAGGATCAGCCTTAAATGTTGCTTCTAGTATATTAATAAAAAAATTCTTAAAATCCACCAGTGTGTTGTTTAGTAAGACTTGCATTTTCAAGTTCACTTCGCCATTAGGACCTGAATGTGATACAGATATTGTGGTCTCTTTTACTTCTTTGAGATTTTCTTTATTCATTGAAGTTTTGTCCTTAGTTTTTGACGTTGCTTCCTTACTCTTGCCTGAAATTAAAAAAGCTATTTTGAAGTCTCAATAGCTTAACGGTAGAATGGCCGACTGCGCTTCGTTAACGCGAGAGTCGCGGTTTCGATCCTGACCCCCTTGGGCTATTGTCGTACCCACTCCCAGCGCAAGCTTCGAGCTTATTTGGAGTGGCAATAGGAATATTAGTAATGCCTTGACAAATGCATTGCTAATATTCTTTATTTAAAAAAAAATGTCATTAGTATTGCTAAGCATAATCGAATTAAATGATTATGTTAGAGGATTGATACCTGTTTTTGCTTTTAAAATTTACAAAGTATTTAGGGAAGTCTTTTAAAAGCAGTTAGTAAGTTAGTAAGCAATTTTTGTAAGCACAACGGTTTTCATTTGGAATTTTAACCAATTGCACGACCTTTGTAATGATGAACAGTTAACATAGTCAGTATTCTAAATGAATGGGTTGAAGAATAGAGTGTAAAGAGAGAATAGGAAAGGGACATAAAAATATAGGAGAGTGGCGAAGGTTTGGGCTTCCAGCGCAATCATTAAACGAAACTTACAAAAGATATTTTTGTACTTACTTGTGGTAGTCGAATGTTTGTTATTTGTGTTCTTTTCAGAACAAACTTTTTCATCACCCATTTCTAATTCTACAATGACTTTTTCTTGCGCTAATTTTCGTTTCTTCGTCCCAGAAGACATTTTGCTGGTACTAGTTGTACGGGAAGATCTTTTATTAACATTATTTAAGTCTTTATTACTTTTGGCAGTGTTCGTTTGTGTATCTTCACGTTGACATATCTGTTGCTCAGAGTTATCTTCATCAACCATTAAATATTTTTTGTTACTTTCAGATAAGACTCTTTCAGAATTGTTATTTATTTCATCAACCTTTCGGTCAGATGAATGTCCTTTTTTGTCGCTAGCCTTTTTAAATGTTCCATCAGAATTTTCCATCAAATGCGTTTTGCGTGTTTTAGAAAATGCTTTGTTTGAAACTGGTTTCAAATTTCCATTTGAATTTTCAAAATTATTTTGTTCCTCTAATTTCATTCCAGAATATGTTTTGCTAATACTTGCTAGAGCTGTCGGTGCGACGTTCTTTTGGTCTTCGTGTTCTTCTTCATCCAATGACTTTTCGGTAAACCCTTGAACCTGGCTGCTGCAATGAGAAGCAACTCTTGAAACAGCCTCAGCCTCTGATTTCAATTCTTTTACAGTTCTCAAAGGATGATCCCATTGTAATTCCTGCCCAGGTACCACACGTTGGTTTCGTAATTTTTTCTTCCTATTTTCTGTTTTATAAAAAAGTAAAATATTATAAATGCCAAAATAAATCTGTCTGTCGCGCTTTCTCGCCAAAATTACTGAATGTATATATGTTTATATGTAATGTGATACGAAGTGTGGGGAGACTCACAAGAATAAACGCCTCAACAGTGTCCATTCTTTTTAATTTACTGTGTTAAAAAAATTTAAAGTACCTGAAGGTTTTTGATGTGACAATGAACGAGGAATACGCACTAATGATGAATTGGCAGCAATGAAGATTTCTGCTTTGTCGATACTATCTAGAGAGAGAGAGAGAGAGAGATAAAAAAATTATTATAATTGTGAAGACCATTTTACCGGCGTCGGGAAATGACGACCGCATCACTCGTTGTTGGGATAGTCTCTGTCACAGTAGAGATTATTCCACAAGTGCAATCAGTCACACTGGTGGTAAGTCTTTTGCAAGAGGCCGACTAAGTAGTCTGAAGTTAGCCACGAGGCCAGTCCTATTCTTATTCGAAACGCACTATATTTTTTTTTTATGTTACAAATTGGCAAGCAAGCATACGACCCATCTGATTTCCCTCTATTTCTGTCGTTGAAATTGCGATTGCCATTTGCCACCAACTAAATTTTATACTTCAACAACCTTTGCGGCGCAACGGTAGCGAAACCCGCCTCAAGACTACAGGTCGCGGGTCCAATCCCCGCTCGGGGTAGATCTTTGTATTTACCATAAAAGTGTGTTTTTTGGAGCCCCGACACAGGTTATTACATCCTACAGGAGGCCGTTGATTGTGTATTTTTATTTGGGAAACACACAGTGCAGTATTACATTCAATAAAGAAAAACTATACGTAAAACACAAACTAATAAAGTTTCCACTTACAAGTAATATACAGATGAGAACAATGCAAAGATAAAATGATAAAGTATACAGTACATACTAAAAAAATAACATTAAATAGCTAAATAAAATTAAAAACATAAATATGTTATAATAATTTTTTTTTTTTTATTAGTAAAATGACAATGATTTCAATTCAAGTTCAAAATTGTTATAAGTATCAACTCCTATCTATATTGATAATTTATCATTGATTAAACATTCCATTAAAAAAATCTTAATTTTCAAAATAAAAAATCGACTTTGCTAAATTTCTTAACATAATTTGTGCAAGCTTGAGAGAAAAAAGTCTTTTGCGCATATTTTCTTCGAGTGACGGGTGGTATAAAAAGCAAATGCCTGCATTCTAGGACATATTTTTTATGTCATGACGATTGGCAAAGATTCGCATACGGTCCGCCTGATGGTAAGCAAACACTACAACCTATGAGCGCTTGCGAAACTTGAAGTATCACAAGCGCATTGCCAACCCACGGAACAGGAGGAACGGGATGAGAAGGAAAAAAGGAAGGGAACAGTGGTGGTGGGAGATTGGGCCTCCGGCGCTCTCACTCATCGCAGGAAACGCAACAGTACCTAATGATACTGTTACTTGACGCCGATTTACTGTGAGAGGGTAGTACTTCCCCGGTCGAGCCGGCCCTTTTGTGCTGAGGGAAGTATGGAGAAGCATCTGCTCCCGTATTAGACAATAGTACATTTTAAATTAAGACCACTTAAAAGATGTAGGGTATATTAATGGACGCAAATAAGCAATACCATGTCAACCCACAAAATTGAAAAACTGAGTTATATATGCAGAAGTGTTGGTAAATGGCTGGAGAACATTTTTCTTTAATATTTGTAGGGTTTTAAGCTTTAAAACTTCTTAAAAGCCATTTTTAATCATGCAATTTATGTATTATGTTAAACGTTTTGGGTTATATTATATACGAAATATGCAGTTTGTATGCTTATTTTATGTGAAAAGAAAAATAACTTACATACATCTTGAAATTGCCAAAAACTTGACGAATACTTAAAAAAAATCATATAAAGCAAGTTGTTCAAAATTTTCAAACGCGTTTTTCTCGAAATGACATTTGTGTGGGTTGACATGGTATTGCTTATTTGCGTCCATTTATTATATGAACTAAAAAAAAAGAAAAATTCAAATGGCTTACTCGTTACATATTTCACAGTTGCAAGAAATAAATTCCATTTTGGTGAAAATTTTTCTCTTGCTCTGACGCGTTTCATTGTATCCAAAGAATTTTCTATCGGATATGATACAAATACATTTTTTCTAGAGAAACATCTGATCCAGAAAGACGGTACACAAGTTAACTCTTCTGTCTGGCCACCGAGATATTTTAAAAATTGTATTACAACAAATTTGTAGGTATGATAGTATGTCAGCTGAAATTTTTAAAATTGTCAGATCTTGTCACATTTTCACATCCAAAGAAAAAATGCAAATTTTTCTATTGGCCTCCAAGAACGTCACGGACAAAGTGCACTTCCGCATTTATTATAGTGATTTTCTCTCCCACTTTAAAGGCGTCGGGATGTGACGACCCCATCGCCCGCTGTTGGGATAACCTCTGTCACAACAGAGATTATTCCACCAGTGCAATCAGTCACACTGGTGGTAGGTCTTTTGTTGCAAGAGGCCGGCTAGGTAGGTACCACCGCAGTGTCCAATATTCTGCCGCCAAATAGTAGTGCTTAGGCACTACTGTGTTCCGGTTTGAAGGGCACTGTACGCTAGTGAAATTACTAGGCGAACGAGATTTAAGAACTAATATCTCGAGGTTGGCAACGCGCGAGTGGCACCTACTAATGGTGCTCAATAAGCGCTCATAGGCTACGGCAACCACTTACCATCAGGTGGGCCGTATGCTTGTTTGGCAACTTCTAACATAAAAAAAAAAACTCGCTGATGCTATTAAGGGCAGTAAAACGAACAGTACATATTAGGAAAAAAAAAATTGAAATAAAATTATTTTTAGATACCTCTGAGTATTTTCTGCCCTGTGTAAAACCTAATGAAAACTAACAAAACTAGCAATAACTCGATTCACGGACCTTTTGTTTTCTACGAGTTCCACTAGTAGTCACCGAAGTAAACTATCAGATCACTCTATAATAATCTTACGTAAGATCTCATCATAACTAACAAAACGAGCCCAAACTCGAATCACCTAACTTTGCTCGTCTACGAGTTCCACTATCTGTCACCGAAGTACACCACCAGGTCACTCTATCATAATCTTACGTAAGATCACATCATAACTCACAAAACGAGCCTAATCTCGAATTACCTAGCTTTTACCATCTACGAGTTCCAGTATCTATCACCGAGGTACACCACCAGGTCAGTCTATCATAATCTTACGTAAGATCTCATCATAACTAACAAAACGAGCCCAAACTCGGTTTACCTAATTTTGCTCGTCTACGAGTTCCACTATCTATCACCGAAGTACACCACCAGGTCACTCTATCATAATCTTACGTAAGATCTCATCATAACTAACAAAACGAGCCCAAACTCGAATTACCTAACTTTGGGCGTCTACGAGTTCCACTATCTATTACCGAAGTACACCATCAGGTAATCCTATCATAATCTTACGTAAGATCTAATTATAACTAACAAAACCAGACCAAACTCGAATCACCTAACTTTGCTCGTCTACGAGTTCCACTATCTATCACCGAAGTACACCACCAGGTCACTCTATCATAATCTTACGTAAGATCACATCATAACTCACAAAACGAGCCTAATCTCGAATTACCTAGCTTTTACCATCTACGAGTTCCAGTATCTATCACCGAAGTACACCACCAGGTCAGTCTATCATAATCTTACGTAAGATCTCATCATAACTAACAAAACGAGCCCAAACTCGATTTACCTAACTTTGCTCGTCTACGAGTTCCACTATCTATCACCGAAGTACACCACCAGGTCACTCTATCATAATCTTACGTAAGATCACATCATAACTCACAAAACGAGCCCAATCTCGAATTACCTAGCTTTTACCATCTACGAGTTCCAGTATCTATCACCGAAGTACACCACCAGGTCAGTCTATCATAATCTTACGTAAGATCTCATCATAACTAACAAAACGAGCCCAAACTCGATTGACCTAACTTTGCTCGTCTACGAGTTCCACTATCTGTCACCGAAGTACACCACCAGGTCACTCTATCATAATCTTAAGTAAGATCACATCATAACTCACAAAACGAGCCCAAGCTTAATCTACGTAGCTTTTCGTTTACGATAACTACTATCAGTCACTTTAGTATCATTAACCCTAGATATAGTTCGACGAAACAATAAAAACCACTATAAGGTCAAAATATCTAAACCACTAAGCTAATCACAAATAATAACTTACGCAAAATTAATAGTTAAAACATAACACATAAAGATATCACGTTATCAAATATTCCCTATCCACTTTCATGATGAAACATGTCACAATCAAATCATCACTTTAATCACTTTTTCTCGACTGACTGTGTCGGGCCCATCCGTGACGTACTCTAGGCCAATAGAGCCAAAAAAGAAGAGAAACAACCCAATTTACCATTTCAATATGTTTCATTTTTTCAACGAAATAAATAAAAATATAACAACTGATTAAAATATGAATTTTGTTATAATAAAAGATACACACACGGCCGACGGCGTTCGAAGAGCAAATGATTTCGGGAGCACTTATGGCTCTTAATATCATTTCAATATTTGTATGACGCATACATCGACACGTGTCGAGTTGTTGATTTGTATACTCATATGTATGTACTCGTTATCATATTTGGTTATTTACGTAAGAATACTTTTTAATATTGGATACAACACATCGCGAACTGGAGATAAATATATTAAATGATATTCCCGGCGTCGGGATGTGACGAACCAATCGTCTGCTGTTGGGATAATCTCTGTCATAGCAGAGATTATTCCACCAGTACAATCAGTCACACTGGTGGTAGGTCTTTTGTATCAAGAGGCCGGCTAGGTAGGTACCACCGCAGTGTCAAATATTCTGCCGCCAAATAGTAGTGATTAGGCATTACTGTGTTCCGGTTTGAAAGGCACTGTGCGCTAGTGAAATTACTGGGCAGAGGAGATTTAAGAACCAATATTTTGAGGTTGGCAACGCGTGAGTTGCACCTACTAATGGTGCTGCAAGCGCTGATAGGCTACGGCAACCACTTACCATCAGGTGGGCCGTATGCTTGTTTGCCAACTTATAACATAAAATAAAGGAGAATACCTGACTAACATATAAACGCCCAGCCTAAGCTCTTGGACTTGAGAAGTTGATTTTTTTTACAGGTGTTTTTAAACGTAAACGAGCACTTAGAGAAGATTTTACAGAATGTAACCCTTAAGGGGGAGAAGGGGCGCTAGAAAGCTTTTTTATTTATAAATAAACGCTGCACACTCACGGCCCCCAATAGGATAGTTATATCCTGTGTTGGTGGTCTGGAAATATATACAATGGCAAGACAAACACACACAAACTGGAAAACATGCCTCTATAGTCAATACAAGCATCTGCTCCAAGAGGGAATCGAGCCCGTGACTTGTGGCGCTCAAGACAGGTTCGCTGCCGCTATTTTGGCTAATACATAAATGTTTAGTGAATGTTTTATATTTAGCGATAAGTCGTAGTTTAAGCGGATGAATGGTTGAAATGATAAAACAAATCGGCAAGCACTTATTACGTAAATATTCCGTTGAAGTACTATTCGATTTGGGTTTTTCCAGAAACTATATTTAATACCAACTGGCCACGGAAACATTACTCACGATTTTAGGAATAAACTAGATATGCCCCGCACGTGGTTCATTTTTTCTACAGAGTGGCTCAGTTTATTTATTTCTAAGCTATTGCATAGCCTTTATCGCGGGCTTTGAGTGCGGCGATCGAACCAAGAAATTCCGTAACAAAAAGAAAACCTAACACCGAACGCTCGGCCGAGCTACATGTAGGCGAGTCAAAAATGACAGATCTCCAAAATTAAATAATAAACAATACGAATATTGGAAGAAAAGGTTTGTAAATACCTATATTTTATACTAAAATATTCTAACCACCGCGATGCCATCTAGTATGGCTCCGTCAAACTAAATATTTATAATTAGTAGTAAATAGTTTCTACAATATTATTAATGTTATTATTACATAATATTATAAATTATATTACCCAACAATCTAAAAGTGATCCAACTCGATTCAATCACAATTTTAAAATATATCTTATTCCCGAAAAACAATATAACTTTTGTATCTTTTCGCATTCTTATTGACAGATGGTGTCTCGACCCCACTAGAGGTTGACCTCTACTCGATACGGCCAGTATTATAACAAATCAAAATAAGTATGATGATAACAGATCAAATTAAATTAATTTATGATTAAAAGAAAATTATATATATATATTTATATATATATGACATTTAAAGGTAGTAAAAGAGGGGGGCGAGGGTGTTTAGAGTTTGTATTAGAATTGTTATTCACGCGGGCGAAGCCGCTGGCAGAAGCTAGTAATAATATACTCGTACTAATAGTTCAATAATTTCACTGTAGTGAGAAAAGTTAATGGAAACTCGCACAGTAAATAAACAAAGAAATAATGTATATTTTTTTCATGATAATTGTATTAATGGGTCTTTTGTTCTTTAAAGGTTAGTGGTACGCTTTTATTAAGTTAATAGAAAGGCTATGTGAGAAGATAGTTATATTTCACTTTTTTTTATAAATAAATAAACTCTACACACCCAACAGCCGCCATTAGGACAGTTATATACATTTGCTCTGGAAATCGAAACCAAGACCTGTGGCGTTTAAGTGTGTGGCGTTCGCTACCACTGCGTCACAATGTCAACATTTAATTTCAATGAAATTATACCTTTTTTATACGACTGAGTTGGCGAGCAAGCATACGGCCGACCTGATCACAATTACTAGCTTTTAGTTTCTTTGAAAAGTGATTTGGAGGTAGTCTTAGGTTAAATTTTTAGCGTGATTTATAAGACATTTTCTTCCTCGCACCACAACTTTGTGGAACCAACTTCTTCCGGCGGTCTTTCCAAACCTAACCTGCTGTTGCGGATGTTCATGGGCGGTGGTGAACGCTTAACATCAGATGAGTCTTCTGCCCGTTTGCACCCCCTTTTATAAAAAAACACGCGGTATTCACTTATTTTCCAAAACTTAGTTATTAATAATATACCACTTACCTTGACTTTCAAAAAATTCGTCTTGAACTCACTAAACGTGATAGGTAGAGAGATTATTAACGTTCTTACTGTGATGTTTATAAGTACGATAAAGTACATAACACCGTTGTGGCGATGTTGGTAGCGAGTCTGCCTTTAGTCTCGACTGTTGCGGGTTCGATTCCCGCTCGAGCAGATGATTGTTAAAATTTCTGTCTCACTCTGGGCGTTAGTCCGTGTGGGCTCCCCACCGTTTCTCGGAGAGCACGTTAAGCTGTTGGTCCCGGTTGTTAAGTCATAACATAATAATCGTTAAGTCTTGAGAAGTTAATTGCTCTTATCCAATGAGTTACTGGTTCGCCCATAGGGTTGCGGAGGTCAGATGGCAACCTCTGTAAAAACTATTAACCTTTCAAATACCAGTATAATACCGGGTATAATAGGAAGAAGAAAATACATAACATAAATAAGTAAATTCTCTATAAGCTGGCTGTTTTTATATGTCATCTTTCGTAGAAAAAATATTTACGTATGTTCATGATAACGCATTATCTCCTCCGAACTTTTGACCCGGAAATTTGACGAAGGAACCATTAAATAAAATCTGTTACAATACAAGAACGTAATATATTACTTAAACCAATTTAACTTTTCCACGCGGAACCGAAAGACGAGAGCACTTTCTCCGGATGACGTCACATCCGCCTCCGAGTGAATTTATAGCATTGACCGCAACGATTCAACATCGTGAAAGTGACCAGCTATGAAACACTTTATCGAATACTGCTCACAAGTGATAACTTCCCGTTTATAAAATAGGATAGGATAGGACAGGATTATATCCTATGCCATCCTATCCTATCTTATCCTTTTATATTATAAAAGTGAAAGCTTGTGGGAATAGGAGAATATTTGAATAGCTGTTTGTTACTCTTTCACGCAAAAACTACTGAACGGATTTGAATGAAATTTAGCACACAGATAGCTTATTACCTGGATTAAAATATAGGACTTTTAATCCCGTGGGATTCACAAAAAACTACATCATACCATAAGCAACAAAATCATAAATTAAAAAGACATCAAACGAAGTAAAACCTTTGCACCACAATTGATAGCTCACAGAGACGCTCATAATCGCGTGCGCTCACTGATCGGTAAAGGATCGATCGGTTAAGCAACTTTAGACGTGCTCAGTAACTAGATGGGTGATCGCATAGTGGTATTCCAACTGAGCGTCTCCGTGCTTCGGAGGGCACGTAAAAAGTCGGTCCCGGCTCTTGACAATTTGACAATAGTCGAAAGGTCAAATCAATGGCCTATACGGCGACCTGAACAACTCTGACACTACGTTGGCCACTAACCACTCGATAAGAAGGACAAGGAGAAGACCAAATTTGTTTTATATAATTATTTGCGTATAAAAAAAAACAAATAAAGCAGCACTGATTACATTATTCAATAAAAATTATAAACAAAGACACATAGTAGACGCTGAACTGTCATATCATACTCTCAACTGTAAGTATTTACAAAACTGGCTTGATGTTTACTCGTATATATACTTATAGCTTCTGCCATTAGCTTCGCCCATGTGAATAACGATTTTAATACAAATTTCGAACCCCCATTTTAACCTTTCAGAGGTGAAATTTTAAAAAATGTTAAAACACTTGTTATTTTATCTACAATTGTTTGCCTAAAAACAAGGTTTTATACTTCTACTTTCTAAAATAACGGACTTCCATATTGTCCCTACTTGTAACCCCCTTTTCACCCCTATTCACATCAAAAGTTGAATTTCGAAAAATCCTTTCTTAGTACTCGTTTACGTTTAAAAAACAACACCCGTGAAAAATTCAGCTTTCCAGGTTCAAGGTTTTAGGCTGGGCGTATATATGTCAGTCAGTTCTCCTCATATATACATTTTTTTTTATGTCAGATGGAACAAATAGGCTCACCTGATGTTAAGCGATTACCGCTACCCATAAACATCTGCAACACCAGAAGAGGGCATGCAGCTTTTTTAGGATACAACTGGTTATACGCCGGCTGACAAACAGTCACTTCACGAGTGTTTCACCAACGTACGGTGGTACCTAACCAGGCGGACCTTATTAAGCCCTATCATCAGCATGTCTTAGAATTTTTTTTTTTTTATGTTGAAGTTGGCAAACAAGCATACGGCCCACCTGATGGTAAGTGGCTGCCGTAGCCTATGAGCGCTTGCAGCACCATTAGTAGGTGCCACTCAGGCGTTGCCAACCTCGGGATTAGTTCTTAAATCTCGTTCGCCCAGTAATTTCACTAGCGTACAATGCCCTTCAAACCGCAACACAGTAGTGCCTAAGCACTACTATTTGGCGGCAGAATATTGGACACTGCGGTGGTACCTACCTAGCCGGCCTCTTGCAACAAAAGACCTACCACCAGTGTGACTGATTGCACTGGTGGAATAATCTCTGCTGAGACAGAGGTTATCCCAACAGCGGGCGATGGGGTCGTCACATCCCGACGCCTTTAATTTCTTCCACGACATGTATATTCCTCAAGATGTTTTCCTTCATCGCTAAGCACGAGATAAATTTGAAACACAAATAGAAAACTCAGAGGTGCTTGCTCGGACTTAAACCCGCGAACTTCGGTTAAAATATAATAAATAATACAGAAAACGCATCTAGAAGTGTTCTACTTTTATTACAAGAAAAATTCATAGCCTCGTTAAAAAGATATAGGATATATTTTTGACTAATACAACCATTTTTAATCAGTACGCAGTCACATCTGCGGTCAATGACTTTTTCGTTTCTAAACCACTAGGTCACGGTCGGACTTGGGCTAAGGTTGACGTACACTAACATAAATATCTCATTTCATTATCGTTTTTAACCGATTTCAAAGGAGATTCTCAATTCCATCGCTATTTTTTTTGTATGTATGTTACGCGATACGATACGCCAATTATTGATGGATTTTTATAATTCTTTTTTTGCTAGAGGATACTTCAAGGGTGGTCCCATGTCCAGGGTATCAGGATCTGATGCTGGGATCCTTGGGAAATCGAGGGAATTCTTAAAAATGTAGGGCAAAAATGCTGTTTCTGATGCCTTTATACATAATTTAGTTTGAATATTTGCGTATGGAGATTATCTTTATGATGTTTAGCTGATGGTAAGACAACAATGTTACTAAAGGGTAAAATGAAGATCGAGTGATGAACGTTTGTATAGAAGTTCGTCGTTTTCAAAGTTATAAGTAATAAATTTCGCACACCTGCATCTTTTTATAAATAAAAGAATACGTGTATTATTAACTAAAATAATGAAATTAAATATTTGTTAGAAGGTCATTAGGTGTCATATATGTTATACAAGTACGTGGTGGACCACACACAGTGAAATCTAAACAGTTCCGCAGCTTGATGGTGACGAATCTGTAGGATATTAACGAATTAAAAGCGACCACAAATATAAGTTTGTAACTTTATAGTAATTATTAAAAGTAATATGAAAAAAACAAAGTTATGGGAAAACCTATATATCTCTGTAATTTATTAACGTATCTTGTTCAAAATTAGTGTGCAGTTGAGTGTGCAGCGTTTAAATTTTTTTCCAGAATTTTAAATGTCATAGTTCAAAAGTTAGAGGGGGGTACAATTTGTATAAGTTTAGTAGCTAATATCTCAACAACTACTGTCTTAATCAAAAAAGTCAAAATAAAACCTCTTTATTATTTTTAAAGACCTATTCAAAGACACTCACGTTGCCGTACGCTGATTTTTTTTTTAACATTCTGTTACATGTATGGACTAACCTTAATTTTAAAATATTTTATTATTTCAATTCAAAACCCTGTAGCGGTTTATTGAATACACCTATTTACTAAATTTCCTATAGATAGAACCAATAGACTCCGAGTAAATTGACTGTGACATACGGACAGACTCAAACTCGCAAAACGTTTGTATTAAACAATTATGTAGTCCTAATACTTCCGCAACAGGATGCAACGTTCCGAATACAAATTGTATTATAGATTCTGACATTCCACTTGGAAAACTTTCCAATGATTTTTATCTGTTGGAGAAATTGAATTTACCAAATGATTTGGATAGTTAGATTTATTAATTGAGACCAGTCAGGAGAAATACAAAACTTAGACGGTAGAGCTATGCGTCTCTCAGAACAAAAGAGCCGATTGGAGAAGTACTACCCTCTCACAGAAAATCGGCGTAAAGTAACAGTATCAGTAGGTAATGTTGCGTTACGTGCGAGGAGTGAGAGCGCCGGAGGCCCAATCTCCTACCCCCTCTGTTCCCTTCTTTTTCCCATTTCATCCCTTCCTTCCTGTTCCATGGGTTGTCAATGCGTATATACTTCAAGTATCGCAAGCGCTCATAGGTTGCGGTGACTTACCATCAGGCGGACCGTATGCTCGTTTGCCAACCGTCAAGATATTAAAAAAAAACTTATATTAAAGTCTATAATTTTATTGACACCATTGTGGCGTTGTGGGTAGCGAGTCTTCCTTTATTCTTGACGGTTACGGGTTAGATTTCTGCTTGGGCAGATGTTTGTTAAAAGTTCTGTCTGGGCCTGGGCGTTTGTCCGTGTGGGTCTCCCCACTCCCCACTGTACTTTGTGCTCTCCACATTAAGCTCCCATCGTCGGTCCCGGTTGCTATCACATAAAATCTGATAATAATCACTAACTCTTGATAAGTAAATTGATCTAATCCAATGAGTTACTGGTTCGCCCTTAGGGTTGCGGAGGTCAGATGGCAATCGCTCCGTGTAAACACTAGTAACCTGTCAAATTCGGATAAGAGTAATAAGCAGACCCTGGGTAAAATAAAATACCAAGAACAATGCTAGAACGAAGAAGAAATTCATTTAGATACATACGAAGGAATCATATTAAAGTGGGTATTATAACTGGTGTTAAAGTGAACTAATTTTTATGAAACAAACAATAATAGATGTTACTCAAGAATAATTTTAGCATTTGATCAGACTTAGCGATTATATATTATTATTAATTAAGCTTTGATTGTTTGGGTTGATGTCGAATTAATATTATAATACTTACTCTTGAAATTGTAAAATAATTTTAGTTCACAGTTTTATTGTTTAATTTAACTTGCCGCTTGCTACGGGCCTACCACATACGCTATAACGACCCGTATGAGTCACTGATTAACACTCCTTTTCCTATGATGTTGGGACGTCGTAGTATCTAGTTGATGCCGAGGGTAGCAAACAAAAGAGTTTTGTTTAATTTCTAATATTGTCACTGTTTGTATTAACCGCACTACATACCCTTTAATAATGTTTAACGTAGGTATACAAATTGTAATTCATTTTTCTTTTAACAATAAAACTATTTGTATTTGTATAATTAAAGGATTGTCAATGAGTCTTTGAGATTTTCTCACTATGTAATTTCTATGTAAAGGCTTTGTACATAGTATAAAATAAGCCTGTGGTTCCTACTAATATATTTTTTCCGATTTTCTTTTCGTTATGATCACGTACAAACTTTCTAATGATAGTTTCACCAATCAAAACGTAATGCGACAGATAAATTGCGCAGTTTGTCTGTCCAAACATAATTTTATTTCAAATCTAATAAAAAATTTTACCACTTATACGCTCATAATTTTACAGTTATTTTTAGCTTGGTGCTTTCAATTGACACTTGAAATCTGGGGGCACGGCAGTGCCCTACCAAATCGAGCAAAATTTATATTTCAGTGATTCAATTCACTGTAAAATTTAGCACACATATACCTCCTGGCAATATACCACTTTGAACTGACAATAAAAAAGAATACTAAAAGAAAAATACCATAATATAAATTGTAATAAATACTACAATTATCTTTTTTAAATAAAATGCATCAATAACTTCTTGCAAATAAAACTTCAAAATTTGTACCTTTGCAGCGTATTACATGTGCAGTATTTTACATTTTCAAGTGTATTGTAAGTTAAAAGAAGAAACCTAATAGTTCCCTCCAAGATGTTCCCTTCTAGTATTCTTTTGTATGTAGATTTATACATTTTAAAGAGAATAAATTTAAAATATTAATCGTGTATAAATATTTTTTTCTTTTATTCACAACCAATATTAAAACATATTTACGATTCAATATTAACTATATTTACATAACATTACAACTATACAAGTCCTGTCTACAGGAAATGGTGCCAAGAATGCTACCTGCATTTCCGCGCTGAATTGCAATCCCAATAGTTTGGGCAAAAAATTAACCAGTCTTCATGTCACCCCTGGAGGCAATGAGTCTGTGTGTATATTTTAGAAATTATTTTGCACTAACGCTCCATCGTAACATTCATACGGCCAAAGTCATACATGTGTCTGTTATTGGATTCAATCCAATAAAATTTTCAGGTCGTTTACCTTTTTTAATAATAATAATAATAATATGCTTTATTTGTACACCGACACAGAAATTAAAAACAAAGAAAGTACAAACAAAAAAGTGGTAATACAAAAGGCGGTCTTACCGCTAAGGCAGCGATCTCTGCCAAACAACCTTTGGCTAGAGGACTTTAGTAATTTATGACGGTACATTATTAATTCTAGGATCTTTTTTTCTTTTCAGATAGCCGAAAACTCTTTGGCGGATACAAGATAACACCATCATACTGTAAAGCAAATAGAGCAGCGAAATACAATAGAGGCAATACGATATGTATGTTCAATCACGAATGTGTTAAAAGAGGCGGAGAGCTTGTTGGTGCGTGTATGGATGGATTCCTTTTCGGAGCATGTTGCCAACTACCCTCTGATAGTCAATCACATTTACCAAAGGGTCCTGGTGTAGTCATGACAAGCTACCTCGACTACCCTGATGCAGAAGCTGAGACTGATGATTATGATGGTGAACAATTAAGCGCTTGGCACGATAGCTTTAAACCAGTTGTCACACCAGGGTATAGACCAAGTTCTAGTCCAGTTTCTACATCAACGATGAAGACAGAACAGGACTTGAGCACTGAGAATCACCAAGCTGAGTTGATATCTGAAGGTTTCAATCAAATAACCAATACCCTGTTAAGCACTCCACCAAAAGATAATAACTTCGTTTTTAATAAGGAAGACAATTTGTACACGCATAGCACAATTAATCATGCTGTCGCCGAAACAATACTTTTCCATAAAAATGGTACAGAAGTTAATGATATAGCAAGGCCATCAGATTTCAATATTCAAATTTCGTCAATGCAAACGAAGCCCACAGTTTCTCCAACATCTACCTCCGTTCATTCTCCCTCAATTATTGTATCAACCCATCGACCAGTATACAAACCAGCGTTTAAACCAAAACCAGTTACTAAAATAACAACTAAAAAACCTACAACAGATAATTACGTCATGGTATCAACAATAACAAAAGATACACATAAAACGCCTGAACTCACCTCTATAGATAGTATAATACAAATGCTTAATGAGAGTACTCCAAGTATGAAAGACGAAATAAGTTCTCCATCTTCTTTAGATGTAATGGAAACTAAATCGACGAATCCGTCTACAGTAGCGCCAATATCCTACAGTAGTAGTTATCCTAGTTATTATATATCTACAGGACACTATGTAACCTCTAAACCATCCATATATCCGAGTAGTACATCATCCACCACCTACTTTACTAAAAAACCTTCAACATCTAAAAAGCCATCTTATAGTACAACTCCAAATAGTATACCTCAAGAACAAAGGCCTGTTAAACCTTTTTACTCATCTCCTAAGCCTAGCCAATCTACAACTAACGATATAGAAGCTTTTAACAACTATCCTACTAACCCTGATAATTTTGGAGACTCTGTCACAACATTTAGCTATGTCAGCTCAACTACTTCGAAACCAACTTCAACTACAAAAAAACCACCGTCCACAAGCTATGTTACTGGGTCTAAGCCTTTAAGAAGACCTGTCACTCCACCAACAAATTTCCTGTCAACGTACGATAATAATGATTCATTCTCAAGCGTTACACCAACTGTCATCGTTCTTAATGATATCAGCTCGAAACCAGAAACAGCTTCCGAAGAAACCCAATTTGTTGAGATTTCGCAGGAACCTTTCAAGAAACCCGTAAGTCAAATAACAGTCAACAATCATATTGAATCTACGAACAATATATACTTAGGAAAACCGCCTAATAAAGATAAACCAAAACCATCACCATCTTATGAAAAGCCTTCTTCACCAACCGTAGTTATAACACCGAAGCCATCATTAACAACGCCATATCCCCCTAAAACTTCACCGGCCCAAACATCAGTATCAACACCCATCGCTACCGTCTACGATGTATACACAGAATATCATTCCACAACTACAATGAAAACAGAAATTCAAACGCCTACAGATGACATCGTGAACTTCCCGCCAGTTAGAAATCCGATGCTGACATCTAATTCAACTGGATCAAACATTTTCAGTACATCTGATAATGATTTAAATTTAATACACGATATAGATTTCTCGACGCCATCATGGCAAGATGACAATAAATTAAATGACAAAATGAATCTGTTCGTCAATAAAATCGTTGGCAGTCTTCAAGGAACCTTCCAAGAACTTCACGATATCGTAATACTCGATAAAAAACCAAATACGACTATAGTTCGAGATAAAACGACAACATCCAAACCTCCAAAGAAAACCCTTCCGACCAGAAAACCTGTTACAACTACGAGAAAACCTATAAGGAATACTACCACTAAAAAGCCCCCAGTAAAAACAACTAAGAAACCAACTAAATTAACCACATCAGCTAGACGACCTACCACTACCAGTCCACCACCAACTACTGTCACCACAAAGAAACCTGTGAGTATTATAAGAATAATTTTTAATGTTACCAAAAACACAAGACTGTCGCTGAGAATTATAAAGGTTTATTCCATTATAATTTGATGGCTTGGTTCTTGGCCTGTGATTTATTTGCTTTCAGGTGACCACTACGAAAAAATCGAAACCAATAAAGAAAGTAACCACTACGACGATCACAACAACAGTGACAGAACAAGGTGATGATGTGACCACAGAAGGATATTCGGAACCTATTGATTACAACAATAAAAATTGTAAGTAACTTTACATCCCATGTCACGAAGTTGTTTAATCCCATCTTATAGAAGTTAAATTAGTGATATTCATATATGGTGAGGAATTATGGAAAAAGAACCTGAGAAAAACGGCTACCGAATTTACTAATCAATATGAAGTATCTCAAATATAATAATTACAATTAAAAGAAGTATATAAACATTACAGCAACTCATTCATCGAGTCTGCTATTAAATTTAGACTGAAATAATACCTTACGCATGATAATACTGTGTCCTTATTAGCAATTGTAAAATGACGAAGCCCTATTTCCATAACATTAGATGCCACACACACTACTACGTCGCTCTTAATTTTAATTTTTGACAATGCTAGCTAAAATATTTTCTCCTACCTCGACGAAAAGTTAGTTTTTAGTCCCTTGTACGAGGGAGAGAAGCGCCCGATTGTCTCCTGATAAGGTAACACTAATTAACTCACTTTACCTCCCGATATAAATTTAAAATAAAATTAAAATATATATTCAAGCAACCCTATGTTTATCCCTCGTACCAGCGATACCAGCGAATAAAAGTAAATTCATCGTAGGGGAAAAAATCGTATACTCATCCCGGGTGAAAAGTAGGGCATTGCCACCCACGGTTGCTGCGATTATCGTGTGACAATAATCGCTGTCGTATCGCGGGTGAGAATGTCTTACTTTTCACCCTAGGTGCATAATATTGTTGTATTGTTAATATAACAACACATCGTAACGTACGGAACATTGTTATTTAAAGAATTTCACATGTAGAATCACGCACACACACACACACACACACACTCATAAACACATCCACCCATACAAACCCTCGCATACAACTTTGGTAATAGTTATCTTGAGTTTTTTTTTTTATGTTAGAAGTTGGCAAACAAGCATACGGCCCACCTAATGGTCAGTGGCTGCCGCTGCCTATGAGCGCTTGCAGCACCATTAGTAGGTGCCACTCACGCGTTGCCAACCTCGAGATATTAGTTCTTAATCTCGTTCGCCCAGTAATTTCACTAGCGTACAATGCCCTTCATACCGGAACACAGTAATGCCTAAGCACTACTATTTGGCGGCAGAATATTGGACACTGCGGTGGTACCTACCTAGCCGGCCTCTTGCAACAATAGACCTACCACCAGTGTGACTGATTGCACTGGTGGAATAATCTCTGTTGTGACAGAGGTTATCCCAACAGCGGGCGATGGGGTCGTCACATCCCGACGCCTTTAAAACGCCTTGAGTATTTTGTATATTTCATCTTAAGATTTTTCTTTTATATTAACCCTTTTTCTATAGAATAATTTGTTTGTGCACTAAGAGAGGAAGACGCTGGCAGTGAAACAGTTTAATACTAGTACAGCTACTAAAGTCACTCCTTACAAATTTTGAAAATATTATTTGTAACATTACATTACATTTTATTTAATTTTTTCAGTATGTGGAGTCCGTCCTCTAGTAAAGTCAGGACGTATAGTAGGAGGTAGGAATGCTAGCTTCGGAGAATGGCCGTGGCAAGTGCTGGTGAGAGAATCAACGTGGTTCGGGCTTATCACGAAAAATAAATGCGGTGGTGTCCTTATCTCAAGTAGATTTGTCACTACAGCTGCTCACTGTCAACCTGGGTAAGCAATTAATATATATTTATTCATTTGTTTTGCCTTGGTATTTGACGTATTTTAAAAATCGATTGAAAAGGGTCTATTGTGTATGAATCCCTCCCATCCCATTAAAAAAAAATTTGATGACGATTTTTTTTTTAATATCGGATTATTGTTCCTTTTAATGGTCTTATAAAATACTACAATATTTTTTATATTATATATATTATTATATTATTAATATTGATTATTGAAACTAAAAATACAAAATATACACACACTACAAAGTGTGTCTCTATTTATTAGGAGTTTTGTTTTTCGTTTTTTCACCGACAAAAGATAAATAAATAAATAAACGCTACACACCCAACAACCCCCTTTAGGATAGTGATATCCTGTGTCGGGGGTCCAGAAACATACACAAGAACAAGGACAAAAACATCCAGACCAAAACATGTCTTTATGGTCAATACAAACATATGCTCCACAACGTCGTATTATTATTATAATAGCCACCGTTGGGTGGCAAAAGTTTTTTTATTTTTATTTTAGAGTCACTTTTTAAAGTAAAAAGGAATAATTTCAATCTTGAACATTTTAAAGACCGAAAGAATCGCATTTTCCAAAACTAATACGGTACATAATATGTTTGTATTGACCATGCAAGCATATTTTCCGGTCTGGGCGTATTTGTCCTTATCTTTGTATTTGTTTCCGGACCCCCGTACAGGATATCACTATCTTAATGGGGGCCGTTCAGTGTGCAGCGTTTATTTATTAATTAATTTAATACCAAACAATTCTGTTACAGTTTCCTAGCGTCACTTATAGCTGTGTTCGGTGAGAATAACATAGCTAGTGACTTTGAGCCCCGCAGACCGGTGGTGAAGAATGTACGGCGTGTGATCGTCCATCGTCAATACGACGCCGCGACCTTTGAAAACGACCTGGCTCTGTTAGAATTATACACGCCTGTGCAATTCGATGCCCATATTGGTAAGGAACATTGCTCCTCATTTTTAGGGTTCCGTAGCCAAATAGCAAAGGAACCTTTGCAATTTCGCGATCTCCGTCTGAACGTCCGTATGTCATTTTACTCGGAGACTATTAGCTCTATCTAAACTAAATTTAGTAAATAGGTGTATCTTATGAACCTTCACAGAATGTTGTGGTGAAGTAATAAAATATATAAAAATTAAATGTAGCAGTCCATACATGTAACTGAAGCTTGAAAATTCAGCCTATGGCAACATGTGAGGATGTAAAGACATATAATAAGGAAGTTGGATTTAAAGATAGCAAAAGTAATAAAATTTGTGGAATCCTCCACGCTTTAACTTTTGAATAGTATTTTTTAACGTTGGGAAACTCATTTACGCGCACTACTACGTAGTGGTAGTTTGGGGCTCACCGTTACTCCCAATATTACCCAAAGAACCGCCTGCGTCATAGTACGCTGTGGCTCGCTCACGCAATCAACCACGACGCCACGCCGCGATCGCCTAAGAATGGCGCCACAAGACAGCCCCCTCCGGGATACATTTCTAGTGAGGTTGTTTTATTTGTTAGATAGGTTTTCGTCCTGATCCACTGATGAAACCAAAGACCCTGGAAAACGTCAACAAAGGGGAATTTAAATTTCAGCCCAAAAACTGCAAAACTTTTCTAAGAATTTGCCTCTCTTTCTTTCAGTGCCCATTTGCATGCCCCAAGATGGAGCAGATTTTACTGGAAGAATGGCTACCGTCACTGGTTGGGGTCGACTGTGGTATAATGGTGTGGTGCCTTCCATTCTGCAAGAAGTTCAGGTAACTACCTTTTACAGTTTGATTTTGTGATTTGTCGGTAATAGAGCCATGCTTCCTCAGCACAACAAGGGAGGCTCGACCGGGAAAGTACTACCCTCTCACAGAAAATCGGCGTCAAGTTACAGTATCATTAGGTACTGTTGCGTTTCGTGCGATGAGTGAGAGCGCCGGATACCCAATCTTCCACCCCCTCTGTTCCTTTCCTTTTTTTCCTTCTCATCCCGTTCCTCCTGTTCCTTGGGGTGGCAATGTGCTTGTGATACTTCAAGTATCGCAAGCGATCATAGGTTGCGGTGACTGCTTACCATCAGGCGGACCGATTGCTTGTTTGCCAGCCGCCATGACGTTAAAAAAAAAACTTTCGTCTCTATACGACCACGTGGAAGTCATAAGAATGTTTTAGCACTCTATGTTTGTAACTATATTTCACCGTAGTGCCTAACCTTTTCCACCAATTTTGACGTGGGTAATTTTTTTTATCTCAATTTCCATACGGAGAACCAAATTGGATGAAGAATGAATTGAAAATGAAGAAAAAAAATAATCTTGTCTCGTAAAAGTAAACCTGAGAAAGTTTTTCCTAATGTCGTAATCCCCTGTTTTAAGGTACCGGTGATCGACAACAGTGCTTGTCAGGAAATGTTCCACACAGCTGGTCATGCTAAGAAAATTCTGAATTCATTTGTCTGTGCGGGCTACGCTAATGGACAAAAGGATTCTTGTGAAGTGAGTATTGTAATAAGAAGTTTTTGGCATATTTAAGAATGAGCCATACATACCCCCTCAAGTTCTTCTTTTCATAGCATTTATCCCGGTATTATTCTTATCCGGATTTGACAGGATTTTCCACCTGACCTCCATACCCCAAATGGCGAACCAGTAAATCGTTGGTTTAGAGCAAATTAACTATCAAAAGTTAACGATTATTACCAAATGTTATGTGAGAACAAACGGGTCCGACAGCTTAACGTGCTCTCTGAGACACGGTGGGGAGATCTACAAGGTGTATGATATGGGTAAAATAAAAGACCACTCCATAGGCGCTAATTTATGCAAGACCAACCGTCGGTTTACAATTTAAGGATATGTGCCAAAGATGTAAGATAGGTAAGAGAGCGCGCGCCGTGAGCTCGGCGCCTTATATGTGTTGCCCCCACTGCAGGGCCCGGCCCGTGACGTCATAACTAATGACCGCGAAACCGACATCTTTAAGCAGTCCACTGTTAATGCTGTAATGTTGTGCAAAGCACTGCCTTCAACAATTATTTTTAAACAGTTCTCCTTTCCCAAAGATTGCCTGGGATAAATCGCTTTCTAGCGATAAGGCCGCCATTTTTACTACCATATTGCTTTGTTTTCATTTCTTTTTCTTTTTGTGTATTTTTTTATGGGGTATAAATAAAAAAAAATTTTTGTAAGATCAATACAAACATCTGCCTCGTCGATCGTACCGGCAACCGTCGAGGTTAAAAGCAGAGTCGCTTTTACGCGACATTGGTGTCAAGATACACTCCTTTAAAGTCTTAAACTATTCTTTCAGGGTGACAGTGGTGGTCCGTTAGTAATACAACGCGATGATGGTAGGTGGCAGCTCGTTGGTACAGTATCGCACGGTATCAAATGCGCCGCTCCTTATTTACCGGGAGTATACATGCGGACGACGTATTACAAACCCTGGCTGAGATCTATAACTGAAGTACGCTGATGAAAATCGGTTTTTAGAACAGTGGTTTTCAATCTTCTTCCTTAAACCCCCCATCTCCAATTGATGGGAACAATTTTTTCCTGTTTTTTCTTTGCACAGGGGAACTAACTTTTAGTGTGTCATTGCATAATGTTTAATTTATTTTTATTTTCCTATTTATTTTTCCAATATCATATGTATAATAAAGGACTCCGGCGATGGGAAAGAATATAATATACCTTGATTAGTAAATTTACATAGTGTTTCTGTAATATTTTCAAAGACTAGGCTCTCAATTTTATTTCTAAGTCCAATTTTTTTAAACATTCAACAATTAATATTTAAAAAAGCCAATATGCCACATAGTCTATACACAGGTGTTATGTTCAGCATAGGTTTTATTCTGAAATTGAGATCGAATCACGGCGCCGCTTTTAAATTAAAGTTTGAGAAACACTGTTGTAGAAAAAATAATTAATCAGGAAAATTTTTAAATATTTGTATATTCTTTTTGAGTATCATTTAAGCTGCTGTAAATTGACTGCAACTGTGTTAGTAAAACGGAAAAATGAAACTTATTTCGTCGCTTTTCTAAAAAAGTTCCACATAATTTTACATATTTTATTAGAAATATTGATTTTCAAATGAATTTTGCCATCAATCGTGTCTGTACACTTGAGGTGAGTTACCTCGAATACTCCAGAGAAAAGGCTAATTCTGAGAGTTTAGGCTTCATAAAAGCCATATATTTTTTACAAAGAATAATATAAACAAAAATTAAGCCCATGTCTTAATATAAATCCGATAAAATGAAGCTTTAACACTTTTTCAATTGTCACATTTTAGTAATTATTACTAAAAGTATTTATTTACTTTTAATATTAAAAATTTATACAGAGTTCTCACTTGATATCCGAATCGACTTTCACTTCACTTTCAAGTGATAAATAATGAGTTAATGATATTATCCATAAAATTTTTCTTTGGTTCCACTTTCATTATGAAACATAAAATCGTTTTGTATACTTTCTTTTTTATTTCAACATCAGTTTTGGTTTCGTACGTAAATTGTATTTAAAAAAATGCTGTTATCAAGAGAACCCAAAAAAATTAAACATTCAAAATTGGAATAAATTTTTAGAACTAATATTTTGAGTAATATCTATACATATAAAAGAACCCACCCCGTATATAATTACTATGTACTATACCCTAAAAAGCAGCGTGAATCTGTCGTAGTGTAGAGAATCGCAGCCTTAGTCTAAGAATCTCATGGACGGAGCCATACCATGTTGCCGCTCTTGTAACATTATTTCAAAGGAGATATTGCTATCTTAGTCTGTTGCTCGGAGCACTAATACGAGTAAAAGAAATAGATATATACAGGTTTGGCAACTTATTTTTTTATTTCTTAATTGTCAATAATAGCATGTTTTATACCCGGACAAAACTGTCAATTGTATAGGTAATTTAACATTACGCACACATAAAATACGTAAAATATTGGCATGCGGTTTTAAGGTAAATATATTCCTTCTAACTTCTTTGTCTTTCTACGATCGCAGCAAATTTTAATGACAAATTTTGATCAACTTTGTCGAGATAAAATATGTAACAAAAGTTTGAAAAATATTAATAATTGAATAATTGTTATTTATTCAAATTTAATTATATTATAAAAATGTTCAAAAAATAACTGCATTTATTCATTAAATAATTAATAAAATAAATAAAACCAGCTCTCTAAGCCAATAAATCATTTGTATTTCCCAAACTTTATAAATATTGTAAATTTTTAATTATTATAAATAATGTAAATTAGAATGCATTTAATTAAACTATAGTATAAGTTAAGTCAATTATTTATTTATTATTAAGTAATAAAACATTATTTGTACAGATAATAATTATTTAGGTAGCTTTATTTATTTATTAAAATTGTTAATGTATATGCCAGTTTTAATAATTGTATTTAAACTTTATTTATTACTTAGAGGTATTTTTATTACAATGAAATGAAGTTCATGAATAAATCGCTCAATTTATTTGTAATATTTTATTGTTAAAATAAATGACTGTTACGCATTTAATAAATATTTAAGAAAGTTAATTTTGTATTATTTCATTGCTAAATGTCAATATTGTCACCCTTTTTAATATCCTTTTTAGGCAACCTTGTATTTATACAGGTTAATGTCACTTGTCTTAAGCATACGTGATCTTATATCTTGGGTCTGTATTCCTATATGTCAGGGTCTCACAGGACGTGTGTGTAAATAATATAGGAATATTATAATATATATAGATAAAGTCCCGTCCACAGCACAGGCAAGCAAAAAACACTTTTCCTACATCGAAAGCCCATGAAACACCCTTTGGACAAGGCCATGTTTAAGCTCCCACGAAGGTTAACAAAAAACAAAAATACAATTCACAGTATATCCCAAAAAAGTTATTATTATAACAAGGCTTTGCTAAATTCAAAACTAATATTTTGTGGAAAATGTGTTGTGCATTTTTCTTAAGTTCATTAGGAACTTTGGGAATTCTATTATCAAAAAATAATTGTACTTTTATTCCTATTGACAAAAATACCCCTACTTTTAAAACATTGACAGTGCATTTACTGCAATACATAATTCACCTAAACGACAACAAAAATGAGGTATCATGGGACTTGCGACAATAACGAAGATTAAATGTATTTTTTATAAAAGTAATTAAACAATACAATACAATAATAAACGCTACACATTCAACGGCCCCCATTAGGATAGTGATATCCTGTGTCGGGGGTCCGGAAACACATACAAGGACAAGGACAAAGACACCCAGACCGGAAAATATGCTTACATGGTCAATACAAACGTATTATACTCCGAGCGGGAGGTTCGCTATTATATTTGCAATATTTCTATTAAAGTTTTAAACTACTAGGACTTAAATATAAATGAAATAGGATACTGAAAGTACTTTTAATGCTCCAATAAATATATTTATTAACATTTTTTATATTTAATAAATTACATATAATAAGAGTAACATGATTACATTGGATAAATACATTTTATTCCATATTTTTTATAAGTAGTAGTTATAACTTTGATTCTTCTACAGCAGATAAGTGCTTTAAACAATATTTCTCACGCCTAAAATGTATCTTTCATTAGGTTATTAATGTCATGAGTCAATGTTTGTCAAAGTGAATTCTTATTACCAATATTATAAATGCGAAAGTAACTCTGTCTGTATTTATGTCTGTCTGTCGCGCTTTCACGACAAAATTTTTAAATCGATTTAAATCAAATTTTGTACACAGATAGCGTAGAACACGAGACAGAACATAGGCTATTTGTAATGCGGAAATGCGGGGATGAAAAGTTGTATGGAAATTAGAGATAGAAGTTTGAAACTTATTGAAGTGAAACTTCTACGGCGTTACAAAAAAATTTTGTGTTACATTTTTCGGTTACGCATCACATTTTTCCGTTACGCGCCATCTTTTCCTTGTCCCTATCACGGTTGATTCGAAGAGTACTTTCTCCAGCGGAGTAGGGATAGCATGTAATAATTCTATTACAGTTAATGAAATGCTGCAATAATCTTAGTAGTAATAAGGTAAAATGAAATAATTGTATTATTTTTATTCATGTATATGATAATAAAAGCCTTTTGTTAAACTTTATCTAATTTACTCTATATTGTGAAAGATAGGATTATAAAATTTGTCAATTGCCTTTTATTGGCCTGATACTATTCTTAAGGAATCTATTAATAACATCGAATCTCGACACATCTTTTTAAACATAGCCTACGTTATGCTGCACTGGGGTTTCCTCTTAAAGTTATCAATGTTGATTTGATGCATTATACTGTATATCGGATGCATTATAAACTAAGTTACGAAGTATAGATAGCTGGTTACATATATATATATTTGAGAAAATTTACATCTATAATTATCAGTATACAATATTCAAGAAATTAAAATATATTTATGGAACTAATACTACTGCTCATACATTCATCAGATAAACTTATTTTTATTAAAATAATTGGACAATTAATTGTCTTAAATTGCTTAAACTCAAAGGTGTAACAAAAATAATGTGAATTAAATTAACGAAGATAATTGTGTTTTACAATAATTATGTATTATTAATTATTATGAACTGATATGATAACCTAATTAAAGTCAATTTAAAATAATACAACACAGATAAAAAGTAATTAAAATACACGTAATGAAATTTAAAATAATACTCGGAACGATAATTTGTTACGAAGTTCCTTATTAATCGTTGGTGTCGGAAAGTTTTGACATAAAAGTGTTACCTCGTATTTTTAGTTTCAGATGACAATGAGTGGCAAAATACATAGGGTGTAGGGTGACATACGGATATGAAATGCAATTGAGAGTGTGATGATAGTGATACTTCTCTAAGGATAGGATATAATTACCCGCAATAATTAAAAACAGTATAAACGCTACGCACTCAACGGCCCCCCTTAGGATAGTGATATCTGTGTCGGGGGTCTGAAAACACATACAAGGACAAGGGCATTATATCCATTGTACCTATTTCTAATCATACGCTAGTCGTTACAAATTTCGTGTGTAATGAACATGATTATTTAGCCGTATAGGTGTAGCAAGGCAGGAACAAGGGGCAGCTGCCTCATCCTAGACCTTGCTAAATATTCAGATATGAAAGAATATACTATATTTTGACCCATTTAACCAACCAACTACTGGAAAGAATAGTCATTTTGCCCCCCTGTAAGCCCGAAATTAATGGCTTTAATATAAATGCCCTTAAAACGTCTTCACTACATCCAAGGGTATCGAGACGCACAGTTTGGGAACCCCAGCCTCAGGCGGATGAAATCAGCTGTTTGTTTTATACAATACAACATTCAAATTTTATACGGATATTATAGGAAATACTACGACTCTTTTTAATTACATTTTCTCTACTTTAGTATTTTTTTCTACTCTTCTTCTAATTAATTTTGATTAAACAAGAGTAGATAAATTAATTAATTTTATTATAAAATTTTATGTGTTATTGATTTGGCACAGCAGTTTATGAAGAACTTATTATTATTTAAATATTCTACTAACATTTTTAAATTCTACAAGCTTTTTATATTAGGTTTATATTTGCTACTACTTTTTACTTAAGAAAAATTTTATATGGAGATTAATGTATAGTTATATTCATTTCGTTTATATTTTTGTTTGCGCTTTTGTTATTAACAAAATATTAAAAAAATAAAAATTATGCATTTAAAAATATAGAAGTAATTGTGCTTTATACTTAAAAAATGCTACTTAATCTAAGTAAAGTAAGTAATACTCTAAAAATATATTAAACTAAAATACAAGCTTTTAAATATTTTACCTTAATTTAAAACGAAGCAAAACTAATTATAACATTAATTACTTTATAGAACCATATAATCAAATTATTCCATATACAGGACAAATTATTTAAAATATAAATTATTTGACAAAATTAAATATAAAAATATTGCTAACATAACTAACGGTCAAATACTCAAACGCTACTCAAATCTGTTACACTGGTGGCTCTACTGAGTATATCTAACTTCTCATGAACCATTTTTGAAATTTGAGATCAGCTGAGAAAGAATTACATTTTAAATAATCTAAGTACAACTCACGGCACATAAATTGAAATATGACCTTGAAGGCGCAGTAACAGATTTGTGGGTCTCAATCGAAGCACGGAACGAGGGGGCGCGCGTCACTATAGTATAGTTCCTTAAATGTAACTTGAACCAAAATGGCCGCTTCTGCGCAGTTACAATAATGGACAAAAATGTTAGACAAAAATATTGGTTTCGTCTTATTTAAATCGATTCTTTATAAAGTGGGAAAACGGAATTAAGTATATAATATAGTTATTATTTCTTCTAAATTCAATTAATTATTTATTTATTATCGTTATTAATTACTTAAATAGAATAAAACAAATAAATAGTATAGAAAAAGGTACCTATATATAAAAAAAAATTTAATGTACATTATTAATAGTGAGACAGACTTCTTTGTGTCTTCCGCAGTTTTAATCAGAGAATTAGTAATATTATTTTCTTTTAAAAATAACTATAAACGTCAAATACCATCCTTCTCTCTCGTCTCCTTAAAGTTGATTGTGGTCGAGGCATTATCTTGAAATAAGTGTTAACACACTTGACAAAACTAATTTAATTTTTAATAATTTATTATTAAAGAACTAAAACAACCGTGAGCGAGTGTACTAAATGCGGCCCCCTTCATACCGTATACGGTTGAGACCCAAAAACGTGTTACTGCGCATGGTTCAACTTACATTTAACAGACTGTAACGCAGCAACGTTAGCTCTCTCCCTCAGTCGCATTTCGTCCCTAGCCTCCCGCACACACTCCGCATGACCCTTGAGAACACTCGCGCACAATTTCTTAGTTCTTAAAAATTTATATTTGATTTATTTCTTGTTACATTTAATAACTCCTAATATGTATATATACTCTTATGTATACTATTCATTTGTTTTATACTACGTTAGTAATTAATAATAATAATAATGAATAAATGAGAAATCGAATTAAGAAGATACAATAATTATATGATATACATAAATAATTCCGTTATCACACTTTATAAAAAATCTATTTAAACAAGACGAAATCACGAATTTTTCTTTTAAAAAAGTACAGTGTACCTGCGTGGAGAACCACCAATTTGTGTTCAACTTATGTGTCACGAGTTATACAGATCTTGTAAATAGCATTAACATGGTCTTAGATAATTGAGTTATGTTTGAGTATGTAACTGTTACTGATGAAATGAAATATATACACAAAACTGAATTCAGATTGTATGATTAAAATTTTCTCACTACTTATTAGTTCTTCCTTTATAATGGAAGCATTTTTTACAAATTGCATCAGCTCTATCTTTTATGGATTGAGTTGAAACAGCCTTTTCGGGTTCAGGCTCTGAATCAAACGGACCTTCGCTAAATTGCTGCATTAATTTCTTAATATAACTACCAGGACCTTTGATAATTAGTTTCGAATTAGATTCATCACTTTTCTGATCAATTTTATCAGTTTCATCTTTACGATCAAGAAGGCCACTTTGAAAGCTTTCAAATGCCTGACTGATTTTATCACCAATGTTCAATTTTTCATCAGCAGTGCTGAAACGTACTTGATCATCTATTTTCTTTGAACCAGTTGGTGTAATTGTTATTTCCTTGCTCCTCATATCAATAGATACAGTTGCTTCATCTAATTTCAGATCTGATAGTGAAACATCGAAAGATTTTGAGCGGAATTGTCTTGAAGGTGTTATTGGTACTTGAAGTTGGTTTGTATCTGCATTATCTTGTTTTATTGCCATGCTTGAAGTAACTGGTGATGAAGATATGGAAGAACGCTCGGCTGGACTAGATCCTGTAAAATGGTTTTAACACCTTAATTTATTTTAAAATTTATATTGCTATATTTTCTTCGATGAATGGTATCAAGCTTGGGATTCAAATGAACGTTAAGCTGTTCTGTTTAGTACTGGAAGCTTAAAAAAATCTACCACCTTTTATTCAATATTATTACCTCAATATTTGGCTCCGATAGGTTCGCTTTTCGGTCCTAAAATAAAGCAATTAAATTATAAAAGTAAAAATCTCGGAAATGGTATCTAAAAAACTAGTGAAAATCTACAAACTAAAAAATAAAATGAAGAAATTCAAAGCGTCATCTTAGTTAGCTTTTATTAACAACAATGAGAAGAAGGCTAGCGTAAAGAAAGCTACTTTATCAGATTGTTTATAAATCTTTTTTTTAAATAATTGCTAACAAGGCAAATGTCCCAGTTACCATTAGAAGCGTCCTCCCTTTCGTCCTCCGAGCATTGCGGAAGCGACTGCTCCACCATCAGCCCTTGCACCATATCCATATAAGAATCAAGCGAGTACTTCTTCCCACACATACGAATACCACGAATCCGTCTACGCATCTCTACGATAAAGATGAATGAAGAATGATATAATGTCAGTTATGAAAACAGATTAACTACATTATAAAAATCTTTATTTTTCCAAACACAATACCACCAGAAAAAGAATGTTAATGATGGTAATAATAAGTTGTTAGTATTGTTAAGAATGCTTAGAAAGTATATGCTAAGGAAGTATGTAAAGCTTAATTATACATGCAAATTAAGTTCCTGCTCACCAGGGCTGTCTTTCGGTTCCATTTTCAATTGAGCGAATGTTTGGGCGCAAGATGATAGAACTTTTTCGTAATCACAGATAGCAACGTAAGTTCCATTCACGATTTTGGGACTCATTGGACTATTGGCGAGGAGAAGGCTTGTGCCGAAAGTGGCATTTAGCTCACGAGTTTCTAAAAATTAGATAGTAAATCAAGCTTCTAAATCCTTATTTACAAAACAAACTTATATCTTAAAAAAGTCCACTCAAAATTATTTTAAATTAGTGAATATTATTTTAAGCTTTATCTTGTAGCGAAATTTTAGTTGATTTAAAAGCAAACTGATGCCAATTGACACAAAAAAATTAAATGAGTACCTTTTAATGAGATTCTTGGCTTCTTATATACGACAATATTTCCATTTTCAGAACCAAACATATCCTTCAGTATTTCTGAAGCAACAGTCTTTATTTCATTCCAATCATCTGTAACAAACATATGAATTGAATTGGTTTCTTGGTTTATCTTCATTTTATTACTTTTATACCACCACAGGTGGAAAACAAGCCTTAACCTATGTTATATATATATCATATCATACCAAGTATATCCTGGTTAGTCGTTCTTTGAGATGTCACAGTAAAACGTATAACATAAACTCCTTTAAAGCATGCCGGTACTGCATGAATGTACCCTCGTGCATTAAGTCTTTTAAGAAGCATTTCCGTTAGAGTATTGTCGCCCTTGAGACGAAATGCGACCATACCTGATAAGAAAGAAAAAAATTGTTCTATAAACTGCGGAAAAACAATTGTCATTTTATTCAGCAACTAAAAATCTTAAGCCCAATTTTGGTAGCAATATTCAGTAATGTTGATTTACTGCTGACCTAAATTTCTTGGTTGAGGCAATTCAAAACGTTGATCAGCAAGAACTAAGGCCTCGAACTTCTGAGCGAGACGAACACTCTGAAAAGAAAAAAAAGTATACATCCAAGACTTAAGTCTTAACCAATTGATTGCTAAAACATTTGGTTACAGAATCTTATAGACAAAAGAAGAAATATAAATTAACGCACCTCACGAATATGTTTCTGTAATCCAACAACGCCATAGTTCCTTAGGACAAACCAGAGCTTAAGAGCTCTAAAACGACGACTCAGTGGTATTTGCCAATGCTGAAAAAGTCCTAGACTAAAGTAGACTTAATGATAAACATGAAATTAAGACCCAAGCATCGCCAAATATATTAGTTTAAATAGAGGAGAAAGCTTAATTGCATCCGAAATCCAAATACCTTCACCATTAACTTTAATATACTAAATCTACCGATAATATCTTCACATATATTAAAAATTTTAACCAAATTTTCCCTAACATAAGTGTTTTGATTATCATGATCACATCTTAATTCAAATCCATTCTAACTTTAGCATGTTCCAGTTGGGTGTATTAATTCAAAGAATAATTTTGACGAATTGAGCTAAACATAATTGCAATATCTGCATATGTATTATCTAAAAGTGTCTGTCTGTTTGCGTGGCTGGGCTAAAACTACAAATTAAAGACTCAATTTGAAGACTGGTAAATACTTTATATCCTTTTAATAGCAGAAGTCGGAGATGAACCAATAAAACCACGTACTATACTAAATGTAGAAAAGCCATGGAAAGAAGCTAGTCTTTCATAAACGCTTATAGAATGTTGCTGAAAACGAAACCACCACCATAAATCACCAAACCAACCACCTAAATAAATAACATACTAGTGGCTCCTTTTTATCTGGATTTTCTAGTTGTATTTTCTGGTTACAACTATCTGATATTTTATCGTAACCGTTTAATTTTAAATCATCACCATTCTCATCATCGAGATCATCACCGATCGGGTAACCTTCATCACTTATTGATATACTGTCACTAGAACTACTACACGCTGTATCGTGATTCTCAGAATGTTTTATCTCAATTTTGTTTCTTGTATTCGCATCCTGAGACCCAACCTATTTTCATGTTAACAAATTATGAAATTAGTTTTATTTCTCAATACTTTTTGTTGGGTTAGCATTATATTTCACTTACCATATAATCGATTGCTTTTCCTGCAAACAAAATGGAGATAGATGAATTTAATATGCCAACCTCTATTATTAAATTAAATATGACACCGTTTTGTCGTTGTAGGTAGCTAGTCTGCCTTTAATCTCGACTGTTGCAGGTTCGATTCTATCCCGGTCTGTCGGTACCGGTTACATAACATCTGATAATAATCGTTAACTCTTGATAGATAATTTACCGTTAACCAATGAGTTACTGGCTCGCCATTAGGGTTGCGGAGTTCAGATGGCAATCGCTCCGTGTAAACACTAGTAACCTGTCAAATTCGGATAAGTAATAAGCAGACCCTGGGTAAAATAAAATATCGAGAAGAGAATTAGCGCAGTGGCAATCACTCTGTGTTGCTGTTATTCAACGAGTTACTGGCTCGTCCTTAGGTCAGTGGCATTCGCTCTGTGTAAGAACTAGTAACCTTTCAAATCCGGATTAGAGTAATGAACAGACCCTGAGTAAAAATAAAATACCGGGGTGATGCTAGGACGAACAAGTAGAACCTCAATTATTAAAAGGTGAAAATTTGAAAAAGTTGTATACCTGAATTCTCGTGTCGCAGGTAGATAGGGTTAACATTGAAGGTTCTGTGCAAGGCAGTGCTGTCTTTTACCCTGAAATGCAACCAAATTTTTATATCAATGTTTAATAACGTGAGTAAGTAATGTTCGTCAGAGAACACCACAAAATGATTTCATAATACATTGAATATAAATAATACTAATAAAGGCACTTGGCAATTCTAGATGTCTAGTCCTTGTAATTGATCAATATTCTTTAATATGCATACTTTTGTATACACTAAGGCGACAAACAAGCATACAAGGCGTCTGGATGTGACGATCCTATCGTCTACTGTTCGGATAATCTTTTTCACAGCAGAGATTATTCCACCAGTGCAGTCAGTCACACTGATGGTAGGTCTTTTGTTGCAAGAGACCAGCTAGGTAGCACCGAAATTTAAAATATTCTGTTCTTTTTCGCAAATTAGTCTATGGCATAACTGTGTTTCGGTTTTAAGGGGCACGGGGTAAGCTTGTGAAGTTACTGGGCAAAGGAGATTTAAGAACCAATATCTCGAGGTTGGCAACGTGTGAGTGGCACCTACAAATGGTGTTGCAAGGGTTCATAGGCTGCGGCTCCCGTTTACCATCAGGTAGGCATACGACCTAGTTGCTTGCTTGCCAACTTAATAACATACCATATAATTGAAGCTACAAAATTATAAAATATATAATAATATAATTTCTAACTACTCGTAGAAAGATTGTTTTCTAATCCTGTTATAGGTTCGTGATCAGGTATGAAGGTCAGATGATAGCGCTGCGTCGTAAGTAACTTGTCAAAACTAGGTTAGAATTGTAAGTGGATTATTTCGATAAACCTAAACGTAATTAGAGAGAGAGGGAAAGAAATATATGTGTGTAGAAATATAAATAATCTTCATATAACTGAAACTAGACCAATGAAAAAAGAAATAAAAACCATCAGTCAAGTGCGTTTTGGACCACGCACAGTCGAAATTAAAGGGTTCAGGTTAAGGCAGCTTGATGATGAAGAATCTAAGAACTTAAATCTACAAATACCTTTAAACAATGAAAAAGGCAAAATCGAACCTCATTATCATTTTGAAAGACCTATGTAAAGATATCTCACATATTGCCATAGGTTGAAATAATACTTTCAATCTTCAGTTACATGTTATAAATGCCAAAGTAACTCTGTCTCTTTGTACGTCTGTCACGCTTTCACGCCAAAATTACTGCGCGGATTTAAATGAAATTTAAATGTATACAGATAGTATATAGCCTGAGAAAGGACATAGGCTACTTTTTAATGCAAAAAGGGTTCAATCCCTAACACATTGAAAGGGGGGTTGTATGGAAGTATCGGTTTTTTTTTTTTTTTTTTTTTTTTTTTATGTTAGAAGTTGGCAAACAAGCATACGGCCCACCTGATGGTAAGTGGCTGCCGCAGCCTATGAGCGCTTGCAGCACCATTAGTAGGTGCCACTCGCGCGTTGCCAACCTCGAGATATTAGTTTTTAAATCTCGTTCGCCCAGTAGTTTCACTAGCGTACAATGCCCTTCAAACTGGAACACAGTAGTGCCTAAGCACTACTATTTGGCGGCAGAAGATTGGACACTGCGGTGGTACCTACCTAGCCGGCCTCTTGCAACAAAAGACCTACCACCAGTGTGACGTATTTTTTTTTTTTTAAGAATATTAGCAATGCTTTTTCAGGGCATTACTAATATTCCCGTTGCCCTCCAAATAAGCTCGAAGCTTGCGCTAGGAGTGGGTACGACAATAGCCCAAGGGGGTCAGGATCGAACCCTCGACTCTCGCGTTAACGGAGCGAAGTCGGCCCTTGTACCGTTGAGCTATTGAGGCTTCGTCATGTTTAGAGCTAGAAGCTGGAAACTTATTTCTAGGCTGTTGATTCGATATAAATAAATATGACACTCAAAGTTTGTAAAAGGGCAGAAGCTAGTTAACCATATTTTAAGAAATATTACAAGACTTACCACATAGCAGTGCAGTCAAAGTTAACCATCAGCCATTTTGAGGGATTAAACGCAAATGAATCTGCCATTTCCACACCATCTAACCAATGTCTGAAATTAAAAACAATAATATATATGAAATCATGTTTTTTTAAATTAAGAACATTCGCAATGAGTTTTCAATTACTAATAATTATTGCCCGTTCAAATAACCTCGTAGCTTGCGCTAGGAGTGGGCACGACA
The DNA here is from genome assembly GCA_023373885.1 of Hestina assimilis. Taxonomy (NCBI): domain Eukaryota; kingdom Metazoa; phylum Arthropoda; class Insecta; order Lepidoptera; family Nymphalidae; genus Hestina; species Hestina assimilis. Next base: position 3,120,927 of record CM041767.1, on the reverse strand, counting down.
ATAGCCGAATGGGGTCAGGATCCAAGGCCTAAGCGAGTGTTTAGTTTTCTTAATTTTTTAGAAATTACTGGGCGAACGAGATTTAAGAACTAATATCTCGAGGTTGGCAACGCGTGAGTGGCACCTACTAATGGTGCTGCAAGCGCTCATAGGCTGCGGCAGCCACTTACCATCAGGTGGGCCGTATGCTTGTTTGCCAACTTCTAACATAAAAAAAAATAAAAAATTATTAAACTGTCATGGGTTTTTGATATGCAAAATTTCAATTTAATCCGATGTTTTTAAGGAAGAATAAAATATATATTTTCAAAGTTTCCGTTACATATGAAGCTAATAAAAGCGCCTTAAAAAAGAGGGGGCGTCGTAGAAATGTTGCCGCTTATAGGATTCGCTCTTTAAAAAGTTTGGGAACCTCTGTATTAAAGAATCATTTACCTTTACGCTCATAGCCGAGAGCACCCAGTGATCGGTAAACGATTGGTAGGTTAGGCAACTTTAGGCGCGGTCAGTCACTAGATGGGTGATCGCATAGTAGTATTTTAGCTGAGTGTCTGCTTCGGAGGTCACGTATAAAGTCGGTCCCGGCTGTTGACAATTTGGCAACAGTCGAAAAGTCAAGTCAGAGGCCTACGGACGACCTGAACAACTCTGACACTAGGTTGATCACTAACCACTCGATAAGAAGAAGAATTTACCTGTACTCCGGGCATATAAAAGCACTGCCAGCATATGCTGCATCAACGTGCAACCAGGCGGAGTGCTTCTCACACACCTCACCTATCTCCCGGAGGTTGTCGAACGCAACTGAACCAGTAGTACCCAAGGTTGCGCAAACCTATGAAAAAACTGTAGTCTATATGATATCTTTAACAAATTATAACCTACTTAAGCAGACTAAAAGTAGTTTAAGCTTTCGAGCTTTGGAGGTCACAATAAAATCATTCACATAACCCCAGTGACGAATTTACCAGAGGGCTGAGTAAACTTGAGCCTAGGGCGGCAGATTTTTGGGGCGGCAAATTTGGGGACCGAACTTTATTTTTGCCACCTCGTAGAAATGAAAGAGAATTCTCCACGACGGTCTTCTGATGTTTGACTTTCCTTTCATGTCCTTATATATTCCGAGTATCAAACTTCCATATTCTAGAGTAAAACAGCTAGTTCGTCTTTAGGCCATTTCGTCGCCCCCCAACCAGCAATTGGCATTTTGTTGGATTGTTCTTTTTTTTTATGTTAGAAGTTGGCAAACAAGCATACGACCCACCTGATGGTAAGTGGCTGCTGCAGCCTCTGAGCGCTTGCAGCACCATTAGTAGGTGCCACTCACGCGTTGCCAACCTCGAGATATTAGTTCTTAAATCTCGTTCGCCCAGTAATTTCACTAGCGTACAATGCCCTTCAAACCGGAACACAGAAGTGCCTAAGCACTACTATTTGGCGGCAGAATATTGGACACTGCGGTGGTACCTACCTAGCCGGCCTCTTGCAACAAAAGACCACCAGTGAAAATAATCTAGATTGTAAAAGTAATCTAGGACATTGCAAAAACCTTACAGCCTATGCCTTTAAAGTTTGTAAATCCGCCACTACATAAACCTCTATTTGGATAATCTGCAAAGCAGCCAATTCTTAATAATGTTTAAGTTTACAGAGTTAACGAAAATTCTTAATGAAAAAAAAAGTTGAAAACGTATTATTAATCTTCTTGAATATTCTGATTTTTTGTTAAAAAATTATTCATCAAGACACATCCGATACATGATTAGATGCAAGATTGTCATCTTAGTATGCTTAAAGTTCATCTTAATAAGATCATTATTCTCGAGATGATTAACTTGTAATGAAGCGATCTCGTATAAAACATTAATTACCTAAGTCGCTAGCTAATTAGTGTAGGCCTTTCTGATGCCATAAGGTATCAAAATAATAATATTCGCATAACGCTGTTGCTCAGTGCTAGCGAACCTGCCTTAAGCGCCATAGGTCACGTTCGATTCCCGCTCGGAGCAGATGTTGTTTATTTATTATGTAGCGAACCGAACACGACATTCAATTATTCAATCAGTGTTAGAGTGATTGAAAAATCATAAGCACCGACGATCGTGGGTTCGATTCTCTCTCAGGGCACTTTGTATTAACCACACAGGAATGTGTTCCATTCTGGTGGTAGGCTTTTTATTGCAACAGGCCGGTTGGGTGAGTACCACCATATTGTCAGTTATTCTACCGCAAACCAGTATTTGACACTGTTGGTAGTAAAATTACTGGCCAAAGTAGACTTAAGAACCAATATCTCTCGTTGGCAAAGCGTGAGTGAAACCTACAAATGTATGGTGTTGCAAGCGCTTATAGACTACGACAACCGCTTACCATGAGGTAGGTCCGTATGCTTGCTTGCCAATTTAGTTTCAACATATTAAAAAATGGTTGTGCTTATGACGGTGTGTTTTTTCAAAACCACGGCATAGGGTTTTACTAACCTAATATGCTTTTAGAGATAAACAAATAACTCGCTTTACACACAAAAAACACGAACAAAGACCAGAGCGATTGTTAGTACATTAATGAAGTTAACATTTGTTAACAATTTCCTTCAAAAGTTAAATAACAAATCATCTAAAAATATACGCAAACTTATTTATGAAATCATAATTATTATTTATATTAATTTAAATAAACACAGCTGAAGATCTTGAATACATTTCCCAAGGGTTTTATTATATTAATAATAGGACATTGAAAATTATTAGTCGTTTTAAAATAGCAACTGTGGCGTGCGCTGTGGGACCAATTTATTTAAGATTATGAACGTCTAACAAGGGATCTGTCAAGAGAAAGATGTATTTAGTAATATTGAACATTTTAATTACGTAGGAAGTGATTATAATTTGTACAAAAATACCGTTTATACATTGGCCGGCTTGAGATTACTAATGTAGCGTGTAACAAACCTGCTCTTAGCCTCGATGCTTACGGGTAGGTTTCTCGCTCGGGGTAGATGTAGATCTTACAGGCTGGCATGTATAGAGAAGTACTACCCTCTCACAGAAAATCGGCGGAAAGTAACAGTATCAGTACTGTTACGTTTCGTTTGATGAGTGAGAGCACAGGTGAGGCTTAGCGTCCCTCCCCCATACATTATATACTTGTGTGTCATCTTTGTGTTTCAATATGTATCGTGATTGCAAGATAAACCCAGAGATAAGTAAAAAAACGAGTGTTAAGCCCGTAGACTGAAAAGCTCAATATATTTGTAAAGTTCTTAACCAAATCTTAAAATGTATAAATAACCACCTAAAAATCATAAAATAACTACAGAGACCCTTAAAATAATCGGAAGAATTGATTTGACAAACTCGGATTTTATAACATGTACAAGTCGGTTCCATTTTTATTTAAAAAAAAAATATTTACTTACCCAAAATGGCACTAATCCTTTGGCCTTGTCAATGAGAATGGCTTCCTCAAGCTTGTCTCCACGCATGCTCTGATGTTCGTCTGATTCTATGTATCGCATTCTCACTAAACCTTTAAAAAAGTTGTTAAAAACTGATGCCTACTGCAGTTTAATACGCCTAGTTTTAGCACTAGAAGAGTTATGATCTTCCCTGTACATCTGGGCCGACTCGACCGGTGTATGAATATTGGGTTAAATAAAAGATTACTCCATAGGTACTGATTTATGCAAGACCAACAGTCGGTTTACAATTTGAACATATGTATTAAGTGCTAAAGATGTAAGAGACGTAAGAGGACGCTGGCAGTGAGCTCGGCACCTTATATGTGTTGCCCCCACTCCAGGGCCCGGCCCGTGACGTCATGACGAATGACCACCGTATTCGTTGCGGGTCGCAACAACCGGGAAGTACTACCCTCTCACAGGAAATCGGCGTAAAGTAACAGTATCAGTAAGGACTGTTGTGTTTCGTGCGGTGAGTGAAAGCGCTGCAGATCCAATCTGCCACCCTCTCTTTTCCTTTCGTTTTTTCCTTCTCATTCCCTCCCTCCTATTTCTTAGGAAGGCAAACCACATGAGACTGCAATAAAAATGAAATTACAAATATCTGTTTCGGTCTGGGTGTTTGCCCTTGTGGATCTCCCCACCATGCTTCGACGAGCACGTGAAACTGTCGGTTCCGGTTGTTATCACATAACATATGATAATAATCGTTAAGTCTAGATAGATAATATGTTGTTATATAATGAATTAAGGGTTAGCCCTTAAGGTTGCGGAGGTCAGATGGTAATCGCTCTGTGAAAAACTAGTAACCTGTAAAATCCGAATTCGAGTAATAAGTAGACCCTGGGTAGATATAATACTCTGAATAATGCTAGGAAGAAGACTGGTGGCTCTGGTTCGTTGTAACCTAAAACCACCACGAAGTGGGTTGCGGGAAAAAGGAGCGTTGGCGTAAGGAGGTTGTGTTAATATCTTAATGATTCCTACCGTGTAGCTGGACACCTCGTATTTGGGTTCTTCTTGTATTTAACTTCACTTTTCACAAACTTTATGCGTTCTTAGTAAATATATCACTCGCGGGTTATTGAAAAGTTTATCGGCCGATTAATATTATAGCGTCAGAAACATGCCATTCGCGCTGGCGGTTACGAACACACACACTAGCGGAGCACTCGCGAGTACTAACGCCAGAGTTGATGTTAAGATGTCGGTTGCGTCTTCGGTCCTTTTCTTCTTTTGCGTTGAAGGAATGGGTAAAAGAGGGAAAGAAGATATGCGACCAAGGACACAAGAAAGGAAGAGGATATGGGTTAATTAGATTGCGTTCTATTTAATACCTATTAGCATAGATTATAAATAGTTAAGGCATTGCGCGCCAACAAAGACCAACGTCCACAAGACTACTGTGACCATTTACAATCAGGTAAACTAGATTTCCATCATCATGGTACTAAAGAAATTACTAACAACTTACCAATCAAACCAGCCTTTTCAACTGATGAGTGGGCTTGATCAGAACAGTAGCAGATCAAATGACCCAGCAATTCTGATGACTGCATATCAGGGTTTAGATTCGATAGCTCCATGAGTGCTCGAGTTCGAGCCGCCAATAGGCTGACAAGGGTTGCTTCACTTGCTGTTGTCTAGATAAATAAAATATAACCACATAAAAGCCAGAATTTAAATAGACGACTGTTGTGACGTGCTGTGATATGTGTTATAAATGGACGCAAATAAGCAATACCCACAATGTCAACCCACAAGATTGAACAAACTGAGTTATATATGCAGAAATGTTGGTAAATGGCTGAAGAACATTTTTCTTTAATATTTGTAGGGTTTTAAGCTTTAAATTTAAAACTTCTAAAAAGCCATTTTTAATCATGCCATTTATTTATTATGTTAAACGTTTTGGGTTATATTATATACGAAAATATATGCAGTTTGTATACTTATTTTTTGTGAAAATAAGTATAAATCACTTACATAAATCAGAAATTGCCAAAAACTTGACCAATACATTAAAAAAATCATATAAAGCAAGTTGTTCAAAATCTTCAAACGCGTTTTTCTCGAAATGACATTCGTGTGGGTTGACATGGTATTGCTTATTTGCGTCCAAATATCTGTTCCGGTCTGGGAATTTGTCTTTTTTGGGCCTCCCCACCATGCAAAAGAGCACTTAAAGCTGTCGGTCCTGGTTGTTATCATAACATCTGATAATAATCGTTAACTCTTGATAGGTAATTTACTCTTATCCAATGACTTATTACTGGTTCACCCTTATGGTTGCGAAGGTCAGGGTCAGGTGGCAAACATTCCTAGTTGTTATACAGAGTTTAACAACTAGGAACTCCTCAAATCTGGAAAAGAGTATAAGCAGACCAACGTTAAATACTAGGATGAAGAACCTTAGTATTAATTAACCACATACCTGTATAACTCCTCCTCCTGGACTTTCATTCTTCTCATTCAGAAAGCTTTCAGGTAGACCCAGCAGCTTCCCTAGCCAGTTCATAGCGATGGTTTCCAGCTCTGTGCCAGCGGGAGATGATGCCTATGTACATAAGAATAAGACATCTTTTTGTAATGAATTTTAATACCCGATGGTTATTTTGTAACGTTGTGGCTTATTGGTAGCGAGTCCTCCTTTAGCCTCGACGGTTGCGGTTTCGATTCCTGCTCGAGTTGATGTTTGTTTTGATCTTAAAAATATCTGTTTCGGTCTGGGCGTTGGTCCTAATGGGTGTCCTCACCGTGCCACCAAAAAGTAAACTTATAAGTAAAGCATATTATTCGTTAGGAGAATATTTTGCCGATAAAAATGCTTGGGACTCTTAATATTGCTGGATCTCACTTAGGAACCAAATTTTATAACAAATAATACAATTGTAAACATATATTTGAAAAAAGTAACTATCGAGTTTCTTGTCGGTTCTTCCCAGTAGAATCAACCTTCCAAACCGTCGGTAGCGTTTGACTATAGAACTACGCGTGCCGGTCTCCGATTTCACTAACTGTGACATCAATTCGTTCGCGCACAAAGAAGTTTGCCAATTATTTTCTTTGTCGTACTTCTGAAAAGTGGAACTCATTGCCGGCTCATGTGTCCGTCTTTCCTATAATCAGGGCTCCTTCAAATGAGCCGTGAAGCGGCATCTTGCGGGTAGGCAGGGCGAAGGTGGCTAGCCCGGTTGCATTCCGCAAATGTGTTAACCGCCTTCGGATTTGGACTTGATTTCCACTTAATATCAGTTGAAGTAGAGTCATCTGCCCTACTTTTAGAATAATAAAAAATATTCAAAAGTACTTTTTAAAAGTCTACTTGAATATAAATAATTTTGATTTTGATTTTGATTACTTACCCAAGTAAAACAAAGTACGTTCATTGCACTGGACAACATTTCTCCCATTATCGAAGGGTACGATGTCAGGGCGGGGAAGTAGGCGTGCATATGTGGACTCTGCCAGTGGACGATCTAAAAGAAATATTTGTTAAAAATGTTTTGGTTGAGAGGATAAAAATTAGATGGTCAAGTAATACCGGAAGGTCGGGCGCTCTCAGGCATCCCACGTACCGCAACTTCGTATTGATACTTTTACCTTACACCGAATTTCTGTGAAAGTTCCTCGGTCGATCTGGCTTATTTGTGTAGGAGCATGGCGCTACTACTAGTGCTAATTTTTTCAGGTCAAAATTGAAGAGAATGCGTGACAATATACAACACAATTATACGCATAGCTCACTCGTTTTTGTGTTGTGTTTGGCCTTATATATCCGTCCGCCGTGCTTCGAAGAGCACTTTCATATCAACTGATAATAATCATTAACTCTTGATAAGCATTTTGCTCTTATCCAATGAGCTGGTTCGCTCTTGAGTTTGCGGAGGATTGCAATTGCCCTGTGTAAAATCAAGTAACCCATCGAAGCAGGGTAAAACTATAGGACCTGGGTAAATACTGGTGATACTGCTAGGAAGAAGAATACTTACTCCAGGCATGATGTGGTTTTCAACATCTTTGAATATGTCGTCCCATTTTTCAGGTAGCTGCGGCGCTTCGGTTGGTAGACGTTTGTGGAGGTATCCTGGCTGGACACCAGGGTATACTCGGTGATCTCTTACATTCTCCAGATAATCCGCTATGTAGTCGACCAACTCTTTTGCTATAAGAGATTATTAAGATTTTAATAATTATATAAGGACGACGTTGTGGCGCAGCGGTAGGGAACCTGCCTTAAACGCCACAGGTCGCGGGTTCAATCCCGCTCGGTGCATAATATGTTTGTATTGACCATGCAAGCATATTTTCCGGTCTGGGTGTATTTGTCCTTGTCGTTGTGAATGTTTCCGGACCCCCGACACAAGATATTACTATCCTAATGGGGGCCGTTGAGTGTGCAACGTTTAAACTTTGTAGTTTAGTGATGCATATACGAGTACAAGCAGACTGACAGAAAACAGACTATTTTTTATAATCTCTATATATTCAAATCTGCTGGGATTAAATCTGTCACAGCAGAGAATATTCCACCAGTGCAATCAGTTACACTTGTGGTAGGTCTTGTTGCAAGAGGCCGGCTAAGTAGGTACCAACGCAATGTCAAATATTCTATCGCAAAGCTGTAGTGTTTTTGGCATTACTGTGTTCCAGTTTGAAGGGCACTGTAGGCTAGTGAAATTACTGGGCAAAGGAGATTTAAAAAACCAATATCTCGAGGTTGGCAACGCGTGAGTTGCACCTACTAATGTTGCAAGCACTCATAGGCTACGGCAACTCCTTACTATCAGATGGGCCATATGCTTGATTGGCAATCTAGTAACATAAAAAAATACATTATGTAAACTGTTTGTTTGTATATGTAAATACATAGATAAGGCTTTATCATTTTTGTCAGGTCAATACCTAACAATCCAATTCTTATGTAATGACCTTGACCTTTGACAACTGATAGACACTATCGTAATAACTTTGTATGAGTCATTTGCCAAAATCGGACAATGATCTGTACATAATAATATCATAAAACCAATTCCCCGTCACATCTGTTTGCGATAAACTAAAAGCTTGATTTTTTTATTTATCTTTTATTTTTAGTTATCTCTGTGAATTCGTCGTTTCTTTACAGAGTTCCTATGACAACCTTCCAGCTCCATCATCAGATCAATCCCTGGTAACCATCTAGCAACAAAATACTCGTCAAAGAGGAGATCAAACGAGTCCAGCCTCGATGGGGTTGCGTCGTTTCATTGCGAAGTTCCTTTGGCTGCCTTCCTACTCCATCATCAGACCCTGGTTACCATTGAAAGACAAAACCACTTGCCAAGGCGAATCAAATGAGCCCCAACTTGATGAGATTGTGTCCTTTCATTGCAAAGTTCCTTTGGCTACCTCTTTGCTCCATCATCAGAACCTGATTGCCATTGATAGATAAACTACTCGTCAAGACGATTCAAATGAGCTCAAACTCGATGAGGTTGTGTTGTTTCATTGTGCAGTTCCTTTGGCCTCCAGCTCCATCATGAGATCAGCACCATGTCATCATAATATTTATTCTAACCAAGAGGTTACTATATATATAAAAATATTTTAGGAATAATTTAAAGTCTTTTAGCAAAAATAGCGATGTACATTCAATTAACACTAGAAACAAAAATAAACTTTGTAATGCTAGCTTTCGTCTGCGTAAAATCAGTAATTCTTTTAAGGGGCTAGGTATTCGCATTTTTAACAAAATTCCAGATTGCTTATTAGAACTGCCAATAAGCAAGTTCCAAATGTACATGAAAAATAAACTTATCAATAAAGCCTATTATTCGTTAGAGGAATATTTTTCTGATAAAAATGCTTGGGACTCTTAATATTGCTGGATCTCATTCAAGAACCAGATTTTATATTAAAAAAATACAATTGTAAAAACATATATTTGAAAAGAGTAACTGTCGAGTTTCTTGTCGGTTCTTCTCGATAGAATCAACCTTCCGAACCGTCGGTAGCGTTTGACTATTCAAAAGTACTTTTTAAAAGTCTACTTGAATAAAAATAATTTTGATTCTGATTGCATTGTCACGTGATTTACACATGTATGCTAAATTTTAGCTCCATCGGTAACCGGGAAGTGGATCAAATTTAATTTACAAGATTTGATGACAAACATTGCGAATCGTAGTATTATATGTGTGTTACCAACCCCAGGGAAAAAAAGGAAGGCATGAGAAGGGGACAAAGGAAATGAATGGTGAGAGATTAGGCCTCCGGCAAACGATAACGAAGTTATTTTCTATGAGAGGGAAGTACTTCCTCTATTGAGTGGGCCCATTTGTCGTGTCATTAGTTATGATATTTGTATGCCTATTTTTAAAAGGAGAAACAATATTTCTGTAAAGTAACCATTATAATATCTTATTTAAAAAAATGTTTATGCAAATAAATTGTTCTATTCTATTCTATTTTATTTACTACACTATTGACAGAGTGATTGTGATCGTCTGTGCAGGATTTGTGGAACGCCTAACAATCCATCGCCACTCATCTTGAGTTGCGGCTTTCTTGGAACATTTATAAACTGGACTGTCAATCAAGGTCTTCAGTTGATCGGTCCAACTCATACGTATCTACCACGTGCTCTCGTACCTTCGACATGTTCCTGAACAAAGCGATCAATAGACATGTCTCTTAGCCGTGAAACATGCCAGAAGAAGGTAAGCATGCGGCTTTAAACGATCGCTTGTTGCCGAATTCTTGAAAGAAAGACTCGTTAAATCGAAAGGAGTATAAGATATCCTAAGCATTCTTCTCTCGCACCACATTTCGAGGGCATCTATCTTCTTATTCTTCTTTTCTACCGCTCTAAGGGTTCACGTTTTTGTGGCGTAGAAGAATATGGGGAAGATTAGTGTCCTAATAAGCCTTGTCTTAGTTTTTTTTTTTTTTTATGTTAGAAGTTGGCAAACCAGCATACGGCTCACCTGATGGTAAGTGGCTGCCGCAGCCTATGAGCGCTTGCAGCACCATTAGTAGGTGCCCCTCGCGCGTTGCCAACCTCGAGATATTATTTCTTAAATCTCGTTCGCCCAGTAATTTCACTAGCGTACAATGCACTTCAAACCGGAACACAGTAGTGCCTAAGCACTACTATTTGGCGGCAGAATATTGGACACTGCGGTGGTACCTACCTAACCGGCCTCTTGCAACAAAAGACCTACCACCAGTGTGACTGATTGCACTGGTGGAATAATCTCTGTTGTGACAGAGGTTATCCCAACAGCGGGCGATGGGGTCGTCACATCCCGAGGCCTGAAAAGTTTTTTTAAAGCAATACTTTTTCAAGGCATTACTAATATTCCTATTGACCCTCCAAATAAGCTCGAAGCTTGCGCTAGAAGTGGGTACAATAGCCAAGGGGGTCAGGATCGAACCCTCGACTCTCGTGTTAACGGAGTGAAGTCGGCCCTTCTACCGTTCTCGTTCTTCATCTCTACCTCTCTAAACGTCCACGTTTTTTGGCGTAGAGGAATATGGGAGAAGATTAGAGCCTTCACAAGCCTTGTCTTTGTTTGTACTAATACTGGCCTAGCATTATTCCCGGTATTTTATTTTGCCCAGGGTCTGCTTATTACTCTTATCCGGATTTGACAGGCTACTAGTTTTGACACGGAGCGATTGTCATCTGACCTCCGCAACCCTAAGGGCGAATCAGTAACTCATTGGATAAGAGCAATTTACTTATCAATAGTTAACGATTGTTATCAGATGTTATGTGATAACAACCGGGACCAACAGCTTAACGTGCTCTCCGAGGCACGGTGGGGAGACCCACGGACAAACGCCCAGACCGAGACAGAAATTTTAACAATTATCTGTCGAGACTAAAGGCAGACTCGCTACGCACAATGCCACAACAGTCTCGTTTACAATTTAACAATATAAAAATAATTATGACGCTGACCCGTTATATAATCTCAATGGAGCGCCTCGGATAGCCTTGACATTTGCCATTGATAACAGCAATTATACGTTTAGCCACCAAAACAAACATTTTAACCACAACAGGATAAGTCCGTTTGATAATATCATAATTACGTATTATTTTTCTATCCTTGGAAATTAATTCTAATTAATATTACAATTGTGAATGATAATTTATTTGTTTGTTTCTTTGGCGCCGTCCATTAATCACGTCGTTTCCCGGCGATGACTCCATCGCCCACTATTGGGATAACCTCTGTCACAGCAGAGACTATTCCACCAGTGCAATCAGTCACACTGGGTGTAGGTCTTTTGTTTCAAGAGGCCAGCTAGGTAGGTACCACCACAGTGTCAAATATTCTGCCGCCAAATAGTAGTGGTTAGGCATTACTGTGTTCCGGTTTGAAGGGCGCTGTATCACTAGCCTGTAGTGATATTACTGGGCAGAGGAGATTTATGAACCAATATCTCGAGGTTGGCAACGCGTGAGTGGCACCTACTAATGGTGCTGCAAGCGCTTATAGGCTACGACAACCAATTTCCATCAGGTGGGCCGTATGCTTGTTTGCCAACTCGTAACATATTCATTTCTATAAATATTGAAAAACATATTTTAATAAACGCTACACACTTAACGAGTTGAGGGGTCCGGCTACATACACAACGACAAAGACACCCACACCGGAACACACCTGTATGCTCAATACAAATCGCGGGAATCGAACCCGTGACCTGTCGTTTTATTTAGGTTTACTACCACTGGAAAACAAAAAATATTAGTTTGTGATAGCCCGTCTATTTAAAAGGGCCGCGTGTTCGATTCTCACTCGGAGCAGATGTTTTCAACCAAACAAACGTGTGTGATTCTGGATTCCCGATACATATCACTATCATCGGAAGCCATTGAGTGTACAGCGTTTATATATTATATTTTGATAAAGAATTAATTTCAAAAAAATTAAGTGTAAGATTCAAAAAATACCATTAAATTTTATATATATTACATTAAAGCCTTATTTATATACATATATAGCTGTGTGTCTCTAGTAAATTCAATCGAGGCGTAGTCAACAAATCCAATTATAGTTACACACAGACACAACATGCTTAACACACACAAAGAATTGAATAGAATAAAAGATTGATACTTCTAATTGAACGCATAAAGAAATGCTAATTAACCGACTGCATAAAGGGATACTAAAGTTAGAACGATTTTGTTTGTGTGTGTGTGATAGAGCAATTTATTCTGAACTGTCTGTACTGTGGAATGGTAACTAAGGATCCATTTTTTAACAATAGAAATGGCATAAGTGACTCATTATAGCATCAGCCAGTAAGAATTAGTCTCATTGTTTCGGAGATTAGTCGAACAAACAGACAGCCTCCACCGGTGACGCTTTCAAGGCCAGCAGTAATAGACACTCCGAAAAAAAAAAGATTTTATTTTATTTCTGTTATGAGTTTTTATTTTGACTCTTTTCAGTTTATTTGTATGGATGTGTATATACATTGGCCTTAATAGCCTTAACATGATCTCAAGGTACTGAGACTTTTCCATGATCAAGGAACAGCCGGCCTGAGCTTAAGCTTAAATTTTAATTCCGTTCTGAACCTCCTGTGAGACCGGACTACCACTTAGGATGGTGCAACTCACCAACCTCGAGATATATATAACTAATAATTTCACTATCCTACAGTGCCCTTCAAACCGGAACACAGTAATGCCTAAGCACTACTATTTGGCGGTAGAATATTTGACACAGCAGTGGTACCTACCTAGCCGGCCTCTTGCAAAAGATCTACCACCAGTGTGACTGATTGCACTGGTGGAATAATCTCTGCTGTGACAGAGATCATCCCAACAATACGGGGAAGGTTGGAACACTCGTAAAAAAAGCTCTACCTAGCACTCGAAAAGCTTTAACATTTATTAATTGTTGACTTAATAATTGTAATGGAGCTATTTTGTAAGGTTTTTAGATGGCAATAAATTATTATTACTATTCTCATCCCCTTGGGTTATTGTCGTACCCGTTCCTAACGCAAGCTTCGAGTTTATTTTGAGGGGCAATAGGGATATTAGTAATGCGTTAAAAAAACATCAATTGCCTATCACGGATAGTCAAAGGATAATAGATCCATACTATACGATACAATGAAACCTTATACAAGACAATTTAACGAAACATAAACTTTCATATTAGATTCGATTCCCGGTATTGAGTCGTTCGCTTCATCCCCTAAGCTGTTTTATAGGGGTGTCGATTCGTTTACGGATTTGTATTTATTGAAATTTGTTTCTCAATAGAATTTTATTACAATGGATCATGTATATAGCACACCGTTGTGGCGTTGTGGGTAGCGTGTCTGCCTTTAGTCTCGACGGTTGCGGGTTCGATTCCCGCTCGGGCAGATGTTTGTTAAATTTCTGTCTCGGTCTAGGCGTTTGTCTGTTGGTCTCCCCACCGTGCCTCGGAGAGCACGTTAAGCTGTCGGTCCCGGTTGTTATCACAAAACATCTGATAATCATCGTTAACTCTTGATAAGTAAATTGCTCTTATCCAATGAGTTACTGGTTCGCCCTTATGGTTGCGGAGGTCAGATGGCAATCGCTCTGTGTAAAGACTAGTAACCCGTCAAATCCGGATAAGAGTAATAAGCAAACCCCGGGTAGAATAAAATACCGGGAATAATGCTAGGACGAAGAAGAAGATGATGTATTTAGCACAGTCAATACTAACAACTGCGTTTCACTCTATGGTGCCTACATTCTAGAAGGTTGGTATTTATTTACAACTAACGGGCCCGGCAAACGTTGTCCTGCCACGAAATTGAAAAAAACGGTGAGACCCGATAGCAGTGCCCCGGGTCCAATAGTTAATCTAAACCAATCTGGAATCCATTGGAATACACACAAAAAATCATGAAAATCGGTCCAGTTCAGTGACATACACACGTACAGTAGAATTATATATTATAGAAAGATAAAATAATGAGGGAAGGGGGTTTTTGGGTAGGTAGTTAAGAAGTCTTTTTCTGTTGTTTTTTTTTCTTTCAAAAATTATAAGTTTTTGAGACTGCTAGAAGTACCTTAAAGATTATTCAACTTCTTATCCACAACAAAATGATCAAAAGTGTCTCGAGTCGCTTCGAGAAAAGATGTTAAGGCTCTTTGCTCGACTTGGCGTGGGAACTACCATGGCCTCTGATCATTCGAATCAGGAGAGCGTTAAAACAAAATAGGAATTTGTAAGTTGTATCATTAAAAACGCGCAGGTGATTTACACAGCCTCTCATAGGCACTTAGTAATAACAGTTGTCTTCATAACCTATATACAATGACATTGGAAAGCAATTAAAAACAGAAATTATTGCTTATCCTTAACGAAACAAGATATTAAAATAATTATTATGTAATTATTTAAAAAATGCCTATTCAATATCATGTAAATTACTGGATATTCTTACGTGGAAGGAATATTGATTAATTATGGTATTGAAGCAAGGAATTAATATTTCCTGCTACGAATAGTTTATTTAAAATTACTAATAGCTAATATTATGCTTTTAATTGACACCGTTGTGGCATTGTGGTTAACGAGTTCGATGACGGTTGCGGGTTCGATTGCTGCTCAGGCAGATGTTTGTTAAAATTTCTGTCTCGGTCTGGGCGTTTGTCCATGGGTCTCACCGTGCCTCGGAGAGCACGTTAAGCTGTCGGTCCCGGTTGTTATCAAATAACATCTGATAATAATCGGTAACTCTTGATAAGTAAATTGCTCTTATCCAATGAGTTACTGGTTCGTCCTTAGGGTTGCGGAGGTCAGATGTCAGGAGTCAAATCCAGATAAGAGTAATAAACAGACCCTGGGTACATAAAATACCGGGAATAATGCTAGCATGAAGAAGATTCTTTAGAAATGTCCTATCAAATACAAAAAGATTTTTCAAAACCAATCACTAGCTCCAGTGATTAGGGCGTTCCACCAAACCAAAAAATCACTCAGCTTTATAATATTAATAAAAAAAGTAGTATTTTTTGTGAATATGTATGTTGGCCCTACTGGCCTTGACAGCGTCTCCGGAGAGCTGAGTACTGAGACCCAGCCTTGAAAAAGAGACAGCTCTCGCGAGGGCTCAAGATTCCGTCCTTACGGAACCTCCTGGGCGGCGCAGTGGCTAAGGACGTCATCGGGAATGGAGGAAACGCTCCGAGCGCATTCTAGTCAATGCACTCAGCCGACGGTGTGAGTGGGTCGTGATGTGTGGAACAAGGGACCTCGTCTTCGCCGGCAAGGACGGTGTTGTGTGCGTGTATGAGCTGTGTACGGAGCATTGTCTAATGTGATCTTATCATAAGAGTCTTGTAGGACGTGCTTAGGACGCCTTACTTTTATCGGTTTGTCATCTCTGTCTGTATAGATACTAGCCTGTCTAATCAGGGGATTTGAAAGGAAGATGAATTGATTGAAATAGTTTTGCGATAAGCGCTTCAAATGCTTAAGCGCATCGATTTCAAAGTCTCAAAAATAGATAACGAAATGACTTACCTTTCACCCGAAATTCTTTGTGGTCCATCGCGATCTTGATATCTGATATCTGTAACAATAAAATATATAATATATTTTTATATCTCCAAATGCTTATAAACATATGGACACCTGATGTTTACTGGTACGTATATGGTGTCTGCTAGTTATAGGATGCTTTCCACCATTTTCTTCCAAACCGATAAGACCTGGGAACCCTCAAGAGAAGAGAAGATTCCTTAAAGCTCGGCAACGTACCTACATGTCGCTGAACATCAGATGAGTCTCCTGCCTGTTTGCCCCCTCTTATATAAAAAAAAACCATATCCTCGTCCATCCACATTCTGGAACCTAATTGGTTATAGTGGCTTCACGGTGTTTTCCTTCTATGTGATAAATTCAAAACACAAAAAAATTGTGCGTTTGTGGAACGCCTATCAGCAACGACGTTCCTTACGTTTTTTAAACGGAACCCTTATAATTTCTACATATCCGTCTGTCCGTTTGTCCGTACGTCAAAATTATTTTACTCGGTGACTATGGACTGTATCCGTAAAAATTCTCACCTCCCCCTCTAATTTTTGATGGGATTAAAATTCTGGAAAAATTCTAGCTTGTAGAAAAAATAAACTTTCAACCACATTTGTTTCTAAGAAGATAGGTCTACAAATTTTAGAGATATAGATGAGTTTTCTCATAACTTTGTTTTTCATATTACTTTTAATTATTACTATGAAATTACAACTTATTTTTGCGGTCAATTTTGATTCATTATTATTTATAAAGTAATTATTTTTTAAAGAATACTAGCAATGCCTTTTTCAAAGTATTACGGATTCCTATTTCCCCTCCAAATAAGCTCGAAGCTTGCGCTAGGAGTGGGTACGACAATAGCCCAAGGGGGTAGGATCGAACCCGCAACTCTCTCGTTAACGGAGCGAAGTCGGACCTACTGTTGAGCTAATAAGGCTTGACCATCATGTTTTCTTTTTCTTCATCACCAAGCTGTGGAACCCTTTAGTTTCGAATGTGCATGATCCACAACGCACTTGACTGATAATAATTTTGTATTATCATAGAGTTACACCAAGTTTTCGGCTTCATAAAATGAATATGTCCTTTTTGAGCAAGGTATTCGCTTCTATAATAAAATTCCGAAGACAATTTTGAATCTACCAATTTTGAAATTTAAATCATATATTAAACGTTGTTCACTAAATAAAGCTTATTATTCCGTTAATGAATATATTGCAGATAATGTGGCATGGAATTAATACACGTTGAATTTTATGCGGGATATATAACTTAATTGTACATTTGATAAATCTAATGTGATTATATTTGAAAAGAGTAACTGTAGAGTTTCTTGCCGTTTCTTCTTCGGAATCTGCGGTAGCTTCCCTTAGATGGACATAACAGACTGTATCTTTGAAGATTCAAAAGTGCGTAAAAGCCTATTTGAATTAAGAGTATTTTGAGTTTGAGTTTGAGTTTGAATTTGAGTTTGAATTTGAATTTGAATTTGAGAGTCCTGCATATGTCTGTTAATTTAAAGGAGTATAGACAACCTATTTCGTGTTTTTTTTTTTCGCTCGACGTCAATCGATACTAATTTAGCACACGGTAACATATAAGGCTTCAGTCTTAAGGGATTATGATACTGTGACAATGATGGGGTGACCAAAATTTAAAGTAGAAAAACTTCTTTTGAGACATGTCACGACTTTTGACAACGTTGTAGCTACCGCTGGGTAGCGAACCTGCCTTAAGCACCACAGATCGTGGGTTCTATTCCGGCTTGGAGCATATGTATTGACCACACAGGTTATGTTCTGGGTGTGTTTGTCCTTGTCTTTGTGTATGTTTCCGGACCGATACAGTATATCACTATCCTAATGGGGGCCGTTGAGTGTGTAGCGTTTATTTATTTTATTTATTTCTTTCTAGAATTATTCCCGGTATTTTATCTACCCAGGGTCTGCTTATTACTCTTATCCGGATTTGACCGGTTACTAGTTTTTAAACAGAGCGATTGCCATCTGACCTCCGCAAGCCTAAGGGCGAACCAATAACTCATTGAATAAGAGCAAATTACTTATTAAGAGTTAACGATTATTATTACATGTTATGTGATAACAACCGGGACCGACAGCTTAACGTGCTCTCCGAGACACGGTTGGGAGACCGATACAGATATTTGTAATATCAATACAAACATCAGCTCGAGCGGAAATCGAACCCGCAACCGTCGAGACTAACGGCAGACTTGCAACCAATACGCCACAGTGTCATTTATTTTATTTATTTATGTTAATAAACTAAAAGTTAATTAAAAAAGACTACGTCTAATATTGCTCCAAAAATTTTCTTAAAAGTAAATAAATTAATATATTTTATTAAACTCAGCGGAAATTTCAATATAAAATTTTCAACAAAACAAAATATATCAGACTTATATTTTTTCATTATCAAATCGAAAGCTATTAATAGCCCAGTTTGAATAACATTTTTAGGGAAAAAAAACGTTGAAACGTCCGTTTTTTCGAATGGAAATTATTAATACAATTATTATATTATGTCCCCGTCTCAAGTCAGGGGACGGTGTGACGAAAATTTTAATTCGGTTGAATTTTTTTTTTGAATTATTAAAAGTTCCTATATCATGCACCATTTGATTAAAGAATCCTAGTCTCATAGCCTCCACAGGTCAGGAAGGCTGGTTTATTTTTCACCCAGACCTTCTTACCACCATTCTCCGTAAACATGCTTTGTACGGTTGTAATTATTTGTAAACTAGGGGCCCGCTCGGGCTTCGCACGGGTATAAAATATATAGCCTATGCCATTCAATGAAAAAATGATTAAAATCGATCCTGTAGTTTTGAGTTATTCATTACTGCCCGTGGCCCGCACGCGTTAAATGTAATTATTTACGACATCACATTAGAAACCTCAAAAATAACAGTATTTCTCCACTATTTAATGGTTGTTATTATTCACATAAACTTTCCTCTTCAATCACTCTATCAATTAAAAAAACCGCATCAAAATCCGTTGCGTAGTTTTAAAGATTTAAACATACATAGGGATATAGGGACAGTGAAAGCGACTTTGTTTTATACTATGTAGTGATATAGTTAGTATTGAATTGTAAATATATTGTAATATTGGCTGTAAACAAATATATAATGTGTATAGAACTTGTGAAAAATAATTAAGCTAAATTTAATCAGAATCGGAGGCGTCAGGGGTGAAAAATAAAATATTCCTTTTTACCTAAACGAACTACAAGTATATATGTATCTACATCTACATATCAACGATCTGTTCGTGCCAGGCATAGTCGGATACGCTGATGACAGCACAGTAACAGAGAGATACCTGTCTAGTGCAGGAGACGACGGGGACACAATACGATCTTTAAGAGAGGCAATGGTGGAACAGACAAATGTGACCTTAAGCCGAGTCTCCCAGTGGGGTGACGATAATCTGGTCACTTTTAATACTTCTAAAATTCTAAAACGCAGGCTTGTCTGTTCTCCGCAAAAAGGAGTCCTTTCGACCTGACTCCCATCTTCCGGGGTGAGTCTGTAGAAGTCGCCGGCCGCCTTGAGCTTCTTGGCATAGAATTGAGTGCTAACCTCAATTTTGGCGTCAGCATCGAGTCTAAAGCTCAAATTGCTGCCAAAAAGCTGGGCATCCTCAACAAGGTAAAGCGGTACTTCACGCCTGGACAGCTTCTGACACTGTATAAAGCTCAAGTCCGGTCCTGCATGGAGTACTGTAGCCACCTGTGGGATGGTTCAGCTAAATACCAGCTTGGCGCACTTGACTCGGTGGAACGCAGAGCCAAACAAATTATTTGGTGACAAAAGGCTAGTTGAAAACACACTGCATAGTCTTTGTCACCGTCGTAAAGTCGCTTGTCTGTCGGTGTTCTATAGACTCTACTTCGGGGAGTGTGCTGATGAGCTCCATCAACTTATACCGCCATCGCCGTTTTTCTATCGGGATACCAGGCGCACTGCGGGGTACCATCCATATCTGGTCGACATACCAAATATCCGAACTATGCGCTTTCGTTCGTCATTCATAATGCGCACGGCCAGGGACTGGAATGCTCTTCCGGCGTCTGTATTTCCGAACGCATACAACCTGAACCTCTTCAAGGTGCGAGTACATAGGCTTCTCATGAGTAAGCTCGCTCCAACGTAGACCTCATCTATGCTTTCGCGCTCGATGGAGGTCAAGAGCTTACCCATTTTTGAATAAAAAAAAAAAAAAAAATGTATCTTATGACATATTGTTTACTAACACCGTTATGGCGTTGTGGGTAGCGAGTCTGCCTTTAGTCTCGACGGTTGCGGGTTTGTTAAAATTTCTGTCTCGGTCTGGGCGTTTGTCCGTGTGAGTCTCCCCACCGTGCCTCGGAGAGCACGTTAAGCTGTCGGTCCCGGTTATTATCAGTAACATCTGATTATAATCGTTAACTCTTTATAAGTAAATTGCTCTTATCCAATGAGTTACTGGTTCACCCTTAGGGTTGCGGAGCTCAGATGGCAATCGCTCCGTGTAAAAACTCGTAACCTGTCAAATCCGTATAAGAGTAATAAGCAGACCCTGGGTACATAAAATACCGGGAATAATGCTATGTTGAAGAAGATGGTATATTATTTACTCTCGCATAATTCACTTGACAGACAAATTGATCGTGAGATTGCCGCCCTAAGCACCTTCTACCGACTGTATCACGGCGAGTTTTTTTTTTTTTTATGTTAAAAGTTGTCAAACAAGCATACGGCCCACCTGATGGTAAGTGGTTGCCGTAGCCTATGAGCGCTTGCAGCACCATTAGTAGGTGCCACTCACGCGTTGCCAACCTCGAGATATTGGTTCTTAAATCTCGTCTGCCCAGTAATTTCACTAGCGTACAGTGCCCTTCAAACCAGAACACAGTAGTGCCTAAGCACTACTGTTTGGCGGCAGAATATTTGACACTGCGGTGGTACCTACCTAGCCGGCTTCTTGCAACAAAAGACCTACCACCAGTGTGACTGACTGCACTGGTGGAATAATCTCTGCTGTAACAGAGGTTATCCCAACAGCGGGCGATGGGGTCGTCACATCCCGACGCCGGTAAAGTGTTCAGAGGAATTATTCTCCATCATTCCTCCCTACCCTTTCCATACAAGATTAACGCGTACCGGTCTTCGATATCACCGTCTAACTGTGGCATCAATTCCTTCGCGAAAAAA
This sequence comes from Hestina assimilis, assembly GCA_023373885.1. Classification (NCBI taxonomy): domain Eukaryota; kingdom Metazoa; phylum Arthropoda; class Insecta; order Lepidoptera; family Nymphalidae; genus Hestina; species Hestina assimilis. The sequence goes on along the minus strand of CM041767.1, from coordinate 3,099,713 downwards.
GAAGTTTGCCAATTCTTTTCTTTGTACTAACAAAAAGTGGAACTGATTTCCGGCTCACGTGTTGCCTCCTTCCTATAATCTGGGCCCTTCAAGCGAGACAATAAGAGGCATCTTGAGGCAGGACTAGGGCGGCTAACGCGGTTGCATTCCGCAACTCCGTTAGCCGCCTTCGCGTTTGGACTTTATTTCCACTTACCATCAGGTGGAGTAGAGTCATCTGCCCTACTTTCCAAATAAAAGAATTAAAAATTACACTCATAGCCGATTGCGCTTACCGAACCATCGGTGAGTTAAGCAACTTTAAGTCCGGTCACTCGATGCATCACATAGTGGTATTTCAACTGAGCGTTTCCGTGCTTCGAAGGGCACGTAAAAAGCCGATCCCGACTGTTATCTGTTATAAGTCAGAGACCTATACGGGCTACCTGAACAACTCTGACACTAGGTTGGCCACTAACCACTTGATAAGAAGAAGAAGACTGAATTCTTAAGTCTAAGCGAACGAAGTCGCGGGGACCGTTAGTATTAAAAAGAGCTTAACAGTAATTGAAAACAAATATTATAAAATAAATAAAGGTATGATCCAATAGAAGGTATGACAGATTATGATGTATGGGAAAGACAATTCTTATAAGCAATGCTCTATAAATAACAATTCACACTACCGACTTACAGCGGTGTTGCTGGGTTTCAAATAATTGATGTTTTAAAACTGGTAAAGCGTATCGGACTCGGACATAAAGGATTCCGTACTAACGTAGAATAATAACGTATTACTTTAATTTTCTTCCGTACCTCAAAAGCTAAAAAAAGGAACCTCATCATGCGTCTACATCTGTGCGTCTGTGTGACCGTGTGTCACCACCCTTTTTCTCTGGAAGGTCCTGAGTCAACACGATAAAAAGATATGGGCAAATTACATTTTCGCGAAATCTTATAAGTGCCAAAATTTACCTTAATTTTTAACTTTTGGGTCTAAAACCTATATGGTTATTACCCATTGGTCTTAGTAGTAGCAATCTGTTCCCACCCTTTAAGTACGGTACCTCAAAAGGATGACTGCAATACCTTTATCAGCATCGATGGGCATTAAACTGGACGTTTTTGTTCACACTTGAGTTAAAGCAGGGCTTAGGTGGCTTTGCATTTGAATGCCACTATGGCGCTAGTTGGGACCTTGGGGTTTTAGTGGGAATGGGGCCAGGTCCTATAAAGACCATTGAACATGGCCTCGAGCCCAAACTTTTTTACCATCTGTCCCGGCGCGGGACTGCGTAAATGCACTTCCCAAGTAAAAAAATAGCTTAGGTGGCTATATCAAAGTTTCTACTGCCTAAAGATGCTGTCATAAGCTATAACCTACTTAAAGCAGCAGGCAACAGCTAGTAATAATAATAAAAAAATCGGCCAAGTGCTAGTCGGACCCGCGCGCGAAGTACTCCGTACCATTATCTACAAAAACGGCAAAAAATCAAGTATGGGTTAAATATTTTAATAGTAATTAGTTTTATTTTAATTTAATTATTTTATTTGAAAAGTTAGTATAGAACTAAATATTCTGTGAATGTTTCAAGCGTCTACCTGTTGCCGTTATCAATCTCGAGCAAAAACGAGTAAAAAATATTAATATTTATTTTATTATTTTCCCGTCGTCAGGATGTGACGACCCCATCGCCTCTGTTGGGATAACCTCTGTCACAGCAGAGTTTATTCCACCAGTGCAATCAGTCACACTGGTGGTAGGTCTTTTGTTGCAAGAGGCCGGCTAGGTAGGTACCACCGCAGTGTCCAATATTCTGCCGCCAAATAGTAGTGCTTAGGCACTACTGTGTTCCGGTTTGAAGGGCATTGTAAGCTAGTGAAATTACTGGGCGAACGAGATTTAAGAACTAATATCTCGAGGTTGGCAACGCGTGAGTGTTTGTGATTTGTTGTTATAGCGGCAACAGAAATACATCATTTGCGACTTTCACTTTTCATGAGATACAGCCTGATGGCGGACAGAATACCCTTGGTAATAGGGTCCCGTTTTACCCTTTGTGTAAGGAGCCCTAATAAAAAGACAAAATATAATAACATGATCTCATGTAATACTTCTTCATCCTAGCATTATTCCCGGTATTTTATGTACCCAGGGTCTGCTTATTACTCTTATCCGGATTTGACAGGTTACTAGTTTTTACACGGAGCGATTGCCATCTGACCTCCGCAACCCTAAGGGCGAACCAGTAACTCATTGGATAAGAGCAATTTACTTATCAAGAGTTAACGATTATTATCAGATGTTCTTGATAATAACCGGGAGCGACAGCTTAACGTGCTCTCCGAGGCACGGTGGGGAGACCCACACGGACAAAGTAACATGATCTCATGTAATACAAAGATATTAAAAGCTAAGTTTTCAAATTTTCGTATATCATTTGCTAAAGAACATTTTATATATTTTAAGGAGCTATGAATAGCACAAACAGCTTGAATTAAGCTTGTACATTTTATTGTTTATCTAAGCTATTTCAAAACTGAGAGGCTTATAAATTACCGCTGATGAAATTCAAGATTTTTCATAGGCATTGTTTTCAAAACGTAAATGTTTGGAAATCCAATCCTTAATCCCTTAAGGGTTGAATTTCGAGAAAAGGGGGTTGAAAGTTTGTACGGGTCGGTTTTGAAACTAGAAGTTTGGTTTTTGGGGAACAATTAAACATAAAAAAAAACTTGTAACATTAACTAAAATTCTACCCCTAAAACGGTGAAATGGGGGTTCAAATTTTCTATTAGAATCTATATTCAAGCGGGCGAAGCTGATAAGCATACATTTATATTTGTTGTAATGTAATGGAAAGTAATTTTTGTTGTTATAAAAAAAAACAAATAAAAGAAAAAAAACACTACGTTTTGTTTGAATAAAAAACCTTAACCAAATTTGATGGTATCAAAAAAAGCTAAGCTTATTCAAGCGTGGTTTGAAAACTGAACACAATATTTCTTCCGCAGGAGGCACCGTAAGGACGGAATCAAATTTGAGCCCCCGCGAAGGGTATTTAATTTTCACGGATATGTATCAGGACTAGACCCAGTGACCCTGTGAAGGCCAGTAGGACCAATACAAATTCAATAATTAATAAAACAGTTCTTTTTGTCCTATGGCTATTGTGTACTGTGTAAGATAGAAAAATTAGTGCTGATCAAAGCCGTGTAAACTGTTGTGATTTTGTTAGAAAATAGTTAATTTTTCAATTTCAATTTCTATGACAAAAACATCTTAATAAGTAACATTTAGTACCTGACAAAATAAAAAAAATATTGCAATAAAGTTTAGTGAGAAAAAATAATAAAATCATTAATTTCATTAATCTTTTTGCTAATAAACAACAATTTATGTTTGAAATATAAATTATTATCTGCTTTGTGATTGCCTCTCTTGTGATTGTGAATGGTAATACCTATTCTTTTTTTAATTATTATGACAGTCTGTTTATTTGTCTGATCATCCAAAAACGGCATAACGGATTTACATGAAATTTGGCCTACACATAGCTTATTACCTGGATAAGGTACATAGAATATTTATGGTACACGCGAATCCACAATACCCGAGTATCAGAAATTCCCTGTCCATTTTTTAAACACAATTATATAATATGAGAGTTTGGTAAAAAAAAAAACGTATATAGCAATTAAAATTGGGTAAGATTAATAATAAAATGAAACATTCTTATTTTAAGAGTCACGGGAACCTTTTAAACTGATATAAAGCGTTTATTTATTAAAAATAATATATATCAATTCAAAATTGCGTAAGACAAAGATTTTTAATAAATAATAATTAAATATTAAAGTCTCTATTTAAAGTAAATCGATAATTATATTAATTTAAAATTATGAAGAAAGATTTTAAGTTAAGTTTAATTTATTATGTGAAATGTACAGATAAAAAAAGCTTTAAATTTTATATGTTATTTCAATTTCTCTATAAACCGCTTAAACAAATGAATTTATTTTTAATTTGATTATTAAAACACTTAATATATAACCTTTGAATATATGACAAAACGAACTTTTTGATTTTTAATATTATGTTTTATTTATTAATCTTATGAAAAACAATAAAAACTTACCTCAATAAGCACAAAACTATTTTTTTTATTGTATTTTTAAGGGTGTCCGTGTAACACTGGCTGGTGACAAAGTATTGTATGCCTTTTATAGGGTGGCGAATACAACTCAAATAGTCAAAGCGATCGGTCGACTCGTCGTTAGATCGTTCAGATAGTGACTATTTTCATACGCGGAAGCGGGAATAGAACGATACATTCGTAAAAAAAATTACATTTTTGAAATATGTATACTACTGGTTGCATTACAAAACTCCAGCAACGCAAAGTATTACGCCATCATCCATTTTTAATATTTGTGGAAATTGGGTTACGGTCACGGCAATAGAATTCATAATTCATATCTGAATTATATATATAGCTCTATAAATGTATTTTTGAAGAAAACAACATCATAATATTTAGGTGCTCGTGATCGTGTAAGAAAGTGTATCCTTATCTTAGGCGAGCGGTTTTTATATTAATGTCATTAGATTTTTCTATGTCTAGAGGGGGCAAAACGGGCAGGAGGCTCATCTGATGCGATCACCGTCGCCCGTGAACATCTGCAACCCCAGAGGGCATGCAAGTGCGTTACCCTTTAAGGAAAGAATAGACTCTTCTCTTTAGGGCTTCCAGGTCGTATCGGTTCGGAAAGACCGCCAGCGGAAGTCGGTTTCACAAAGCGGTTGAGGAGAAAAAGTCTTCTAAATCGCGTTGTTATGAATTACCAGACATTATTCAGATTTCCGCCGCCCATGAACATCTGCAGCACCAGATGGCATGCAGACCTTTAGCATTCAACTGGTTATATACGCTGGCTGACCTAGAAACGCTGATGAGCAGTCACTTCACGAGTCATTAACGTACAGTACTAGCTAACTAGACGAGCATTTTAAGCCCTACCAACCAGCATATACGATGTTTTCCTTCGTCGCTAAACCCAAAATAAAGTTTGAAACACAAATTGAGCACTGTAAAACTCTGAAGTGCTTGCCTGATTGCTGATTTCATATGTTTTATTTTTACCACAGACTACTTCTTCTTAGCTACACAGAGCGATTACCACCTGACCTTCGCAACTCTAAAGGTGAACTAGTAACTCATTGGATAAGAGCCAATTACCTATCATCAGTCAACGATTTATTATCAGATGTTATGATAACAACCTGAACCGACAACTTAACTTGCTCTGCGAGTCATGATGAGGAGGCCCAAGGACAAACGCCCAGGCCGAGACAGATTTGTAAGAACCCGCGACCGTCGAAACTGAGGGCAGGTACCAACCCGGTCATAATTCTTGTAGCGAGATTATGAACTCGCTCCGCTTATGACTAACATCGGACATACTAAAGCAGTTCTACTTGTAAATACTTTTAACAAATTTTCCGGGAGAAGTTCAGGCGATCGCTATCAGAATGAATATTATTTTAATACTATATAATATATCGCACCACAAATATGTCGTCGGCCTATATTTTATGACGTTTTCCTGTTTTGCAAATATAAATATTGATGTAACGAAATGTTGTTTTTTATTTTGACGACGTAGTGGCGCAACGGTAGCGAACATGCTTTAAGCGCCACAGGCCGCGGGTTTCATTCTCGCTTTGAGCAGAAGTTTGTATTGACCATACAGGCATGTTCCGGTCTGGATGTGTTTGTCCTTGTCATTGTGTATGACTCCGGCCCCCGATAAAGGAGATAACTATTCTAATGGGGGCCGTTAAGTGTGTAGCGTTTATTTATTAATTTTCTAACCCGTGATTTAGTCTTGATGGAGAATCAACCCTGATCCTCCGCAATGGTTGTCGGTTTTCCTCAGACAGAGCAATTCCTAACATACGATGTACGAAGCCGCTGGTAATGCCAGTCTTAATAACAATTGTATATCGAAAAGGCTTAAGTTGTAAATTTATAAGTCAATAAAGTTCGACTTTATAGTAACATTTATTGACTATTCTATTTAGCTTCGAAGTGATATTTAGCGTATAAACTTCTCTATATTAGAGCCTTGACACACGGGCTTCCGTTTTTACGGAGAATGTTGATACGACTCAAAATTACAAAATTATATACATTACTTGGTTCTACCAGCGGCTTCGCCTGCGTGAATAACGATTTTAGTACAAAATGACGATACTTCCATAAAACTTTTCAACCTCCATCACCCTGGTTGAAAGGGCCCTTTCAACCCTTTCCAACCTTTTTCGGTATTAAAAAGTAGCCTATGTTCATATCGCATTAATGTTTTTGGAAAAGATTATCCTACTAATAATATAAATGTGAACGTTGTGTGGATGTTTGTTAATCAGTCACACAAAAACTGCTAAACGGATTTGGATGAAATATGCCGCACAGATAGCTTAATATATGGATTAACACCTAACACATGCTACATGACGTGTTCAATTGAAATTCTTTTTTTTATGTTACAAGTTGGCAAACAAGCATACCGCCCACCTGATGGTAAGTGGTTGCCGTAGCCTATGAGCGTTTGCAGCACCATTCGTAGGTGCCAATCACGCGTTGCCAACCTCGAGATATTAGTTCTTAAATCTCCTCTGCCCAGTAACTTCACTAGGCTACAGTTATTATATATTATTATTATTATATATTTGGTGGCAGAATATTTGACACTGCGGTGGTACCTACCTAGCCGACCTCTTGCAATAAAAGACTTACCACCAATGTGACATTCAATTCGGTATAGATGTACCAATTCTAAGATCACTGACGAAATTGCGGGCAGCTGCTAGTTCTATAAAAACGAATCAAAACGATAGAAAAAATATATTAAATTTATTTTAAGAATATGCAATAAAAAAGATAATCATAATTGACAGGGAGTAACAAATTCTACATCATAATATTTTTCATCAATCTGTTTCGAAGAAATAATATTATTAAAAGCGTTTTTCATATCATTCTCAACTTAAAAGTAAGATTTAAGGGTAAGACTAGCCGTTCCTTCGGCCCCACTCGGGCATAGAATTATGGTTAGGTAATAGTGTATGTAAATGTATATGTAGAGCCATGCTTCTTCTAGAACAAATGGGTGGGCTCTATCTGGAAAGTACTACCCTCTTAGAGGAAATCGGGGTAAAATAACAGACTGCTTTGCTTTTCATTTCTTCTCCCTCCCGGTGACGTCCCAAGCGTAGACTCGACCTCGCAGAACCTTGAGACGGATTCAACTTCAGCCCCACGGGGGCTGTCAATACTTTACCGGCTGAAGTCTTCTGACAAAAAAGTGGTACTTTTTTTTATGCTAGAAGTTGGCAAACAAGCATACGGCCCACCTGATGGTAAGTGGCTGCCGCAGCCTATGAGCGCTTGCAGCACCATTAGTAGGTGCCACTCCAGCGTTGCCAACCTCGAGATAGTAGTTCTTAAATCTCGTTCGCCCAGTAATTTCACTAGCGTACAATGCGCTTCAAACCGGAACACAGTAGTCCCTAAGCACTACTATTTGGCGGCAGAATATTGGACACTGCGGTGGTACCTACCTAGCCGGCCTCTTGGAACAAAAGACCTACCACCAGTGTGGTACTTCAAGTATCGCCCGCTTTTAAAGGTGGCGGTGACTAGTTACCATCAGGCGGACCGTATGCTTATTTGCCAACCGTCATGATATAAAAAAATAAAATCAAAACTTTCCTTCTATAGTTTTCTTATAAAACCGAGTAAATTCCATACTGCCTCCGTACCCAGTCGTCTTGATTCATCATTGTCTTCTTTTTATTTAATTAAATATACATTGGAAACACAAAATAAATATAGTTAAATATCTAGTTCACGGGTTAAAGGATAAATAAATAGATAGGGAGACATGGATTTTTTATTATATAGATAAAATAATTTTGTACTAGTTTATGACCCTTTCAGCTTCGTTGTAGCCTGCCTGCCTGCATCGGTCATCGGTTACATTCCATTCGGGCAGATATTATTAACCACAAGTATCTGCCCGTAACTTCTTCCGCGGTGACCTGAGAATTGGCTCCAGAGAAAAATTAATCATTTGTAAGTAAAAAGGACTTGTCTACACAGAAAATCAATTCAACCTCTGTATAAAATTTTATCGATTTTGATACAATTTTCAGTCAATCTGATAAGCCGTTTTTGCGTGATTGAGTAACAAACATTCACAATTATTATACTAGCCGTTCCCGGGGATCCGGTCGCGTGATGTAGTTTTTTGATGACCCCACGGCAACCTTAGATTTTTTCGAGGCAACAAGTATCCTATATCTTAATCCAGGTAACAAGCTATGTGTGTACCAAATTTCATCCAAATCTGTGAAGCCGTTCATTCAACATCTAAACATACAAATACTCTCTTCTGAATTGTTCTTGTATTTTATGTGTGTTAGCACCAGACACACGATATTACTATCCTAATGGGGGCAGTGGAAAGCGTTTATTTACCCACCAAAGCATGGTGAGTTTTTTTTTAAGAATCCAATTACGTTTTCAAGGTTGCCGTTTTTCACTAGGAAGTAAGAGGTTACGGTTATTTCTTGGTAATCGCGAGAGTACAGTTTTTTTTTATTACTGTCCAATCTTTTTTTTTTATCCCGAGGCAGATGACTCTATACCTGATGGTGACTGAAAGTAGAGGCCAAGCGCAAAGGTGGCTAATACTGTTACAATATTTTTTTGGGCCGGGGGCAGATGACTCTATACCTGATGATGACTAAAAGTAGAGTCTAAAAAAGGTGGCTAGTACTGTTTAAGCAAACTGCACTAACCACCCTTGCCCTGCCTATCCCGTAACATGCAACTGGTTATACGCTGACCTGAAAACACGGCTGACGAAGAGTCACGAGTTTTTCACCAACGTACTGTGATATCGAACCCATGACTAACGCGTTAACAGAGTGGAGTCGGCCCTTCTACCGTTTAGCTATTGAAGCTTAAATAAATGTCCATTTGTTTATTACGGTAAATCTCTTTACTTTTAATCAATGGTGCCGATAAGAGAACTAATTTGCCTAAAAAAAAGTAATTGAATTCGGTGGTCAGTATCTTACAAAAAAAAACGAAATGAACACAATGGTTGCGGACACTTGGTTCTTATACTTCCGGATACGCTCTATATTTCCGGTTTCACCACAACTGTACTTTATGGCATCAAACTGAGATCATTTTTACCACGAAGGTGGCGACCAAGAATCCTCCAACATTCACATTTAAACCAGGTCTACTGTCTGCAAGAATGGGCAGCTGAAGCCATTCGCGAGAAATCGGCAAACATAAAAACTAATATAAAATTATAATTTTAATGTCGATTAAAAATAATACTTAAACAGCTGACGTAAGAGAGATTAGATACACGAGACGGCCCAATAGATAGAAAACCTACACTTATCAATAGGTCGGGACGTGACTACACCATCGCCCACTTTTGGGATAACCTCTGTCACAGCAGAGATTATTCCACCAGTGCAGTCAGTCACACTGGTGCTAGGTCTTTTGTTGCAAGATCCCGGCCAGGTAGGCCACCGCAGTGTCAAATCTTCTACCGCCAAATAGTAGTGCTTTGGCATTACTGTGTTAGGGTTTGAAGGGCCCTGCAGGCTAGTGAAATTACCGGGCAAAAGAGATTTAAGAACCAATATCTCGAGGTTGGCAACGTGTGAGTGGCACCTACTAATGGTGTTGCGCGCTCATAGGCTACGGCAACCACTTACCATCAGGTGTGCCGTATGCTTGTTTGCCAACTTGTAACATAAAAAAATTAACATCCAACTGGTAATCAGCTTAATAGCGCCCCCTTAGTCACATAGATATTTGTAATCTTATTACAAATCTCATTGTAACGTTTAAAATAAAATAAAAAAACATGCTTATTTATTTTATTTTAATTTTTATTTATTATTGTAGCGGCAAGAGAAATGCACATTGTGTAAAAATTTTAAATCTCTAACTATTGCTGGTAACATAAGGACGGACGGACGGACTGCGGAAGCTTAGTATTTTGGTTTCGTTGGTACAGTTGTGGGACTTTTGGGAACGTAACCTTAAAAACTACAATTCCAGATAAAAATAAAAATAATCTTTAATAATTATCTTTTTGAAAGATTTATAGATTTATTAAATATTTTATCTGTTTATATCTATACAAATAAATAAAATTAAAGTGTCTGTTTGTAATTCTCAATTAACAGCTTTTCACTCAATGCATTTTAAAGTACATACGGTACTTATATTAGAAAATAAATTTTAATTTTTTTTTCTGTCTGTCTGTCGGTTTGTTCCGGATAATCTCTGAAATGGCTAGACCGATTTTAACGGAACTTTCACTGGCAGATAACCGATTTTATAAGGAGTAACTTAGGCTACTTTTGTTTTCGACAAAGAATTAGGGTTCCGTTGAATTAAGAAAAATCGGTTCCCCACGCGAGCGGAGACGCGGGCCCAGGTAGTAAAGTAATATTTTGTATGCTTGCTTTCAGCGCCATCTAGCGGATAGTTGTAAAACTATGTATGTCCAAGCTACAGCGCGATAAATCTGTCTATGAGTATGAGCTCGCTAAGTTCGGAAACAGATTATATTCTTTATTCTTTACCTCTAAAAACTACATTTACCCGAGTGAAGCCGCAGGCACAACTAGCATATAATAAGGTTTATATAATTTAATTGTTATATAAATGATAGTAGCTAAGTATATTGAAGTAGTGGACTGACTTCTAGACCTTTTTCCTAATAAAAAACTTAAAATTAAGTATTTTTGAGACATTTGTATCGTAATATTTCGTAGAAAATCATCTTACTTAAGCACAGTAACTAAAAATCGAAGAACACTTTATCAACGCCATCTATCGTAGGTAAATAAAATTGCGTGAATAAGGCTTTAAATGCGCGCCACTGAGGTGATTGCGTAGTCTTGTTACAATTTTACGTAAAACTATATTGCGCCACTAGATTTTTGTTATAATATATTTATTATTACTGAATAAAATTAATAATCCATTAAAATATTGTGTTTTAATTACATATATTATTATTCTGGTATTTTAGTTAAATATAATTTGTTATTAAGTATTTAAGATGATGTATTTTTGCATAGCAAAAAACTTAAAACTGATTTCGAATTTATTTTATTTACTGTGGTACATTGTTGAAAAATGTTGGACAAATAAAACAGACTTAAAACAACAAAACTAAAAAGCTAAAAATAAATATTTTCTAGAAAATAACTCGGTGCCTTATGTTTTACAATTTTTTTTATATTCAATTATAAATTTTAAAAAAATTAACCTGTTTTGTGACAGTTAAATTAAAGCTTTATTATTATTAATTCAACTTCAGTGGACACTTCGACGTTCTCATCTCGTTTACTGCCGTGTTGTAAGATAACCGTAGATGGAGGAAAACATAGAGGGAGATATAGCCCTAAAATGTGAATCAGTCATGCATTATCACTACATAGTATAAAACAAAGCTTTCTCTGTCCCTATGTATGCTTTAAAGGCGTCGGGATGTGACGACCCCATCGCCCGCTGTTGGGATAACCTCTGTCACAGCAGAGATTATTCCACCAGTGCAATCAGTCACACTGGTGGTAGGTCTTTTGTTGCAAGAGGCCGGCTAGGTAGGTATCACTGTGTTCCGGTTTGAAGGGCATTGTACGCTAGTGAAATTACTGGGCGAACGAGATTTAAAAACTTATATCTCGAGGTTGGCAACGCGTCAGTGGCACCTACTAATGGTGCTGCAAGCGCGCATAGGCTGCGGCAGCCACTTACCATCAGGTGGGCCGTATGCTTGTTTGCCAACTTCTAACATAAAAAAAAAAAAAAAAAACTACGCAACGGATTTTGATGGCGTTTTTTGTAATAGATAGAGCTATTGAATAGGAAGGTTTATATGTATAATAACATCCATTAAATAGTGGAGAAAAAAAATATTTTTGAGGTTTCTAAAGTGATGTCGTAAATGTCGTCGCGGGCCACGGGTAGTAATGAATAAATCAAAACTACTGGATCGATTTTAATCATTTTTTCAGTGAATGACATAGGCTATATATTTTATACCCGTGCGAAGCCGGAGCGGGCCGCTAGTATTATATAATTGTGCCATTGTTCACTGTTGTCAAAGAAGTTGTTGTCAAACAAGTGAAAAGTTAAAAACCTTTTAAAAATAGATTGCGTAGATTGCATCGTTGCCAAGCATAAATAAACATTTATAAATTATTTATTTCTATCGGACTGTCACTTAGAGTTGCAAGGGTGGCAACTCTCTATGGCTCCGACTATATTTTTCTGTTCTGTGCACTTTAAAAACCGGTAATATAAGACAATAACCGGTATCACGACTATAAAGTGGAAGTGAAAAACAACACAAAATAGCCCTTTTACAAGCACCTTAAATGTCAATTACAATTTTTTTTTACACTCAAAGTTCCATTTGTTCTTACTTTTGGTAAGATAGTTGTTTGTATGCTTGCTTGCTTGCTTGCTTGCTTGTGATGTTTCATTTTTTCTATTAACCCAAGAGAACTCAGTGCACTCTTTTTTCGACAACGCTTATAGTACTTTATACTTCTACATAGAGATGGTCTATTTCAGTCTTAACTATTTCTAAATGTGGTTCAATCTTAAGTTACCCGTTCTACCAATTCCATTTTAAAATGTATTTATCAATTTCTTTATCATCTCTACAGATTCATTATTACCAATATTATCAATAAACATTATAGCCTTCTTAACGTGATCTTCGTAAAGCAGTTTGGTCTTATCAATAGCATCAGTCTTTAGGATATTAAACTTCAAATCTTCATAATCAACATCCTTAACGTCGTTTTTTGCTTGATCGATTATTCTGTATAGTTCCGGATTATCTTCCAATGCGAATAAAACTGGTGCACTCGTTAAGCAAAATTGTTCTTTACTGTCAGAGGTTAGCTTCTGTAACTCGGCAGCGGCCTGCCAAGCCAAGCCAACATGACAGCCAAAATGATACGCATAGTTTTGCGTTTCACGACTCTGTCTGCCAAGTATCATAGCCGATTGGCATCCTCTGCCCAATAAGCTGACGCCATTATAAATAGTCCTTGCAGTCCATTCCTTTCTAGGCTTACCAAGTACATCATTAGTGTCCAAAGAAATTGCGTCAAAGGTTATCTTCAAGTCATCTTTAGCTATTTTGGGTTTACCCGGTATGGGCATGTTTTGTTCATCTCTCTCCCCAAAGAATTCGCTTTCGGATAAATTCTTCAAAGCAGTCGATACAATGTATAAAACATCAGCGTTTTTCAGACCAGCTAGCATCGCATTGGCTGTTACTAGGAGATAGTCTCCAAGTAAAATTGCAATTTTATTCCCGAATATTGCGGATTCTGTGTATTTAGTTCGTTTTGCAAAAGGTACGTTGACTATTCCACGGTGGATGAGATGTCCAGTTCGCATCATCTCTGTTAACTCCGCGAGCTGTCTCTGCTTATGAGATATTGTCTTGGAAGCGTTCATTGAGGTTGTGACCGACTTCGATAAGAGGAGAATAACCAGGCCCCATGGTTGAAGGTTCTTCGAGTCACCGTAGAGAACGTTCTTCGCCGTTTGCATTACAAGATGGTTGCTTCCAACCTGAAATATTGATTAAGTTATAGTTTAATAGAAAATTGAGTTAACTGTGACTTAAGATCGAGGAATAAGGGTTCCGCATCGTTAAATTGACTTTAAAGGCGTCGGGATGTGACGACCCCATCGCCCGCTGTTGGGATAACCTCTGTCACAACAGAGATTATTCCACCAGTGCAATCAGTCACACTGGTGGTAGGTCTTTGTTGCAAGAGGCCGGCTAGGTAGGTACCACCGCAGTGTCCAATATTCTGCCGCCAAATAGTAGTGTTTAAGCACTACTGTGTTCCGGTTTGAAGGGCATTGTACGCTAGTGAAATTACTGGGCGAACGAGATTTAAGAACTAATATCTCGAGGTTGGCAACGCGTGAGTGGCACCTACTAATGGTGCTGCAAGCACTCATAGGCTGCGGCAGCTACTTACCATCAGGTGGGCCGTACGCTTGTTTGCCAACTTCTAACATAAAAAAAAAAAAAGAAATAACTGACGTAAGACGTCGTAACTCTAAGTGACATTATATCTTCTAATATTGTTAATAAATTTACTACGTTTAATATTTCGTTTACAAATAAAATTAAAAATCTGGATCAACACAAAGGATAGAGTATCCATACTGGTGCCTCTTATTTTGGGGGCACTCACGTGAGTCACCAATTTCTTCCCCCTCAACCCTTCCTTTCCCTTTCCTCACTCACTTCCTACACAGCTCCAGAAACTTACGTCTCTGGTGTTCAGAATAGGGGTGGTCTAAGGAAGTTGCATAGTTTCGGAAATTTCTTTGACAATGTGCAAGCCGGTTTGTGAATATTCGCATATTCGCATTTTTAGACGACTTTTGGCAAATTTGAAATTTTTATAACGGTAGTAGAGCCCTGCTTCTCTCAGCGCAAAAGGGCCCGCTCGACCGGCGAAGTATTACCCTCTCACAGAAAATCGGCGTAAAGTAACAGTATCAGTAGGTACTGTTGCGTTTCGTGCGATGAGTGCAAGCGTTCATAGGTTGCGGTGACTGCTTACCATCAGGCGGACCATATGCTTGGTTGCCAACCGTCATGATAAATAAACTCCCATTATGCATTTTGGTATGTTGTAAGTAATAAATCTTTTAACTAGAAAACTGTGCCTCATTTCAAACTTAAAGACTGGCGAATATGCTCAGTCATTATAACTGTTATTTAGATATTTAATGTTCACTTAGGTTTTGCTTGTAATACATGTAAGAGGTGAAAACTGGCAAATCAACTTTCCTTGGATTTATTGCTAATAACTAACCACTTACAATAAATAATATAATCACTACATAGTATAAAACAAAGTCGCTTTCTCTGTCCCTATGTATGCTTAAATCTTTAAAAGTACGCAACGGATTTTGATGTGGTTTTTTAATAGATAGAGTGATTGAAGAGGAAGGTTTATATGTATAATAACATCCATTAAATAGTGGAGAAAAAATGAATAAATCAAAACTACTGGATCGATTTTAATCATTTTTTCAGTGAATGACATAGGCTATATATTTTATACTCGTACGAAGCCGGAGCGGGCCGCTAGTAAGTAATAATATATAAACAGCCATAAAATGTTTCTAAGTGTGAAATTAACAACATTCCTCTTTCGTTATTTTAAAAGGGCCGACTCCGCTCCGTTAACGCGAGAGTCGAGGGTTCGATCCTGGCCCCCTTGGGCTATTGTCGTACCCACTCCTAGCGCAAGCTTTTTATTGGTTATTACTAATATTGTTATTAAAAAAATAATTAGAAAATCTCAAAGAAGAAAATTTTAATGCGATAGATGTTTTTTCGACTTTTTATGTTTTTACCTCATAACTTTCGACTGGGTAAACCGATTTTGATGATTCTTGTCTTATTTGAAAGCTGGTGCTTCCCGTGTGGTCCCATATCAATTTGATCTAGTTCTGACAATGGCATACATGAGAAAACCGTATGTCTTAATAATTAAGTACTATCAATTACATGCACACCCGTAACTTAAATCCATAAAATAAAAAAAAAAATAAAAATGTCAACTTCAAAAGTAAAAAGAAAAAAATATTTTTTTTTTGACTTATGTATGTATGTAAGTATACATTTTGTGGTATTTAGTTTTTTTTTTATAAATGTAAGTTTACATATTATTGGTAATTTGTTCAATATACATAATAATAGACTGCCCTCAACTTTTTCTTTTCGTTTAGCCTATTCAAGCTTTTTATGTTGCCCTCTTATACAGGTACCCTGACAACGCGTATGCAAAATTTTACAATTAACACAGAATTTAAGTCGTGAAAAAATCATATTAAAATAAAGATAAGCAAACATGCTGGGATCTCGGGAAGAGTAACCGGGGGAATAGCTCCGGGGCCCCCACAAAAGAAGGGCCCCATAATAGAGACTTCGGACTCCTTGTTAAAATACTAAAACAATCTACTTGGTTACAAAATAAGTTATTTATTGAAAAACTCGACTGAAAAAAAAATATTTTATTCTTAAAATAAATTCGGGCCAGAGGGGCCTTAATTCCTTTGGTGCCCCGAAGCCTCTTAAGCCAGACCTCTAAATTTGGCACTGTAAGCAAATAAAAAAACATTCGCCATTATAATATTAGAAGATAAACATCTGTTTGTTACACCCATGAACCCAGTTTAGCGTTAATTAAAAAGATCTCACACTTCATGGTTGCTTCCACAGGTGACAGGGCTGGTTGGATTTACACTTATAGAATCCGAATTTTTTTGTTTTTTTTTTTTGTTAAAGAAGGCATAATTAATATTCGTATTGCCTCTCCAAATAAGCTCGATTGAGGTTTCAAAATATTAACATATTAGCATTCAGATAATCTTCAAAATATTAGCCATGCTTTTTCAATTCTATATTAATACTTGTATTGCCCCTCCAAAGCACGTAGCTTGGGCTAGGAGTGGGTACGACAAAAGCTCAAGGGGGTCAAAATCGAACCCAAGTCTTTCACGTTAACGGATACTTTAACTGTTGAGCTATTGAGGCTTCATATCGTAATTATGTAAATCGCAATATGTTGTAGGAAATAAATTCTTGTCATCTTTCAAGGTTGACTTGATTTTTATAATTGTAACCAATATTACATGTTTACAATTCAATACTTTTTTTTTATGTTACAAGTTTGCAAACAAGCACACGGCCCACCTGATGGTAAGAGGTTGCCGTAGCCTATGAGTGCCCGCAGCACCATCAGTAGGTGCCACTCATGCGTTGCCAACCTCGAGATATTAGTTTTTAAATCTCCTCTGCCCAGTAATTACACTAGCCTTCAGTGGCCTTCAATCCGAACACAGTAATGCCTAAGCACTACTATTTGGCGGCAGAATATTTGACACTGCAGTGGTACCTACCTAGCCGGCCTCTTGCAACAAATGACCTACCACCTGTGATAACTACGTTTACAAATAATTACAACTTTGCAATTATGTCCACGGGGAATGACTAACTATATTTGGACGCAAATAAGCAATACCATGTCAATCCACATTTGAAAATTTTGAACAACTTGCTTTATATGAATTTTTTATGTATTGGTCAAGCTTTTGGCAATTTCAAGATGTATATAAGTTATTTTACTTTTCACATAATAAAAGTATACAAACTGCATATTTCGTAAATAATATAACCCAAAACTAAATAATACATAAATTACATGATTAAAAAATGGCTTTTTTAGAAGTGTTAAAGCTTGCAACCCTACAAATATTAAAGAAAAATGTTCTTCAGCCATTTACCAACACTTCTGCATATATAACTCAGTTTTTTCAATTTTGTGGGTTGACACGGTATTGCTTATTTGCGTCCATTTACAAATAATTAAAACCGTACAATTCATGTCTATGGGCAGTGGTGGCAAGAATGCTAGCTGTATTTCCCTGCTGAATCGCAATCCTGATTCTTTGGCGAAAAATAAACCAACCCTCCTGTATTGCGGAGGTAGTATGGGCACGTTCTTTAAGTAATACTCCCGCGATTTCATCAAGGGGTACACGTGACAATATCTTGACTAAGATAATCATTTAATCAATAAAACCAAATGTTCCTAGCATTTATCCCGGTATTTTGCCCAGAGTCTGCTTATTACTATTATCCGAATTTGGCGGAACCAACAGCTTCACGTGCTTTCCGAGGCACGGTGGGGAGACCCACAAGGACAAAGACCCAGACCGAGACGGACTTGTAAGATCAGTACAAATGTCCGCCCCGTGCGTTAATCGACACCGCGACCATTGAGACCAACCAGGCTCGCCACTAACACCACAATGGTGGTCGTAAGAAACCAAATATTCAATAAATACCAAATTTCGAAATATACTTTTTTAACTGAGCACTATTTTATGCACCAAGTATATACAGGACACCGAGAACTCATGCTCGCGACTTCAAAAGCTAATAAGGAGTTTCAGTTCTTCAAGAAGTACGCAGAAAAAATATTTGGAAACCACTATTGTCTCAGCAAATTTCACAATTAAAATTCAGAAAAATTTGAAAAAGAACAGACTAAAAACTCACCAGTTTCCTCAAATAGAGAGCCAAATTAGCAAATTCATCGCTCAGGAGACATCGGAGATTCATAAAAGAGGTCGGATAACCGACCACTTTCTCCGCCTCACGTACAATACTGCTCCAATTCGAAAATGGCGGTCTTAATAGTACCAAAATCTCGTCCTTCGTGAGACTGGCGATTGTTGATTCGACGCGTTTTTGAAAATGGAACGTCGATCTTAAAACGCGGGAAACCGTGTAGAAAGCCATCTTGTTTTTTGTAACGGTCCCCGTGCGGTGGGATGCGCGTGCACTTGATGAATGCTTTGATATTAGAACTGTGTTGCTAGCCTTAGCTTGCAATTAACAATATTTTTTTAAATTAATATTAGCATTTCTTTTTTTTATGTCATTACTAATACTATACGACGACTTTGTATATGACGTAATACTTTGACGACGTTGTGGCGCAATGGTAGCTAACCTGCCTTAAACGCCACAGGTCGCGGGTTCGATTCCTGTTTGAAGCATAATATGTTTGTATTGACCATGCAGACATATTTTCCGGCCTGGTTGTATTTGTCCTTGTCCTTGTATGTGTTTCCGGACCCCGACACAGGATATCACTATCCTAGTGGGGGCGTTGAGTGTGCAGCGTTTAATACCGCAATTGCCCCTTTATAATAAGCTCCTAGCTTTAGTTACACGACAATAGCCCAAGGGAAACAGGATCGAACCTGCATACGACTCTCGCGTTACCGGAGCTTAGCCAGCCCTCTATTGAAGGTGATTTTTCACCTTATTTCAGTTTTCAATATGAACATTTATGATTTTGTAATATTTTGAAAACAATATTATACTATTAAAGATCCCGAACCTCCCGGATATATGGACATGAATAATATTTTATGTTTTAATCCGATGTATCGACTGTTATTATTAATAATAATAATAAGTAATAAATAAATAAACGCTACACAGTCAACGGCCGCCATTAGGATAGTAATATCCTGTGTCGGGGTCCGGAAACATACACAATGACAGGACAAATACACCCAGACCGGAAAATATAATATGGTAAATACAAACATATGCTCCGTGCGAGAATTGAACCCGCGGCCTATGGCGTTTAAGGCAGGTTCGCTACCGCTGCGCCACAACGTCGTCATTGTAAATTTAAATTAAAATTCCAGCCATTGTGACGATAAGTATACAGATTTTTTTAAAGAAAATTAAAATGTAATTAAATAATCAAAATAGGGGTAATTCTTTAACGCTGGCAACACATGAAATTATTTGACCGTGAAAAGAGGAATGCATTAGATAGAACTTCTCTAAGTATAAATAAACAAAAACACACTAGTTTATTACATAAACAAAAGGCAAAGCAATTTCGACCTTATTTCCTTAATATAAGATACACGAACTACCAAATCATGTACATAAAATAGTTTGTCCAATCATAATACTACCAGTTTACTTTGGCCTCTCTTAAATAAATAATTATTACTGTTGTGATATATCATTTTAAAATGGTTGATGTTAGTTTTTTTTTTTTAAAGTTCTATTTGACTGACCGGACCTTTCTTAACTTTTTTTTTCATAACAGTAAGTTATAAATGTGAGGGTTTTTATCGTCTTGTTCTTATTACTTATTGAGGTCGCTTATATAGACCTCTGACTTGACTTACCGACTTTTTTTTTCAATTTCATGATGGTTGGCAAACGGTCCGCCCGATGGTAAACAGTCACCGTAACGCTTGAGTAGTCCGTAACCTATGAACGCTTGTAATGCTTGAAGTATCGTATGTGCGATCACAAGAACGAGAAGGAAAAAAAAAGTAGAAAAAGGGGGTGGGAAATTGGGCCTCTGGTAGCTACTTACTGATACTGTTACTTAACCCGATTTTCTGTAAGAGGCTAGTACTTCCCCGGTCGAGCTGGCCCATTTGTGCTGGGATAAGCGGGGCTCTATTACTACATCAATATCAAAATTACAATAGTCAGGAATCCATAACACCGGCGGGACATGACGATCCTATCGCCCGCTGTTGGGATAATCTCTGTCTCAGCAGAGATTATTCCACCAGTGCAATCAGTCACATTGGTAGGTCTTTTGTTGCAAGAGGCCGGCTAGGTAGGTCCCACCGCAGTGTCAAATATTCTGCCGATATATATCGGGGCTGGCAACGCTTCAGTGACACCTACTATAGGCGCTCATAGGCGGCAACCGCTTACCACCAGGTGGGCCGTATGCTTAAAAAATCCTTCTTGTACTTAGCAATATTCCCGGTATTTATCTAGGGTAACCAGTAACTCATTGGGTAAGAGCAAATTACTTGAAGCGGGAATCGAACCCGTGGATGTCACGTCATGCCTCCAAGCAGGTTTACTACCAGCGCACCATAACAGACGTCAAAATTATAATATTAGTCTCAATATCTCTATTAAGTTGTCATCATTAAACGTCTAATAATAGACATACTTAACTTGTCCCTTCACTTTCACCGCCTGGCAACCACCGACCCCCTCCCCTCTCACACTCACACATAAACACACTTCTCCTTTTCTATCTCAACTGACAGCCTAGGATGATGACTTTGGTTTTGCTATTATTAATAAGACAACTGTTTTTCATCAGGCAAAACCCAAACCTTAGGAAAAATAATAGTTTTTTTATTGTATATTGCTGTTGGCCCTACTGGCCTTGACAGCGTCACTGGGTGCCCGAGTAATCCATGGAGGCTCAATGTTGATGTCAGTAGGTTGCCACCTGCGAAACCGAACCACTGCTATGCACGATCAGAAGACCTATCGTCAACACTAAAACAGTAGTTTTTACGTGATCGTCAAACAAACAGAAATCATCACGATAAAATTGGTCTTCTTATCGAGTGGTTAGTGGCCAACCTAGTGTCAGAGTTGTTCAGGTCAACCGTAGCCCTCTGACATGACTTATCGACTGTTGTCAAATTGTTAACAGCCGGGACTTTTTACGTGCCCTTCGAAGCACGGAGACGCTCAGTTGAAATACCACTATGCAATCACCCATCTAGTGACTGACCGCGCCTAAAGTTGCTTAACCCACAGATCGTTTACCGATCAGTGAGCGCACCCGGCTAGTGTCTGACCTCTAAAAAGGTTTCCTTAGGAATTAAGTTAGAAAAAGAGTCAAAGACCACAAAATCCACGTCCAACCCTCTTTATTATGAACATTTTCAATATAATAAAAAAAATTAAAACTATTTTTATTTTTCCATAAAGATTTGAACATAAAAAAATAAACATGAATCAAACAATAACAAGTTCATTAAATTACAAATTTTACATTATTTAATATTTAACTAACAACTTAACCCTTGTATAAAAATAACCGACTTAAAAAAAAGGAAATTTTCAATTCTAATATTTCATTTTTTAACATAATATGTATAATCTATGACCCATCAGATCAGATCAGGGCTCCGGAGACGTAGAACGTATATCCCCAAAAGATCATCGCTGACAAAAAAAGACGTAGTTCTTACTTAAAAAAAATTGAGAACTTCTTCCTTTTTTTGAAGTCGGTTAAAAACAGATTGAACCATACAAAGAACATCGCCAAAAACAACAAAAAAAGGCGTACAGACAAAAATGTTTAAAAACGGTTTTTGCTTTAGACATTACAAATAGACCTAACTAAATTTATTTGTATAGATAACACTAAATTTATAAATAATGCAACATTTTAGTGCCCTTATCATCTCATCTTCATTTTCTCTCCTCTGCCCCAAATACGTTCCGTCAAGGGCCACTGCATGTAATAATACAGGAGACACAGTAACGCGATTGTCAGCGGTAATAGTGGAAAATATATAGTCCCATACAGAACTTTAAATATAGGATAGATCCATAAACCTTTTTCAAAGTACGTATATGTTAATCTGAAAAAGAAAATAATACATTAAATTTGAAGCTTGATGCGGTCCACGTGTAAGCGGTTGCCGTAGCCTATGAGCGCTTACAACACATTTTGTAGGTGTCACTCACGCATTGACAGACTCGAGATCTTCTTCATCCTAGCGTTATTCCCGGTATTTTTTTTATTTACCCAGGGTGTGCTTGTTACTGTTATCCGAATTTGACAGGTTACTTTTTACACGGAGCGATTGCCATCTGACTTCCGCAACCCTAAGGGTGAACCAGTAACTCATTGGATAAGAGCAATTTACTTATCAAGAGTTATTTATATAACGAACGTGCTCACCGAGGCACGGTGGGAAGACGCACATGGACAAACGCCCAGACCGTGACAGAAATTTTAACAAACACATACCCGAGCGGGAATAAAACCCGCAATCGTCGAGACTAATGGCAGACTCGCTACCCAAAACGCCACAACGGTGTCAGCATTGACAGCCTCGAGATATTGGTTCTTAAATCTCTTTTGCCCAGTAATTTCACTAGCTACAGTGCCCTTCAAGCCGAAACACACTATACTGCTTTGCGGTAGAATAACTAAAACTGCGGTAACTACCTAGCCGGCCTCGTGCAATAAAAAGCCTACCGCCAGTAAAACCTATTCTTACGATTTCTATGCTGTAAAAAATGTCGTGAGTCGCTTTGAAAAAAGAATGTTTTTACAATGAATATAATGAGAATATCAAATTATAAAAACACCTTTTATTTCAATTTATTATAATTGAATAAAAAATTAAAATAAAATACAAAAAATACTAAACAATACAATTAATTTAAATATCAGTGATATCATACTATAAATATATAATAAAATCTAAATAATATTATAATATATTAATACATTAAAGAATTTACATGGACGTAATAATGATAATCTATAAAATTAATATATAATATTCTCGTGTCGCGATATTTGTTAGCAATTCATCAGAAACGGCTCGACCGGTTTTTATGAAATTTTGTGCTCATATCGGGTAGGTTTAAGAATCGGTCAACATCTATTTTTCATACCCCTAAATGTAAAAAATGGTACACGCCATTTTTTCTCTGCACAAATTTGTGCCATTAAAAATACATACAACCTTAAATTTTCACACTTGTCAGCTCTGTTCACAATTAGGCTCAGTTAGGGGACGGTATCGGGTCGCAGATTTTTCTTAGGGGTAGTCTACCGGGTCCGCTAGTTATTATTATATAAAGATACTTACACAGAAAAATACAACACCATATGGAACGTAAGATGTAGTAGATTCCATTTATGCGATTTAGGTTCATTCCTTGGTAAGAAATATACTTCCCATAAAGCTACCCCTATTATCGCAGTGTGCATTATATGATTGGAGGTGGTTGTGACAACCTTATCAGCGAAACTTGGGAATATCAACCTTCTGTCGTACAAGAATAAAGACCAGAATATTGAAAATACAATCTGAAATTAAAGAAAAAATTATTTCGGGGATTGAAGGTTTGATCCTGATGCCCTTGAACTATTGTCGGCGACTACTTTATGGCGCAGCCTTAGTGAAGCCTTTTGCGCCAAAGTTCGCGGGTGCTATTCGCGTTAGGAGCAGGTTTGTATTGATCATACAAGCATTCGGTCTGGGTGTTTTTGTCCTTGTAATGTGAATGTTTCCGGACCCCCAACACAAGACATAACTATCAATGTATAAATAACATTTTAGAAGGCTTTAGCCTAATCGGATGATGTGCGACGTATAGTAATCAAGTAATCATATGAGTCTCGAAATGTTCCCCGAGGCTTCGGAAATATTAAAAGATCTTTGTGTTAGTTCGCTAGGTTTCTGGGAGGGAAAAATAGGTTACGTGAAAGTTTTTTATGTCAACAGTTGGTAAACAAGCACACGACCTGTCTGATGGTAAGCAGTTACCGCAGCCTATCAACGCGCGATACTTGAAGTATCACGTGCGCGTTGCCAACCCAAGGAATAGGAGACAGGAACAGAGGGGTGAGAGATTGGGTCTCCGGCGCTCTCACTCATCGCATGAAACGCAACAGTACCTACTGATACTGTTACTTTACGCTGATTTTCTGTGAGAGTACTCTCTCACAATAGTGCCCATATGAAGCCGGCCCATTTGTGCCGAGAGGACTATGGTTCTACAATTATTATTGTGGTTCTTTTCTCTTATTATTATGGCTTAATAGACCTTAACCGTTGACTTACCCAGGTCGTTGGCCATAATATAGCGCTGAACAGTGTATCCTTAAATCTCTTCAAATGTTTAGGAGGCTTATATACTTCTTTTCTCGAATTACATAAAATCAGTATATCAATTATCAAGCCCGCTACCGCATGTAATATTTGTACGAACTGGAAAAAAAAATTAATATTATTTTTAAAATTTTCAAACGACATAAAAACTAAAAAAATGTAAATAATAAAAGCGTGGTTGAGTTCGATTCCGCTTAAGGCAGATTGTATTGTTCATACAGACAGTTACCTACCTAGATCGACCTACCGACCTAGGTAGATAATATTTCTTTTGAGTGTTTAGCATTGGACTTGGAGTGACCAATAATTTTTACCGGGTCTCCGCCTACTTCAGTCCAATAGTAAATCGCTTTGATTCTTAACAGAACTCGGGTAGGTGGCGCTGTTAGCGTTGTCTATTTTTCGTTTATCACCTTCATTTTGCTGGTCTTCTTCTTATCGATTGGTTAGTGGTCAACCTAGTGTCAGAGTTGTTCAGGTCGCCCGTAGGCCTCTGACTTGACTTTTCGACTGTTGTCTAATTGTCAACAGCCGGTACCGACTTTTTACGTGCCCTCCGAAGCACGGAGACCCTCGGTTGAAATACCACTATGCGATCACCCATCTAACTGGGCGGGTGAACTCGGCTATGAGCGTCTCATTTAGCTGGCGATAGGGTTTAAATGCCCACCTGGTTAGTTACCACCGCACGTTAGTGAAAAACTCTTAAAGCGACTGCTAGTCGGGCCCAGATGCCGACCAGCGGATAACCTTTTGCATCTTAAAGGTCGGCAATGCATCTGCATGCACCCGTGTTGTAGATGTTATTGGGCAGTGACAATCGCTTAACATTAGGTGAGTCTTCACTATGTGTGCGACTTAGGCGATTTTAATGATTTTTTTCTTTACGTAGTGAGTACTTCCTCGACCTGGCCATTCAATGCCTAAGACATGCTCCAGTACTTTCCATACTCACAAATGTCCAACATGTGAAGAAACGGGGCTGTAACTTCCCAAATACCCTCAGCTCATCATCATTGACCATTTCATTCTTCATTGAGATGTCGAGATAAATTATATTACCAACATGCATCACTATTGTAACTATGTATCCGAACATCCGGAAGAATGTTGTTCTTGACATTTTTATCTATAAAAAATAGAAACTTATTATTTTACGGTTGTGGCGTTGTGGGTAGCGTGTCTGCCTTTAGTCTCGATGGTTGCGGGTTCGATTCCCGCTCCTACCTAAGGCTATTGTCGTACCCACTCCTAGCGCAAGCTTCGAGCTTATTTGTAGGAGCAATAGGAATATTAGTAATGCCTTGAAAAAGTATTGCTAATACTCTTTAAAAAATACACAAACCACATCCACAACACATACACACACGTACACAAATAAACACACTCACGTATACACTAGCAACACGCTTAATCCAAGACATTCTTCTGAATTATAGGTCAAATTTTATAAATGTTATTAAGTTAATATATGTACATTTTATTAAAAATGATTATATATTATAATTAACTTATTAATTATAAGTTAATTATCTAATAACTTTGTTATTTAAATTAATTTCCTCCACGGGACTAGTGTGTCGGCTAAATACAAACGTTTAGAACTTTTAACTTGATTGAAATAATATAATTATTACTTACAAGTTAAGTACATTAATTATTTTAAAAAATTATTAATCCTAATTAGTACTTGTTTTATTTTGGTTTTTCTATCAATTTGTAACTAATAATTTTAATTTGATGCTATTTAAAATTTTAAAGCTGGATTTTAAGTGAAATTATATATGCGTGAAGCTAGTGGCTGAATTACAGGTCTTCCGAAATACCGACCATAGATACCAGTGATTCACAACCAAATTGCCAGTAAAGGTTATTATTATTGCCACCTCGTTTGCTATACTACCTCATATGCCAAGTTTTCAATGCTATCAGACTAATGTAGACTTTAAGCAAGCGGGAAGTGTTTTTGCCACCTATAGCCATAAAAAATTAGATAATAATTTTTCCGCGAAATATTAAGCCTTACTTAATAATAATAGCGAAAGAAACTTTGTCTCTCTGTAAACCGATTTAAATGAAATTGACGACGTTGTGGCGCAAAGGTAGCGATCCTGCCTTAAACGCCACAGGTCGCGGGTTCGATTCCCGCTCGGAGCATAATATGTTTGTATTGAACATGCAAGCATATTTTCCGGTCTGGGTGTATTTGTCCTTGTCATTGTGAATGTTTCCGGATCCCCGACACAGGATATTACTGTCCTAATGGGGGCCGTTGAGTGTGCAGCGTTTATTTTTTATTTTAAATTTGGTACACAGATAGTCTAGAGTCTGAGAAAGGATATGGGCTACTTTTTAAAGGGAAAAAATGGTTGTAAGGGGTTGAAAGGGAGGGCCAAACGTTTTCTATGCTGTATGAATGCGATATAAATATGACATTCGAAGTTTGTAAAGTGGGGGTTCAGAGTTTGTATTAAAATCGTTATTCACTCGGGCGAAACCGCTGGTAGAAGCTAGTGCAGACATGAAACTGACCTAGTAATCTTAGAAACAATCATTTAAAACGACTCACGGCTATGGTTGGGGTATTTTGTTAACGTTTTTATAAGAATTGCAAATTAATTTACAGTTGTGAGTGTAACTGTTTTGATTTTATCTAATATATAAAATGCTCGTGTCGCGGTGTTTATAACTAAACTCATCCGAAACGGCTCGTCCGGTTTTTATGAAATTTTGTGCTCATATCGGGTAGGTCTGAGAATCGATCAACATCTATTTTTCATACCCCTAAATGTGGACCACATTCCACCATCCCATAAAATTTTTAATTTTTATTTTTTGGACAAATTTTTTTTTTTACTGGCAGCCCGTCTTCGCACTGGTATAAAATATATAGCCTATGTCATTCACTAAAAAAATGATTAAAACCGATCGCACCGCCGCCGCATTAGAAACCTCAAAAATTAATATTAGTCAAATTGATAACCTCTTTGTTTCTGAAGTCGGTGGAAGGGGACTCAAGGTGAGGAAATATAAACATTTTTTATGTGATGAAATAAAAATTATTATTAATTCATAGCTTAGTCTGGTTATTATTGTCAAGGCCAACTAGACTAACAAGATAACTCAAGAACAATTAGACAACAAACAGGCATAAAAAGCGTCCTTAAAAGGTAAAAACAATGCTAATACAGCGCTAGCAAGTTTCCTCTTTTAAAACGGACATACATACATATATTTAAAGGCGTCGGGATGTGACGACCCCATCGCCCGCTGTTGGGATAACCTCTGTCACAGCAGAGATTATTCCACCAGTGCAATCAGTCACACTGGTGGTAGGTCTTTTGTTGCAAGAGGCCGGCTAGGTAGGTACCACCGCAGTGTCCAATAATCTGCCGCCAAATGGTAGTGTTTAGGCACTACTGTGTTCCGGTTTGAAGGGCATTGTACGCTAGTGAAATTACTGAGCGAACGAGATTTAAGAACTAATATCTCGAGGTTGGCAACGCGTGAGTGGCACCTACTAATGGTGCTGCAAGCGCTCATAGGCTGCGGCAGCCACTTACCATCAGGTGGGCCGTATGCTTGTTTGCCAACTTCTAACATAAAAAAAAAAAATATATAACATTACCCTCCTTCCGCAGTCGGGTAAAAACTTATGGGAAAGCGATCATTACTTATAGAGAAGTTTATAATTTCAAGTGAAATCAAGGATTCTTCAAATCGGTTTATAAAGTAGATATATCAAATTTAAAGTGAATAGGCATCTTCGACTTCTACTTCTTCAACTTAGACCGCATCACTACTCTCCAAGAGGAATGACTGTGGTCAAGCGCAAGCCTATCATTGTAAAAAAAAGACTGAATTGAATCTAAAGAAATTGTTACAAACATTCATCTTATTCTTTCTGGTCTGATTATATATACTATTATCCTAAAACCGAGCTCCAAATGTTTACACAGAGCGATTGCCAAGGAAGTAAATTAACCTTCTAACCATCTCTACATCCTAGCATTATTCGCGGTAATTTTATGTACCCAGGGTCTGCTTATTACTCTTATCCGGATTTGATAGGTTACTAGTTTTTACACGGAGCGATTGCCATCTGACCGCCGCAACCCTAAGGGCGAACCAGTAACTCATTGGATAATAGCAATTTACTCATCAAGAGTTAACGATTATTATCAGATGTTATTGATAATAACCGGGACCGACAGCTTAACGTGCTCTCCGAGGCACGGTGGGGAGACCCACACGGACAAACGCCCAGACCGAGACAGAAATTTTAACAAACATCTACCCGGGCGGGAATCGAACCGGCAACCGTCGAGACTAAAGGCAGACCACGTCGCCACAACGGTGTCAACCTTCTAACCATCTCTACATCCTTTATCAACTATAAAATAGCCGAGAAACCCTGGCTAGAGAATATTCTGGATTAAGTCTTCAAAAAAAGTCACCAAAATTGGTTTATCCGTTTGGGAGCAACGATGACACAAATAAACACACAGATACAACCATCAAACTCCGAATTTTCAATCTCTTATTTTTAAGTCTTTTAAAATCACTTTGCCTTAACTTTGCACTAATCAAAGCATCGGCTATTATCAATTAAATCTTATTGAAAAAACGCAAAATCACGCTTACAATACAACAACGCAAATTCATATAACATAACCACAGCATTTCCATACACAAAACACATGCATTCTTAAAAAGATATTGTCTTTTTCTAACTATTCACTATTCAAACTTACTTTAAAATAATATCACTAAACTGAACTCAACAACCGTTCTGCCACAATAACGGTACAATACTGTCCATAAGAAAAGACATGTAAACAATTTCTAGTACAAAACGGCCTTATTATTAAGGCAAAATCAACCTTATATCATTGTAATAAATATAGTATTTTCCCTATCAAATATCAAGTTAAATTGGAAATATAATAGAATATCATGTAACAGTCTAAATTCAACCTTAATATATAGCAATTAAGATTAATAATTACTATTAACTTGATGGGTAAATAGGCCTGATAGAGACAGCATATCTAGATAAAAAATATCAACCTTATATCATTGTAATAAAAATTGTATTTCGTCCATCATATGTAAAGTTAAATTGGACATGTAATATGATTTGATATTCAAAATAAGGTCTTAAAAGCTATGAAATAAGATTGATAGTTGTATTAGCTTTGAATAGGCCTGATAGAGACAGCATTATAAGATTAACAATGTAATAGCTTCAACGTCCACTTCTTGTAGAAGTAGGGTCATCCAGATTAGACTATCATTATGTATTTAATGGTTGCAGAGATATGCTCGTCCCAGCATAAAAAGGCCGACTCGGGGAAGTAATACCTTCTCACAGAAAAGCGTAAGGTAATAGTATCAGTTGGTACTGTTGCGTTTCGTGCGATGTCTCTGTCTCTGTTCAGAGGCCCAGTCTCCCACCCCATCCTTTTCTCCCTTCTCATCCTCTCCTTCCTGTCCTTTGTTCGTATCGCAAGTATCGCAAGCGTTCATAGGTTACGGTGACTGCTCACCATCAGGCGGATCGTATGCTTGTTATCCAAATGTATTCAATTACTTATATTAGTCCTAAGCAATTTTGTTTCATTTATATTTATACTAGCGGCCCGCTCCGCCTTCGCACGGGTATAAAATATATAGCTTATGTCATTCACTGAAAAAATGATTAAAATCGACCCAGTAGTTTTGATTTATTCGTTACTGCCCGTGACCCGCACGCGTTAAATGTAATTATTTACATCACATTAGAAACTTCAAAAAAAAAATTTTTCCTCCACTATTTTTATACATATAAACCTTCCTCTTCAATCACTCTATCAATCAATCAATCTATTAAAAAAAACCGCATCAAAATCCGCTGCGTAGTTTTAAAGATTTAAGCATACATAGGGACAGAGAAAGCGACTTTGTTTTATACTTTGTGGTGAAGTAGCAACACAAGCTGTTATTGATTAATTTTCTGACTTGACTCTTTGACTGTACTTTAACCTTGACTTGAGTGTTTGACTCTATTGAAATGTATCGATATGTAAAAAATGTAAGGTAGTAATGATATCGAACTTTCCTTATGCACCATACATCGCGATTGTACCATGTTTGTATGGACCATACAGGATGTGTTGGTCTGGGTGTGCTTAACCTTGTCCTTTTGTGTGTTTCTGGACCCCCGACACTGAATATAATTATCCTAATGGGGGCCGTTGAGTGTGTAGTGTTTATTTATTTATTATTATTATAAATGGATTGAAATTTGTGACGATATGATAAGAATGATAATGAAGTGGCCTATCGTATTAATAATTGATAAGAAATTGATTTTACCGTCCCATTCCCTTTTATATAGGTCTATAGATGATGACCGTTGTGGCGTTGTTAGAGACCCTGCTTTGAGCCGCAAAAACGTTTCTTATAAATATTTGTTTCGGTCTGGGCGTTTTTACTTGTGGATCACGCCATCATGCTTCAGAGAGCACGTTAAGCTGTCGGTCCCGGTTGTTATCACATAACATCTAATAATAATCGTTAACTCTTGATAAGTAAATTGCTCTTATCCAATGAGTTATTGGTTCGCCCTTAGGGTTGTGGAGGTCAGATGGCAATAGTTCTGTGCAAAAACTAGTAAGTAACCTGTCAAATCCGTATAAGAACCCTAAGGACGAACCAGTAACTTACTGAATAAGAGAAAATTACCAATCAAGAATTAACAACTATTATCAGTCGTTATGATAACAACCGGGACCGACAGTAGACCCAGGTTATATACCGGGATTAATGCTAGGAAGAAGTAAGGCAACACGGCGACAATAGATAGAAGCTAAAAATATCCAAAATAGCCTGTTTACGAGCACTTTGAAATATGTCAATAACATTTTAAGGTATACGTTCCATTTGGTCCTACTTTTGGTAACCTGGTTGCCTGTTTGTGTTTACTTATGTACTTTATACTAGCAGAGATTATTCCACCAGTGCAATCAGTCACACTGGTGGTAGGTCTTATGTTGCGAGAGGCCGGCTAGGTAGGTATCACCACAGTGTCAAATATTCTTCCGCCAAATAGTAGTGTTTAGGCATTACTGTGTTCCGGTTTGAAGGGCACTGTAGACTAGATAAATTACTGGGCAGAGGAGATTTGAGAACCAGATTCTCGAGGCTGGCAACGTGTGAGTTGCACTTACTAATGGTGCTGAAAGCGTTCATAGGCTACGGCAACCCCTTACCATCTGATGATACCCAGACGGCTTGCCAACTTAGTAACATAAAAAAGACGGCATAAAGGAACGGGCCCCAGCCGGAAAGGGACCTCGGGACCGTCAGAGCATCGTGAGCACAGAAGAATCCTAATATGTAAAAAAAGGAAAACGCTCCCAAGCTTGTAAATCAATGTTTAGAAGCTGTTTTAAAGGTAGTGCCTTACAGTCTACGAAATAGTAACCAGCGGTCGTGTTTTTGTATAACTTTATGATAGGCGCATCGACTTACTAAACTATATACAAGTCCCAAAAATTCGCTGGTGCTCCGTTGTAAATCCAACGAAGTCAAGTCACTGGAGGAATAAAAATTTTCAAGGTTTTTGCCACCCTTATGTCTAATTATCATTTTCTAATTTTTTTAAGAGTATAAGCAATGCTTTTTCAAGACATTTCTAATATTCCTATTGCCCCTCCAAATAAGATCGACGCTTGCGCTAAGAGTAGGTTCGACACTAGCCCAAGGGGATCAAGGTCGAACCCGCGACTCTCGCGTTAACGGAGCCATGTGGGCCCTTCTACGTTGAACTATTGAGGCTTCTTTTTAATTGTAAACCTTCTTTTTGAAGTCAGTAAAATAATAACACATATTTTCTATTATATAATTTATTATATAATTACTTGTATAAGTGTAATTATAATTTGAATGTATAAGACTATCATATAAGCTGATTAAATCTAGGCAACACTTTAAGTAATATTTTTAAATATAATTTCTTGGTCCGAATATTCGTAACGGAACTCTTACAAGAAAGAGCAATTAATTGATCGTTATCTACCACCGAGAGTTGGTGAAAACTGTGGTCAGCTGTTGTTTGACAAACAAGAATACGGTCCGTCTGATGGTAAGCAGTTACCGCAACCTATGTACGCTTGCGTTACTTGAATTACATGCGTTTTGTCAACCCAAGGATCAGGAGGGAAGGGATGAGAAGGGAAAAAAAGAAAGGAATAAAGGGGGTGGGATATTGGGCCTCTGGCGCTCTCAATCATCACACGAAACGTAGGACCTAATGATACTGTTCTTTTATAACGATTTTATTTGAGTGTAAACTTCCCCGGCCTTACATGGCTCTACTTCTTCTTCTCTTCTTCTTATAGCGGTTGCATCTGGAGGATAGGCTGGACGGGCAGTACAGTTCGCCTTCTGAAATGGTACTAGCAGCACTCACGTTTGGGCTCTACGTCTACTTACCATCAAGTGGAGTAAACATGTGGACGCAAATAAGCAATACCATGTCAACCCACACGAACGTCATTTCGAGAAAAATGCGTTTGAAAATTTTGAACAACTTGCTTTATATAACTTTTTTTTATGTATTGGTCAATTTTTTGGCAATTTCAGGATGTATGTAAGTAATTTTACTTATTTTTACATAACATAAGCATACAAACTGCATATTTCGTATATAATATCAACCAAAACGTTTAAAATAATACATAAATGGCATGATTAAAAATTGCTTTTTAGAAGTTTTAAAGCTTAAAACCCTAAAAATATTAAAGAAAAATGTTCTTCAGCCATTAACCAACACTTCTGCATATAAAACTCAGTCTTTTCAATTTTGTGCGTTGACATGGTATTGCTTATTTGCGTCCATCTGCCCTGGGGCTAAAAAAAGCAATTTTCTTTATGTTCCTAAGTCGGCAAGCAAGCAGACGGCCCACCTGATCGTAAGCAGTTATCGTAGCCTATGAGCGCTTGCAACACCATTTGTAGGTGTCACCACGCGTTACCAACCTCGAGATATTGGTTCTTAAATCTCCTTTGCTCAGTAATTTCACTAGTTTACAGTGCCCTTCAAACCGAAACACAGTAATGCCACAGACACTACTGTTTTGCGGTAGAATATTTGACACTGCGATAGTATCTACCTAGCCGGCCTAAATTAAAATTTAACAATGTACGGTGGTGGTAACTAGATGGGCCTTTTAAGCCCAACCACCGAATATACATGTCATAGAATCTCTTCCACGACATGCAGGTTTTTCTCAAGATGTTTTCCTTCACCTTTAAACACGAGAACAATGGAAAACAAAAATTAAGCGCTTAAAAACTAAAAAGTGGTTGTTCGGTTTGAAGGTGCAACATTCGGTCAAAGTCTGCGTTTTCGCACCATTTTTTTTTGGTGTCGGGGAGAAAATCTACTACATGGCGTCCCGGGGAGGAGAACCGGGTTATTTGGGGTTCCATGACAAGGTGGAAACGTCATGGAGACCCACTAAAACCTCGGTGGCCGATCTCAGTGTGTTACAAGTTACGGGAACTCTCGCAGAACAAACCAACGCGACCTGACAATCATCATAAAATCTCGGCTTGCAGGCGTAAAGAATCGGTCCCGTCTGTTATCAACTAGAGCCCTATAATCTTGATATATATGCAGAAATTAAAGTATCTCAGCCTACTATAAAAATATTTTTTGTATGCATTGCTGTCGCCCCTACTGACCTTGGCAGCTTCACTAGGCCGGAAATATTACAAGCAAATTACGATTGACGCAGCACATTGTTTTATAAAACCCATTTTTGTTTCAATCCAATTTTTTTTTTATAACATGTCCACAAATATTACACTGTTTCCACGGGGAATAGTGGCACGAATGCTACCTGCATTCCCCCGATTCTTGGTGCTAAAAATGAACCACCCCTTCGGTCCCCTGTGGAGGCAATGAGTCGAGGAGTAATATCTTTTTGAAATTGTTTAGCAACCATGACCCAAGTGTTTCTACTGCAAGTTATATTAAATTCTACATAGATTAACTTATCTCAATATTATAATATATCTATAGAATGATTTTACAATATGTAAATTAAAATCAAGGTAATATGAGTTATAATAAAATTTATATTAAATTATTTAATCATAATTTTCTTATAAAAACGTTCCTATACAACGCAAATTGTTTGATTTAATAATTTATTTTTAGATATTATAAAATACTATTTAAAAGCTTGGCGCGGCTTGTTCAGTTTTATTTTTATTAATTTAATTTTTTATATAAACATTAGTAGTTTGGCTAAGGCTACTGGCCTCTTATAAAGAAAATTGCTGGCCGCCTTAAAATAAAGTCATGACAAATATCAAATAAAATATAATATGTTAGAAATTAGAGTATTTATTTGCTTAAGAAAAATTGATTTATTTTTTAGGTGTGAATTGTGTATTAATTAAAGCTATCGGACAAAATTTACGCTCACTTTTCGGTACCGTAGGGCCGGGTCCAAGTATGAAGTACTTTTTTCCACGACAGTCACCGCAACCTATGAACACGCGCGATACTTGAAGTATCTCATGTGTTGCCAACCCAAGGGACTGGAGGGAATAGATTATAAGCAAAAAGGGATGTCAACAGAGGGGATGGGATATTGGGCCTCCGTTGCTCTCAGTCATCGCACGAAACGCAACATCACTATGTTACTTTACGCAGATTTTCGGATCGAGCCGGCACATTTTTCCCGGCATCGGGATGTGACGACCCCATCGCCCGCTGTTGGGATAATCTCTGTCACAGCAGAGATTCTTCTACTAGTGCAATCAGTCACACTGGTGGTAGGCCTTTTGTTGCAAGAGGCCGGCTAGGTAGGTACCACCACAGTGTCAAATATTCTGCCGACAAATAGTAGTGCTTAGGCATTACTGTGTTCCGGTTTGAAGGGCACTGTACGATAGTGAAATTACTGGGCATTTAAGAACCAATATCTCGAGGTTGGCAACGCGTGAGTGGCACCTACTTATGGTGCTGCAAGCGCTCATAGGCTACGGCATCCACTTACCATCATGTGGGCCGTATGCTTGTTTTCCAACTTATAACATAAAAAAAAACATTTCTGCTACTGGATGAGCACGGCTCCACTACTACTACTACTATTGATACTATACTACTAATATTATGATATCAGTCAATTAGTCAAGTCAGAGGCATATATGGACACATATATAACAACTGTGGCACTAGGTTGGTCCGACACCCACACAAGGCCTACGTGCCTATCAAGAGTGGACAAGGCAGCCTCTGCTACCTCTGCAGTGGCGAGGGTCACCTTGCTTGAAACTGCAGCGGACCGCTCCGATGCGCGGTGTGCGCAGATGCAGGGCGCCCCGCGGAGCATGTGATGGGTGGGAGAAATTGCTCCCACCAATCACCAAAGGTGCGTCCGCGCCAAGATCCGGAGTCGCCCCTAGCCGTCGAGCCCAGGAGGGGAGGTGTGATGGAGCACTAATGACTCTCACATTACCCCTCAAGGCTCCTCCTACGTTGATGGCCAGCATTGGCAGGCCTTTCATCTGGGCGTCATGGTTGCGTGCGACAGCGATCCCATTGCGTCCCAATATGGCGAGGACGGAACGCGGAGTTTTAGTGGGTATTACCACCTGCTTTACAGGTGGTCGAGTCCCACACTACCACTCGCTAGCGTGTTCGTTGGAATACGCTAGGCGGAGTGGTGTGCGTAAATGCATTTCTCTGCGATAACAAAAAAACAAAAAACGTTTGGTGCAACACTACATGAGTAAGAATATGGATCCTTTTATGAAAATATTAAAATAATAGTCTAATATATCAATAGTCATCATTGTGGCGTTGTGGGTAGCGAGTCTGCCTTTAGTCTCGACGATAGCGGGTTCGATTCCCGCTCGTGGATGTTTGTTATAAATATCTGTTTCGGTCTGGGCGTTTGTCCTTGTGGGTCTGACCACCGGTTGCTATCATAACATCTGATAATAATCGTTAACTCTTGAGAAGTAAATTGCTCTTATCCAATGAGTTACTGGTTCGCCGTTAAGGTTGCGGAGTAAAAACTAGTAACCTGTCAAATCCGGATAAGAGTAATAAGCAGACCCTGCGTACATAAAATATCGGGAATAATTCTAGGACGAAGAAGGAGTCTTATATATCAATAACTAACTAAACCCGGCCAAGTGGAAATATATTTCTTCCCCGTTCCTCTCTTTGAGTTTTACGATTAGCATCAAATGGCCATTTTTTTTAATTTATAGATTAGTGTTGCTTGTAAATGTCACTCGGAGTGACGTTTATCCTCCATAGCCGGCTCGGCTGGGACGGAATCAAATTCGAGCCTCCGCGAAGGGCTGTCTGTTTTTCACGGCTGGGTCTCAGTACTCGGCTTCTCCTTTCAAGTCAAGACCAGTAGGGCCAACAGCAATAATGCTACTAAGTATATGTACACTGTGAATTTTTTTTTTATCAACGGTGGCATATTTTGAAAAATATCATCGCTTAAATGGACGCAAATAAGCAATACCATGTCAACCCACAAAATTGAAAAAACTGAGTTATATATGCAGAAGTGTTGGTAAATGGCTGAAGAACATTTTTCTTTAATATTTGTAGGGTTTTAAGGTTTAAAACTTCTAAAAAAGCCATTTATAATCATGCAATTTATGTATTATGTTAAACGTTTTGGGTTATATTGTATACGAAATATGCAGTTTGTATGCTTAATTTTGTGAAAATAAGTTAAATAATTACATAAATCTGAAATTACCAAAAACTTGACCAATACATAAAAAAAATCATATAAAGTAAGTTGTTCAAAATGTTCAAACGCGTTTTTCTCGAAATGTCATTCGTGTGGCTTGACATGGTATTGCGTATGTGTGTACAAATCATAGTCCAAAATCCAAAAAGTCGTTGAGTTATATTTTGATATAGCGTTTCATCGCTTTTCCTATACTGGACGGCCTTCACGAATGTCATTTAAAAACCAGTTTCTGACATTTTTATGAAATAGGATTTTTATGTCAGTAAGTAAAAATTTCTTAGTAAGGAATGACGCGTGAGTAACTTAAATATTTTATTTTTAATTTAATTTGTGTTAAAAATTTCTTCCTTATTTTTCGTTTGTGTATTTTCAAAGAAGTTCAAATCTAGTAAGTGCTTTTATTGAAAAAAAAAAGTTTTTCTTAAATATAATTAATATTATAATTATATTTAATTTGAAAGTTGCTCTGTGCGTTTGTCACAAGAACACCAGTGATCTGATTATATTGGAATTTAAGTGGTTCTTTATAAAGGGTACGTTTTATCCCAAAAACGCTCACAGGTTATTAGCTTTCATACGTTAAGTGTAAGATAATATTATTACTTTATTTACATACGCCAAAGTGTCTTATAAAAACAAAAAAATAAAATAGAATAATTAAAAAATATATATCAAATTCAAAACTAAAAAGCAAACGAATATTTTCTACAACAGAAGTCGTTGCTAAGTAAAACATCGCCACATGTGACACCGAGTTCTGTTTTGGAAAATATTATTTTTTAGTTTTGAAGTCGGTATTTTTCTTACAAATATTTTATTTCATTCTTTTTAATCAATAATACACGTAGTCTTTTATTTCTAAAAAGATGTAGGTCTGCGAAATTTCGTACTTATAACTTTGAATCAAATCAAATTAAATCAAATATTATAACTTATTTATTGAAAGTCAAGACTCTACCACCGGCTCCAAAATTAAACCTCTTCCCGAGAAGAGCTGGCGAAACAAACTCGAGGGGTTATATCTTTTTTTTAATGTATTGAAAACGACGAACTTCCATACAAACGTTCATCACTCGACCCCCATTTTACCCCTTAGTAACATTGTTGTCTTATCATCAGCTAAGCATCATAAAGATAATCTCCATACGCAAATATTTAAACTAAATTATGTATAAAGGCATCAGAAACAGCATTTTTGCCCCACATTTTGAAGAATTTCTCCCGATTTCCCCAGGATCCCAGCATCAGATCCTGATGCCCTGGATATGGGACCACCCTTGAAGTATCCTCTTTCTAACAAAAAAAGAATTATAAAAATCCATCCATAATTGACGTTGCTATCGCGTAACGTACATACAAAAAAATAGTGGTCGAATTGAGAACCTCTTTTTTTTGAAATCGGTTAAAAAAGAGCCACTTCCAAACGAAATGCTAAGAACCAAAAATAAATATTTTTTAGAGAATATTGTCCTCAAAAACCGCTGCTAAGGCACAGGCACAGGAGACACTGTCTGGTGAGTCCATCGACTAGAAACTGATGACGTCTTTAGCTGTGACTCGGCCTCGCAGGAGGAATCAAATTTGAACCTCTGTGAGGGCTGTCTCTTTTTCACGGCTGGGTCTCAGTACTTGGCTTCTCCAAGTCCAGAAGTGCCGACAGAAATAGTGATTTAAAAAAAAAAGATTTCTATGACCGACACTGGTGTCTAATAGAAGATATAAGATGACCTACAGATTCACATTATTTATGCAAACGCCAAGGTGTAGACCAAGGTCTATAAAATTAAATTTACAAGTTTTTATTTCTTTTCATGTTGAAATCTTTGACGTAGCTGATTATTTAATAATTTAATTTACGTAATATAATATTTTTAATTCGATGTAA
Source organism: Hestina assimilis (assembly GCA_023373885.1). Classification (NCBI taxonomy): domain Eukaryota; kingdom Metazoa; phylum Arthropoda; class Insecta; order Lepidoptera; family Nymphalidae; genus Hestina; species Hestina assimilis. The sequence goes on along the minus strand of CM041767.1, from coordinate 3,060,666 downwards.
GTAATTATTTTAATTATTTATGCTTTCGTTTTTGTACTCATTAATCGTTTTAAGTTATTTTTTTAAAAGAATATTAGTAATACTTTTTCAAGGCACTTCTAATATTCCTATTGCCCCTCCAAATAAGCTCGAAGCTTACGCTAGGTGTGGGTACGGTAATAGCCCAAGGGGATCAGGGTCGAACCTGCTACTCTCGCATTATCGGAGCGAAGTCGGGCCTTATACCGTTGAGCATTGAGGTTTCGAAAATGTAAAGGTTTAATTTAATATCAATTAATATAGAGTTAGAAAGCTGGTGACTGTAACACAGGTTTTTCCGAAATACCTACTATAGCCACCAGCGATTCACGACCCAATAAGCCATCAAATAATACATCTATAGATTTTTATTACATCAAAAGATGATCTTATATTTATATAAGTAGTATTAATATAAGTATTATGTTTTATTTCAATGCTTTTGAAATAAATGCCTGTAGTAAATAGATATACACACACACACACACACACACACACGCATACATACATACATACATACATACATACATACATACATACATACATACATACATACATACATACATACGCTCGAAAAACGTTACCCTCCGGCAGTCGGGTAATAAGGCACCGACTTCTGTTGTAGGAAGTATTAAAATAGCTTTTAGTTTCTAAATCGGTATTTTTTTATTTTGAATTCATTACAATGACGTAAAAATAATTGAATTTGAATTCTTCCTAATAAATTAAGTATTATAACCTAATGCCATAAAATTGATTTATTACTAATCAATAAAATACTTTGCATATATACATAAATTTCTCTTACAAAACGTAATTGTTATAAAACGATGTCCCCGCTGCCATTTTGTCTGTACGAGATAAACTCAAAAACTACTGCACCGATTTTCATCGCCTGGCATGGCATGCTTGTGTGTTTGTCCTTGTCATTGTGTATGCTTCCGGACCCCAACACAAGATATAATTATCCTAATGGGGGCCGTTCAGTGTGTAGCGTTTATAATTATGTATTATATTATAATAATTATAATTATATTTCCACTGGAAATTGGATTAGCCTCCACTTTTGAGAGATTTATTATGTATTATTTTTTTATAAATAGCTTTAAGACAATAGAGCGACCGTTTTTTTTTTAAATTAAATAATTACGAATTTAAACATTAGTTATTTTTTGAATGTGAATTCGTCATTTAACATATTACAATGGGCAAAGCAAAAAATTAAATTAACATGTCAAAGTACATGACTTTTTTTATCAGAGGGGGCAAAGTGGCAGGAAGTTTATCAGATAATAAATAAAAAATAAATGTACAGACTGTATCACGGCGCATGACACGAAACAGCCACACTGTCTGCCTTTAGTCTAATAGGTTGCGGGTTCGATTCCCGCTCGGGCAGATGCTTGTTAAAATTTTTGTCCCGGCATGGGTGTTTGTCCATGTAGGTCTACCCATCGTGCCTCGGAGAGCACGTTGAGGCTGTCGATCCCGGTTGTTATCACATCTGATAATAATCGTTAAATTTTAATAAGTAAATTGCTCTTACACAATGTATAGTAATATGTTTCTAAGGATATAGGCATAATGACTGTGGTGTCACAATTTATTTATTCTAACCTCTTATATATTAGGAATAATTTAAAGTCTTTCAGCAAAAATAGCGATGTACATTCAATTAACACTAGACACAAAAATAAACTTTGTAAGCCTCGCTTTCATCTGCGTAAAGTCAGTAATTCTTTTAAGGGCTAGGTATTAGCATTTTCAACAAAATTCCAGATTGCTTATTGCTAACAAGCAAGCTCCAAATGTATATAAAAAATAAACTTATCAATAAAGCCTATTATTCGTTAGAGGAATATTTTTCCGATAAAAATGCTATTGGGACTCTTAATATTGCTGGATCTCATTCAAGAACCAAATTTTATATGAATGAATACAATTGTAAAAAACATATATTTGAAAAGAGTAACTGTCGAGTTTCTTGTCGGTTCTTCTCGATAGAATCAACCTTCCGAACCGTCGGTAGCGTTTGACTATTAAAAGTACTTTTTAAAAGTCTACCTGAATAAAAATAATTTTGATTTTGATTTTGATTGATTTATTAATATGTAAAAACTAGTAACCCGTCAAAACCGGCTAAGAGTAATAAGCAGAACCGGCGTAAACAGTATTATACAGGGAATAATGCTAGGAAGAAAAAAAATGTGTTAAATTTTGAAACATTATGTAAATTTATTACATTGTTAACTGTGTTGCCTTTGTACCACTGTTTTCGACTTAAACACATACAACAACTCTAACGAACAAATACTGCCGCAGCCTATGAGCGCTTGCAGCACCATTAGTAGGTGCCACTCACGCGCTGCCAACCTCGAGATATTAGTTCTTAAATCTCGTTCGCCCAGTATTTTCACTAGCGTACAATGCCCTTCAAACCGTAACACAGTAGTGCCTAAGCACTACTATTTGGCGGCAGAATATTGGACACTGCGGTGGTACCTACCTAGCCGGCCTCTTGCAACAAAAGACCTACCACCAGTGTGACTGATTGCACTGGTGGAATCTCTGCTGTGACAGAGGTTATCCCAACAGCGGGCGATGGGGTCGTCACATCCCGACGCCTTTCAAATACATACATAATTAATATTGTTATTATTTTGCTTCTTTTCAGAATCATCTCACATTTGAATTATAAAGAAGATATTTTATGGAATATTTTGTATAAATCAAAATGGGGTAAATATCTTAGTTATAATATTAATTTTAAAGACAAATAGATTTGACACTATTGCGGCGTGTTGCTGGTTGCTCGTTGCGGGGTCTCCCCACCGTGTCCCGGAGAGCATGTTAAGCTGTCCCCGTTGTTATCATAATATCTGATAATAATCGTTAACTCTTGATAAGTAAATTGCTCTTATCCAATGAGCTACTGGTACGCCTTTCGAATATCTGATTTTTAATGAATTTTTGTTAAAATTTTAAAATTACTACATAGTATAAAACAAAGTCGCTTTCTCTGTCCCTATGTATGATTAAATCTTTAAAACTACGCAACGGATTTTGATGCGGTTTTTAATAGATAGAGTGATTGAAGAGGAAGGTTTATATGTATGTATAATAAATTAAATAGTGGAGAAAAAAAAATTGAGGTTTCTAATGTGATGTCGTAAATAATTACATTTAACGCGTGCGGGCCACGGAGAGTAATGAATAAATTAAAACTACTGGATCGATTTTAATCATTTTTTCAGTGAATGACATAGGCTATATATTTTATACCCGTGCGAAGCGGAGCGGGCCGCTAGTAATAAATAAACGCTACACACTCAACGGCCCCCATTAGGATCCTCCTGTTACATCCTGTGTCGGGGGTCCGGAAACATACACAATGACATGGACAAACACACCCAGACAGGAAAATATGCCTGTATGGTCAATACAAACATTTGTTTCGTGTAGAAATCAAACACGCGACCTGTGGCGCTTAAGGCAAGTTCGCTACCGCTACGCCACAACTTCAAAAATTTACTAAATAGGTGTATTGTATGGACCGCACAACGATTTTGTTTGAAATCTTAAAATATATAAGAATTAAGGGTACCATTCCATACATGTAACTGAGTTAAAAAAAAAAAATTCAACGTATGTCAACGTGTGAGGTATTTTTGGATAGGTCTTTCAAAATGATAAGGAGGTTTTATTTTGACTTTTTTCATTAAGACAGTAGTTGTTGAGATATTAGCTCCTAATGTCATAAAAATTGTGTCCCCCCCTCTAACTTTTGAACTATGGGATTAAAAATTATGGAAAAATTTGAGCTTGTAGGACATCAAGTAAATTTTTTTTTTTTTTAAAAATGGGTAAGCTCTTGACCTCCATCGAGCGTGAAAGCTTAGATGAGGTCTACGTTGGAACGAGCTTACTCAAGAGAAGCCTATGTACTCGCACCTTGAAGAGGTTCAGGTGGTATGCATTCGGAAATACAGACGCCGGAAGAGCATTCCAATCCTTGGCCGTGCGCATTATGAATGACGAACGAAAGCGCATAGTTCGGATATTAGGTATATCGACCAGATTCAACCACATTTGGTTTGAAAAAGATAGGTCTACAAATTTTAAAGATATATAAGCTGTTTCCTTTTAATATTTACTATGAAATTACCAACTTATTTTTGCGGTCGATTTTAATTCGTTATTATTTATAAAGTACTTAAAATTCTTCATAACCAAGCTGCGGAACCCTTTAGCTTCAACTGTGCGTGGTCCAAAACGCACTTGACGGGTAATAATTTCTATTCTTAGTGTCGTCTTTTCTACAAACATAGAATAAGGCGAAAGATAAAATTTTTAAAAGATTTTTATCTTGTTACGCCAAAGAAGTATAACTTCTAAAGCGTGTACATAACTACACACACTTTTTTTGTTTCAGGGTCCTCACATACCATGTCTACTGCAGAGTTGCTGGCAACACTATTGGCTTGGCATTACACGTTGGCAACGTGATTGCCATGTTCTTTGCTTTACAAAGTGATGCCGTGAAAGATCCACAAATACGTACATTAAAATCTATACAATTTGCATATATTACTATATGGAATGTGGTTAGTAAAGCTTGCATCTTTTTAGCTTTAACAATCAAGCATATGATCCGCCTGATTGTAAGCAGTTACCAACCTATGAAGGCTGATGATACTTGAAGTATCACATGCGCGTTGCCCATACAAGGGATAGGACACTTGTAGCGACATCTACACGCACATGACTTAACGCGATAGAGAGAGAAGATTGTCACATCTCGCATCAAGCTACAACGACACCTACAGGGCATACTACACAATGATATGGACGACCAACGAACGTCACGATCCTAAATCGCGATATCAAAGTTTCCTACGCTCCTGAGCTATATATACAACTTTCCAACGTAAGTCGTTGGGCCTCGTCCCAGAGCTTCGACCCGCCAGGCAATATCACCCGCCTGGTCGGAGGATTCTCCCTTACCGACACGACTCAGGCGTCCCAAGCACGTCCTGCAAGACCCAGACGATAGCATCACAACAGCTAACGCCCCATACACGAACAGAACACGACATCAGACACACATGCTGCAGCGTCTCCGCCGGCGGAGACGAGGACCCTTGTTTCGCACAGCCCGACACGACGCCAACTCGACCGCTCACCCCGGACGGTGAGCACCGCGCCGCGTACGGTCGCTAGACTGCGCTCCGGAGCGCTCCTTCCCTCCCGATGACGTCCCAAGTCTAGGCTCGACCTCGCAGGAGGGGCCCTTGGGACGGATTCAACTTGTGCCCCGCGTGGCAGTCCATCTTTTACCGGCCGAGGTCTCCAGACCCGGCCCCCCCACCAGTGACGCTGTCAAGGCCACTAGGGCCAACAGCAATGGACACTCCGAAAAAAAAAAAAAAAGGATTCTCCTTCGTGTTGGATACGCTTCTCACGTCGTTTTACCTTCCACTTGGTGAATCCTCCACAGAAGAGATGAGAAGCGAACCAAGGAGATTGGGCCTCCGGCGGTCTCACTCATTACAAGTAACGCAACAGTACCTACTCTTACTTTACGCAGATTTTCTGTGATACTTTCCGAAAACGAGCTGGCCCATTTATGCTATAATTAAAAAATCCATACACATACTAGTGTTAATGTTTGTTACCTTATTTCTTAATTAAGTGTTTTATGAAATTTGCTCAGAAGAGATTTCCATCTTGAGATTTTACTACCGCAGTATAAGGTATTCTACCGCAAAATAGTAATGTGTTTCACCTTACTGTGTGTTGGTTAGAAGAACACTGTAGCTAGTAAAGGTTTTGGGAAAAGAAGATTTAAGAATCCATATCTCGTGGTTGTCAATAATGGCACGATCATAGGCTACGACAACCGCTTCCCATCATGCGGGTAAAAAAACTATCTCGTGGAAAGACACAATTCTTATTTTTACCGGCGTCGGGATGTGACGATCCTATCGCCCGCTGTTGGTACAACCTCTGTCATAGCAGAGATTATTCCACCAGTGCAATCAGTCACATTGTGGTAGTTCTTTTGTTGCAAGAGGCCGGCTAGGTAGGTACCACCGCAGTGTCAAATATTCTGCCGCCAAATAGTAGTGCTTAGGCATTACTGAGGTCCGGTTTGAAGGGCACTGTACGCTAGTGAAATTACTGGCCAGAGGAGATTTAAGAACTAATGTCTCTAGGTTGGCAACGCGTGAGTGGCACCTACTAATAGTGCTGCAAGCACCACCACCACATCATAGGCTACAGCGCCCACTTACCATCTGGTGGGCCGTATGCTTGTTTGCCAACTTATAGCATAAAAAAAAATCGCTTCGGCAAAGTTTAGTAGTACATTTTTCCCACTTTTTTACTCACCTGAAGCGATCACCACCGCCCATGATAATCTGCAATACCAGAGGGCATGCAGATGCGTTGCCGACATTTAAGGAAAGATAAAGCTCTTCTCTTGAAGGTTCATGTTGTATCGGTTTGGAAAAACCGTCGACGGAAGTTGATTCCACAGAGTGGTTGTGCGAGGAAGAAAATGTCTTTTAAATCGCGCTGTTGTGGATTTCCAGACATCGGGGTGGTAAGGATGGAATTTAGAGCTTTGTCGCGGTGTCCGATGTCGAAATTCCACTGGCGGGATCAATCCAAACAATTCCTCAGAACATTCCCCGTGATAGATGATATTAATTTTTTTTTTTTTCAGTGTTTTCAAATACTTTTTCTACTCATGAGTCTACTCTGTGATGTATCATTGATGCTTAAAGTTAAAGAAGATAGATGCATACAATATGTAAGGCGGTATAGAAAGGTGTTTTTCGCTAGTATTGTTTGGCCTGTATCTGTGGTAAGTATTCTATAATAAAAATTCTCAGATTTTTTTTTTTAATCGTAACGGAGTAAATGGCAATAAAGTCTAAGCGCGAAGGCGGCTAATACAGTTGCGGAAGGCAAACTGCACTGGTGGTAGGTCTTTTGTTGCAAGAGGCCGGCTAGGTAGGTATACCGCAGTGTCAATTATTCTACCGCCAAACAGTAGTGCTTAGTCGTAATTGTGTTTCGGTTTGAAGGGCACTGTACGGTAGTGAAATTACTGGGCAGAGGAGATTTAAGAACGAATATCTCTGGGTTGGCAACGCGTGAGTGGCACCTACTAATGCTGCAAGCGCTCATAGGCTACGGCACCCACTTACCATCTGATGGGCTGTATGCTTGTTTGCCAACTAATAACATAAATAAAGCCAACCACGCCTTCACGCCTCGTTTGAAGGAACTCAAATTACAGGATATGATTTCCTCTTTTTAGAAATGCGACTTGGGAAAGAAACATTTATTTGTCGGATGGTGGTACCATTAAGTGACACCGTTGTGGCGTTGTGGGTAGCGAGTCTGCCTTTAGCCTCGACGGTTGCGGGTTCGATTCCCGCTCGGGCAGATGTTTGTTAAAATTTCTGTCTCGGTCTGGGCGTTTGTCCGTGTGGGTCTCCCCACCGTGCCCCGGAGAGCACGTTAAGCTGTCGGTCCCGGTTATTATCAATAACATCTGATAATAATCGTTAACTCTTGATAAGTAAATTGCTCTAATCCAATGAGTTACTGGTTCGCCCTAAGGGTTGCGGAGGTCAGATGCCAATCGCTCTGTGTAAAAACTAGTAACCTGTCAAATCCGGATAAGAGTAATAAGCAGACCCTGGTACATAAAAATACCGGGAATAATGCTAGGATGAAGAAGGTGGTAGCATTAAGTATAGCTATACTACCAAACCCCACACACACACACACACACGTGATGTAACAGTACCCGAACTGTTCGTCAGTGCGGAGTTGCCCTGAGGAAGGCAGCAGTCGGTTTGATCCCGACAGCCCCGACCCAACCTGACAGTGGAAAGCGCTTGGGACTTTACCATCCTCCGCTCCCCAGGGATCGAGCTCCGCTAGCCACCATCAGAGTTCAGTACAGATAAAACCCCACATAACCTGGTTCTCCTCTCCAGGATATGTGGAATAATAGAAGTTTTCATAATTATATTCAAGAAGATAAACGCTACACCCTCAACGGCCCTCATTAGGGTAGTAAAAATATCCTGGGTCCGGAGACAAGGACAAATACACCCAGACCGGAAAACATGCCTGTATAGTCAATACAAGCATATACTCCGAGCGGGAATCGAGCTCGTAACCTGTGGTGCTTTAGACAGGTTCGCTACCCCTGCGAAACAACGTCGTCTTGTTTTTCCTATTATTTTTAATAATAAATATATGTGTGTGTTATCTAGTGGGGTCACTGTGGGGGTTACATATTCTGTAAGAATAAACTAGTGACCGACCGAAATTTCGGTTTCGGTTTCGGTTTCGGCCAGTTTCGGCCAAAAATCTAGTTTCGGCTTTAGTTTCGGTTTCGGCCAAAATATAGCCGAAACTTTCGGCCCCGCCGAAACTAGATTGTTCGTGAGTTTCCGTGCGTTATTCGGTAAACTTCGCAGCCAACTCGTGACCGCTCGCTGACGCGGCCAAAAATCTCCAGAAATAAGTATTAGATTGATCTTTACAATATTGTGAACTCAATGTATTACTAGTTAGTTATGTACCTAGTATATCTACAAGTTGTTTCTTTTTTGAAGTTTACTCCCAATAGTAAGTCCTGTACATTCATGACAAAAAAATGGTTATGACTTTAATGAATTTTTAGTTTTTATTTTATTTAACTCTATTTAACTGTCTATATTATATACAGTGGTGGTCAACTAATTAGGGACATTGGTATAATAAGAGTAACATTTATTTATATTTTCCATAATTTCAGTTTACATGAAGTCTTCATTACGTTTTTTATGTTAATCTGATCTTGATCATTTAACCAATGTTTTCTTAATAGAATTAATACATTTTGGAATGGATTGTAATTAAAAATAACAAAAATTAAACACTTAAGAAAACATTAGAAATAATGAACGCAGAATGTAATGGAAGAGAAAAATGTACATTTAATATTAAATTCAACTAAAAAGCAACGTTTTCTATTAAAAATTACCATTAAATGTGATTGCCATTATTAGCTATAGCCATAACGACATCGGCGCGGCATCGACTCGATCAAATAATGACAAGTTTCTTTTTTTTTCGGAATGTGTATTGCTTTTGGCCCTACTGGCTTTAACAACGTCACTGGGCGGGGTAGCCGAGTACAGAGACTCAGCCGCCGTGATAAAGAGGCGGCCCTCACGGGGGCTCAAATTTGATTCCGTCCTTAGGGTGCCTCCTGCGAAGCCGAACCACGGCTAAAGACGTCATCGGAGATGGAGGCAGCGCTCCGAGCGCATTCTATACGATAGACTCACCTGACGGTGTGAGCGCGACGCGACGTGCGAAACAAACGACCTCGTCCTCGCCAGCGAGGACGGTGTTGTGTGCGTGTCTGTGTTGTGTAAGGGGTATTTTCTAATGTAATCCTATCGTCAGGGTCTTGCAGGACGTGCTTAGGACGTCTTACTTTTGTCGGTTGGTACATCGGTCTGTGTAGATACAAGCATGTCTAATCAAAGGATTTGGATGGAAAGTAGTTTGATCAAAATAGTTTTGCGATAAGCGCTTCAAATGTTTAGGGATCGAATCGATTTCAAAGTCTCTATGGAGATCTACGTTGCGAACGTACCACGGACAGCCCGAGGCCATGTGTATGAAACGGTTCTGAATTATTTGTAATTGATTAATTCTTCTGGCGTGGACGTGCGAAAAAACAGGGCTCGCACAGGTCAGTACAAGTTTCGTTAGTGAATTCTTCCAGGCGTCTTTGGAACTACTATAGAGTTGGTTTCAATTTTCAGTTTGTTGTACCATAAATGTTCCACAGAATTCATGTCTAGGCTTATTGGCAGGCCAATCTAAAATTGCAGCCTTTGTATTTCAGGTTTATTTTTAAAAATCGAAAATAAAACACTAACTCTTGCTGTCCCTAATGGTCAGCCAGTAAATGAGCAATTTCGATGTGAGGAATTTCTTTTTAAATAAACCACTATTAAATATTCTTAGCTTCGAAAAAGTACACACCATTGAACAATATACTTTATAACAAACAGTATCTCATAAAATTAAACTTTTAAAATATTTAACCAAAATATTTTGCGTTCCTAATTAGTTGACTACGAATGTATGTATACAAATAAATGTTAAAAAAACTTGAAATTCAAATTTCAGTAAAAAAATCGTAATTTTAAATATTTTTTAAAAGTTTCGGTTTCGGTTTCGGTTTCGGCCGAAACTGAGAGGCAGGCCGAAAGTTCGGTTTCGGTTTCGGTTTCGGCTGAAAAACCAGTTTCGGTCGGACCCTAGAATAAACCCTTGATATAATAAAAAAATATGAATCACTACATAGTATAAAACAAAGTCGCTTTTTCTGTCCCTATATCCCTATGTATGCTTAAATCTTTAAAACTACGCAACGGATTTTGATGCGGTTTTTTTAATAGATAGAGTGATTAAAGAGGAAGGTTTATATGTATAATAACATCCAAAAATAGTGGATACTGTTATTTTTGAGGTTTCTAATGTGATGTCGTAAATAATTACATTTAACGCGTGCGGGTCACGGGCAGTAATGAATAAATCAAAACTACTGGACCGATTTTGATAATTTTTTCAGTAAATGACATAGGCTATATATTTTATACCTAGTATATAATAATAATAACTTTATTAGTAAAAAATTGTTGTAGTGAATCGCTGGTGGCTATGGTAGGATTTTGGAAAAACCTGTGTTACAACCACCAGCTTTTCATCTCTATATTAAAATTAACACATGTTTTATTTTAAAATTTAAAATAACTTAAACTATTATTCTGTATAAAAAACAAAAAAATATATATATAATATAAATAAAAGTTTAATATGTTTTATTTCTATAAATATCATATGGTAGAGGAGCCCACGATGCTAAATGGGGATTTACTCGAGCATTGTAGAGACCTATTGGGATGCAAAGCTTAGATGATAAGAAGAAAAAATTTTATATGATATATACCTTTACATCGGTGGGGGAAGCGGCTATAGATTTTTAAATATGTAAAAAAAACTGTTGCATGGACATCCTCGAGCGCGTCAGATATTGATAGCATCAATGCCCTACGTATTTTTAATAATGTACGTATGTTAATCTGATCGTTTGCATGATGCGGGTGGTTGTATTTAAGGGTTGAAAATGAAAAAAAAATTTATCGAGCGCGTCAGATTTTCTAAGGGAGTGTTAAGTGCACTAAAAAAAAGCTCTCATTCACTAATCTGACGATTTCGATGGGACGCAAACTGGCGGTCATTTTCATAATGTGCAAAAAAATTCGCCATTTTGAAATACTCAAGCGCGTCAGATTAAGATATATGTGGTTCATTTTTATGTTCTAAACATACTGTCTCATAATCTGACGATTATCTAGAGGGATTCGGCTGATCTGACAAAAAAATTAGAAAAACGGTTCACCTTAAAGGCCATCCCTGCAACTTCCCGCTAATTCCATTTCTGGGCGCTTAAAATTGTACTTATGATATTTTTGAGCTCAAAATATAATTTATGTGATATTTTGAGCTCCCTGAGTTCAAAGAACTAATATTAAAATTTTTAATTTTTCTTAGCGGGAAGTCAAAAATTTTTTTTCTATTCTTTTAAATCATTAAACTTAATTAATTGAAAAGATCAGGAAATAGCATGCAATTAAATAAGTGTATGCTTTTTAGTAGAATAAATGTATTTATAAAAAAATTACTTAAAAAAAGCTTAAAATAGTTTAATATTTTATATTTATTTGATTAATTAATCATCATCTTCATCCGAGGCATTATTTCGAAATAAATGTTAACACACTTGACAAAACTAATTTATATTTTAATTTATTTTTAATAATTTATTATTAAAGAGCTAAAACAACCGTGAGCGAGTGTACTAACCCCTGCCCCCTTCATACCGCATACGGTTGAGACCCAAAAACGTATTACTGCGCAGGGTTCAAGTTACATTTAACAGACTATACCACGTGTCTTTATGATCAGCTGTGATGGCGTCATGGCAGCAGAAACCAGAGTGGGGACGGAGTGAGAGAGTAATAGATAGAGAAAGAGTGAGAGAGGAATAGAAACGCGGAGAAGGAAATGTAGGCATCACGCAACTGCACGCATTTAACTTTATCGACGAATTTTTGTTATTTCGGCTTGCGGAAATCGTCAGATTATATATTTTTCATTATTCTTGAATTATTTCCTTCAAAATAAAAAAAAATTAGCTACGCTCGAGAATGTCGAGATGACGTTTTTTTTTACAACTTTTTGCCCTCCCCTTTTTTTACGTCACTCTCAAATTGTCAGATTAGTGGAATATACACTTTTAGGATGTAATTAACTCACCCTACCTTAATCTGACGCGTTCGAGAATTTCTGATGGTCAATTTTTTTTACTAATCTGATCCTGTATCCTTTACGGGCGGCCTTATATATGGGCCTCATGTTTTGTGGAGGTACTTAACCGGGTACAAGGTATGCCCCTGTATATTAATCTGACGCGCTTTAGTAAATCCCGAAATCCCCGCTTGGGCTCCCCTACTAATAGAAATATATTATACTTTTATGGAGGTACTATGAAATTATTTTTTTCATATATTTTTTCATTTTTTCAGACGATCTTCACAATATTCTGGCCAGTATTTTATTATGACAGGGAGCTTATATTCCCTAAATTTATAGATAAAGCTTTAAGTCTTACATCTAACCATATAATGCACTCGTTGATTTTACCAATTGTTTTATTGGAATTATTCTTCCAACCCAGAAGCAAACCAAGCTCCCACGGTTGGTATGTACTGCACGCCGTTGCTGTATACGTTTCTTATGTATCTGTGTGAGTATATAACTAAATTACTTATATAACTAGCTAGATGGCCCGTATACTTTCAATAATATTGTGCAATAACAATGATTGCTCAATTTTTTGAAAATATGGGGTTAGTATTGTAAGATTCTGGAAAAATTTATTGGTGTATGGGCCCCCTCAAAGCCCCCTCAGAGTCTTCAAATTTACGGTAGTTATATCCTGTGTTGGGGGTCTGGAACAAACACTAACACCAGCACCAATGCCCTGACCGGAAAACATGCTTATGTAGAAAATAAAACATTTTTTTTTTATGTTAGAAGTTGGCAAACAAGCATACGGCCCACCTGATATGTTCCGAGTGGCAATCGAACCCTCTACCTACCTACGCTTAAGGTCGCTACCGCTGCTCCACAACAGTTGTTTATATCGTAACAGTGATATTTATAAAACTGAAAAGGCTAATGCAGTGAAACTGGTAATTGATAGTTCATATAGATAGTTTTGTGGTGTGTGACAAATATATATCTTAAATCAAAATCAGAATCATTTATTTTCAAAGTTGTAGGTACATTATATGATATTGCAGTATTTAAAATTCCCCACAGCAACCATAAGTTGGCATGCAAATGTACATATTATTAAAATAAATGAAATAATTACATTTATATATATTTTTTTTTTTTTATGTTGGCAAACAAGCATACGGCCCACCTGATGGTAAGTGGTTGCCGTAGCCTATGAGCGCGCGCAGCACCATGAGTAGGTGCCACTCACGCGTTGCCAACCTCGAGATATTAGTTCTTATATCTCGTCCGCCCAGTAATTTCACTAGCGTACAGTGCCCTTCAAACCGGAACACAGTAATGCCTAAACACACTATTTGGCGGCCTAGCTGGCCTCTTGCACCAAAAGACCTACCACCAGTGTGACTGATTGCACTGGTGCAATAATCTCTGCTGTGACAGAGGTTATCCCAACAGCGGGCAATGGGGTCGTCACATCCCGACGCCGCTATTATAATATAAAATATTTTAAAACTTTTAACAATCAAACAAATACTTAATAATAAATTTTTACTCTTAATTATAGTGGACTACTTTTTTTGCTTAAAACAATTTAAGTTTTTGAATTGTTTTACGTCATTCGGTAGCCTATTAAAAAATTTTACAGACATAAAATAAAAGTTCGCACTGCATAGTTTAGTTCGGACTGTAGGCCATACTAATCTATTAGGAAATCGAGAGAAAATTATTTTCATGTGCAAAAGTTGCAAATTCCTCTGGATGCGTTCTAACATATACACACGTCTCATATATGTATAAGCAAGGGACTTAATCATACATATATTTGTTTACGATTTTTTTTTTACATATTGAGTGTTTATAAAATAAAAGGTCATACACACGTACAAACACAACCCAATCTAATAATAATAAAATATCTGAGTCCCTCAAACACGACTAACGACGACGGAGATCATACATATATATACATACAAGCACAATCATCCAAACATGTCTGTATGGTAAATACAAAAACTCATAATAACGAGTTTCTGATCCTTAAAGAGTTACGGAAGCCAGATGGCAATTACTTAAAATTAGTAATCTGTCAAATTTCCAGCAATAAAGAGACCCTTAGAGACCCAAGGAAGAAGTCTTAATAAATAAATAAACGCTACACACTCAACGGCCCCCATTGGGATACTTATATCTTGTGTCGGGGGTCCGGAAAGATACACAATGACAAGGACAAATACACCCAGACCGGAAAACATGTATGGTCAATACAAACATATGCTCCGAGCGGGAATCGAACCAATCGAACCCGAACATGTGTACCGCGCGTCTAGTTTACATGGCTACAGCTGGTTACAACTTAAAGCTTTTTTTTTACAGGATTTTTATCATCTACGCTCAACGAGGTATATGGCCCTATCCGTTTCTGAAGATGTTATACGGAACCATATACTTCCCATTGGTCTTCTTAGCGGTTGCTGTTATGTATATGGTTGGTTATTACATACAATGGCCGTTGACTGAATTAATATATGAGAAATGTATTAAAATGCAAAAAATTAATTAATTTTATATTAAACTAGCAGCCCGCTCCGGCTTCGCACGGGTATAAAATATATAGCCTATGTCATTCAATGAAAAAATGATTAAAATCGATCCAGTTTTGATTTATTCATTCATTCATTCATTCATTACTGCCGGTGGCCCGCACGCATTTAATGTAATTATTTACGACATCACATTAGAAACCTTAATTTTTTTTCTCCACTATTTTTATACATATAAACCTTCCTCTTTAATCACTCTACCTATTAAAAAAACCGCATCAAAATCCGTTGCGTAGTTTTAAAGATTTAAGCATACATAGGGATATAGGGACAGAGAAAGCGACTTTGTTTTATACTATGTAATGATTACATACATTAATAAAGGTGATGTTTTTATGTGTTGTTTTTTTATGTTACCTGATGGTAAGCGGTTACTGTGGCCTATGATCGTGCGCAACGCCATTAGTAGGTTCCACTCACGCGTTGCCAACCTTATAGACCTTAATAACCTAGAGATATTGGTAGAATATTTGACACGGTGGTACTTACCTAGCCGGACTCTTGCAACAAAAGACCTCCCACCAGTGAAAAAGTGCTGTTCACCATGCTTTCCCTTACATAAGTACATGTGCAATTTTCAAGTGATTCTTCCCTTCAAGGATTCTGTTGAGGGAGACAGAGAAAGAGATAGAGAGGAGTTTAGGCCTCTGATGCTCAAACTCATCGACTAAAAAAAATATATTCGGTGCTACGTAAATCCTCTCTTCTTTGCCCAGTTCACTAGCTACAGTGTCCTTCAAACCTAAACAGAGTACATTGCTGTGCG
Organism: Hestina assimilis; assembly: GCA_023373885.1. NCBI lineage: Eukaryota > Metazoa > Arthropoda > Insecta > Lepidoptera > Nymphalidae > Hestina > Hestina assimilis. The sequence continues at coordinate 3,044,886 of CM041767.1, read as the reverse complement.
GTAAAATAACTGTCACTGCTGTGCTACCTACCTAACCGGTCTCAATAAAAGGCCTACCACCAATAACACATAGCGTAACATGTCAATATATAGCGTAATATAGAATCTGACTTTCAACAAATAAGTTGTATGCCTTTTACGTTGAACAGAAAAATTTAAAAGTATGCTCGTGGCAGGGCGTAAAATAGAAGTTTCGCCTGGTTAGCTCGTGAAGTGACTGCTCGTCAGCCAGCCTATAACCAGTTGTATCCTAAAAAAGGTCGGCAATTCATCTGCATGCCCTCTGGTGTTGCAGATGTTCATGGACAACGGTAATCCCTTAACATCAGGTGAGCCTCCTTAGTTATCCTTAAACCTCTGACATAAAAAAAACTACCTTTTGCCCATGGCTTCGCTCGCCGCCGTGTCTCACCAACTTACTACATTTTATCGCCCGCCTGCACTTTCTTATTTCTCGGCTTCTAAGTATCGTAGCAAGATGATATAGCCTTTCTAATGAAATCTGCTATCATATACAGAAAAAAAATTCAAATGCGACCAGTAGTTCCGGTAGTAGAGACTTGTCCTCCCAGCATAAATGGATCGGCTTGACAGAGGAAGTACTACCCTCACAGAAAATCGGCGTGAAATTACAGTATCAGTAGATATTGTTGCGTTTCGTGCGATTAGTGAAAGTTCCGGAGGCCTAATCTCCCACCCCTTCTGTTCCTTTCTAGTTATTATCCTATTCCTACTAATCCTTGGGTTGACAACTCGATTGTGATACTTCAGATATTGCAAGCGTTCATACGTTGCGGTGTCTGCTTAACATCAGGCGGACCGTATGCTTGTTTGCCATCATGACATAAAAAAATAAACCCTTCAGCTTAATAACATAGATATCGATAATTATGACTCAAAACAAAATGAAATAAAATGTCAGAACAAGACTTTCAAGGAATCTTAAGGGCGGTATCTTACGAGACTCTTTTTTCACTTCGCGCATCAAAAAGCCCAAAACGCGTATACAGTCTTATTTCAAAATGTACGCTCGAAACGGTGGTGAGAATCAGTAGCATTTTATTCAAAAATTTTAAACTTAAAACCGCGCCTAGGGTTTTATCAGTATTTATTTTGAACTAAACTAAGCTAAGGATAGCCCAGAGCCTTTATCAATTTCATCCAAGTGGGTTAACATTATGAACAACTTATTGTAACAAACAATACTTTTAATCCCTTTACTAGATAACAATAAATTGCACAGCACTGCAACTACTACGTCGGACTTCAGCGATTCGTCCTTTTATATGCGGGACGACAATAATTTTCTGCATGTTGAATATTGAAGTAACCATTAATGTATCATTTCGTTAGAATGACATCTTTTTCAAAAATTGTCTTTCTAAGCCAACGTATTAAATAGGTTCTATACTTCGCCATGCGCTATAAATGCGCTATAAACTCATATACGAGCTTTTATACGTATCAAGCTTAGTAAGAGTTTCACGTGTGGTAACAAAACCAAGCTTCGAAAAACAAGCTTACAGGCATGTGATACTTCAAGTACTGCAATAGGTTGCAGTGACTTTTTAATATCAGGCAGACCGTATGCATATTTTGGCAATCTCTTCTTCCTAGCATTATTCCAGGTATTATACGAGTATTTACCCAGGGTCTGCTTATTACTCTTGTCCGGATTTGACAGGTTACTAGTTTTTACATAGAGCGATTGCCATCTGGCCTCCGTAACCCAAATAGAAAATCTGCAACTCATTGGGTAAGAGCAGTTTACTTCTCAAGAGTTAACGATTGTTATCAGGTGTTATGTGATAACAACCGGGATCGATAGCTTAACGTGCTCTCCGAGGCACGGTGAAAGACCCACAAGACAAACGCCCAGACCAAAAAAGATATTTGTAAGATTAATGCAAACATCTGTCCTAGCGGGAGTCGAACCTGCAACCGGGACGATAGGCAGACTCGCTACCCACAACACCACAAGGCTCGCTTAAAACGCGTGTGAAACCGCCCGTATAGGTAGGAATTAAGAAGTACTTTTTAAACGCTGCCTATTTTGCCATTTGCCAAAATATTATAATATGAGGTAAGGTTTTAAATAAAACACAATCCCTTGCAAGTGATTCGAGAATAATAATAAAAACAATAACTTTTATTTCTATTGGTTCTCGACACCCTCCATTTTACTAAGGTACAATGTATGTTTGTTCATAAATCAACAAAGCTAAAGTAAGTGCACGTTGATCGAAATAATATCAGTTTTTTTATTTTCAAACAAAACTTTTTATTTTCAAACAAAACTTTTTTTTGACAACAAAACTTTTTCATGAAAAACTTTTTAACAAAAATTTTAATACTGCATATCCGGTCAACATGCACGTACAGAATATTATATAATCTGTTTTTTTTTTTACATAGATATATGATTTATTATATTTTGTTACTCTTTTTAATATGTTCAGTATGTGTAAAAATACTCAATATTTAACAAATTAATATTTTTTTTTCATAATATAAAATAATTATCTCATAGAAAAACAAGGTGTAAATTTTTATTTTTCTATTTATAATTGAGACCTATTTGTATTGCAGGTTCTCTGTATAATATAGAAGCTCTTTTTAAATAATGTTAAAATAAAAGTTGGTAAACCAATTATAAAATTTTACTAAAAACGAAACTCGACTGCATTCGAATTATTCCCGCATACGACCTTGCCTTTTCTCCAAAATATTACACTATCGTATTATGTGTCCAAATCTATAATATTGTTTTAGTGAAAATTTAGCAAAACATAGTACAAAAGTTTTAGAAATACCTACAAAACTACCCAGCAATCAAAACATTACCCTAATTCGCAATTACGTGTGGGATTTTTTTTTCACATTCACTATATCAATAATTTTTTATAATACAGTTTAAGTGAAAAAAGTCCCAGTCGTAAATTAGCACTAATTCTAGAACTATCAAGAAAATCCCTCCGTTCGCTAGAAAGAGACAACCCGATATCCTTTACCCGTTTCCGCACCAATCACAAGTCTACAATTTAAGAAGTATAGAATGGACACGATTTTTTTTATTAATAATTGTTGTTTTTTAAGGAGGCATTTTGATAGATTATTGAAAATTTAAAATAAATTCGAGGTTAGCCTGCCCACCAATGTGAACACGAATATACTATATATTCGTCAGTCTATAGACATTTTATAATTAAAAAAATATAGCCAATCAAAATCTAATTATATCCCAAAGAAATATTTTTTTTATATAAAACTGTTTTTTTTCAAGACAATGGTATCGGCCGAATGAAGACTTACTTCAGTCACAATTTTGTAGCAGGCTTAAAATTAGACGGTTATATTTTTACGTTTAGGCAAAAGCGGTTTTTTTTACCGATTTTTCAGTCTTAGTGCTTTTAAAACTTTGTCGTGATTTGTACAAAGAATGTCTCCATGACCGTAAATTTAATTTACATTCCCTGATATGCAAATGTGATTTTTTTTCGACGGCCGCGAAAAATGTGATAGAAAAAAAAACATTTTTGTCTTTTGACATTTTGATTGTTTTTTTTTTTGCTATTGTTACACTAACTCAAATAGTGCTTTTTTAAAATATTTATATTACAACTAAAATCATTTTTTATAACATTCTATTCGTCAATTTGCGTGGATAAACATTTGTTAACAGTTTTCGAAAGGAACCATATAAATACTAGGGATATTTATATAATTATATAATAATATATAATTTTCAAAAACAAAATTGAACCACCCGTATTTTTATTATTCTCTAAATATTCTCACTATTTATGCATGATTAATACTATTTTATTATTATCATTAAACGGAATTTTTGTGTTGAATTTGATATATAAAAAATATATAAGTATAAAAATTATAAAAAAATAAAATAAAACAAAAACAATATACAATAACAGATTGCTTTATTTAACAAAAAATATATAATATATATAAAGATAAAAACAATATTTTTCACATGATCTCGAAAAGATCGTCTCAAAAATCAATTGTGGAAAAATTGTTTTTTTCATATTTTTTTACTTTTAATATTTAATAGAATGTAAAATTAAAAATAACCCATCGAACCTTATGATATTTAATATAAAATACATATGATTAATAGCTATTTACAAAATACGAGTTAAGATTTAATATTTTTTTTAACATTAATATAGTCCAGTCTATAATAAAGGCTATCTGATGAAACTTAGCATATTGTTAGAAAAATTGATGTTAATAAGTAATTCTAAGTAACTTAGCAGGCAATTTAGATTAATGAACAAAAAATGCATAAAGACTTACTAGAGGTCCTTCCATACAGAAAATATGTACAAAGAACCCCTGGTGCTCCTTCTTAAATTCAACGAAACTAAGTTAGACATACGCCAACTTTATTTACGAAGGAGCACCAGCGAGTCTTCGACATTTTGATGTATGGAAGTCCCTTCCATGCATAATAAATTGTATGATTAAGCTAGAAAAAAAATGTAAAATAAATATTACGTATAGTTCAAATAAAGTGTACTTATTTTGTTATGAAACAATATTATTATGTTTTTTATTATGCAAATTACGAAATACCAAAATGGCACAAAAATTGTGCAAAAAATTATGAGATCAAAATTTTTGACTACGGAAAAAGTAAATTGCCTGCTATTGTAAACAGTTCAAAACGTATTTCGAATTTATTTTTACTTTAACATAATCAAACCCTATTATTAATAAATAAAAATTACAAAAATAAATAATAAAAGCAACAAAAAAAATCGAAAAAGTAACAAAAAGTTTTGTAAAAGCAATAATAATATAAATATTTCGAAATAAAAAAAAAAATGATATAACAATAAGATTTGATTATTAATATTATATAAATTTCATTCTTGATGTTTGTTCAACAATTAAATTACGTTATGCAACTTATTATTATTATTATTACGTTAAATAACTTCAGAAGTTCGACTAAATTGTTTCATTTTAAAAAGCTAACGAAAATTACATTTAAAAAAACTTGGGCAGTATCATTTATCCTATATTACAAAAATTAATATTCTACATCGAAAAAAAAACATCAAAATTAATCATTTGAAATAAATAACAAGTTACAGTTCTCTTAAAAAATCTGTTAAAATAATCATAAAAAGTTCCTACTTTAATTAAACGTTTTGCTTAAAAACAAACAATTGTGTTGTGGTCTCGCTACACCATTTTAACTTTTATTTATTTCTTAATAAAAACTCTATTCCTATTATTATATATTTATAATAATCATTATTATTTCATCATCAATATTAGATACACTTTTATTGTTAATTATTAATAATGTTATACGTGTAATACATAATAATATCTAAAAAATATATTATTACATAATTACACATATAACTAAATCAGTTTCAAGTATTCCCATATACTCTACAAAACTGTAAAGCAATGTCTCGTCAAGGGAGATTTACGGAAACTGAAGACGCCCATATGTACTTAGAATTGAATTAAATAAACTTTTTTTTTTAAATATTAATATTGTACGTACGTACCAATACATAAATATCATTATAACAGTCTCAAAGTACATACATACAATTATAAATAGGTTAACAAACGACAAACAGACGTCTCCAGTACGGGATTGGGAAGGGAGCGTAAGGGAGAAAGGGAGTCGATTGGAAATAAATGAAACATAAGTCAAGTCTTTAGAAGTAACACGGCCTCACTGCTGCCAACATCTCGTTGTCGTAGGCAAAAATGAGATCTAGTCGCAACTCAAAAAGGAATAATCCTCGTAATTATTTGTCTTTATCCATGTGTGTAATCAAGGACACTGTCCAAGGAAAATAATTCTTTGTACAGCGCTGGGAATACGTGGTGTGGATGGGCCGCTTTGAAACGGCATAGCGCTTCCAAGTGCAGTAATGAAAGTTCTCTGTAAGGAAAATATAATTATAAATATACGCTAATAACCAGAGTACCCCTCGGTAAATAATCGGCGGGGTAAGCAGCTGCAAGTGCAAATAGTCTATGGATCTTCGTCTTCATTACCGCCAGTCGCAAGTTCGATATCACCTTGGGTTATTGTCATACCCACTCCTAGCGCAAGCTAAGAGATTATTAGGGGGAATTTGAGTATACTACTTCAAGAAAAAGACGGCCATATTGGTAACTTTTTTTAAATGTTATAAGTTGGCAAACAAGCATATGGCCTACCTGATGGTAAGTGGTTGCCGTAGCCTATGAGCGCTTGCAGCACGATATGTAGGTGCAACTCGCACGTTGCCAACGAGAGATATTGGTTCTTAAATCTCCTCTGCCCAGTAATTTCACTAGCCTACAGTGCCCTTCAAACCGGAACACAGTAATGACTAAGCACTACTATTTGGCGGCAGAATATTGGACACTGCGGTGGTACCTACCTAGCCGGCCTCTTGCAACAAAAGACCCACCACCAGTATGACTGATTGCACTGGTTGATTAATCTCTGCTGTGACAGAGATTATCCCAACAGCTGGCGATGGGGTCGTCACATCCCGACGCCGGTAAAATATATAATTATAATATATAATTTACCTGAATGTAGGTATTTTAGCCAGAAGAGTATCAAGTACTGTGACGTCACCCTTCAAGGGTGCGTGGTTCGTCTCAATCTCGTGGCGCATGGCAGCCATCGACATGTTGAAAAGACACGTGATATCCGAATTACCGCGAACACCATGCCGTTCTGAAAGTAAATGAAATGAAATGAAAAAAAAATGTATACAATTTTTCACGTACTTTCATTCCCAGGGTCTGCTTGTTACTGTTACCCGTAGAAAGGTTACTAGTTTTTACACTGCGCTATTACGATCTGACCCCCGCTATCTTAAGAATAAAGAATAAAAGCTACACACTCAATGCCCCCCATTAGGATATTTATATCCCGTGTGGGGGGACAAACACACCCAGACCGGAAAACATGTGTGTATTGTCAACACAAACATCTGCTCCGAGCAGAATCAAACCCGCGACCTGTTGAGCTTAAGGCATAGTCGTCGATCTTAATAGCGAAAAAGTAACTCGTTGGATACGTGCAAATCACTTATCAAGAATTAACTATTATTATCAGATGTAATGAGAGGAGACCGACAGCATGCTCTCCGAGGCGCAGTGTGGAGACCCACATATCTGTATAGGACATCTGCCCCAAGCGGGAATCAAACCCATACGTCAGATGCTACAACGAACTGCTGATAGGCTTGGATCGACCACAGTATTTCCAATGTGCACATGGGCTTAGCAATTAGCCATTCTCAAAATGGCTTATTTCTTGAATAATTAAAATTATTAAATTGTTTTTGTTTTCGTGTATTTCTCATTATCTTATACTCTTCACAGACGGGTGCGGTCACTGATTGATAAACGATCCGTGAGTTAAGCAACTTTAGGCGAGGTCAGTCACTGGATGGGTGACCGAATAGTGATATTTCAACTGAGCGTCTCCGAGCTAATAAAAAGTCAGTCCCCGGCTGCTATCATTATGACAGTCGATAAGTCAAGTCAGAGGCCTATACGGGCGACCTGAACAACTCTGACACTAGGTTGGCCACTAGCCACTCGATAAGAAGAAGTAGACGTTAATTCCTGCCCCCACTTCGGTAGTACGCCCATGAATGTGTCTTTTTTTTATGTTACAAAACGGCAAACAAGCATGTGGCCCGCCTGATGGTAAGTGGTTGCCGTAGCCTATGAGCGCTTGCGGCACCATTAGTAGGTGCCAGTCACGCGTTGCCAACGAGAGATCTTAAATCTCTTCTGCCCAGTGATTGCCTACAGTGCCCTTCAAACCGGATCACAGTAATGCCTAAGCACTACTATTTGGCGGAAGAATAATTGACACTGCGGTCTGTACAATATGTATAGTAATACTTACCAGGCCACAAAAGCACGAGGCTCTGGTAAAGCGCAAGCTCCGTCTCAGTGAGCTTGAGCCGAGCAATGGTCTTCGCAGCATCGAAGATCCCAGACACCAGGTTCATATCCCGTGGGTCACTGGAAAATGGTCAGTTTTGCTGTGATTTTTTTCGTGTAGTAAAATAAAAGTGAACAATTAGTACATACAGCATGATCACTCAAACTCAAAATATTCTTTATTCAAATAGGCTTTTAAGCACTTTTGAATCGTCAAATATACAGTCTGTTATGTCCGCCTAAGTGAAGCTACCGCCGATTCGGAAGGTAGATTCTGCAGAGAAGAAACGGCAAGAAACTCTACAGTTACTCTTTTCAAAAATAATCACATTACATTTTTCAAATGTACAATTAAGATATATATCCCGCATGAAACTCAACGTATATTAATTCCATGCCACATTATCACTGATTATTATATTTACTGTTAGTTATATTTTCTTTTAAATTTTGATTTTTTTTTTGTATTTCAAATATAGATTATAGGTTACAGTTTTTGTTTAATTTTTGTTTATTTTTGTTTAGTTTTAGAAGCATGATTTAAGTAAAAGCAGTTTGACTTTTTCTATACATGCTGAGTTAGCCATTAAGTATGGTATACTATGTAAAAATAGTTTCAAATGTAATTAAAATGTAAATGTAAAACTGTATATCTATATATATGTTGGCTTCCTATAAAATAAATAAATAAATAAAAACTTAAAGCATTAATAGGTCAACGGTTAAAGGGCCGACTCGACTCCGTTAACGCGAGAGTTGCGGTTTCGATCCCGACCCCCTTGGGCTATTGTCGTATTGTCGTACCCACTCCTAGCGTAAGCTTCGAGCTTATTTGGAGGGGTAATAGGAATATTAGTATTGCCTTGAAAAAGCATTGCTAATATTCTTGAAAAAATTATAAATGATAATTTGAATATGTTTGAATACATATATCTCTGGATAATTTGAATTTACAAAAACCACGATTTTTAACTAACAGACCAAGATAACGGCTACCGCTGCCTTATACAACCTGATTAGAACCTGAATAGAACCTAATCAGGTACAGTTGTGGACAATAGCTAGTTATAATGTTTTTAACTAACCGTGCGTGTGCGCATTCCCGAATAGGAAGCACGACGTCTCCATATAACACTTGATCACGATTCACGTCAATCAACCGCGACAGACGGACAATCGCCAACTCGAATGAACCTGGGAACAAAAAATACTTAATTATTTATTAATACTAGCTGCTGATCACGTGGTGTATCGGTTTTCATTTACTGCACGGAACCCTAAACTGTTTCTAAAATAAAAGTGCCTAAGTTACTCTTTATAACATGAGATATCTGGCAGTGAAAGTCGCGTTAAAATCGGTCATAAGGCGGGACAAACAGACACTTAAATTTTTTTATTTAGGTGAATTCCAAAAAGAATGTGATTATAAATTCTTCTGAATATTTCTTTTATTGATAATTATTTTTGTGCTTGAATAAAGATATTTTCTAGATGATCCATGTAATTTGGTCAGGATCTGATGAGAGGATCTTAAAGAAATCCGGGGAACTTGAAATTTTATTGTGTGACACCGTTGTGGCGTTGTGGGTAGCGAGTCTGCCTTAAGCCTCGACGGTTGCGGGTTCGATTCCCGCTCGAAGCAGATGTTTGTATTATTCGTACAGGCATGTTTTCCGGTCTGGTTGTGTTTGTCCTTGTCATTGTGAATGTTTCCGGACCCCCGACACAGGATATAATTATCCTAATGGGGGCCGTTGAGTGTGTAGCGTTTATTTATTTATTTATTATTATTTATGGGCAGACCCATTACAATATGACTATTTTCATAAAGTAACTTATCCATCTGCTCTGGAAAAGCACCATTTAGTAATGTGCAATAACAGTCAACAGAACGATTCATTCAGAAAAAATCACGAACGGCCCAAATTCCGTTGCTTGACACACAACCGGCATTGGGACGTGACGACCCCATCGCCCGCCGTTGGGATAATCTCTGTCACAGCAGAGATTATTCCACCAGTGCAATCAGTCACACTGGTGGTAGTTCTTTTGTTGCAAGAGGCCGGCTAGGTGAAAACCACCACATTGTCAAATATTCTACCGCCAAGGAGTTGTGTGGTAGGCATTACTGTGTTCCAGTTTGAAGGGCACTGTAGGCTAGTGAAATTACTGGGCAAAGGAGATTTAAGAACCAATATCTCGAGGTTTGGCACTTACTAATATTTAATAATGTTGCACGCTCATAGGCTACGGCAACCGCTCACCATCATTTGGGCCTTAAACTTAAGGCATAGATTAAGTCTTAAGGCATAGTTCAAGTCTTAAGGCATAATACGATACTTACCGGACTTAAGCAGCAGTATTTGGTCATCTTGACTGAGTTTCATGAAGCCGGGGATGAGTTTGGCGAACTCAATGATGTTTTGTATCATGTTTGTCAGTTTGTCGGCGCAGTCGAGCCACATCTCTTCGTAACTCATTGAATTGTAGAATAGTAGTCTGTGGAATAATGGTAATGCTTAATGAATCTCAAGGACGGAGTCATACCATGTTGCCGCTCTTGTAATCTTATTTCACATGAAATATTGCTGTCTCAGTCTGTTGTTCGTAGCACTAATACGAGTGAAAGAAACAGATATATATGTAGGTTTCGTCACTTAGACTAAGAATCTCATCGACGGAACCATGTTGCCGCCCTTGTAACGTTATTTCAAAGGCGATATTGCTGTCTCAGTCTGTTGGTCAGAGCACTAATACGAGTAAAAGAAATAGATATATATCTTCTTTCTCTTTCTACGCGGTCAAGACTGTCAATTGTGTAAGTGCATTTGTAAATTACATAAGTAATTTGAATAGTATTATTGTAAATGATAAAATAACACATGCACACAGTGATAAAGTGACATGTTACGCACACATACAAATACGTGATATATCGGCACGGGTTTTTTAGCTAATGATCCTTCTATCTTCCTTCTCTTTCTACGTATTAATATAACATATTTAAAAAAATTACAACTGTCACTACTACACACGCAGAGTACGACGACAACGTAATTTTCACGTTACATTGCTAAATGTAATTGTACCGCTCCGGATATTAATTAGCTTATACAGCAATGGTGATCAAAGTGAAATAAGTGATACAAATGCACCGGTCGTGGCTCATAAGTCACAATCGCGGCGGCAAGGTCACAGATAAGTGTAAAAAAGCACAAACATACTGATAGTTCAAGATATGTAGATAGATGAGAATGAATTATAATAATTTAATTTTTACTCACTTTGGTACTTCTGGCGGCTTCCGAAACATTTCATGTATGTATTCTAATTTTGGGTTTGTGTTTGTGTGAGCTTCGGCCAGACTTTTCACCAGCACTTTGCTGATATCACCTTCCGCTAGAAAGAAAAAAAAATTTAAATAAAAAAAAAATCGTATTTAAATTATCTAAAATTTATATAACTAAAACTATAATATAACAATTATTAACTACATATAAAATTAATAACAACTTAAAAAATACATAGCGAAAAAAACACAAAAAAAAAATTAAAACAGGCTGTATATACTACATTGCGACACAACATAATTTACATAAAAAAATAAAAACAAAAACGTCAATTTTATTTACTCGAACAATGGATAAATTATAAATATTATTACACAATGGTCGATCCACTATCCGTTTTGTTACTAAGTACATGTATTGTTGCGTGCTGGCGTATGTATTTTAGTATTTATTTCGTTTTTTAACTACGGATTTAATAATATAATTTCTTTTAGCATGTATACTGCCCTGCTGTGTTCTCGCTTTACCATTTTTCCCATACCCACTTATAATTATTGAATCAAGGAAAAATATGGACAGATATAAAAATGAGGTAATATTTTTTTATGTTATAAGTTGGCAAACAATCATACGGCCCGCCTGATGGTAAGTGGTTGCCGTAGCTTATGAACGCTTGCAGCACCATTAGTAGGTGCCACTCACGCGTTGCCAACCTCGAGATATTGGTTCTTAAATCTCCTCTGCCCAGTAATTTTACTAGCGTACAATGCCCTTCAAACCGGAACACTAATGCCTAAGCACTGCTATTTGGCGGCAGAATATTTGACACTGATATTTTTTATATTGTTTTAATAACTTAACTATTACTATAAAATTTTGAACATGCCCTATCATATATATCATAATACAATTGCTAATATTACTAAATATTAAATAAATACAATTTTTTCAGTGTAATTCTAAAAAGTTATATTATGTGCTAATGACAAAAAGTGGTGTTGTGTTTAAGAAAGATAATCACTGTAATACGTTTTAAATAACAATGTTCCTGTAAATATATTACAATATAAAAAATAAATTTGTTTAATTTAAATTATAACATAAATAATAATAAAAATCTAACCATAGTACTAAGTACAACATAATATATCTAGCTGGCTACTTATTTCTCATATAACCAATGAAGCGATGCGAAGCTATTACAGATTTTTCAAAGGTAGCCAAGGTGTATTTACGAAATAATAATTTCAAAACAATAGGCAAGGCCGGATTTAGGGGAGGGCAACCGGGGTGGCAGGCCTCTAGAAAAGAGGGGTTCTACAACATAAACTTAGGAAAACAATTCCTCATACACTTGACCGGTTCTACTTAGCCGGTGTTTTCATGACAAGTGACCAAAGCCTATGCATATATAAATACTGAGACAAATTTTGGAGCTATTGCTTTATGTACTGACACTTATAATCAACTAGTGGCCCTGGCAGACCTTGTCCTGCCCCCAAAAAATTCTGGGACCCACTAACAGCCCCCTAACTGTGAACAGAAGTGATACCGGTGATAATTAAAACTAAACTTTAAACTATTAAAAAATAGGTGTTGATTGTAGAAGAGAGAAAGTTTAGGGTTGTACGTATTTTTAATGCCACATCATTAAAAAAATAAAAAATAAAAATTTGGGATCGACCATCCCTTAATATTTAGGGGTGTGAAAATAGATGTTGACCGATTCTCAGACCTACCCGATTTTCACACAAAATTTCTTCAACCGGTCGAGCCGTTTCGGAGGAGTTTGGTAACAGACACCACGATACGAGAATTTTATATTAGATTTAATTTTATATTAGATTTCATTTTAGTCAAATAATCTATATCTATATCTAAACATATAATAAAATTGGAGTGTCTGTTTGTAATATTGAAATAACCGTTTTTCACTACATGTGAATGAATATATATACGGTACATACACCAAAATAACATTTTTTACTTTGAAATGGCTGGACCGATATTGACAGGACTTTTATTGGCAGGATTAATGTAATAAGGAGTAACTTAGACTACTTTTATTTTAGAAAAAGAATTGGGGTTTCGTGCAATAAAGAAGAAATGGTACATCAAGCGGGCAGAGTCGCGGGCGCAATAATATATGTAATAGCTACACATCGCTCTTCAAATATTTTAAACTTACACGGCAAATCATCATTTGAACTGCTCGATCCCTGATGTCGTCGGTTCGACACAGCATTCGGATTAACCATGCCCATTCCGGACAAATTCATGTTCAATGGATCCATCAATCTCCCATGACCACTGCTAGAAGTCAGATCGTCCGGACTAAGCTCATCACTAGTCAAAGATACTGAGCTCGGACCGCTAACGAGGACTGTATTCTGTATATCCATTGGACTAGAAATATTTGTTGGACTATGCAGGAATGTTGTTGAGTCCACGTAGCTGGCTACTAAATTGTCGACGCCCATAGATGTTTCCGGTTTGATTTCTTGCTTAATGCTTATAACGCCGCTCGATATTGATGCGGGGGATTGTATTCTTTCGTCGTATCTGTCGAATTGTATTCTAGTCCGGTCGATATCGTTTATTGTTGATTGTCGCATTGTTGTTGTTGATGTTGTCGCTGTCGTTGTTGATGTTGTCGCTCTGACGCTCTTTTGTTGTTCGTCTATTTGAGAATGATTTATTAGCACTATAACTTATAACTAAATTTTATGAATTATGTAAGATTATGTACCTATATGTACAGTATGTAAGGACTACTTGTATGTACACCTATAGTACCTTCACAGGTACTTCCTCTGGAGACGTAGTCCGAGATTGAACACACACTATGGACTTACCATGTCCAATATAGTCAGTTGAATCAAGGAACCCACCACTCTGCTTAGGTTCGAACGCAGTGGTCGAGTCGACGAAGTCGGCTGACACGTCGTACTGGGGAGGCTGGGGTTGCATGTTCATATTCGAGCTGAGCGGGGGGTTGTTGTAACCGTATGAGGACAGCGGGGAGCCGTAACCAGGGTAGCTGGAAAGATATAAGTTAAAATATTATTATGTTCCAAAATTACTAACGGTTGTTTTAGGGTAGACAAAGACGAACCATTTGTCCCGATCTGGAATAGAACCCGCTACCTGTGGCACTTCAGGCAGGTTCGCTACCGCTGTGCTACAACGTCGTCAATCTCGTCGTTTCAATCAGTCGTTTTAGAATAATAATAAAAATGAGAACAAAAGCAATTATAAATTCTTCAAAATAATTTATAATACGACGAGAAATGCATTGGATTCAAAAAACTACACGGAAGTTAAAGAAACAGAGTTAACACCAATATAATATTTATGCGCTAAGAATACCATCTATTGGCGGTGACAAGAACCGAACAGTACCGCTATGCGATACTAGGTGGCGCTATTCGTGATTACCGTTATACGTCATTCAAGTTTGTCACGAGTGCCCGTTAGGTAATGACTGTCTGTACCGTCTCTGACACGAATGCTTGCAATAAATTACGGTAAAGGTCACTAACGGTATGGATTACGCGGAGAAAGCGTATGTGTTACCGATTTGAAACGTTGAGATTCATGGGAGCGACTGATTCATAATTGCTCGGTTGCCTTACCGTTATATAACATGGTTATGCAATTATACAATTAAAATCATACCGTGTGAACACGTCTTTAACAGCAAAAACTGTTAAGTTTTGCTCTGTAATTAATTACAATGAGCGAAGTACTTATTACGTATTATTACAGAATTGTATTTTATTACAATTAACAAAAATGTATATTTTATAACATCTATAAATTAGCTATCTTGCGGGAAACGTTATTTTTTTAATAATATACTAAATAATTTTACGTACGTATTGAAAATATTTATATATAGTTTTGCTATTCATCACTAGATGGCTTTGCTCACCTGCTGTAATGTCCATGATACTGGTCGCTGGAGCTTGGAGTTTGCTGCTGTGTGTCATAGACGGAATCTGGTGCAGCATCCGCCTGCGTACGCATCTTCTCTTGGAAATACCTGACTTCATCTTCAACTTTCTCACGTTGTTTCTTTGACATACGACCAAATTTCACCGCTGGAATTGAAAAATTGTTTTTCATAATACAAAAAATATAAACGTGAAAGGTAAACTTTAGATTAAATTTTTAGTTGAACTATCCACCACATGAGCGCTAAAATCGCATACCACCTAAACAATTCCGAATACAAAAACTTGATTATCAATAAATTCAATTAACTCAATGACATATAACGTTACTTAACACTACATACCTATGCGTGCTATGTGTGCGTGAATTAATGTTGCTGTGTGCGTGAGTCAAAGCGGCCATTGGCATACTGCCTACTGGCACAACGAACTCTGACGCGCATGTGTGACGTTACGACTACGTAGAGCGATCCCGTTCGATAACCCGCACGGATTGAAACGCGATACAATACACACAATTACTCACTTATAACAGACTATTGAATTTGGACGTGTTAACGCTCTTTTTCGGCGTATATTCTTTTGTTAAAACGTTCGATGACCCTGACCAGAATGCTAGAGCTCTATCGTAGTATACTTTGTATGTAAATACAGGTCTTGATGCCTGGTTTGTAATAGGTATGATATTGGCCAGTTTCTAAGAACTCTGTGTTGCTTTGATTTGTTTGGAACGATGGTTTATGTAATTTTGGTTGTGTTTTTGGAACAGTGGCCGTTAGTTTATTGCTCCATTTAATAGTTTTTTCGACAATGGCGTCTTGTAGAAAAATATTTTTGTCTAGACTTGATACAAAGGCTATTTGTAACGCACCGACAGTAAAACGAAACCTATTATTTATGATTTACGTCAGGAATTCCACCAATAGCTACAAATCTTGTATTTAGACCAATACAGGTCAGCGACCTGTATACAACATTAAAAACACGACATATATTTTTAAACGACTTCAAAGTCAAAAAAGAGGTTATCCATTACTCTATTTTTTGTGCCTATCACGTGATATCTTGGTAATTTGCGACCGAAATTCTAATCAGTAATTGAGCATATAAAAACTCAGAGGCTGTTTCCCGAATTTTCGCGGTTAAAGTCTTCGTCTATTCATTGGGGAATTTTGGATTTTTATGAGTCCCGAGCTCACCTCAAAGACAACGAGATGGCGATTTGGAAAAAGGGATAGACCTTTACAAATATTCTTCTTATCGATTGGTTAGTGGTCAACCTAGTGTCAGAGTTGTTCAGGTCGCCCGTAGGCCTCTGACTTGACTTATCGACTGTTGTCTAATTGTCAACAGCCGGGACCGACTTTTTACGTGCCCTCCGAAGCACGGAGACGCTCGGTTGAAATACCACTATGCGATCACCCATCTAGTGACTGAATGCGCCTAGAGTTGCTTAACCTACCGATCGTTTACCGATCAGCGGGACCTTTAGACATATGATAACATTAGGTATGGAACAGCTATGTATACTGTTTTTATTTTGTGACGGTTGGCGAATAAGCATACTGTCCGCTTGATGTTGCGATGATGGTAAGCAGTACCGCTACCTATGAACATGCGCGTTGCGAACCCGAGAGACGGTAGGAAAATGGAAAATGTATGAAAAGGAAGGGAACAGGGGTGGGAGATTGGGCCTCCCTAGCTCTCACTCATCGCACCAAACGCAACAGTACTGTTACTTTACGCCGATTTTCTGTACAACGGTAACGTTTTCCCCTATCCGGCCGGCCTAATGTGCTGGGAGAAACATGGCTCTATTACTAAGTAGTTTAACGTGAATGAAACCGCGTCTAAAAGCCAGTCTAGTCAGAACCGAGTCGTTTAATAATTTCGCAATATTCTATTCTAAGTTGTTCAAACATTGTTACGTATTAAAACATACACGTTACGGTAACGCCTGCAACGTTACCCAATTACTAGTGACGTGGGATGTGTCGATAAAATTATATTACGATAAATTGATTTAATTTTTTTTTGAATGAAACATCTTTTGAGATGGTGTAAATTTTTTTATGAAACGAAAACGTGTACCGAAAAAGATACAACTATAAATATATATTCAACTGTCTTTCACTTTGTCCTATACAATAAATAAAACCTCTCTCCTCAGCCTACACCTCTCACTCTCTCTCTCAGTTTACCACCTTCATACCATCGCCCCGGTTGCCCTCCCCTAAATCCGGCCATGCATTGTCTTACAAATTAACCAGACTACGGCGTGTGACTTCACACTCTCTTTTTTAGAAATATTTCGTTATATAACAATTTTATGTTGAAATTACTATATAAATCGAATACCTAAGTTAGAAACTTTCTGATTCTAAATATCTTACAAGAAAAAATATGTTTTATTCAACAAAAAACTTTCCCTTAACAAAATAAGATCTCATAGCGATGAATTATAAGTTATGCAGAATTATTAATAGATAACTTCTAGTTTTGTCATCTCTCGCGTCAAATTATAAATTTTAGAATATCTAAGTTATTCTCTTTCTCTTTCGCGATAAATATGTTATGTTATTTTCTTCCTGAATCTGAATCATCATATCATCATTTTTTTATTTTTTTTTATGTTACAAGTTGGCAAACAAGCATACGGCCCACCTGATGGTAAGTGGTTGCCGTAGCCTATGAGCGCTTGCAGCACCATTAGTAGGCGCCACTCACGCGTTGCCAACCTCGAAATATTAGTTCTTAAATCTCGTCTGCCCAGTAATTTCACTAGCGTACAGTGCCCTTCAAACCGGAACACAGTAATGCCTAAGCACTACTATTTGGCGGCAGAATATTGGACACTGCGGTGGTACCTACCTAGCCGGCCTCTTGCAACAAAAGACCTACCACCAGTGTGACTGATTGCACTGGTGGAATAATCTCTGCTGTGACAGAGGTTATCCCAACAGCGGGCGATGGGGTCGTCACATCCCGACGCCGACAAATAATATTAACCTATCTACACTTTTTTTTTATTATTTACGCCGAGAGGCTAATGGGACTCTACTTCCACTTACTATCAGGTGGAGTCTCTACTCCAGTAGAGTCCACACCAAAGGCGGCTAATATGATTGCAGAAGGCGAACTGTACTAGCCACGCTGTTTACGCCATGTTTGAAGGAAGAGGTCCTACAGGGGGATTATAAGAAGGAGGAACCATGTCTGCCGGTATAGAGAGATAGATAAAGCCTTTATTCACTGGCTATCAGTATCTTAAGCCAAACTATCGTTCGTCGTTCATCGCAAAGGACTCTCCTAGTTCCTTCCACCTTAAAAGTTTAAAATTAATTAAGTTCGAGAGTTAAAACGTGAAAATGTAACAAACAGATAGACTGCGATTTAGTATTTATAGTATAAGATATCGATGGTTTATTAAGTAGCCTCACTATACGTTACGCAATGCGACACTCACTTAGAACAGTAGGTATTAGAAATGGCATATGATACTTATCATATCCGTGTCTGGGGGGTTACATAATTATTCTGTTTATTTATGTAATGAGACTTAATATTAATATAATGTTAAACTTAATTCTCAATGTTTTTTATTATTAAATTTAAAAGATCTGATCGAAGTTTTAGTTTTGATGATGGCTGCGATCCTACCGAAACCTGTTTCGTAGTTTATATTGCTGTTGGCCCTAGTAGCCTAGACAGCGTCACCGGTCTGTCGAAATCTGTCTGTCGCGCTGTGATTGGACATTTTTGGGTGTAGTCATGTATCATGTCAATAGTAACTTTGCTTGTTTTGTTTGCGTTAGTTGGTTTGGTGCGTAATTTCTAGAGAATATAATACAGGTAAGTGGGAACGACAATAGCCGAAGGGGGTTAGAATCGGACTCGCGACTCTAACGTTAACAGACCGAAGTCGACCCTTCTACCGTTGAGCTACTGAAGTCTTGGTTTCGGTTTGGACCAAAACTGATATTAAGACGCAAATTAGGTCTCATTAGGTCTCTCTTTTAGTTTTGGTCGAAAACTAACAGTAAGCAACCCTATTTGGTAATTTAAAAATAAGCAACACTTTGTTGCTTTATAAGTACTCTTCTTCATCCGAGCATTATTCCCGGTATTTTTATTTTACCCAGGGTCTGCTTATTACTCTTATCCGGATTTGACAGGTTACTAGTTTTTACACAGAGCGATTGCCATCTGACCTCCGCAACCCTAAGGGCGAACCAGCAACTCATTGGATAAGAGCAAATTACTTATCAAGAGTTAACGATTATTATCAGATGTTATGTGATAACAACCGGGACCGACAGCTTAACGTGCTCTCCGAGGCACGGTGAGGAGACCCACAGACAAACGCCCAGACCGAGACAGAAATTTTAACAAACATCTGCCCGAGCGGGAATCGAACCCGCAACCGTCGAGACTTAAGGCAGACACGCTACCCACAACGCCACAACGGTGTCGTTGCTTTATAAGTACTATTCCCTGCAAAGTCGTAAAATCATACGTGGGTATTGTATGTGTGTGTCGTTGTTAGGGTTACCAACGTACAAATAATGAAATGTTTGTTTGTAATGTCAAAATAATAGTTGTATACTTAATGAATTTGAAAGTATATACGGTACTTTTCACCGAAAAAAAAAATTAAAGTGGTTGTCTGCCTGCCTGTAAAAATCTTAACAATAATTATCTCTGTTCTGAGAAAGGAACCGAGGGTATAGAAAATAAATGAATTAATTTATTTATCGATATAAATGAATGTCACAACACTAAAATCGTATTGCGTAATGAACGTCACTATACGGTCGGGCGACGTCTCGCTATTCCACTGATTATAGATTAGTCTGGCTAAGAACTAACTTAGACAATGGTTCCGAGTACTATTTATATACATGTAAATAGTACTTTGTCACAGTAATATAAACGTAGGATGAACTGGAGAACACAGATTTGTAACATTGGAAATGGAATGGATTTGTTTTTTGTACGACAATAGGTGGCAAAAAAAACGCTACACACTCAAAAGCCCCCATTAGGATAGTAATATCTTGTGTCGGGGGTCCGGAACACACGTATGGTTGGAACCCGAGACAGTTTGCTCTAAAGGCAGCTCTAAGAGTCAGGCTCTAAGGTTCGCGACCTCTTTCATACAACTAAGCTAATTGAATTTAATTTAATTTAAATTTGTAGAAAATATTTATTTTTTGATTTTTACTTTCGAATTCAGCATTTTTTGTAATAAAAAATATTAAGGTATGAGCTGTCAAAAGGATATTTTATTATCAAACCAGCAGACGTGGTCCCCGAAAAAATTCTGAGACCCGATAACAGCGCCCCCTAACTGAGTCTAATTGTGAACAGAACTGACACCAGTGAAAAATATTGAATTACTAATATCGCTATTAAAAAATAATAGTTGATGGTAGAGCGGTGAAAGTTTAGGGTTTTATGTATTATGAATGCCACATCATAAAAAAAAATTTGGATCGACCACCCTTATCATTTATGTAAATTCTCAGACCTACCCGAAATGCACACAAAATTTCAATAAAATCGGTAGAACCGTTTTAAAACCGGTTTTGTAACAAACACCGCGACACAAGAATGTTATATATTAGATTTTTTTTTCTCAACAAAATACCGTATAAATACAATTAGAATCCAACAAGAATTTCCACATCGCAACAGTAACATTATCACGATTGTAAGAATAACATTCTTATCAGCGCTGATAAGCGGTCATTGACCTCACGCCCGCTTCCTTATAGCCACGTGGTATAACATTCATAATAACTTACTGTTTATTTATTTCTACGTTTTAATTAATATACTAGACGTATTATTTACAGACATGCCATACATACTAATAAAATGACAAAAGATTCGCTGGTTAATGAAGTTAGTCACAAGCTAGCAATACATTCGAGTGAAGTTGATGTGTGACTAACTTTTTTTGTAAAGAATATCAGTAATGCTTTTTCAAGGCATTACTTAAATTCTTATTGTCCCTCCAAATAAGCTGAAGCTTGCGCTAGGAGTGAGTACGACAATAGCCCAACGAGGTTAAGATCGAACCCGCAATTCTCGCGTTAACGGAGCAAAGTCGACTACCGTTGAGCTATTGAGGCTTCAAATATATAATAGTTAAAACGCTTTTTTTATTTGGAGAGTTGCGGTTTCGATCCTGATCCCCTCGGGCTATTACCGTACCCACTCCTAGCGCAAGCTTCGAGCTTATTTGGAGGGGCAATAGGAATATTAGTAATACCTTGAAAAAGCATTGCCAATATTCTTAAAAAAAATTGTAATGGAAAATATAAATGGTTCTTACACAATAAATAAATAGTTTAACCCACTGATATCATATCTAAAAATAATGGCCATTTTTAATTGTTAACAGCATGATTTCATATTAATTTAATATATCTCTATGACATAACCCGTTATCACGAAATAAATAATTTAATTAATTTTGCTTTCCTATATGACGTAATCATGACAATTTGTTATAAAAATAAAACGGAAATAATTTTGTATATATAATTGGACGCAAATAAGCGATACCATGTCAACCCACACGAATGTCATTTCGAGAAAAACGCGTTTGAAAATTTTGAACAACTTGCTTCATATGAATTTCAGATTTATGTAAGATATTTTACTTTTTTTCACAAAAAACAAGTATACAAACTGCACATTTCGTATATAGTATAACCCAAAACGTTTAACATAATACAAAAATTGCATGATTAAAAAATGACTTTTTAGAAGTTTTAAAGCTTAAAACCCTACAAATATTAAAGAAAAATGTTCTTCAGCCATTTACCATCACTTCTGCATATATAACTCAGTTTTCATTTTTGTGAGTTGACATGGTATTGCTCATTTGCGCCCAATTATAATATGACGTAATTTATCACCAAGCTGCGCCCGCGACTTCTTTATTGCACGGAACCCTAATTCTTTAAATAAATGTAGCCCTAATTACTCCTTATAATATCACCTATCTGCCAGTAAAAGTCCCGTTAAAATTGGTTCAGCCGTTTTAGAGATTAGCCAATAAGAACCAATAGATAGACAGACGAAATATAAAAAATAAAATAAAAAATTATTGCAAAAACTTTCATATGCATTTAGTGAAAAGCTGTTAATTTGGAATTACAAACAGACACTCAAATTTTTTTTTATTTGTATGTTGCTTGTTATCAATCAGGCATTAAAGGTAATTAGCTTGAAATGAGCTAGTCAGTCATGTTCATGACTTAAATTCCGAGTCATTCTTAATCTCAAAAGAGTCAGTATCTATTTGTTTTGTAAAGTCAGATCCGTAACATTCCTGACATTTTTATTCTGACACAAACTATAATTATTGTTCCCTATGGACTCTGATATAGCTGAACAGATTTTGATAAAACTTTCAGCCAGCCTTCAGATTGGTGTAGCGACTGTTACTGTGTAGTTGGGAAATTACTAGTTGATGCTACACTCAGTCTGTCTATAAAGAAAAAGTGGTGGCAAACAAAATAATGACAGGAGTCATTACTCCCAGGTCACTGGAAGGAGACGTCACTTTGCGCGCCTACTTCCTCCACCCTAGAGGAGATACGTCGGATGCCGCTTTTAGCTCCTCCGCACTTCATCAGGGCGGGAGAAGGTGGACCCTTTGGTGACAGTGGCCTCATGGTTGTTTACGCAAGCGACCCCATGACGTCCCAATACGGCGATGAGGGTTCCGCTAAGTTGTAGTGTGTATTACATCTAGACTAATAGGCGGCCGAGTCCCAGACTACCACTGCCTAGTGTACTTGACATGTGCAGTACACACTACGTACAATGGAGTGGGTAAATGCAATTCTCAGCAAAAAAAAATTGGCACTACAGCTCATGCTTACGGAAGGCTCGGAGCATTTTACTGAGGAGACGCTCATAGCCGAGTGCACCCACTGATCGGTAAACGATTGGTAGGTTAAGCAACTTTAGGCGCGGTCAGTCTCTAGATGGGTGATCGCATAGTGATATTTCAACTGAGCGTCTCCGTGCTTCGGAGGGCGCGTAAAAATTCGGTCCCGGCTGTTGACAATTTGACAGCAGTCGAAAAGTCATGTCAGAGCCTACGGGCGACCTGAACAACTCTGAAACTAGGTTGGCCACTAACCACTCAAGAAGAGAGACTGAGCATTTAGGTTCCAAGACAATCTATTAATAACCTACTGATAGCGTCGGTTACTCTCATGTGGTAGACGTTGACGAAATAGAAGATATAGTGGTACTTACCATCACGACTCATCCCCAACTTGAGGCACTTCTGCAGCCGGCAGTACTGGCATCTGTTCCGATTGACGCGATCAACCACGCAGGCCTTATTCCTCGGGCATTGGTAGTTCACCACTGAAAGATTTTACTGTATTAATAACTACCATTTATGAGTTATCAAAACAATCAACCAATTAATTGATCAATCTACGAAACCATCAACCAATTAATTGGTCAAACTTTTAACCAATTAATTGGTTAATCTTTAATTTAATTGACATAACATTTAACATAATTTAATTATGTTTTATATACTAGAATTGGAACCTACTTCTCTTGCTTTAATTAATGGGTTATTTAAACATAATATTATACTGTTAAAAATTAATCTTTATAAGGTTATATTATTAAAATAATATAATTTGTTGCATTAATTTTTTCTATTGTATATTTTACTGACCCTACTGGCTTTAACAAAACTGGGCGGAACTAAAGACCTTCATAGTTTTCATTTCAGAGCAAATATGAGTCAAAGGTAAGGTCGATTGTGATTACGATACGACCCACCGATGGTAAGCGGTTGTCGTAGCCTATGAGTACTTGCAACACCGTACATTTGTAAGTATCACTCACGCGTTGCTAACGAGAGATATTGGTTCTTAAATCGTTGTTGCTGGTTCACTAGCTACACTAATATAATGCAAAATACACAACTGCTTTTCGGTAGAATATTTTACACTGCGATTGTACCTACCTAGCCAGCCTCTTGCGATGTCATGTATGATCAATATAAACATGCCCCAAGCTGACTTCATGACTATTGGTTTATATAAGGCAGGTTTAAAAGGTTGAGATGTACCAGATACGCCCGCAACTCTGTTCGCGTGGTAGCCTTACTCACTCCTTACAACATCAGCTATCTTCCAGTGCAAGTTCCGTTAAAATCGGTTTAGCCGTTTCCGAGATTATCCCGAATAAACAGACAGACTATACATCTTCGTTCTAGCATTATTCCCGTCATTTCATTTTACCCAGGGTTTGCTTATTACTGACCGGATTTGACCGGTTACTAGTTTTTACACGGAGCGATTGCCATCCGACCTCCGCAACTCTAAGGGAAAACCTAGAAACTCATTGGATAAGAGCAATTTACTTATCAAGAGTTAACGATTATTATCAGATGTTATGTGATAACAACCGGGACCGACAGCTTAACGTGCTCTCCGAGGCACAGACCGAGACAGAAATTTTAACAAACATCTTCCCGAGCGGGAATCGAACCCGCAACAGTGTCAAACAGACAGACCATATAGTTTTAATTTTATTATATATATACTAGGTGAATAAGTGAAGCCGACCTGTACTCTGGGAGCGTCTGAAGAAACCCTTGCAGCCCTCGCACGTGATCACGCCGTAGTGGACTCCGGATGACTTGTCTCCGCATACCTTGCATGGTATTATCTCGATTTGCGCTGTAACAAGAGTAAAAAATCACATTAATTATTATTAAAAGAAAGTTCCTTATCCCGATTTGGTGAAGAGGTGTTTTGAGGGTGGAGTGGTACAAGATGGCAAACAAGCATACGGCCCACCTGATGGTAAGTAGCCCACCTATGAGCGCGCGCAACACCATTAATAGGTGATTCTTGAATCTTTGCCCAGTAATTTCACTAGTCGACAGCCTCTCAAACCGGAACACAGTAATGCCAAAGACACGACTGCTTTGCGGTAGAATATTTGACACTGTGGTGGTACCTACCTGGCCTCTTGCAACAAACGACCTACCACCAGTCAGAAATAAGCATATACTATCTATACATATACTATAGGTCCTTACATAAAGAAAAATGACAAAAACTCGGTGGTGCATGTTTCGTTGGTGTTGAATTTACGAAGAGGCACCAGCGAGTAATTGACATTTTGTATGTCTGGTAGGACCGATACATAGCATATATAACGTCTTTGCGCAGAGACCATTAGGATAGTTAATTCCTGTGTCGGGGGTCCCGAAACATACAGTGACAAGGAGAAGCACACCCAGGCCAGAAAACATGCTGGTATGGTCAATACAAACATCTGCTCCGAGTGGGAATAGAACCCGCGACCTGTGGCGCTTAAGGCAGGTTCGCTACAACTGCGCCATAACGTCGTTAAAATCTATTCGTAGTGTAAACCTACATTAAGTCTAGGTATTGTAAAGTTAATTTTAGTATATTAAACAAAGTGGCCATTGTTTTCAATTGCAATAGAATCAGTTACAAAACTACTATTGAATTACAAATTTAAACAAAATGAAAATAAATTGTTACGTGATCCTTGTTATTAGTATAAAACTATACAGCCTGAGTGAAATTACAATGTAAAAATATTTTTATTAAACATATTCCTATAGGCTGTATGAGCTGTGATCTGAGTCGCTCTCATAGAAAGAAAAAAAAACATAACATAAAAACTATACACAGTTCCAAATTCAAACATTAACCTACGCACTGCGACATAAATTAGACGCAACATAAAAGAAACACCGAAAATGTATAATTCTGTGAAAAAATCTTGTAATAAATTTTAAGAATATATATAAATGAATGAATCGAATTCTTACGGTTCGAATTTCAAAAATTCATACGACCGCCATTTTTGGTCGAGTTCATCGACCCCACCGCAAGGTCGGAGCGCGGGCGATGACTCCTTGTAATAAGTGTGAGTGGAAACTTAATTATTTATTTTAATCCCTATACCTTTGGAATAAGGATTATAATTGGTTGGACGGTATTGAGAATTATTGTATCCACTTGCATGTGTGCAGGAATCCATCTTTGGTTGCATACGGTATACCAGATCAAATCCATTTTACGTACTATGTACTATTGCGTAAAAATAACAGGCATTCATTATATTAATAAAATCATAAAAAAAAGTCAACCACTTGACGAAAAATAAAAAAACTGTTTTGTCTTTGCCAATCAATAGAACTAAAACAGTAAGTAAATCTATAGTACCATAGAGTATGATTTATAATTGATGATATACCACCAAGATGGTAAATGGACGCAAATAAGCAATACCATGTCAACCCACAAAATTGAAAAAACTGAGTTATATGTACACAAGTGTTGGTAAATGGCTGAAGAACATTTTTCTTTAATATTTGTAGGGTTTTAAGCTTTAAAACTTCTAAAATAGTCATTTTTTAATCATGCGATTTATGTAATATGTTAAACGTTTTGGGTTATATTATATACGAAATATGCAGTTTGTATGCTTATTTTATGTGAAAAGAAAAATAACTTACATACATCTTGAAATTGCCAAAAACTTGACCAATACATAAAAAAATCATATTAAGCAAGTTGTTCAAAATTTTCAAACGCGTTTTTCTCGAAATGACATTCGTGTGGGTTGACATGGTATTGCTTATTTGCGTCCAAATAAGCCTACAGTCCACATGATGGTAAGTGGTCACCGTAGGCTATAGACCACATGTTCTGACCCCTATTCACCAAAAGATTGTGTGGGTTCACTTTAAGGTACAAAGGGCCCAGAAAGACCCCTGCTATCAGCACATCAACTACCAGGAACTCAGCACTACGTAAGAGTTTGCTGTATGCGACTAAGGTCTTCTGTAAGAAGTTAAGTTGCTCAAAATTTGAGTAAGATACATCCCATCACTTTACGTGGGAAAATGATGGTATTAACCTTCTTCTTCATCCTAGCATTATTCCCGGTATTTTATGTACCCAGGGTCTGCTTATTACTCTTATCCGGATTTGACAGGTTACTAGTTTTTACACGGAGCGATTGCCATCTGACCTCCGCAACCCTAAGGGCGAACCAGTAACTGATTGGATAAGAGCAATTCACTTATCAAGAGTTAACGGTTATTATAAGATGTTATTGATAATAACCGGGACCGACAGCTTAACGTGCTCTCCGAGGCACGGTGGGGAGACCCACACGGAAAAACGCCCAGACCGAGACAGAAATTTTAACAAACATCTGCCCGAGCGGGAATCGAACCCACAACCGTCGAGACTAAAGGCAGACTCGCTACCCACAACGCCACAACGGTGTCAAAAAAAAAAAATGATGGTATTAACCAGTCCCACTAATTCCCACTAATATTATAAATGTGAAATTTTGGATGGATGGTTGTTACTCTTTCACGTAAAAACTACTGCAAGAACTCAGTAACTCATTGGATATCAGATGGATTATTATCAGATGTTATGATGACCGGGACCGACAGCTTAACTTGATCTCCGAGGTACAGTCGGAAGATCCACAAGGACCAACGCTCAGACCGAAACAGATCTTTCTAAGATCAATACAAATATTCGCCCCGGGCGGGCATCGAATCCGCTACCGAGCTAAAGGCAGCCTCGTTACTAAAACGCCTTTAATCGTCTTTAATTTTATTCGTAATCCTTTTTATGGAAAATTTAGCATGAAAAGAGAACAAAATTATGAAGTCTCAGATTAGGTATTATTATAAATGTACAAGTACATCGAAAAGTTATTATAGTTTAAGGATCTTATTTATTTTCTGTATACTTAATATATTTCTGCGAGTTTAAGCACATTAATACTTCGATCGACTGTTTTCGGACATAAAGAAATTTAGAAAAGTCCTAAAGGAATTGAAATAAATGAAATTGTTTTTTTTTGTATGGGAATTGACAATTCGTATTAATATAAACCGATTTCGATAAGAATCTAAGGTAGTTTATTTTTTCACACTAATTTCACTTTTAAAATTGTAATCTTTGATGTAGTTATAATTAAAAACAATATTTGAAATAAAAATAATTAAAGGGATTCTTCTAGCGACTGTACATTTAACGTAAATAAATCCAAATCAACCCATTAACGGCATCTACTGATTTATCATTAATTCGAATTGAATTGACGAATCGTTTAACGTTAATTAATGATTTAATTGGATTTATGCGTTTTAATTTTTTTTAGGTATTTAGCGTTTATATTAAATTCAATTTTGCATGTTTTTAGGCATTTTTGGAACTGCTTATCCTTACCTAATATTATAAATGCGGAAGTAACTCTGTCTGTTTGTCGCGCTTTCACGCATAAGCTACTGAACTGATTTAAATGAAATTTGCTAAACTTATAGTCTAGAACCTAATAAAGGACATAGACTACTTTTTAATGCAAAAAAAGTGTTCTAAGGGGTTAAAAGGGGGGTGAAAAGTTGTATGGAAGAATCGTCATTTTTAGAGCAAGAAGCTTGAAACTTGTTTTTTAGACTGTTGATTAGATTGTAAAAATTGGGGTGTGGTTATACGCGGTTGTCGTAGCCTATAAGTGTAACTCACGCCTTGCCAACATCGAAATATTGGTTGTTAAATATCATTTGCCCTGTAATTTCACTAGCTAAGGTGTCATTAAAACCGAAACACAGTAGACGGTAGAATAACAGACACTACGGTGGTACCTACCTAGCTGGTCTTACGCAGTAAAAGACCTACCACCAGTGAAAAGTCTAACGCTAGTAATTGTCGACGATCGAGCCCTTTCCGATCGACTTGATCTTTTGGCACTACGTAGAGATGTTGGATCACTGTGCATCTTCTATCGCATATATCACGGGGAATGTTCTGAGGAATTGTTTCAACAGATCCCGCCTGGTGGAATTTCACCATCGGACATCGCGACGGAACTCGAAATTCCATTATATCCACAATGGCCCGATTTAGAAGATATTTTCTTGCTCGCACAACCACTCTGTACAATCAACTTCCGCTGGCAGTCTTCCCCAAGGGATACGACCTGGGAACCTTCAAGAGAAGAGCCTATTTTCCTTAAAAGTCGGTAACGCATCATTGGCGACGGAGAGGTCTCCAACACCCTCGAACCTCTCCAACTGCGTCCTGAGATTGCCGCTCTAAGCGCATTCTACCGACTGTATCTCGGCGAGTGTTCAGAGGAACAATTTTCTCTCATACCTCCCCTCCTCCTTCCATTCCAAAACAACGCGTGCTGGTCTCCGATGTCACCGACTAACTGTGGCATCGATACCATCGCAAACAAAGAAGTCTAAAGGCGTCGGGATGTGACGACCCCATCGCCCGCTGTTGGGATAACCTCTGTCACAACAGAGATTATTCCACCAGTGCAATCAGTCACACTGGTGGTAGGTCTTCTGTGGCAAGAGGCCGGCTAGGTAGGTACCACCGCAGTGTCCAATATTCTGCCGCCAAATAGTAGTGTTTAGGCACTACTGTGTTCCGGTTTGAAGGGCACTGTACGCTAGTGAAATTACTGGGTGAACGAGATTTAAGGACTAATATCTCGAGGTTGGCAACGCGTGAGTGGCACCTACTAATGGTGCTGCAAGCGCTCATAAGCTGCGGCAGCCACTTACCATCAGGTGGGCCGTATGCTTGTTTGCCAACTTCTAAACAAAAAAAAAAAAAAAAAAAGTTTGCCAATTCTTTTCTTTGTCGCACTTCCAGAAAGTGGAAATCATTGCCGGCACACGTGTCCTTCCTATAATATGGGCTCCTTCAAACGAGGCGTGAAGAGGCATCTTGCAGGCAGAGCAAGGGTGGCTAACGCAGTTGCCTTCCGCAACTGTATTAGCCGCATTCGCGTTTGGACTTTACCTACCACTTACCATCAGGTGGAGTAATTTGGTCACCGTATCGAATTAAAAAAATACGCCAAAAACCTTTCTTAGTTTAACGGGCCCATTCATAATAAAAACAGTTATTTTACACAAAAACCATTACAAGTATTAATTAATGTATTACAAAATAACGTGACACAGTTTCAAAGGATGTACGCATTTAAAACAATGGTAATTAAAAGCGTGACGGACAATACCGGGTTACAACACTAGCGGATCTGCGATTTAATAACAATACAATTAAATTGTATGAACCATCCAAATTATTAATGAATCTGTCAGCCATTGAAGTCGCGAACATTTTTAGGGTTCCGTAACGAGATGGCAAAAACGAAACCCTTATAATTTCGTCATGGCCGCACGGCCGTCTGTCCGTCACAGTCATTTTACTCGGAGATTGGCTGTATTTATAAGAAATTTAATAAATACGTGTATTCTATGAACCTCTATAACGAAGTTGAAGGTAGTATGTCCAACTGAGGGTTGAAAAAAATAATTTCAACGTATGGCAACGTGTGAGATTTTTTTTATTTCATCTCGGTTCGCAAACAAACAAGCGGTCCACCTGATGGTAAGCAGTCACCGGAACCTATGAACGCGCGCGATACTCTAAGTGTCACATGCGCGTTGCAACCCAAGGAATAGGAGGGAAGGGATGATTATTTTTGAGAGGGTAGTACTTCCCCGTTTGTGATGGTTGAAGCAGGGCTCTACTACTATTTTATCATCTTTATTCTTCACGAAACATACACTGAACACCATTATTATGGTGCCATTTAAACCCTATTACTAAGCCTCTGCTGTCAGTCCGTCTGTCAATAGGCTATATCTCACGAACTCATACGTGTAGAGTTGAAATTTTCGCAGAATATATATTTCAGTTTTTACTACAACAACAAATACTAAATCTAAAATAAAATTTCAAAATAAAGAAGCTTTTAGTCTAATAAAAGCTTATAGAAAAAAAAAATAAAGCCACGTGACTCCGAGTTCGTGTCATCATAATCGATGTAGTCCCTTGTACTGCAATTGTTAGAGAGAGATGCGCGATGCACCAGGTCAGCTGTTTGTGACGTCACGGGTCAGCGAACTCGAGCGCGGCTGGAATTGTATCACGTTCCGTGACGTCACACCGGGGATGGTTCGGAATTCGGGCGGGGCTTGGGTTCCAATTTTAAAAACAAGTGTCATAGATTATATATGACATTTGACATTTTGTTTTTTTTTTTTAATTTTTCAGACATTTACGGGCGTACTACGGTTATTAATTTTTTTACTATTTGTTATATTTCGTAGAGTTTTTAAATTTCATTCAAAGTTTTTTTTTTACAAAAACAGACTTAGCTAATACTATTATCATTGTGGTCAAAACACAGGCATTATCTTATCAGTACGCACACCCACATAACGTCACAGGTCATTGCACCCAGATCAAATCCGAGTCTCGAATTTGAATTTTAATCTAACGGCCTGTGCGGTTCCCGTACAAATATAAAAATGTCGTTGCAATATCGACTCTATTTCTTTAGTTATAAGTACTACCCTCTCCTTCACTCTACAGCATAGGTGAATGCCCGCAGATGTCCGAACTAACGTATACCGTACAACATTCAGCTTACCGCAAAATAATATTGTTAAAGCATCTATTACAATGGGACAAAGTTTAATTTTAAATATCAATTAATTTTCGAACGACTTAATAAAAATTGTCGATCTTCTGGCTTCGAAATTTGAATGAGTAGTTCTAAGAATAGTTTTGTTACCGAAAATTTACAACCTCTCAAGATTAATCGATAGAGATTTTCTATTTGAAGATTTTACAACTTTCTTTGCCCTTATGAACTCCTGGTACTACGAGAATTTTATTGCTAGTGAATATTTATAGCCGACTTCGAAAAAGAGGAATTTTCTTCGAAGCGTAAGTATATACTTCTTCTCCTTCTTCCTCCTGGTATTTTCCCCAGGTCTGATTATTAGTCTTATCCGGATTTGACAGGTTTGCGATCTGACCTCCGCAACTCTAAGGGCGAACCAATAACTCATTGGATAAGAGCACATTACCTATCCGTATCCTATCCTAAGCTTAAATATGTACTATAATTATAGACCCGCATCGTTTTTCGAAAACAAATGAACCGATTTTGATCATACTATAAAAACCATAAGGTTTTAATTACCTCTTAACTGCAGAATATTCTGTAAGAGAACCGTAAAACTATAATTCTCGCCAAAACTTTTTAATTTTTCACCGCGTATTTTCGCAGTTCAATAACCTCGCAACGTCAGCTGATTCGTGGCCAAAAATTATATTTGAGATACTTCAATTGATGTAAACACAACTATAAAAATCACACAAATAACTATATAGACTTTATTTATTAATAAAATAAGGTATATTTTAGAATATTAAGACTCAATTTTTTATGTGAGTTGGCTTACGGCACACCTGATGGTAAGCGGTTATAGTAGGCTATGAGCGCTTGTAACACCATACATTTGTGGGTGTCACCTGCAAGTTGCCAACGACAGATAATCTCCATTACCTATTAATTCCACTAGCTACAATGTCCTCTTGAAAACGGACTACCGCATCATACATACAAACAAACTAAAAACAGAGCAAAATATATTTAAAGAACTCCTTGCACTAATGTTTAAAATAAAAACATGTTATTAATTTAGGGCAAAATGATATTGTTGATTTTGACATAATAGAGAATTTCTATTGCCTCGAATTTTCAAAATTAAAAAGTTATTTGACAGTTGACATTTACAAGGTTTTTAATGAAATTTAAATACAATATAAGTTAACATATGACAATAATTATAATTGTGTATTAGGTTCCTCATATGCCCTAGTATTGTAACAGACGACAATGACCCAATATCATAGTGTTATCGAAACTGAACGTAATATTCGCGGTGACGTCACATGATATGACGTCACAAGGTCGTTGACCTCGATTGCAGCATGCTTTTTTATCATTGCACTAATATTATATTTTCGTTCTAAAACTTAATGAGATATAACTCTCTTACTGAAGTATTTTATTTAAATCTTAAAATTTAAAAAATCCACACATCGTGCATCATTTAGAAACTTATTTTTTCAAAAATAGAATATTAATTTAATATTGAAAATCGAATCGAATAAAGTAAAATTAGCGTTTCACCTGCACACTATAAAGAACTTAAAACAAAATGGCGCTGACGGATCAGTCACATTTGGAACGCCCTAAAACTTAAAATAAAAGTGACAGCGTGACGTCACGTCACAGTTCACCGACCGACAAGGTGGTGTCGATGACTTAATACTTCATGCAACAAGATACATAAAAATAAAAAAATATTTAAAATTACTAAACTACAAAAAATACTTATTAAAAAAATATATATGTATCTTAGCCTTAAGTTAAGAACTTTTTTTAATGGACAGTGCTATGTAGAAGCAGGGTCATTGACCTTTCAATTGTGAACAGCCTTGGACACTTAATTTAAGTCCTACTCATATCCCAGCATCTCACCATAAAATAACCTATTAGTTAAGTAGAGCTGACCAACTTTTTTTCAAACCAATAAATACCATAGAACAAGTACAGACTGTTGTAAAACGATTGAGTAACACGTCGAGTCAAAGTGCAAACTGTGTCAAGTGCGTTCACCCCACGAAACTGACACGTGCATATCCAAAATGCAACAAATACAATGTATGCATTTTAATATAAACTCTACGACATAAGTTTTAAGGTTACTAATCGTCCAAGGATGTCGAATGCATTATTATTTCGAAGTACTTTTATACTGCATTCTGTTATCATAATAAAAACTTCCACGTTAAACTTTTTGTTATGTTTCTGAGTTGGAAAATTTTAGTTTGTATCAAAAACAGTGGACAGGTATATTTTCAAAGATCAAATGTGGCAAAGAAATGTTAAGGTGGTAAGGTTAGTCAGATATTCTACCGGAAAGTAGTAGTGTGTTTGGCATTACTTTCGGTTTGCAGGGCACTGTAGCTAGTGAAGTTACTGGGCAATGGAGATTTAAGAACTAATACCTCGAGGTGGACACCTACAAGTGTATGATGTTTCAAACGCTCATACAGCAACCGTTTACCATCCGGTGGGTCGTATGCTTTCTTTCCAACTTAGTCGCATAAAAATGTCCAATTTTTTCAAATTCACCTCATACAATGAATCAAAATATCGTTGACGACGTTGTGGCGCAGCGGTAGCGAACCTGCCTTAAACGCCACAGGTCGCGGGTTCGATTCCCGCTCGGAGCATAATATGTTTGTATTGACCATCCAAGCATATTTTCCGGTCTGGATGTATTTGTCCTTGACATTGTGAATGTTTCCGGACCCCCGACACAGGATATTACTATCCTAATGGGGGCCGTTGAGTGTGCAGCGTTAAAAAAAAAAAAATCAAAATATCACCATGGAACAAATGTGAACGAATGAATGAATGAGTGAATGAATAAATGAATAATAAATTTATAATATGTGCTTATCAGCTTACTTATATATTATGGTGCACATAAGATCATCATCTTAATTACGCGAGTGACTTTGGCCAATTTTGTTGGGTCATTTTTGGTTGCAAATTAAATACTCTACAACTTTGGTCACATAACTTTTTGTCGTAGAGCTAAAAATAAAAAGATATTAACGAAAATTGATGTTTTAAGCTTTACCGTATCCCACTTTGACATTCATTTTGAATTAACCAATACAATAGACTAAGAAACAATGAAGAGTTGTGACGTGAAATAGCAGTGTTTGTAATACTGATCCATTTTGTGTGAAGGTATCACTTCCCCGGATTCCCCTTTCATGCTAAAAACGGCATGTCTCTACGCTAAAAAATGTCAAGTTCCGATTATATTTGTATTTTTTTTTAATGTTAAAAGTTGGCAAACAAGCATACGGCCCACCTGATGGCAAGTGGTCACCGCAGCCTATGAGCGCTTGCAGAACCATTAGTAGGTGCCACTCACGCATTGCCAACCTCGAGATATTGGTTCTTAAATCTCGTCTGCCCAGTAATTTCACTAGCGTACAGTGCAATTCAAACCGGAACACAGTCATGCCTAAGCACTACTAATTGGCGGCAGAATATTTGACACTGCGGTGGTACCTACCTAGCCGGCCTCTTGCAACAAAAGACCTACCACCAGTGTGACTGACTGCACTGGTGGAATAATCTCTGCTGTGACAGAGGTTATCCCAACAGCGGGCGATGGGGTCGTCACATCCCGACGCCGGTATACTAAATGCGCAGTATTTATATACTAAAGGGTTTCTACGTCATATGCCCTAAATACTATGTACATATAATTAGTTAATTATCTCGAATGACACCAAATCGCTAATGTACTAAAATTCCGCTATTAGGTTTTTCTTTGTATGTTAATCGTTTCAAAATTTAGGTCAAAATGACACATCTTAAATTGCACCTAATTCAGGCCCAATTTGTACAGTCATTTGAAGCCTCAATAGCCCAACGGTAGAAGGGCCGACTTCGCACCGTTAACGCGAGATTCGCAGGTTCGATCCTGACCCCCTTGGGCTATTGTCGTACCCACTCCTAGCGCAAGCTTCAAGCTTATTTGGAGGGCAATAGGAATATTAGTAATGCCATTAAAAGCATGCTAGTATTCTTTAAAAAAATATTAAGTAAACAATTTTTTTTTAAATACGTGGCATTAAAGTCCAAATACGAAGGTGTCTAATACAGTTACGGAAGGCAACCGCGTTAGCCACCTTCATCCTGCCTACCCGCAAGGTACA
The DNA here is from genome assembly GCA_023373885.1 of Hestina assimilis. Lineage (NCBI taxonomy): Eukaryota > Metazoa > Arthropoda > Insecta > Lepidoptera > Nymphalidae > Hestina > Hestina assimilis. The sequence goes on along the minus strand of CM041767.1, from coordinate 3,008,991 downwards.
CGTGTGCCGGCAATGGGAACCACTTTTTACAAAAACAACAGAGAAAATAATTGTAGGAATTATCGTAATACTAGCTGCCTCGGCAGCCGTTGTCCTGCCCTAGAAAAATCTGGAACCCGATAGCAGCGCCCCCTAAGAGTCTAATTGTGAATAGAAGTGACACCGGCGAAAATTATTGAATTGCTAATGTCGCTATTAAAAAATACGGGCTGATGGTAGAAGGGTGAAAATTTAGATGTATATATCTACTTTTTGTGCCACATCCCGTTCCAAAAAAATCGGGGTAGACTAAACTTATCAAAATATAAAAAATGGATAACAACCTATTCTCAGACCTACAGAATATACATATAAAATTTCATCAAAATCGGTCATGCGGTTTCGGAAGAGTATGGTAACTAAAACTGTGACACGAGACTTTTATATACTACGTTATATTTTTTGTGTGTTTCCGGAAACAGGATATTGCTATTTTAATCGAAAACAAATGTCTTTATTGTATTAACTATCTGTTTGAAAAGTTTCACGAAAATTTGCCTACCCATCCTCCATTAGCGTGCACAAATACAATAATAAAAATTTTCATCTAGAAATGGTCATGAAGTTCTCAATTTGTGATGGAATAGTGAAGTTTGTAGGCTCGAAATAATCAATACGACCTCTTTGGATTACGTAATTTTCAGACAGACAGACTAGACTTAAGCTGGGTACACACTCGTAGCTTTAAATATAAAAAACCATAGACTTACTATATACTATAGACATGCCCTTCCATGCAGATAAAATGTCTAAAGACTCGCTGGTGCTCCTTTGTAAACACAAGCTTAGAACAAAATCGAATAATGTTAGCTTGTGACTAATTTCGTTTCGTTGCGTTGGTGTTAAATTTACGAAGTAGCACCAGCGAATCCATGACATTTTGATGTATGGGATGGTCTGTCTATACTATATAGTAACTCTATGATAAAAACTCACTCACTTTTCTTTCCTCTAGATTCCTTTTCCTTAAAGGTTTAGCAGTTATCGTCGATCAAATACACGTACATTAAATTGAATTATAACTGGACTGTCTTTAGTACTTTTTTGCATAATAAACCGTATCAATATCATGATTCTAGGGTTCGGTCGATTTTGATAAAACTTTCCAATTAGATTCCAAATACATTTAAGAATAACAATAAAAAAGTTTACTCGTGTGAACGATGCTTTACTGACATAAGTTCAGCTTTACCGCAAAAAGGTTTTATATAACTTTCATCTTGACTGAATAAAAAATATTTAAGTCTTGATAAAAGTTAACATTTAAAAAAAAACTAAATTTTTGACTATTTTTTTTAAAGAATATTAGCAATGCTTTTTTAAGGCATTACTAATATTTCTAATACACCTTCTATAAGCTCGTAGGTGGCATTAGTATAGTAGACAATAGCCCAAGGTGGTAAGGATCGAACCTATTGTATATTTATACATACTTTTACACTAATACCTAAATTAAAAATAAAATAAAAAAAGTCAACACTGACATTTACCTCTGATCGAGTTGGCGGCTTTCTTATCCATGAACATTCCTGATATAGACGAACCGAACATCCCGTCGCTACTTCCTGGAGGTGGTGAGGTGCTGTCGGCTACAGAACCAGATGTTATATCCATTCCCATCTGGTTATGCATGACCCGCTGGACGTCATGCGGTTCCTGCTTCATCTGCATAGGCCCGGGCATGTTCTGACCCGGGTGCAGCATCGATGATGCTGACGAGTGACCTCCACGCTGGTCCGGAGGCCACTGAGAGCCAAACAGCTCGTGGAACTGACTGTTATTCATCATCGTTCCTTTTTCAAAATTCTAACTTTTTAAGTGACCTTCCAATAATTGAGAAGACGAACGAATCGTATTCGCATTGCGGCTCAACTATCACTGTATTCTGAATAGACTTTTTTTTTTAATTTCCCAACTTTGTCGGCTAAGGCAACTTCGTCATACCATAAGATTTTTTTCTTCGAGAAAAACTTTATGGCACTCTGTCTTATTTTTTTTTCAACTTGGTTGATTAAAGCACCACTATTTTTTTTAACTGATGTATATGTTCCGGCCGAGCGGCGATGTAAGATTTCTTTTCGCGAAGTTTATTTCTGGTATCAACTTTTTGAAAAGCAACAAGTTTTTTGGCATTTTGTCGCCGTCGTCTTTATATAATTCTTCTTTCCGTTTTAAAAAAACATTCTACTAAGGCACTGTATAATTTATTGTAATTTTTTATTTATAAAATTCACTTGATCTTGATCAAAAAAATCTGTAAAAAGAAAACGAAAGCAGAAAGAGGAGTTTAAGAGAATTTAAAAGAGAAAAAATCAATTCGATTTTCGAAAAGATCACATCGATTTTAGCTAACCGAATCGCATTCAGTTAACTAAAATCTTTTTTCAAATTTACGAATATTTTTTTAAAATTCGAAATTAGAACACGTTCCACAATCCTGATCACTTAAAGGCACTGTCACACGAAAAAGAAAGGATGCGTTCACCTCACTAGTGTTGTAAAAATTTGTACGCTATATTTTTGTACTATAGGTTGTTCACAACTCGACTACGCGTCTGCGACTGGCGAAGGATGTCGACGCCGGGACGGCTCGGAGCTGACTGACGCATTGACGAATCTCCGAAACGGGCTAACGAAAAATTATATATATTTTTTTCATTCGAATAATCAACTTAACTAGATAGTTCAGTCGCCCCGATCGCCGAAAAAATATCCCCCAAATTTGATCATTAAGCGAAAAACCCTAAACCGACACACAACCGAGACCCTAAACGTTGTAAAAATCTAATTGGATGTAGGAAAATATTTGCGAAGTACGAGTAATTAAGAGATAAAATGGGCTAGTCGGTGTCATGTAAGGCTGTATCGATGTGTGCGTGAGGTCGTACGGACACGGCGCGCGCACACAGACGCGCCGGCGTCACAAGTGTCGTTGACCCCGAGACCCAAACAAAGTAGATTTCGGTGAAATGCTATTGAACTCTAGTTCATGTGGAATGCTAAGGCGGCTGCATTTTTGGCAATTCGATATTTGAAAAAAAATTACGTTGGATCGTTTTCGTTACGTCACTATTGTTATGAACAGGTCGATGACCCCGGAAAATGAGACATTTGTTTCGATTTTTCATTAAACGTCTATTTACACACACATGTAAATATTATTCATTTTATATTAAATATTTTTTTCTACTATTTGTATAAATTATCCACAATAATATAAATGCGAAAGCAATTACTATAGTTTTCACTGCTAAACGGCTGAACCTATACCGATAAAATTTATCATGAATATAGTTTGAACCTTGGATCAGAAGATGGACACTTTTTATAGACTTAAGTAGAAGTGAATGAAGCCTCGATCGAAATCTAGCTTCTTCTTCATCCTAGCATTATTCCCGGTTTTTTTATGTACCCAGGGTCTACTTATTACTCTTATCCTGATTTGACAGGTTACTAGGTTTTACACGGAGCGATTGCCATCTGACCTCCACAACCCTAAGGGCGAACCAGTAACTCAGTGTTATCAAGAGTTAACGATGATTATCAGACGTTATTGATAATAACCGGGGCCGACAGCTTAACGTGCTCTTCGAGGCACGGTGGGGAAACCCACACGGACAAACGCCCAGACCGAGACAGAAATTTTTAACAAACATCTGCCCAAGCGGGTATCGAACCCGCAACCGTCGAGACTAAAGGCAGACATGCTACCCACAACGCCATAACGGTGTCATCGAAATCTAGCTTATTTTTATAAATAATTATTCATTTTTTAATTTTCATTTCAAAAGCGGTGTCACGGGATACATAGGTTAATTCATTACAAGCGCGAAAACTAATTTAACCATAAGATACTATAAACTAAACAGGCGGAATGCCCTGACTTCGTTTAAAAATAATACAATTTTTTTACCTTCACGCGTTTATTTCTACATACACATATTCATTAAACCTTTCTTTGCCTTCTTAAATTTTATTTTCTTTTTATTTACGTATAGGGAATGTTAGCTTTAAGTTTTAACCTCAATGGCAGCGGGGCTACTAACGCGAAAGTTACAGATTCGATCCTGACCTCTTTGGGGTATTGTTGTACCCACTCCTAGCGCAAGAACTTATTTCAAAGTAGTGCAAAATCAAATAGATTTACTAATAAATTAATTGTACCAAGACAAAAAGTCAGCTTATATAAAAATAATATTTTCTGTATGTCAATAAAAATATATAACAAAATACCGGAGTGCATAAAAATTCTAAATATACATTATTTTAAGACAAAAATGTTTAAACTATTGCTACTATACCATTAACGAATTCTTGCAGGACAATTGTATCGTATAATTTTCGCTTTTTTTGCAATGTTATTATTATTAATGTGATAAAGGTGTCGGGATGTGACGACCCCATCGCCCGCTGTTGGGATAACCTCTGTCACAACAGAGATTATGCCACCAGTGCAATCAGTCACACTGGTAGTAGGTCTTTTGTTGCAAGAGGCCGGCTAGGTAGGTACCACCGCAGTGTCCAATATTCTGCCGCCAAATAGTAGTGCTTAGGTACTACTGTGTTCCGGTTTGAAGGGCATTGTACGCTAGTGAAATTACTGGGCGAACGAGATTTAAGAACTAATATCTCGATGTTGGCAACGCGTAAGTGGCACCTACTAGTGGTGCTGCAAGCGCTCATAGGCTACGGCAACCGCTTACCATCAGGTGGGCCGTATGCTTGTTTGCCAACTTCTAACATAAAAAAAAAAAAAAAAAAAAAAATGAAATGTTTTTTGACTATGATATATAATTTTTGACATAATTATTTTATATTGTGACGCTGTATTTCATTCTTCTCTAATGTTTTCTTGTCTAATTCTAGTATTCTATTTTTATTTTTAATAGTTTATTTTTTACTTTTTTTTTTTAATTATTTTATATCTTTTGTTATTTTTTTCGTTCATTTTTATTATTATTAGTTTTTTTTTATATTTGTATTTTTTTTGTTTTAAATTGTACTCTGCTGTGTTTCGAATAAACTTGTTCTTTCTTTCTTTCTTTCTTTATTCTAAGTGATTTTTTGCATGCCATTATGTAGAATGTGTCCATGGACTTTTCAAGTGTAACACCAAGGTTATACCACATTTTAGTAAATAAAGGAATTTGAATTTAAAAATAGACGCTTAGTTGGAGGGGATATGGGAAAATTAGTAGAGACATGTTTTAGTGGCAAATGATATATATATTATGTTTAAAATTCAACTGTCTATTACGGTTCGTGATGACAGACTAACATCAACGGAGGCTTAGTAATAAGGTTCCACCGGTTCTGTACGGAACCCTAAAAAGAAGAATACAATTCTTTTTATCATTTCGCACTATGCGTTCTCAATCATCACTACATAGTATAAAACAAAGTCGCTTTCTCTGTCCCTATATCCCTATGTATGCTTAAATCTTTAAAACTACGCAACGGATTTTGACGCATTTTTTATAATAGATAGATGATTGAAGAGGAAGGTTTATATGTTTTTTTTAATTTTTTTTATGTTAGAAGTTGGCAAACAAGCATACGGCCCACCTGATGGTAAGTGGCTGCCGCAGCCTATGAGCGCTTGCAGCACCAGTAGTAGGTGCCACTCGCGCGTTGCCAACCTCGAGATATTAGTTCTTAAATCTCGTTCGCCCAGTAATTTCACTAGCGTACAGTGCCCTTCAAACCGGATTACAGTAATGCCTAAGCACTACTATTTGGCGGCAGAATATTTGACAATGCGGTGGTACCTACCTAGCCGGCCTCTTGCAACAAAAGACCTACCACTAGAGTGACTGATTGCATTGGTGGTATAATCTCTGCTGTGACTATCCCAACAGCGGGCGATGGGGTCGTCACATTCCGACGCCGGTGAATAAGCCGCGACAATAGCTGGTAATGTATGAAATTAGATCAATGATCAAATTCAAAAACAGAAAAGATAACATCAAATAAGTTAAAATTAGACACAAACACCGTATCCGGAAGAAAACCGGCATAACTCAAAATTACGAAAGAACCTTACGGTTTGCAACTTGTGACACAATTTTACGAAAAAAAACACAAATCAAATTAAACTAAAGAGAATTAAATTAAATTTATACAAGGTTTTAGTTTTATAACATTATCGAAGAAGCGCACTTTTTGTATTGTTCCGGATTTCTTCCCAAGTAGCTGTTTATATAGACCAAACCACGGATACTTTTTTAACAGCGAGATCCTGTTCGATATTCAAAATGAATATAAGACTATCATGGAAGCAATAAAGAAAACATTAAAATCAGTTCAAAAACACCAAAGTTATAGCACAGAAAAATACAATCGAATTGACACCCCATAAGAAAGCTAGACAGAAAATCAATTATTCAATTTAACAAAAGTTATAACGGCAGTACATTACTATTTTATTTTGAATTTAGAATTCCATTTTCGAAAAAGTATGTCGAATATAATGACACAAAAATGGAATATTAAAGTTGTATAAAATTCCTCTTTTTCATACTCTACTAATTGGTTCCACGTGTTGGAATCAATAAACGGGTGCGAGCGAGAGGGGAGATGTGACGTCACAAGGTCGTTGAGCGAGGCCGAGTGAAAATGGCCGGAAAAGTTTAGGGCTAGGGAATCTCGCACTCCCTAATTCCGTCGGTTTATTTATAGGGCTCCAAATTTGACACGATCTGTATAAGCGATTCAATAAAAGAATAATATTTTCCAAATTAATATTATTCAGAGTTCTTATCGTTGAAGTGCAATGACTTTGATAATGAACCTGAAATTGATTCGGAAATTAAAAAGTCTTTTTTAACTTAATAAATATTATAGCGAAGATTAACGAATTGAATTATCACTCATTTGTCTAATATTATGATGAAAGACTCCGGAGATGTATAACGGATGCCTTAAATGATTAAAGTCAGTGGTGGTTTTTTATAAAATAATCCAGAAATTAAAACCTTGAATTTATAACGTCCAACTATTTTAGCGCCATTACATACAATTTCTTACAAAACCTACAAATGTAAATAAAATTTGAAAAAAGAATCGCAATCTTAAAAACAAGATGGCGTGAATATTCCGCAAACGAAAATGGAATGAATTCGGGAGTTCAAACTGAGAACATTCGAAATTCAAATCCGATCGGTCGCGGGGCGCGTCCAACGAACTATGAACCTACGTTTGAACTTCGAATGACCTATGACTGATAGATGATAATTCCTTTTTTAAAATCTAAGATAATTATAAGGTTTTGTCTATCGAGTTTTTATATATTTAATTATATAGCCTCTGCCCGTGACTTCGTCCGCGAGAATTAGCTACAGAGAGAAATGAATCATTTGTAAGTAAATAATGTTCCATAAAACACATCTATACCGAATTTCAATTAAATACGTCCTGTTACATGTTTTTAATAATCTTAACGGAAGTGAACATTTTTCCAGGATAAAAATCATCTTGTGTATAAATCCAGATAAAACAGTTTATGCGTGATTGAGTAACAAACATCCGAACATACAAATTTTTTCATTTATTATATTAGTAGGGCGGACTAGACTTTACATTCTCAACGTGATTCTCAATAAGAATACCGACAAAAAGTAACAGTGTCTAATTGGTTTGTTCTATGTGTGAGAGAGATGGAGATCCAAATCTCATTCTCTCACTCATTATCTCACCTCTGTCTCCTTCTTTTCTTCTTCTATAGCCTTACTTAATCTTGGTAACAAACAACCTATTAATGCCCACAGCTCGGCAAATGCTTAAATAAATGTGGCTTAATCTATAGACATAAAGGTACATGTCTTCACCGTGGTAAAAACACAAGGTGTTTGCCCTGGATTTGAACCGGCAACCTTCGGTTAAAGTTTACTTTTCCTCTCCACTGGGTCATATGAGTTTTTATTATTGCAATATCCCCTTTGTTAAAAATCACATGTGACACTATTAGTGTTGCAACTTTAATCTCCTTGTATTGCCAGTTGATTGTATTAATATTTATTTTAATTATTTATTTGGTAATAATAATAAATTATTGTTAAATAATATTTTTTCTCAATTTATCTACAGTTTATAATTAATTTGTTTTAATAAATTTGTATTAATTAATAATAATTAATTTGTTTTAATAATTGTTGTTTTTAGAAAAACAAAAAATGTAACACTTAAGATTTTTTCGAAATTGCTACATTAACAGTATGAAAGGTTTATATGTTAGATAGATATTATTAAATTATGTTGAGAAAAGATATTTTCTTATAATGATGAAATATATAACATTATTACCCATTTAATTTACGGAAAAAAGTCTCAAAGTTTACTTGAGTCGACGTTTGAATAGAAAACTTGTGTTTTTTTTAACTTATAAAATTTTGGAGATTTCAGCTTAATCAAAAAGAATAGAATTTATTTCTAAAGAATACATCAGTAACATGGCATGTACCTGTAATTCGTATTTTACCCCATTTAAGTAATCTTCTACCAGATATTTTGTAAAACGCAAGTGTCCAGCTAGGCATGCCATTGACCTCAGTTTCGGGGTTCGCCGACCGGCCGCCGAACCGAGATAGCGATATCGATCGATTCACGAGTGACAGTTACGCGATACGTCACGGTAAATTGCGATTCGATTTTTGAAAAATTTTTCAGGAAATCCCTGTTAAGAACGTTGATCCGCATTCGATTTTTAAAAATATCTCATATAAAACAGCGTTCCATTTTGAAATTTTTAATCGTATTCTAATTCAATGGATGGATTTTATGGACAGTTATAAATTCGCCATCGATAAAGATTAAATATTCCATTTTTAAAAAGACATGCTAAGCATCGATTTTTATTCGAGACGTGAGACGAATCGCATGAAAAATTGCATCTGAAAAGATTTACCGTTTAAAAATTACATGCAGTTTTAGCTTCAAGCCGTTCCATTTTTAAAAAAGTATATTTTCTTAGTATAAGTGTCAATAGCCTAATAAGTCCGCTAGTCAATTGAGAATGAATTATCTATATCTAATTCATTATTATATTTAACAAAAATAATTTAAAATGGAACACTTTCTTTTTTAAATTAAGATTAGCGTAGCCTTTACCTAAAACAATATGAATATTAATAACCATTAACCATAGACATAGCTAATAAATCTCAGTAATATATTTAACTTTTCAAATCCATAAAAAAAGAACTCTAAAACCTTTACGAATAATCCTGGCACAAGACAAATAAGTTTTTGAAAATCGAACGCGCAAAAGCGCGGGAGTTATGAAACAGAAATGGCACCGGGAAGCGATAAGACGCTCCTACCCACGTGGTGGGTCAACGGCTGCTCCACTGCGCAAGAGTTCGCTGAACGAACGAACGCTCACATACAAACAACGCAAGAAAATAACCTAAGTACGTACACACACACGCAAAGCTAGCGCAGGTGACTAATTGTTTTTAAAAAGGTATTTTATTGCGTTGCGTTCTTAACATAAGTTGCTTTATTGTTGTAAAGGTTCTTTATAGGACATCGATTTGTATTAGAATTTTTTTTTGATATTACACATATAAAGTGCAGGCGGAGGTTAATATTTTTTAAAGGTGTTTAATTATGTTGAGGCTGCTGAATGCGTTATGATAAAAAACTTAGTACAGCGCAAGCGTGGGTGACAAGCTATTTTTTTAAAAGTTTTTTTATAGCTTTGAATTTAGAATTTTTATACAATTGTTGGTATGTTTCAATACTTTAAGAAAATCAAGTATATACAGTATGTATAACATACTAGATTCTGCCAGCGGCTTCGCCCGCGTGTACAATGTTAACAAAAACTTTATATATTTTGGGTACTTACTTTTACAAAATTTTGAATTTCATATTTATTTATATCGAATCAACAGCATAAAAAATAAGTTTCAAGCTTCTAGCCCTAAAAATGACAATACTTTCGAACAACTTTTTTTTTTTTTATGTTAGAAGTTGGCAAACAAGCATACGGCCCACCTGATGGTAAGTGGCTGCCGCAGCCTATGAGTGCTTGCAGCACCATTAGTAGGTGCCACTCACGCGTTGCCAACCTCGAGATATTAGTTCTTACATCTCGTTCGCCCAGTAATTTCACTAGCGTACAATGCCCTTCGCCCTGCGGTGGTACCTACCTAGCCGGCCTCTTGCAACAAAAGACCTACCACCAGTGTGACTGATTGCACTGATGGAATAATCTCTGTTGTAACAGAGGTTATCCCAACAGCGGGCGATGGGGTCGTCACATCCCGACGCCTTTAAACACACAACTTATCAACCTCCCCCTTTTCAACCCCATGCAATGCTTTTTTCGCATTAAAAAATAGTCTATTTCTTTTCTGAGGCTCTAGAATATCTGTATACCAAATTTTATTTAAATCGGTTTAGTAGTTTTCGCGTAACACCGTGACAAACAAACAGGGTCACTATCATTTATAATTTTAGTAAGGATAACAATTTTAGACAAAAACAGTTTACATACAAAAAAATAATCATTAAACATTCTCTTAATATGAACTAAAGAGTTAAAAGCATTTAAATACAGAAAATAAGGTCCTAAGATTCAACACTAACGCAACGAAACGAAGTTAGTCACAAACCTTTTTTTTTTCTTTATATCGTAACGGACAAACAAGCATACGGTCCGCCTGATGGTAAGCAGTCATCGCAACCTATGAACGCGCGCGATACTTGAAGTATCACAAGATGATTTTTTCTTTTTTTTGTAGTGTCTATTACTGTTGGCCCTAGTGGCCTTGACAGCGTCACCGGTAAAAGATAGACAGCCCGAGCCGGGCTCAAGTTGAATCCGTCCCAAGGGTCTCCTGCGAGGTCGAGCCTAGGGTTGGGACATTATCGGGAGGACAAGATTAACCCAAGGAACAAGAGGTAAACGATAAGAATGGAAAAAAGAGATAGATGGGTGGGAGATTGGGCCTTCGGTGCTCTCACTCATCGCACCAAACGCAACAGTACTGTTACTTTACGCCTTCGCCTTTTTGAAGTCGGTTAAAAAATCCTACAACAGAAAATGGACGCAAATAAGCAATACCATGTCAACTCACACAAATGTCATTTCGAGAAAAACGCGTTTGAAAATTTGGTCAACTTGCTTTATATGATTTTTTTTATGTATTGGTAAAGTTTTTTGCAATTTCAGATTTATGTAAGTTATTTTACTTATTTTCACAAAAAATACGTATACAAACTGCATATTTCGTATATAATATAACCCAAAACGTTTAAAAATACATAAATTGCATGATTGAAAAATGGCTTTTTAGAAGTTTTAAAGCTTTAAACCCTACAAATATTAAAGAAAAATGTTCTTCAGCCATTTACCAACACTTCTGCATATATAACTCAGTTTTTTCAATTTTGTGGGTTGACATGGTATTGCTTATTTGCGTCCAAATGTGAATATGATTAACTCACCGAGCGTTCATTCCATAAGGGAAATGGCCTTAAGGTCATGTACTGACCTCGAGCAATTAGAGTTCAAAACTTACAATATACGTACGGATGAGTAAGTCATGTTATGACTCGACAGAGTACGTGTTATATAAAAACTTACTCTACTGAGTTTGGTAAAAAAACCGGCTAAGTGTGTGTCGTGTCGTAAAGGGTTCCGTACCATCTTGGAATAAAAATATCAAGTTTCTTGTACGAGTCTCTGGTTGAAACGTCATGATACTTCAAAGTTGAGCGACCCTGAGGAGGAAGGCACTCGGTGCTGATCTCATCCCCGGCACCAAAGCCTCCATAGGTTGCGGTAGCTTACCATCAGGCGGACCGTATGCTTGTTTGCCAACCATCATAACATAAAAAAAATCTTAAATTGAATCAAAATAAATATTATCCCCCATAACGGCCCCCATTAGGATAGTGATATCTTGCGTCGGGGGTCCGGAAACATACGCAAGGACTATCTTTTTTTTGGTGTCGTGGAGGAAGTCTACTCCAGATACCCGGCGTCCTGGGGAGAACAACCAGGTTGTGAGGTTCCATGACTAGGTGGAAACCTCAGTGGCCGACCTCAGTGTGTTTGTCAGGTTACGGGGACTCTCGCAGAACAAACCAACCCGACCTTACAATCCTGGAGGGGGAGGCGAGATGGTAAGCCCCCAGAACGCAAGGACTAGGACTAACACACCCAGACCGGAACACATGCCTGTATCAATACAAAGGTCTCCGAGCGGGAATCGAACCCGCGACCTGTGGCGCGTGCGTGCGTCGTCACAATGTTTACTAGTTCTAGTTTTCTTTTGGGATACATTGAACCGTTTTAGATATAAAAATAAACGCCATACCGACGGATGTTGCTAATAACATCTACAATACGGAAGGTATGCGAGGGCGAGAGGTCAATAAACTGCGAACTATTAAGACTAGAAAAATCGATTTTCACAGTCCCGTACAACAAGGTGCTTTTGTTGCAAGAGGCCGGCTAGGTAGGTACCACCGCAGTGTCAAATATTCTGCCGCCTTTAGTAGTGCTTAGACATTACTGTGTTCCGGTTTGAAGGGCACTGTACGCTAGTGATATTACTGGGCAGAGGAGATTTAAGAACTAATATCTCGAGGTTGGCAAAGCGTGAGCGGCACCTACTAATGGTGCTGCAAGCGCTCATAGGCTACGGCGCCCTTTTACCATCTGGTGAGCCGTATACTTGTTTACCTAGTAACATAAAAAAAGGGTGCCAACGGAACCCTATTGTTAAACCGTCCGCTGTCCGTCCGTCCGTGTATCTCACGAAACTTGATATTTTTTCTACGGACCTATTATGTTTGATTTTTTCAATAACGACACGAAGTTGAGTTATACTAAACTTTTTGAAGTTTAATTTGGTTATTTATTTATTTAAAATAAGGTGACAAGGCCCATACATATATATCTTGCAGACATATTAATTATTATAAGACACTTAAATCTAGCACCACATAACAATGGAAATCTTTATATACACTAAGGAGTTTTTGATTTGCTTTCACTATATCTACGGTAAACTACTCCTTGTGGTCAAAAGTTTTTTTTTTTTTTAAGTATCTATTATTTATAACTTTCATACAATATCATATTTAAATGTAAATAATAACACAGCCACGTCAGAAGTATTAATTAGGGTGTCATTGAAAATTGGTATTAGGTGAACTCGGGTCACCCAATGCTGTGTCCCAAAAAGGTGTGCCATTCAACCTTTTTGGGACACAGCATTGTTTTTGGAAAAGACATGATAAATTTTAGTTATGTACTTTTTTTTTAGTAATAGTAGTTTAGTAAGTTATTGTTAAGTTTAATTGTTTTTAATTTTTTTCTTTTAACAACCATGTATTGTCCCAAATAAAAAAAAAGTCAGGGATGAGGGAGGCGTCCTTATGCTTCACGAGGAGATACGATTTGCCGTTGGCTCTTCTTCTTATCGAGTGGTTAGTGGTCCCCGTAGGCCTCTGACTTGACTTATCGACTGTCAAATTGTCAACAGCCGGGACCTACTTTTCACATGCCCTCCGAAGCACGGAGACGCTGGGTGGAAATACCACTATGCGACCCATCTAGTGACTGACCGCGCATAAAGTTGCTTAATCTACCGATCGTTTACCGATCAGTGGGTGCACTCGGCTATGAGCGTCTTGAAGTTGGTGTCACGACTCGATTCAAGTCACTACAATTTCAGCACCTATTTTCTAGCGGCTTTTTATTGGGATTTATTTTAAGATCTTCTCTCCCGATGTTGTTGTTAGTGTTATAAAAATTGCAATTTTACGTGTTGTTAAATACTAGAGATAGATTTTTCTAGAGATAATTATGAATACGACTCGTATTGTTCATATTTTTAGGAGCTTTATATCGAACTAGCTTCTACCAACAGCTTTGCCCCGCGTGAACAACGATTTTAAAACATTCAACCCCTATTCAAGGGTGGAACTTTAGAAAATGTTATAACACACTTATCTTAAATTTTTCGCCAAAAAACAAAATTTCATGCTTCTTTCAAAAATGACGGACTTTCGATACAATCAACCGCTATTTCACCCCCGGGTTGAATTTTGAAAAATCCATTCTTAGTACTCGTTTATGTTTTAAAAACAACACCTGTGTAAAAAATCAGTTTTCCAAGTCTAAGAGTTTGATATGTCTTTTTTTTTTCGGAATGTGTATTACTGTTGGCCCTACTGGCCTTGACAGCGTCACCGGGCGGGAGGGCCGAGTACAGACACTCAGCCGTGATAAAGGGGCAGCCCTCACGGGGGCTCAAATTTGATTCCGTCCTTAGGGTGCCTCCTGCGAAGCCGAACCACGGCTAAGGACGTCATCGGAGATGGAGGCAGCGCTCCGAGCGCATTCTATACGATAGACTCACCCGACGGTGGTGATATGTCAGTCAGGTCATGTCCTTTTATATAATATATAGATTAAATATATAGACAAAATGATTTCGACCTTATTGACTAGACTATTGTATTCTGTTATAGGTCATGGTGCAAAACTTCACAATTTTTTTAATCACATCGTGACGACCCTATCACCCGCTGTTGGGATAATCTCTGTCACAGCAGAGATTATTCCATCAGCGCAATCAGTCACACCGGTGGTCTTTTGTTGCAAGAGGCCGGCTAGCTAGGTATCGCAGCGTCAAATATTCTACCGCAAAGCAGTGTGTGTTTCGGTTTGAAGGGCACTGTAGGCTAGTGAAATTACTGGCCAAAGGAGGTTTAAGAACCAATATCTCGAGGTTGGCAACGCGTGGCTGGCACCTACTAATACTACGACACCCGCTTACCATCAGGTTGGCCTTATGCTTGCTTTCCAACTTGTAACATAAAAAAAAGTTCTACAATTTTGAAAATCAAAAATTATTTTATGACCATGAGATCATAACTAAACAGAAATATGAATGCAGATTATTATTAGTCCGTCCAGGTCAACGTTTCATAGTGTCAAGGAACTGTCACACGAACAGTTTATTTTTAGGTGCGCGTCACACTATCGCGACCTTGGCGCGGGTTCGAATCCCGTGTGACGTCACACAGTTACGGAGGAATTTTAATCGGATATCAACCGTAATTGTAACCGATTTGATGTTCAAAGCTCTCTTAGATAGAGCTTTTTTATGTAACTGTCAGCGTTTTGACATTTTACGAGAACAAATAGACGTGTAGACAAATGATTGCTTGATAAAATAGTCGAATATTTTTTGTACATTTTTTGTTGTAAAAATGAAAAATGCTTGCCAATAAATAGACATGTTTTGACGACGTTGTGGCGCAGCGGTATCTAGCCTGCCTTAAGCGCCACAGGTCGCGGGTTCGATTCCCGCTTGAGCAGATGTTTATATTGACTTTGTGCGATTTTTTCCGGTCTATATGCTTATCCTTGTGTGTGTTTCCGGAGGCCGACACACGATATTACTATCCCGCGGCTTCGCTCACGTGGTGTACAGACTTTATTTTTTTCCACGGAACTCAAATTCATTTTCTACAACAGCTTAAGTTACTCCTATAACATTAGATCATCACATCAAATGCACCAGTGAAAGCCATGTCAGAGATTAGTCGGAACAAACAGACAAACAATTATAAGAATATATACTTTCATATTTCATAAAAAAAATATTTTGATATACTTTTTTTAACAATTTTGATACTATTTCTTCCAAGTACCAATAATGCGCAAGCGACGTATATAGTTAGCGAATTTCGGCACGTTACACCGGCGCATAAGTCCATTGAACTCTGAGGTTAACGACCTATAACTGACCTATACTTATAAACCTAACATGTTGTAGCCTGTTACAGTCATTTGAATTTGGAATCAGAATGAGATTTTTTTTCAACGATCGCTTTTTTTTTATTTCAAGCCAGTTGGCAAACAAGCATACGGTCCGCCTGCTGGTAAGCCACCGCAACCTATTGAAGTGTCACATAAGGGGGAAGGATGAGAAGGCAACAGAGGGGGCCTCTGGGCCTCTCACTTATCGCACGAAACACAACAGTACTCTATTGCTTTACGACGATTTTCTGTGAGGGAATTACTTCCCCGGTCGAGCCGGCCTATTTGTGCTGGGATCATGACTCTACAGGTATCAGCTCAGTGTCTAATGTTTCATTCAGGTGACAGTTACTACAAATATTTTTAGGTGGGAATTTCATTTATATATACACTAGTTATTCCATCTGGCTTCGCACGTTTTTATTTTTTTCCAAGACCTTGCGTGATTGTGTAACAAGCAACCAAACATACAGAATTTCACAATTATTATATTGGAATAAGCAGATTCTGCAGAACTTCTCTTCCTACAACGTTTGTGGCTAAGACGCTTCACGATAGTGCCTTTTTTATGTTACAAGTTGGCAAACAAGCATACGGCCCACCTGATGGAAAGTGGTTGCGTAGCCTATGAGCGCTTGCAGCACCATGAGTAGGTGCCACTCACGCGTTGCCAACCTCGAGATATTGCTCTTCAATCACCTCTGCCCAGTAATTTCACTAGCCTACAGTGCCCTTCAAACCGGAACAAAGTAATGCCTAAGCACTACTATATGGCGGCAGAATATTTGACACTGCGGTGGTACCTACCTACCCGGCCTCTTGGAAAAAAGACTATCCACCAGTGTGACTGATTGCACTGGTGGAATAATCTCTGCTGTGACAGAGGTTTTTTAGAAATTACTCTTTTTTGAAAAAGGCTAAAAATATGTTGCAATAGGTGAAGTCAGGGCGATGCACTAATACATATTTACTACTAATGATTTTGAGTCATGAATTCTTGTAAATCACGCGAGCAAAATATAGCAATATTGAGTAACAGAGGTGCTTGACCTCAGATGGTACCGAAAAATGACCATTATAATTTGACCCCTGTTCACATACAACTGTATATTGTCGTAGGTCTTCGGTTTTATCGTTTTGCTTATCAGATATATATGGTTTTTGTTTAATAATCTAATATATAAAACATGTTTGTTTGTACGTCTTTATGGTGCCATATCGTCAATTTGATTCCAATATTGCTAACTTATTTATTATCCCGACGCCGGGATAATTAAATACCCCTGAAACCTTTTAGGTTCCAAGGTTTGTGGATGAAACCCTATCGATAGGGTGCTAGGAATACAATCTGTGATACACACATCCTGATCATGTAAAGCAGTTGTGTGTTTAGCATTACTGTGTTTCGGTTTAAAGGACACTGTAGACAAGTGAAATTACCGGGCTAAGGAGATTTAAGAACCAATATCTCTCGTTGGCAACGCGTGAGTGATACCTACAAATGGTGTTCCAAACGCTCACAGGCTACGACAACCGCATGTGTTAGGTTTCCTAACAAATGCTGAGTGATACGCCATTTTGGATCACAGCACACAATGGTTAAAAATTGTGAAATGTATTTTTTTTGTTGCCACTATAAAATTAAGTCACATAAAAAAAGGAAATAAACCTACGACAAAAAGTAAAAATAAAAAAAAACCATAATACAAATGGCGTCTTTATCGCCTATAGACTGATATGTTGGATATAAATAAATTATATATCATAAATTATGATCATGATCTCTACCTTAACAGGAATTCGAACCGGGTATATCACTACGCGAACATTACAAGACACTTTCGTTGGTTCAATAAACGAAGGTAAACGAACTTTCAAATGTTTTGACCCCGTCCGACGTGTACATTTCACTTCCCCGACATCCCCCATCAAAAATTACAATAATCTTTAATAATATTATAAATGCGAAAGTACCTCTGTCTATCTGTCTGTCGCGCTTTCACGCTAAAACTACTGAACCGATTTAAATGAAATTTGGTACAGAGATAGTCTAGAGCCTGAGAAAGGACATAGGATACTTTTTAATGCGAAATAAAAGTTGTAAAGGGTTGAAAGGGGGACTGAAAAGTTGTATCGAAGTATCACCATTTTTAGAGCTAGAAGGTTGAAACTTATAGGCTGTTGATTCGATATAATAAATATGACATTCAAATTTTGTAAAATCGTTATTCAAGCGGGCGAAACCGCTGGCAGAAGCTAGTGATTTATATATAGTTTTATAGGTAATTTTTCAACCTTTAAAATGATATAGGTTACATCAAAATCGGTTAAGTGGTTTTTTATAAATCGTTATAAAAGTTACAATATTGTATTATTACTATGTGTAATTATTTTTAGTATATTTTTTTCTCTATTTTATTTATCATATAAATATACAATTTTGCAATCTACAATAAATATCATTAATAGCTCATTCCGTCTGTTTGTCTGTTGCCGACTTGTTGACGACAAACCATCACGCCTAATAAAGTTATTTTCGTCTTAAACTACGTAATTAGCTTAGTACAAAGGGTATATAAAACTAGTATTAAAATGCATACCAAAAAATATAAAAGTATAAAAAAATTGTAAATAACAAAAATACAAAAATAACTAAATCTAATAATAAAAAAATACGCGAAAAATAGCTGAAAAAAAATAACATCTTTTAAACGAGTACAATCAACTTTTGTACGGTCGTTCGTTGAACCCTGAGAAAATTCGGCGGTCATTGCCCCGGTCGACACCCGATGAAACGAGACGGCTGTATACATATATATGTTAGAGAGAGACGACGATAACACGTGACTGTCTTTTAGATAAGGCTAGGCATTGTCTAAAGCAATTAAATTTTTATTGACTTTCATCGATACGAGATATATGAAAAGTCAGACCTATATACGTGACTGACTTGGATACTGAAGTCAGTCAATCATGATAATATCGCAAGACTCCATCAATCACAGACCGAAACCCAAAAGAACGAATACCCCATCGCCCGCTGTTGGGATAACCTCTGTCACAGCAGAGATTATTGCACCAGTGGAATCAGTCACACTGGTGGTAGGTCCTTTGTTGCAAGAGACTAAATAGGTAGGTACCACCGCAGTGTCAAATATTCTGCCGCCAAATAGTAGTGGTTAGGCATTACTGTGTTCCGGTTTGAAGGGCACTGTTTGCGGCGGGCAAAAAAAAGTCTGATCAATTACAACACCATTATTCTTCTCCGGTCCAGACTATACCGAAAAAAGCAAGGACTTACTTCACAGATTACTGAACAAATTTCCATACATTTCTCATCTTCTTCTTATCGAGTGGTTAGTGGTCAACCTAGTGTCAGAGTTGTTCAGGTCGCCCGTAGGCCTCTGACTTGACTTATCGACTGTTGTCTAATTGTCAACAGCCGGGACCGACTTTACGTGCCCTCCGAAGCACGGAGACGCTCAGTTGAAATACCACTATGCGATCACCCATCTAGTGACTGACCGCGCCTAAAGTTGCTTAACCTACCGATCGTTTACCGATCAGCGGGTGCACTCGGCTATGAGCGTCCCTACATTTCTCATAATGTAGGTTTTGGTGTAAAAATTGTTAAGGTTTTACATGTCAATATATATGAGCCGAATGCTTTTTGGCACAGTAACGCTTGGCCGGGTTTGCTGGTTACTGCTAAAAGTTACATAATTACTAGCAGTTCCCGCGGCTCCACTCGCGTTAATATAACTTTTTGATAATCCGTCAGTACCCAAACACCCTGTTTTAATACATTTATTAAGCTATGTGTGTAGCAAATTTCATCAAAATCCGTTCAGTAATTTTTGTGTGAAAGAGTAAACCATCCATCCAACCAAACTTTCACATTTATAATATTCGTCCACTTATCGAGTGGTTAGTGACCTAATGTCAGAGTTGTTCAGGTCGCTGTATAGACCTCAGACTTGACTTTTCGACTATTGTCAAATTGATAACAGCCGGGATCAACTTTCTCAGTGCTCTCCGAAGCACGGAGACGCTCAGTCGGAATACCACTATGCGATCACCCATCTAGTGACTGACCGCGCCTAAAGTTGCTTAACCCACCAATCCAGATCAACGAGGGCATCCGGCTGTGAGCGTCTCATTTATAATATTAGTGGGATAAAATGGCAAGTTACGTTAAATGAATGTAATACAATTTCGAAATATATGTTTAAAATCTTGTAACTATAAAATATACTAATAACCTTGTAACTATAAATATACGAACTAATGACCACTGTGGCACAGCGGTGGCGAACCTGCCTTAAACGCCATTAGTTACTAGTTACATTCTCGCTAGATGCAGTTTGTTTTTATCCACTCCGGAAGGACAGGCACACGCGAAGGCGACTAATACCGTATCAGGGAGACGCACATAGCCGGGTACGTTGACTTAGCGGTGAGTTAAGCAACTTTAGGCGCGATCAGTCACTAGATGGGTGATCGTATAGTGATATTTCAATTGCACATAAAAAGTTGGCCTCGGCTGCTATCAATTTGACAGCAGTCGATGAGTCAAGTCAGAGGCCTACGGGCGACCTGAACAACTCTGATACTACGTTGGCCACGAACTCGATAAGAAGAAGACCGTCGCAAGGCGAACTGCATTCGCCACCCTTGACCTGCCTACCCTCGAAATGCTATTGATTATACTCTGACTGACCCTGAAACGATGACGAACAGTCACTCCACGAGTCTTTCGGTGGTAACGGTGGTAGATCTTAAATACCAATGTTCACGTCGTCAGAATAGGCCTCTGACTTGACTTATCGACTATTGTCAAATTGATAGCAGCCGAGGCTGACTTTTAGCGTGCAGTTGAAATATACAAGAATAAAATTGACCATATAGGTTTTCACTCCGGATTGGTTTGTGCTGGTATTTATGTGTCCAGCCACGGATACAGGATATAACTGTACTTATAAGAGCCGTTGAGTGTGTAGCATTTAGCATTTAAAAAAATGTGGCAAACGCGCTAATAACTCGGCTTTGAAAAATTATTTTTGCATTTGATATCACATTTCTTAATGAAGGCTATATGCTATATAACATCAGGATGGATAAATAAAAGCCGAGCAATAAGAAATAATTAGCAGTCAAGTGCGTTTTGGACCACGCACAGTTGAAACTAAAGGGTTCCGCAGCTTGGTTATGAGAATCTTATGGTCTTTAAAAATAATAACGAATTAAAATCGACTGCAAAAATAAGTTGGTAATTTCATAGTAATTATTAAGTTATATGAGAAACAAAGTTATGGAAAAAACTTATATATCTCTTAAATTTGTAGACCTATCTTCTTCAAACCAAATGTGGTTAAAATTTTATTTGATGTACTATGAGCTCAAATTTTTCCATAATTTTAAATCCCATAGTTCAAAAGTTAGAGGGGGACACAATTTTTATGACTTTAGGAGCTAATATCTCAACAACTAGTAACTTATTGAAAAAAGTCAAAATCAAACCTCCTTATTATTTTGGAAGACCTATCCAAAGATATCTCACACCTTGACATACGTTGAAATTTTTTTTTCAACACTCACTTACATGTATGGACTGCTACCCTTAATTCTTATATATTTTAAGATTTCATTACAGAATCGTTGTGCGGTTCATAGAATACACCTATTTAGTAAATTTCGTATAGATAGAGCCAATGGTCTCCGAGTAAAATGACTGTGACCTACAGACGGACAGACAGACAGACGGACAGGCGGACATGACGAAACTATAAGGGTTCCGTTTTTGCCATTTGGCTGCGGAACCCTAAAAAGACCACTTGAGTGATGACGCGGACAGAGCTAGTTCCTTATAAATAATTGTCTAGTAAATACTCCTGTGTATTTACATTAATTATCAAGGGTCAATGAACGATGTGTTAACCTTATTTTGTTAATTATTGATAATTAATTAACTAAACAAACACACGGAACCATCGTCACCATCATGCATACGGCTTCTATTAGAATAGTTATATCCTGTGTGGGTCCGGAAACATATACAATGACAAGGACAAATACACCCAGACCGGAAAGCCTGTATGATCAATACAAATATCTGCTCCGAGCGGGAATCAAACCGCTTAATATGCTTCGCTACCGCTGCGTTAGAACGTCGTCACGACAAGCGGTCACCGTATGTTAAACGCTTGTAATACCAGTAGCACTACAAGGGTGTTTCCACCCAAGAAAAGGAGAGGGCAGAGAAATAGAAAGATTTTTTTTTTCGGAATGTGTATTGCTGTTGGCCCTACTGGCCTGGACAGCGTCACCGGGCGGGAGGGCCGAGTACTGAGACTCAGCCGTGATAAAGGGACAGCCCTCACGAGGGCTCAAATTTGATTCCGTCCTTAGGGTGCCTCCTGCGAAGCCGAACCACGGCTAAGGACGTCATCGGAGATGGAGGCAACGCTCCGAGCGCATTCTATACGATAGACTCACCCGACGGTGTGAGCGCGACGCGACGTGCGAAACAAAGGACGTCGTAAAATAGAAAGAAAGAAGAGATATAGAAAGGGAATAAATGAAGGAAATAAAAATAAAGGGAATATAAAGGCGTCGGGATGTGACGACCCCATCGCCCGCTGTTGGGATAACCTCTGTCACAACAGAGATTATTCCACCAGTGCAATCAGTCACACTGGTGGTAGGTCTTTTGTTGCAAGAGGCCGGCTAGGTAGGTACCACCGCAGTGTCCAATATTCTGCCTCCAAATAGTAGTGCTTAGGCACTACTGTGTTCCAGTTTGAAGGGCACTGTACGCTAGTGAAATTACTGGGCGGACGAGATTTAAGAACTAATATCTCGAGGTTGGCAACGCGCGAGTGGCACCTACTAATGGTGCTGCAAGCGCTCATAGGCTGCGGCAGCCACTTACCATCAGGTGGGCCGTATGCTTGTTTGCCAACTTCTAACATAAAAAAAAAAAGGGAAGAATAAGGACTACCGTTGTGCCATGTTGGTAGCGTTGCCTTAGTGACGTCGGTCGGCAATAACGCAAGTGGGTCAGGATCGAACCCTCGACTCTCGCGTTAACGGAGCGAAGTCGGCTCTTCTACCGTTGATGCTTAGTTGTGTATTCTTTCGTTATCACAATGTCTGTTTATATTAATTTGTACATTGATAATAATATTTATATACAATTAAATAATATTTACAATAACTCATTTAAATATATACATAACTACGTTTCATTCAAAGACTATTTCTTCTTCTCCATGTGGTAAAACAGTTGGGACCACTGGTCACATATCCATAGATTGACCTCACCTTTTTGACGACCATCAAAAATGAAATCACTACATAGTATAAAACAAATTCGCTTTCTCTGTCCCTATGTATTCTTAAATCTTTAAAACAACGCATCAGATTTTGATGCGTTCTTTTTAATAGATAGAGTGATTGAAGAGGAAGGTTTATATGTATAATAACATACATTAAATAGTGGAGAAAAAAAAATTGAGGTTTCTAATATGATGTCGTAAATAATTACATTTAACGCGTGCGGGCCACGGGCAGTAATGAATAAATCAAAACTACTGAATAGATTTTAATCATTTTTTCAGTGAATGACATAGGCTATATATTTTATACCCGTGCGAAGCCGGAGCGGGCCGCTAGTAATAAATAAAATAAAAATAAATAAAGTGTAACGCAAGGGTTGTATTAATAAAAACAAAAAAAATATTTTGTTTTGACAATAAATTACAACGTAAATACTACAGGGGTCTTGATATATACTACGAGTGATCACCGGGGGTCACATTGTATAAATATATTCGATATTGATCGTAAAAATAAGTAACCGCTAACGTCCCACTGCTGGGCAAAGTACTACTACTGAATGGCGGATAAGTCTTTTTTTATGTTAAAAGTTGGCAAACAAGCATACACCCCACCTGATGTTAAGTGGTTACCGTAACCCATGAGCGCTTGCAGCACCATTAGTAGGTGCCACTCACGCGTTGCTGACCTAGAGATGTTGGTTTTTAAATCTCCTCTGCCCAGTAATTTCACTAGCGTACAGTGCCCTTCAAACCGGAACACAGTAATGCCTAAGCACTACTATTTGTAGGCAGAATATTTGACACTGCGGTGGTACCTACCTAGCCGGCCTCTTGCAACAAAAACCTATCACCAGTGTGACTGATTGCACTGGTGGAATAATCTCTGCTGTGACAGAGGTTATCCCAACAACGGGCGATGCTAGTCTCAAAATTTCCAAGCAAACTCTAGAGCTTACCGAAAATTCCACCTACGACATTTCGAGTAAAGACGTTTTTCAAGGATCAGTATATTAAAATATTTTCCATCCTTTTCGTATTGACAAATTCGTTGCCCTTAGATAAGGGCCAAGGTCGGTGACCTGCTAAATATGTGTACGTAACGCGCCTGTGTGTGTCTTTAATTACAAATAAGTCCATTGACCCAGAAAAATATTGTGAAATAATTATTAGTTATTGTCATTCCGGGTAATAATTGTTATAAGGAAATTTACAACAAACCAATCCAAGAGAATAGCTTAAATAAATATTAGATTTACCTTAATTATTATTAGTATCAAAATCCAAATTATTGTAATAATTTTTTCCGTCTAGCCCCCTTTCACAACGCGCGATAAGGAACTTCGTTCCAAAAAAAAAACAGTGCGTGGAGGAGTCCCTTCGCGTGGAAGAAGTGACACTTCGTAATGTGAAAATGAAAATAGGAAGGGTTGGAAATTGATTTTTAGTGAAATCATATTGTCTCTTTAAGTTAAACTTTATTAACATTGCTTACAATTCACAATTGATCGCATCTTTTAATTGTAATTTTCGAGTGGCGCGCGTGTGCTTGGGATCTAACGACTCACTCTCATTCTCACCTACTCTCGCTCTACCTTTGTGTATCTTTCTTTCTCTCTCCCTTTTTCGTTAAACATTTAACGCAACCCTATTGAAAGTCACATTAGATGTTTCACTTCAAAATACTTGTTTAATCTATATCGGAAAAGGTTTACCGCGGTTGTCCGGTTGTGGAATGAGCCTGCTGAGGTTTTCCGAACACGCTAATCTATAGGGTTCTTCAAGGGAATGTTGAAAAAGTTTGTAAAGAGTCGGCAACACGTGTGAGATACCTCTTGTAAAATGCTATTACGCCTCAATAGGTAAACGGTAAGGCCGATCCCTAACGTGCGACTTGCGGGTTCGATCCTGACTGTTGTCGTTGCCAGAGTTGGTAGGAGATTTTTCACAAATTAAACGCTTATTTGGCTCCAATACTAATAATAAATAGAAAAACTTGGAAATAGAATACTAAATTTTTTCAAAGGCTTTTAAAACGTAAATGAGCACTAAGAAAGGATTTGAAAAATTGGTTGAAAGTTTGTATGGGGTGGCCATCATTTTTGAAACTAAAAGCATGAAACTTTGTTTTTTGACAAACAATTAAAGATAAAGAAACACGAGCTTTAATATTTCTAAAATACCACCGCAGAAGTGTTTTAATAGGGGTTCAAAGTTTCTATCTCGCCCCCTGGGATCGAGCTTTACCAGCACAATGCCCGAAATGCACCGGTTTAGAGTTCTCTAAGAGATCTCGGAGCCTCTCTCTTTCACTGAGGTCGGCCACCGAGGAGATTTTAGTGAGTCCCCATGACTGACCACCTGTCTTGGAACCCCACATAACCGGTTCTTCTCCCCAGGAAGCCAGGTATCTGTGAGTAGATTTCTTCCCCGATAACAAAAAAAGGAGTTCAAAGTTTCTATTAGAATCGTTATTCGCACGGTCGAAGCCGCTCGCAGAAACATATATGAACAAAACCACAGGACAATATTAGTTTATTACTAAAGCGAATATATAACAACAATGATGTATCGCCCTTTTACGACCAAAATCGAACCGGAAAAGAATAAAACATGACTTTCCTCAATGTAATTTTTTTCTCGAACCCGAGACCAACAACCGCTGTTTAGGATCAACGCACCCGCACCTAGACACGAACCCTGATCGGATCGCGTCAACGCCATCTAGCGGCGGGTAGCGGAACCAAAGGTCATGTAAGGAGGTTAACGAACTTGTCTCTGATTGCGCACCTTATTTGCTATTTTTAAACGAATGTATATATATCGATTTGTTTATTTAATTGTAACAATAGACTAATTACTTCATAACATTATGTTATTTAAAAATATTTGAAGTCTGTCTCGTTATGTCTCGGGATCAATGACCTATTAATTCGGCTGATAATAATTAATTGACGTAGTTATTAAAATAGTATTAAGTTTATTATAAATGTGAAACATTGTATCACGAATGCGTTAATTTATTTTTAACTGAACTTCAGATATAAGTTCTCTATTCGATTTTAGGGTTCCGTAGCCGCAGGATGCCAACGGAACTCTACCAGTAGGCTGCAGCTTAAAAACCATTTTAGGTAAAATTTAAAAATAAAGGGATCCCCATACAAGAAATTTGATATTTTTGACGTTTTGCTGCATCTCATAATTATTTTTTTTTTAAAGAATATTAGCGACGTTTTTTAAGGCATTACTAACATTCGTATTGCCCCTCCAAATAAGCTCGAAGCTTGCGCTAGGAGTGGGTACGACAGTAGTCCAAGGGGGTCAGGATCGAACCCTGGACTCTCGCGTTAACGGAGCGAAGTCAGCCCTTCTACCGTCGAGCTATTGAGGCTTCATTCAATTAGATAAATAGTTGTCTTTTTATAGTTTGTGTATTTCTATCGCCGCTGTAATAAAAATAAAAAGAATTAATTTTATTGATATCAAAATAAAGGGATCTCCATTCAAGAAACTTGATAACTTCTACCATACAGTAGTACGGAACACGTTTTGCACGAGTGCTACACACACTTTTTGTTTTTATGTCATAAGTTGGCAAACAAGCATACGGCCCACCTGATGGTAAGTGGCTGCCGCAGCCTATGAGCGCTTGCAGCACCATTAGAAGGTGCCACTCACGCGTTGCCAACCTCGAGATATTAGTTCTTAAATCTCGTTCGCCCAGTAATTTCACTAGCGTACAATGCCCTTCAAACCGGAACACAGTAGTGCCTAAGCACTACTATTTGGCGGCAGAATATTGGACACTGCGGTGGTACCTACCTAGTCGGCCTCTTGCAACAAAAGACCTACCACCAGTGTGACTGATTGCACTGGTGGAATAATCTCTGTTGTGACAGAGGTTATCCCAACAGCGGGCGATGGGGTCGTCACATCCCGACGCCTTAACCGGTTGTCTTAAAAAGGGAAACTTTTTTAATATGAAAATATTTTGCTGATACTTTTTCCTAAGTTATTGCGGTATTTCGTGACTTCTATATAAAATTCTAACACTTTCCCTGTCCGCTGTAAAACATGTAGCTCAGTTCTATTGTTTAACTATTGTGTCTAATGTCTGGACTGTGAATGGGTTAAGTAAGCGAGAGATACATCTTCTTCTTCATCCTAGCATTATTGCCGGTTTTTATGTACCCAGGGTCTGCTTATTACTCTTATACGGATTTGACAGGTTACTAGTTTTTATATGAGCGATTGCCATCTGACCTCCACCACCCTAAGGGCGAACCAGTAACTCAATGGATAAGAGCAATTTACTTATCAAGAGTTAACGATTATTATCATATGTTATTGATAATAACCGGGGCCGACAGCTTAACGTGCTCTCCGAGGCACGGTGGGGTGACCCACAAGGACAAAAACCCAGACCCAGAAAACAAATATTCATAAGTTATAACAAACATCTGCTCCGAGCGGGGTCGTACCCGCGACCGTTGAGGCTCAAAGTAGGCTCGCTACTCACCACAACAGTGGTCAATGAGATTCATAACAGTATAGGAGTAGTATAAGTAGTATTAGAAGTCTTACCACTTTTTTAGTTTAGTCTAAAAAAATAATAAATAATAAACGCTTAACACTCCGCGTCCCCCGTTAGGATAGTTGTAGATATCCTGTCTCGAGGGTTCGGAGACATACACAATAACAAGGACAAAAACACCCAGACCGGAGAACATGCCTGTATGGTCAATACAAACAACTGCAACGAGCGAGAATCAAACCCCCGACCATTGGGGCTTAAGGCAGGTTCGCTACTGCTGTGCCACCAGGTCGTCAATATAATCATATGTTTTTTTAGTTCAGTTCGATTATCATTAAAAAGTTATTTATAAGTAGCATGTTATTCTCTGACCTTATCACGCAATTCGGTATAACAATTTCACATATCATTAACATTGTTAATAATTTAGATTATATTATTAATAACAATTTGGAACAATTAAATTATATTAACAATGTTTTATCAATTTATTTATTATTAATAAACTTTAAAATGAAATTAACTTCAAAACCATATTGTCATTGTAACAGATTTTTTCCTTAAGTTTGGAGAATGCATGTTTGTTTTGAAGGATGGATTTTTGTTACTCTTTAACTCAAAAACGAAACGAAAAAAAAATTGAATGGATTTGGATAAAAAAGGTTCCCTTGGGATTGTCAAAAAACCATATTAACGCGAGCAGAGATGCGGGCACTGTTAGAAAATATAAACTGGTGGTAGGCCTTTCATTGTGTTTGGCTAGGTTACCACCGCAAATGTATTTTACCACAAAGCAGTATGCTGTAATTCGGTTTGAAGAATACCGTAGCTAGTAATATTACTGGGTAAAGGAGATTCAAGAACCAATATCTCGAGGTTAGCAACACGTGAGTCGCACCTACTAATGGTGCTGCAAGCACTCATAGGCTACGACAATTGCCATCAGGTGGACGTATACTAGCTTGCCAACTAAGTCACATAAAGAAGTTGTCTTTATGGTCTATGTATGTATATCTCGAGTGGGAATCGAATAAATGTTAAAACATGAATTGCTAGGGGTTCAAAGTTTGATTTAAAATCGTTATTCAAGCGGGCGAAGCCGCTGGCAGAAGGTAGTTATGTAATAGATTTGGATTCCCTGTAATTCGTTCAATTCAAATTTAAATAGGGAATGTCGCGGGTTTAAGTCTAGGCAAGCACTTTTGAGTTTTTAAGTGATTAATTACTTCCGAATTCGTCTAGTGTTTTACGTTGAGACAAAAACCTCCATGCCTTGGAAGAAATTCTGAGACATGTATGTATATCCACAAATATTGGAGTGTCTATTGCGGTATAGACTACCTCTTTCTCTCGGCCTGGTCTCAGTACTCAGCCCGGTGACGCTGTCAAGGCCGCTAAGGCCAGTAGCAATACACATGAGAAAAATTCCCTTATTCTCTTAAAAAAATTATATTCTTAAAAACCCAGCCAAGTACGTTTCGGACACACACATAAAGGGTTAAATACAACTGAAGAATAAAAATATAAAGTATCATGTATTTTTTTTATTTCATGACGTTTGACAATCAACGTGGTGTACTAAGCTATCTTTCTCCCTAATAGAGAGGAGGAATTTGCCCACTGGGATATTTGCAGGCGGTTACTTTTTTTTTTTGGAACGAAGTTCCTTATCGCGCGTTGTGAAAGGGGCTAGACGGAAAAAATTCTTACGAAAAGTTGTCACGACACTTTGCTATAGTAAGCTATTGTAAGCTGTGCGGCGTCGCATGTTTCTCTGTCTGTCTCTCTCTCTCTTATAGAAAGCAAGCCAGACATTTTCATTTCTATTTCGCATTGAACAGTGTGGTGTCGCGACGATTATTTTTGTTGAGTGTATACAGGTTTTCTGTAAATAATAAATAATGTTAATAATAAAAAAAATATTAATATAACTTAAAAAAAATAAAATTTTATTACAATTCTTCACTAATTAATCGAAAGGAACTTCGTTCCATCCGGGTGTCCCTTGACACCTCTCAAGTTTTTTTATATCATATAGGGGCAAACGAGCAGATAGCTCCACCTGATGGTAAGTGGCAACTATCGCCCATGAACATCCACAACACCAAGGGGGTCGAGAATGCGTTGCCGGCCTTTGGGAAAAGGTGTCTATATACTCGACGCTTGAAGACTTCTAATACTAATACTTTTACTGTCTATTCCTTGTTTTACAATCTTTTTCTCAAGTTCTTCCTTCTTATCGAGTGGTTAGTGGCCAACCTAGTGTCAGAGTTGTTCATGTCGCCCGTCGGCTTCTGACTTGACTTATCGACTGTTGTCAAATTATCAGCAGCCGGGACCGACTTTTTACGTGCCCTCCGAAGCACGGAGAAGCTCGGTTGAAATACCACTATGCGATCACCCATCTAGTGACTGACCGCACCTAATGTTGCTTACCGTATCGATCGTTTACCGATCAGTCGGTGCACTCGGCTATAAGCGTCTTTCTCAAGTAATACAATGTATACTTTTGTAATATCCATATTATTTCCGACAATTGTGCTCATAAATAAAAGCATTATAATAAAATCGATGACTCCTAATGATTGCATTGCGACGTGACGAAATGCACGTACAACTAAAAACGAAGCCTTAAACGTAAAAATCTGTCGAATTTTCAGGATTTATAAAAAAAAATTATAACATTTTCCCTAATAAGAATGTTCAAAAATATAATTAATAATTTTAGTTTTAAAACGTTCAGCGCCATCTATTGTCAAATAGCCGGTACTAAAGGTCAAACATTGCCAAACTGGGTTGAACGACCGTCTCGGGTTTATCTCAACTACTTTGTTATGACGCATTGATGACTTGTTTTTTTTTATAACGCTTTTATTTGTAAAGTTTTATTGTAATCAATCATTTCGATAATAAGGAAATACTTAACACCTAATTTTAGTAATGTGTAAATTGTTTTGTTAAAATAGCGAATTCAGTGTGGAATTTTATATAAAAAACTTTTTAAAATAAAATCATTCATGAAGATAATTTTTTTACCCGTTTTTTTAATATACATTGCTACATTTGACGACGTTGTGGCACAGCGGTAGCGAACCTGCCTTAAGCGTCACAGGTCGTGGGTTCGATTTCAGATATTTGTTTTGACCATACAAGCATGTTTTCCGGTTTAGTGTGTTTGTCCTTGTCATTGTGTATGTTTCCGGACACAGGATAAACTATCCTAATTTGGGCTGTTGAGTGTGTAGCGTTTTGTATTATTATTATATGTTAAGACTATTATGTTGCGATGTTGGGCAGGCGGAGTAAACTGTCCCTTAGAAATAAGGTGACATTATACAAAGCTTGTATACGTCCCATACTGACCTACGCGAGCCCTGTTTTTTCATCAAATTTGAGCCTCCGTGAGGGCTGTCCCTTTATCACGGCTGAGTCTCAGTACTCGGCCCCCCGCCCGGTGACACTGTCAAGGCCAGTAGGGCCAACAGCAATACACATTCCGAAAAAAAAAAAAAAAAAAAACTATTATGTTTGTTATTGGGTAATGTATTTTGATGTTATTTTTTTTAGTCTAAAAGCCTGATTGTATGAGATGTAATCTATAATATAAGTTTCTTCGTGAAAATGCTTTCAAATAAATAATAAATAAACGTTACACACTCAACGGCCCCCACTAGGATAGTAATATCCTGTATTGAGGTACGGAAATAGAGCGGAACTAATGGCTATATGGTCAACACAAACATCTTCCTCAAACGCGAATCAAACCCGTGACCTATGGCGGGTAAAGCAGTTTCGCTACCGCTGTACCACAACGGATCCGTAATCCGAACTTCCTAATCGTGGGATAGATGTATATAAAAAAAAATATAATCGTAATTTGGTCTATAAATTATAATTAAAGTAAGCTCTAGCCGTGGCTTCGCTTGCGTGGTCTACATATTTATAAATAAATGAACGCCAAGCACTCTATTTATTGCTCCATTATGATACAGTTATCCTGTGTCGGGGTTCCGGAAACAACACGTACAAGAACAAGGGCAAACACACCCAGATTTTTTTATGCTACAAGTTGGCAAACAATCATATGGCCCACCTGATGGTAAGTGGTTCGTAGCCTATGATCGCTTTCAGCACCATTAGTAGGTGCTACTCACGCATTGCCAACCTCGAGATATTAGTTCTTAAATCTCCTCTGCCCAGTAATTTCACTAGCCTACAGTGCCCTTCAAACCGGAACACAGTAATGCCTAAGAACTACTGTTTGGCGGTAGAATATTTGACACTGCGGTGGTCGACCCCATCGCCCACTGTTGGGATAATTTCTGTCACAACAGGGATTATTCCACCAGTGCAATCAGTCACACTGGTGGTAGGTCTTTTGTTGCAAGAGGCCGGCTAGGTAGGTACCACCACAGTGTCAAATAATCTACCGCTAAGCAGTAGTGTCTTTGGCATTCCTATGTTTCGATTTGAAGGGCTACAGGCTAGTGAAATTACTGGGCAAAGGAGATTAAGAAGTAATATCTTGAGTGATTAAAGAAGTAATAGGTATCACTCATCATTGCCAACCGCAATGAATGATGAGACGCTCATAGCGATCGGTAGGTTAAGCAACTTTAGGCGCGGTCAGTCACTAGATGGGTGATCGCATAGTGGTATTTCTACCGAGCGTTTCCGTGCTTCGGAGGGCACGTAAAAGTCGGTCCCGGCTGTTGACAATTAGACAACAGTCGATAAGTCAAGTTTAGTAACATAAAAAAAAACTTCAAATCGAAAAGAAATAATTAAAGTCAGATATATGCCAATGCTTAATGCTTAGAATAGCAGTTTTCAGTATTTGATTTTAGGTTTTATTTTTCTTTTAAATAATATTGCGTTTAGTATTAAATTATGAGTGAGTAATATCGATCTAGTCTAGACTAGACGGCCTTCGAATTAGGCGTTCGAACGATAACACGTATCATGAGAAAAACGGTCAAGGATTTAGGATTTATTCACAAAATTATTAAAATTTATATTTGCATATTTATCGGCCATATTCACTGTTTTTTTTTACATTAAATCATAATCTTACGGCCGCGGAAAATACCAGATAAAATCGTATTTTAAAATAAGCTGTTGCCAACTGCTTGGCCCGAGTGTTGTCAATATTATTAAAAATAAAAAATTAATAGAAATAATTGGCACATACAACATTTATCTCCTATTTCACCCGTTTCTAAGATGTTTTGTTTCTATTAGTTAGGCACTACTGTGTTCCGGTTTGAAGGGCATTGTACGCTAGTGAAATTACTGGGCGAACGAGATTTAAGAACTAATATCTCGAGGTTGGCAACGCGTGAGTGGCACCTACTAATGGTGCTGCAAGCGCTCATAGGCTGCGTCAGCCACTTACCATCAGGTGGGCCGTATGCTTGTTTGCCAACTTTTAACATAAAAAAAAAAAAAAAAAAATAAGAAACCATATATTATCACTCCCTTTTCCGTCTGTCCGTTTGTCCGTGTATCACCACCGATTTTCTAAGGAACGGGTGGACCTAGTAAGTTGAAATTTATACCAGATACCAAAATCTATAGTCCCTATTAGGTGTACAAAATTCGAAATCCCGAGTTAACATAATAAAAAAAATATGAGCAAATTTATATTTTCGTGAAAACTTAAGTACCGTAGCGACTTGTAGTGTTTTATTTTTCCGAATTTTCCCTATAAGAACTTGCTTTAAGCCGAAATTGACAATAATTCTAGGTTTTGGGTCGAAAACCAATGTGGTAGTTCCTATTGACTTAATTATAGATAATGGTACAGAACTCTTCGTGGGCGACTGCGACTCGCAATTGGCCGGTTTTTTATAATATTAGTATCACATGATGCGTTTGTAAATAGAAGAAAATATGGTTCCGATATATACGGAACAAACGCCCGATAATGTAGGGAAAACAATGCGTCCGGTCAACGGACGATTAGCTCGGCTTTGCAATTTATAGAAGTGCTGATAAAAAAAAATATGACATAATGCGTCACTCTGCGAAAGTACTGCAGTCAACGCCATCTATTGTCAAATTGTTGAAGCAGTTAGGACATAAGCTTTCAAACTAATATAAATACTATTTTGTACATGACAATTATTTTGGAGATATTATTAGGTATTTTACATTTATATTTATAAATAAAATAATAGTTTACTACTATTTACTATATTTAGTTCGACTACTGTTCGATAGATGGCGCTGCCCGCTTATAAATTACTACTATATGTAAGCTCAAATGCCTACATTACATTTTAAGTAGCGTAGTTATTTAAAAAATATTTTTATTTCATTAAAATTTAAGTAAAAAACTTTATTTAAATTTTTATTAACATATTATTATGTTTACAGTATTTATGGTAAGTACGTTCTATGAATTTATTATTCTTATAAGAGCACCCTACAGACTCAAGGTCAAAAGCGTTCTCATACAAAGGACCCTTCATAGCTTTTGTGAAATTCGTAGTAAGCCGAGTTTACGAAGCGCTTAGTACATCGAGGTGTAATAATATAAAGCTTTATTCAAAAAACTTATTAAACCAGCCAATTGCGTGTCAGACTTACACATAAATTTGTTAATTAAATTTAAAATACAATATAATATATCAAAATTTCAACTATTACAGTACATGAAATACAGCAAATAATTAATTTTATTTTTATTTTGTTTCTGTTTGATGGTGTAGTGGCAACTGAAATATACATTCTGTAAAAATTTCAACTGTCTTTTACGTGAGTTACAACCCGCAGCAGACGGACGGACGGATGGACGTAGGCTTAGTTAGGTATAGTATAATTAGGAACCCTAAGAATTTGTTCTTTAATGATACTATTAATAATATCATAAAAATTAGGATCTACTACTTCTTGAATATATTTATATTTTAATAAATTATATTTAAAAAGTTTATTTTTATTTATTAAAATAATAATACTGTATTATTGCAAGGTCAAAATAATAAATGAAAATAAATGAATAATATTAACTTTTATTACGGTGTAAAAGTTCTCGCGTCATGTAGCTGCATTATTAGGAAATCGGGAATACCGAGAAATGTCTATTTGCCAATAAATCATTCTTACAATTTAACATTTGCCAACAAACACTAGTCATTATTATTTCGATATTGATTTTAGATTTATATAATTTTTTCATTGTTATTTTAACTAGCATTGACGGTGAATATTATAAAGGAATTGCTTGACCAACGGTTTCACCATGGTTACTATTCTATGAACATTTCTAACAAAAATAATTACGATTAATTTGAAATATAAATTACATTTTAAGCCTTTCTGTCACACTCGTATTCTTGTATTCTTTGTGGTTTAAGGGCACGGGGTGTTTTGCACAAATTTGACAATAATTTTAATTCTTTTTAATTACTTGTACAATTTTATATCAATCTATAAAGTCTTTTATAAATAAGTTAATCCAATTTCTTTCATTTTCAATTCAATTCAATTGACTTTTGTTTTATATCTTCAGACTCATTGATGATATCAAATTAGGCAATGTATCGGGAGGCAACTAAGTATTTTACGAAAAATTACACTTCTATATAACTTCTCTTACAGTATAAAATATATCTTATTTAAGCTTAGAGTTAAGCAATATTTGTGAAAAGTACACTGATAATCTGGCATTACGCCGAGTCACAACAAACGGAGATGCTTCGGTTTTATTAAGTAACAAACAAACATTTACACTTTCTAATTTATTATATTATTCATATATTTTAATATTAAAGTGCATATGTGATGTCTTTTTAGATATTTAGATAGTGAAAGGCTTAAATTAAAACTTGTTTTTTACAACTTTGTGTCTGTTTGCGTAACGATATTTAGTGATTTCTTTCGAGTTTTTTTGACATTTTAAACATGTTTTATTAAATAATTTATAACAGCTTTTTAAGAATTAATGTTTTCCATTAAATTGTAGTTAATCGTTTTAATAATGCCATTAAAAATCAAACAAGAATACGACTACTTAGCTTAGCCAGAGGCATTATCGTATGTTGTCCACTGTGATGTAGGTGAGTAGAGAAACGTAACAGTTTTCATGGTGTAATTTCAGAATATAGATTCTATGTCAGAAGTTCGACCTTACTTCTTTTTGAGAACGTAAAAGTTCTACTAAGATATTATAAACTTATCCAATTATCATAGTCAGTAGTATCTTTTTTTGTTTCAATATGCATGCTGTGTTTATCATAAATAAGTATAAGACAGTAATGTAACAATTCAATTGAATATTGCAACGTTTACTGGTAGGCTTTTATTGCAAGGTGCCGACGCAGTGTCAGATATTCTACCGTAAAGAAGTATATTTTGTTTTGGTTTGAAGGACACTGTATCTAGTGAAATTACTGAG
Source organism: Hestina assimilis (assembly GCA_023373885.1). NCBI lineage: Eukaryota > Metazoa > Arthropoda > Insecta > Lepidoptera > Nymphalidae > Hestina > Hestina assimilis. The sequence goes on along the minus strand of CM041767.1, from coordinate 2,972,893 downwards.
CAAAGGAGATTTAAGAACCAATATCTCGTTGGCAACGCGTGAGTGACACCTACAAATGAATGCTGTTGCAAGCACTCGTAGATTTTGACAACCGCCCACCATCAGTAAATAAATATAATTTTCACAATAAAGACTTTATTTTTATTTATAAACGAATTTTATAGATTTTATTTGTCGATAAATCTATTGTTTTGACTTCGCTTAAACTGGATCGCGCACATGTAGTTACGATGTTGTAACACAGCATAAGTAAATAGAACGTAAAAACATGCATAATACATATACGTTATGTATTATCGGCGTAACAGACGTAAATAATCATTATGTTGATAATTATATAATTATGAATATATTTTTAATTGATAATGTTTATTTTACAGTTATTATTACATTCAAAATGACGTTAGGATTTTTGTTTTTATTTTTATGGATATGGTCTTTCGAGGTCTTTCTGCATATTGGTAATCCAGCGGTCAGGCGCGAATCTAGAGTTAAATTTTGGGGTTCATCATATCTATTTTTTGAAGTTTTTAATTTAAAAAAAAAATTTTTAATAATTGTTGAAAAGTACTTCATCTTCTTTTTCAAAAAATTTCAAGAACTCTTGGATTCCTTGAAACTACTGTTACAATGTAAATTTTAAATCTGAAATAATCAAACTTTAAAAAAAAATGTTTCCTGTGGTTTAGCAACCACAAGCATGGTCGTGGGTCATGACAACATAGATCCATCCAATTATCGTTAAATTAAGATATAATAGTGTAGTTTCTAAAAATATATTTAAAATGACGATGACATTTATAAGTACTATTGAATCGTCGAGCGCTACGCTACGAAAAGTTGAATCGTGAAACTCGATAGTTACTCTTCAGATATGAAAAAAATATACTATTGTATTATTAATAGCAAAAAATAATAGTTTATATTATATAATATTTGAATTATATCATTAATATTGTATTCGCTTTATCTATACTAATAAATAAAATTAATGTGTCTGTATGTAATTCAAAATTTATAACTTTTCTCTAAGTACTTTATGCTAACTTACGGTGGGTACATAAAAAAACATTATTTAATATTTTAGTCTGTCTGTTTGTTCTGCGGCACTGCTAATATATATTATTTTGTAACAAATTTTAATCCTATTTTGTTCTACTTCAAACATTTTGTTACAGAACCAAAATTACAGACTTTGCACAGACGAGAGCTTAGAGGTGGATCATAATTGGTTATATCCGCGTAGCATCAAATTTGATTCAAACTCGAGTCATTGTTCACGACGTTGTGGCGCAGCGGTGGCAAAACTACAACAACAACAGCGGGTTTCGATTCTCGCTCGAAGCTGGTCTGTATTGACTATACAGGCATGGGTTCCGGTTTGAGTGGGTTTGTGCTTGTCATTGTGTATGTTGCCGATTCGACACAGGATATCACTATCGTAATGGGGCAGTTGAGTGTGTAGTGTTTTTTAAAAATTATTATTAGTATATATGTTATAGGAAGTAAGGACGATGTATGAGACCTTACTGCGCTAATAACCCAAGTTCAAAAAGGAAGTGGGTCATAGAATGCGAATGCGAAAATCGTTTGACCCCGAAATCCGTTGAACTTGTTCAAGGTCGCTAAGGTCAGATTAGGGCCGTTAGAGCTAGCCCAAAACGTGACCTGACCTGCGACCTATATCCAATTCAAGTTTGGGGTCAATGTAACGATTTATTAATTCATTGTATAATGAAATACTTAAATACTAACATCTTTCCGCAACTTTGACCGCGATGACGTTAGATTTGGGTCCAGAGAGAAATGAAACACTTTTGAGTAAATAATGTACTAAGACCTACATATATAAAATTTCTTTATTTTCTACCCTGACTTTATTTTACTTCATAAACTAGTATTTAGATGATCGAACTTTGGTCAGTTTTTTTTGTAAATCATGTTTTTTGGAAATACGAATAATAATACTTCATTATCTCAAGGAAAAGGCGAAAAATAATCGGACTGATGACATCTGAACGCGAATAGGAGTTTTCATTGCCTAAAAACACGATTAAAATGACATTTTCTAAAACGGTAGCGCTTGACTATTCAAAAGTACTTTTAAAAGTCTACTTGAATAAAAATAATTTTGATTTTGATTTTGATTTTGACTGAATCCTATTTAAATTGATTTATCGCTCCCGAAATAACCTAAGTACCAAGTTTCATGAAATTCAGATTATATTACAAGAATTGTTGGTTTAAAGGTATAAGGTAGATAGAGATTGTTGAAAATCAAAATGAAAGTCGTCAAAGCTCTGATTATTTTAGCCTATCGATTATTTTTATAATCAAGTTGTGGGTAAGTTTATTTCCAAGAATATAAACATTGACCTTATTTCGTTCATATTAATAATGTTTGTCTGTTTGTATTTTCCTTATATTAATAATCTCGACTTTATTTTGTTTATTATATTATTTTACAATATTTATGTTCTTATATTAAATAAACGCTACACACTCAACGGCGTCCATTAAGATATTTCTATCCTGTGTCGGGGATCAGGAACACATGCCTGTATGGTCAATACAGTTGTGGCGTAGCGGTAGCGAACCTGCCTTAAACGCAACAGGTCGCGGGTTCGATTCCCGCTCGGAGCATAATATGTTTATACTGACCATGCAAGCATATTTTCCGGTCTGGGTGTATTTGTCCTTGTCATTGTGAATGTTTCCGTTCCCCGACACAGGATATTACTATCCTAATAGGGCCGTTGAGTGTGCAGCGTTTATTTATTTATACAAACATCTGCTCATATCAGGAATCTAACCTGCAACCTGTGGCGCTTAAGGCAGGTTTGATGCCGCTGCAAAACAACGTTGTCAACATATACAGACAAAATGTTACAAACTCGCTGGTGTCTCTTCGTAAATTCAACACCAAGGTAAAAACGAAGTTAGTCGCTAAACGCTTATACTACAATAACTTCATTTAATATTCGGTTATGATTTGCACCACATCACAGAAAGCATGCGTTTGTTTTGAATTTGAAAACGAGTTTATGACATTTTTCTGTTTGGAAGAACCGATCCATAGTATATAATGCCATGGCCATGATAGAGGCAGATGAAATTAAAAATAGTTGTTTTTTATAACAATATAAATAATAACATTTATAATATACATTTTCATAAAAATCTCAGCGTTAAATTAAAAAAATATAATAGTTTTATGAACGAAAAACCCAGCACGAAAGTAGTTCTTTCATTACGCCCCAAGTCCAAAGGAAATTACTAGACAGCATTTCAACGGCCACGTGGCTCGGGAAAATAGGCCATCTTTTATGGTATTAACAATAAACTATCCCCGTCTCTATCTGCCTATTGTTTTTTTAACGGTCCAGAGAGGGACGGATATATTTTCCCCTTGTAACTTGATATCGTCCATTTTCGAGGGACAAGAAGTATTGTAGTTTAGAATCATTTCGAATCGCTATTCTTGTTTGAATGTGGACGTCAGATTTTGTGAAAAGGAGTTTGTCACTTGGAAAAGTTTTTTTTTTTTTGCAGTCTTGTTCGGGCGTGGTATTAGGCATTAAATATTATGCTCTTGTACTATATCTTAATTGTGTTTTAAAAATATATAAATATTACTCATCTGTGGAATCCGTGTCCCACTTTATATAATGAATCATTTTTACGTCGATTACATTAGTATAATTGCAAATATAATGTTTTACGCATAAACTTTAAATATGGCCGCCCTTCCATTCGCTGGTGTTCTTTCGTAAATTTAACACCAACATAAGCTAACTTCATTGTGCATAACATAGCCGAATGAAGTTAACGTATGACTAACTAGAAATAACCAGTATTAACTAGTTAATAGTAAATCTAGTTTTACGCCAATAAATGTAATTTTTTAAATGATCTGTAATAGTACATCAGGATAGAACTATACTAGCGTTATATGGAACAAATTTTACGACATACATTTCGAAATCATTTTAAACTGCGTGATATTTATCACTTTAAAATAAACTTAATTATTAACTATATAAGTGTGAAAATTGCCTGTAACCCTTATCTTTAATAGGAAAACCAAGATATTGTCCCTTTATATCTATTTTTTGTTTACATTTACCGTTTTTTTTTATATGATAATGAAATTCAGCGAAGTATTAATACAGTGAGTTCTTTGATATAATTTTGTCATTCTTTTAAAAAGTTAGGTTCTTTTTTTAAATATTGTATAAGCGCGCTCATTGTCTAATTCAAATTTCGAATATTAATTAGAACATGTAACGCAGATGTACCGCTAGTACGATGTAATTGAACTTTTTAACAGTTACATCCAGTCGCATAGCACCAGTCAATTATAAATGTAAAAATTTTCGCACGAAACTCATCTCCGCTAATTAGACTATAATTAACATGATAATTATATTCTTTTTATTTCGTGAAACTTTCGAATTTTACTTATTTATAAAACTTAACCGTAACATAACATTACATCACTATCCAGTCGAGTTGTGTAAAACCTATTTTGATCGAACCTTCTTTCATTCCATAAATATAAACTCTGTGCACAACACTGGCCACTATTCACACGCGGATATATTTTTTTTAATTTCGAAAATGCGCGCCGAATCTAAGGACCCGCTCACATAGATGTTGCAAGCGGGCCATCGGGGGAACAACTAGGAAATGTACAGGCACGAAGCACACTACCGCACGCACGCACACATCGACACGTTATGCTAACGTGTACGCGCACAGTGCAACGTTTTGACAGGTACATGCGTTTATTTATAGGCCTACAACATTTTCTATTAAAAAAAATTATCAGCTACTGTCAAATTACTGAATCCATAGATGTGTGTAATAATTAAATATTTAATCTGTGTGAGTGCAAAATCAGTATGGTAAGGACATAGCGGTTCATCGAAAAAAAAAAATGTTACGGCTAAATCACAACAACCGTTATTACATAACAGTACGCGCGAAAGAGAGAGGTGTACCCATGTGGGTGTTAGAGCGAGAGGTCCGAGGTTGTGTAACCCAACACAGGGAAAGCTCGTAGTTCGTACGTACTTTCTTTGTACATAATCACTAAGGTACTTTGATTCTTTAGAGTGTGGAGTCGTGTATGAGTGTCGAGTACGCAACTGTGTGCGCGTGTTTTTCAAAATGGCCTCTCTTTTGAAACGTTAGTTGAGCTATATTGGACTTTGGGTTGATGTGCGATAGGTCTGTTTTCGCTGGCTAAATGCTAGAACCTGGCATCTTTTTGAGAGAGTTCAATGACACGCGGTTTGGCATGTATCTGGGCCTACTTATTTTTTCCACAGCCGTAGGCTGAAGTCCACAAAAGACGATATTTTCACGGAAAGGAAACTAGGGCATGCGTAGAGCGGTGATTTTTTTTTTAAACCGATTTTTCCTCGAATTAAAAGGATAAACGTCATTTGTTTTATGGGAATTCTATTACAGCAAAACAATAAATTGCTTTAAGAGGAATTGGCCAAAAATGAGGCCAAATAGATAATAATATATCAAAAACTATCAGTGCCGCTATCCATTGATAGATGGCGCTATTTATTTATTTTATTAAAAATATTTTAAATATAATTTACAAGGATTTACACGTTTATTAAATAATTTATAAATATAATAATAGATGATAAATTAATATTACCAATTTATCATTTAATAAATAAAACACATTTTTATGAACCGTTCCATTTCCCGCCAAAAAATAAATAATTTATTTAAAGTCTTTCGTTTCTAAGAAATCGAAAGTAGGTCAATATTTTTTTTGCTTTTGCAAGTTATAGATGAATTATAAAGTTTTTATTTTCAATTAGCGAATATGAAAGCCTTAAATTTTAATTGAGCTTTGTCTCAAAATAGATGCTTATACTGTAAATTACTATTGCATCACAGCGGAGGAAGTGAAATAACAGACATAATATTTATATAGCTATCTCTTCCTGCCGGTATATCGCTATCTTGGTCGCACGCGTCCAGTTCCACGTAAGCGCCATGGAAACTAGTTACGTATGTTCCCACTCTTCACACATCCGAAACGCGATGTACGTCTGTCTCGCTCTTGCAAGGCAACAGAGTGCGTTGACCTGTCCTTGTTGCATTTGTGTGCAGCCTTGCGTTACAGTTATACGCAGTTCTTTGTATGTGTTGAACGTGCATCGTAAGGGTCGTTTCACACAGCTTTATATTTGCTGACATTTTTTTGCATTACACCAAAATAAACACAAATATATTTATGTTTAAAGCAAATGTTTAGGTATTGAAATAAAAGTAAAACAAATTCAAACCTGATGATTTAAGATATGTAGTTTTCATATTACTGCTTTGAAATCGTCCTTACCTGTAATAAGAAAAAAAAATTACACTACACCCTTAAAACACAAGAAAATAATCTTAAATAACGTAACAATAAAATATGACATCGATAATTATAATATAAAATTTAAAAAAAAACGCGTCAGACAAACAATTCCTTACGCTACGGTTATAAAAAAGTTGCGTCAGAGCTCATAAAAAATGTCTACTAGGCGTCAACGGTGTTACATCACTACACGCACACATGCACGTGCACGTGCTACGTTCACGTGTCACGCACACAGGCGCGGTAATCTTTTGTGGAATGTTCTCTTCATACCTTAATGAGCACTTTTAAAAGCCGCTGAAAGGAAAATACACACTTTGGTTTATTGAAAAGGGACTTATTTTTGACCTGAATATTTTAAATGTATAATTATTCGAAATTTGAATTTTAAATCCTAGGATGTATGTAGTGCGACCGCGGCTTCATGTGCGTCAAATTATTTTTTTTTATTTAAAAAGTCTATTGCTATGGATGAAGTAAAATTATTTCGTAAGAAGTTTTTATACAAACTTATATTTTCTTATTAATGCGACTTTTTCTCCGCTAAAAAAGACATTTTTGTATCTCTGCCTTTTATGTATTATTTTCGAGGTTGATTTTATACTAAATTTACCTGTGAATTTTAATATTTTTTCTAATAAAAATTAAATAAGAATACAATATATAAAATTCGACTTTCAAACGACTAATTTTTATTTTAAAAAATCATGAATCACATTGCAAAATAGTCCTAAAATTGCAAAGCATTTATTTTAATATATTTTTAAAGATACTGTACTTTAGTTCATAAAAACGTGCATTCATCTTTTATAGAAGACCAATTAAGATCAATTTACCGTGTGCAAGGATTTTTTGAAATATACTTTATAATAATTATTGTAATTTCAAATTTAGAATACTCAACTGTAAATCATGTATTTTTCGTCACAAAGTTTGTTCGACGTAGAATACTGCAATGCGGCTGCACCTAATCATACAGCTTTAATCCGCAAGAATCTTTTTCATCTCAACTCTGTATAGTAAATTTTGTATTGTACGTATTTTTACAATTGTATTGTGAGATTTTTATCATAATATTTTTATTATCTAAAATGTATATATATTTTTGGTAAAATTTAGTTATTTATACTTAGATTTTTATTATCTTATATTCTGTAAATAGTAAATATATTGCCTGTGTTTTAGGGAAACACATGGAACAGTACGAATTTCCTGATTTCTTGGACTCATTTCCTATCCTTCTGTTCACATTTCTGAAACTCTCCCATCCCTAGTGTGACGTCACGTTGCAATTATACATTTCTTAATTATTAAATAAAAACTGCAATTTCACAATTAGTCAAATTTTAAACTTTCTCGTTAACACATCGACGTCACAACTAGGACCCCTTTGTCACACAATGTCACATTTCGTCAACCCATTTACGTGTGACGGATATTATAACTTACTAATACTTGATCAAGCCAACTTTAACTAAACAGAAAGTCTTAAACTTTATTTAATTTACTACCCAGACGTAGTTACGGGCTGAGCTAGTTATTTAGCCAATAAAATGTATAATAGTAGCAACAAAGTAATAAAATAACTGACCTAAGTTAATATATACAATGTACACACTTACAAGTGCGATTATGTATATGTATATAAATATACATACATAATATGTGACGCGGTGTTAGTATGACTCACGTTAATCCTTTTGAATAGTATATAGTAATTAGGGACCGACCGAAATTTCGGTTTCGGTTTCGGTTTCGGCCAGTTTCGGCCAAAAATCTAGTTTCGGCTTTAGTTTCGGTTTCGGCCAAAATATAGCCGAAACTTTCGGCCTCGCCGAAACTCGAGTGTTCGTGAATTTTCGTGCGTTGTGCGGTAAACTTCGCAGCCAACTCATGACCAAAAAATCTCCAGAAATAAGTATTAGATTGAGTTTTAAAATATTGTGAACACAACGTATTACTAGTTAGTTATGTACCTAGTATATCTAACTACAAGTTGTTTCTTTTTAAGTTTACTCCCAAAAGTAAGTCCTGTATATTCATGACAAAATAATGGTTATGACTTTAATACATTTTTAATATTTATTTCATTTAACTCTATTTAACTGTCTATATTATATATAGTGGTGGTCAACTAATTAGTGACATTGGTATAATAAGAGTTACATTTATTTATATTTTCTGTAATTTCAGTTAACATGAAGTCTTCATTACGTTTTTTTAATTTTGATCTGATCTTGATCATTTAACCAATGTTTTCTTAATAGAATTATTAAATTTTGGAATGGATTATAATTAAAATTCAACTTTACTTTACCTTCGTGCTAATATAACACTGGACAAGTAATTAAGGACACTTAAGAAAACGTTAGAAATAATGAACGCAGAATGTAATGGAAGAGAAAAATGTACATTTATTATTAAATTCATCGAAAAAGCAACGTTTTCTATTAAAAATTAACAATAAATGTTATTTCCATTATTAGCCATAGCCATATCGACATCGGCGCGGCATCGACTTAATCAAATAATGACAAGTTTCGTCAGTGTAGTTCTTCCAGGCGTCTTTGGAATTACTATAGAGTTGGTTTAAATTTCCAGTTTGTTGTACCACAAATGTTCCAAGGAATTCATGTCTAGGCTATGGCCAATCTAAAACTGATAATAGTTCAACGGCTAGAAATCATTTAATAAACAGTGAAGTATATTTTAGATCATTTTCGTGATATAGCGCCCATGTAACTTCGCCACTAAGTTCTAGTCCAAATATTTCTCCTTTAATAATTACAGAGCCCACAAAGAGAACTTTTTATAAAGCTATTAAATTAGCTAAATTTCTTTCTAGATAGTTTCAGTAGTTTTATACGTTTGAAAATATTGCACAGCGTTGAAAACCATACTTTTGGAGCAAATCAAATGATAAGCTATTTTACCGTATGGCCATTTACATTGAGATAAAATTGTTTTCGCTTGGTTAAATAAATTGTGATATAAATTTTAGAAATCAAAACTATAAACTAAAGAATGACGCCTAATAAAAATAGAAAGTCTATCCGCCTTTGTATTTCAGGTTTATTTTTTAAAAATCGAAAATAAAAGACTAACTCTTGCTATCCCTAATTAGACAGTTAGCTAGTAAATGAGCAATTTCAATGCGAGAGATTTCTTTTTAAATAAACCTACCATAAAATATTCTTAGCTTCGAAAAAGTACACAGCATTGAACAGTATACTTTATAACAAACAGTATCTCATAAAATTAAACTTTTAAAATATTTAATCAAATCAAATTATTTTCTGTTCCTAATTAGTTGACTACGAATGTATACATGCAAATAAATGTAAAAAAATTGAAAACAAGTTTCATTAAAAAAACGTAATTTTAAATATTTTTTAAAAGTTTCGGTTTCGGTTTCGGTTTCGGCCGAAACTGAGAGGAAGGCCGAAAGTTCGGTTTCGGTTTCGGTTTCGGCTGAAAAACCAGTTTCGGTCGGACCCTAATAGTAATTAAACGGAAATGTTATATTTATATTATTAATACGAGCATATGCCCGCGATTTCGCCTGCGTGGACTTAACAATTATGTTCAGAGAGGAAGAAAGTAATATTGGGCAGTCTAGGGTTACCAACATTGCTAAAACGTAGTATTTTTGCGTACTATAAATTTCTTCTACAGTATATAGTATAGTACCATAGTACGCAGACCCGAAATATAGTACAACATTATATATTATAGTATGGTTGACAACACTAGCTCTGACAGTTAAAAAAAATTGCCTACATCGAGATCAGTTTTCTGGATGTAAATGTAAAATTTCAATTAAATCAAATTTGTATTTCCGAATTAAAACGGCTGCCAAAATAAGTTGCTATTCCAAGTATAAGTTATTATTCGAAAGTTTCAGGTTTTCATTTCTATCGGCAGTTCTACGACTGCTCTTTTTTATAGTTTATTTTTAATTTTAAATATGTTATTCTAGCATCTGGCCGCGACTTCGCCCACGGTGACCTTAGAAAAAGCTTCACAGATCAAATCATTTGTAAGTAAATAAGACATTTCTATACCGAATTTGAATTGAACATTTCCTGTAGCAAGTTTTTTAATAATCCCACAAGAACCTAACATTTTGCCGGAATAAAAAGTACCCTATGTTTTAATCCAGATAATAATCTATCTGTGTGTCAAATTTCATACAAATCCATTTAGCTGTACGTGATTGAGTAACAAAAAAAACAAACAGCCAAGCCTATTTTACAAACCTGTTAGTAAGATAATTCTTCCTAGCATTATTACCGGTATTTACCCAGGATCTGCTTATTACTCTTATCCGGATTTGACAGGTTACTACTTTTTAAACAGTAACTTCCGCAACCTATCAAGGGTCAACGATCCTTATAGACAGACCGAATCAGATGTTTCTAAAATGTATACAAAAATCCACCCCGAGCGAGAATCAAACCCGCGAATTGGGGCTAAAGGCTCTACCAACACACCACGTGTAAAGTCCATATACAATATTGTAAATTAAGTTCTAACTTACAGTTATATTTTTCTAAGTTTCCTTTACAAGATTTGCAACGGATTTCGCGCAGGCATGTAGGTCACCTATTTATAGGTCATTCAACTCTGCTTCTACTATTTTTAGCTCAGGATACAAACGTACTTTTATATGAATTATTATCTCGTAAACAATCTTTCTCTGTTATTGTATAAGTTTTATTCAAGTGATAATTCTTTAGCCGCGTTGATCGATTTTTGGTAGGTGGTAAATTTACGGTTTTTAGAAGTTGCTAAGTTGGCAAACAAGCATACGGCCCTCCTGATGGTAAGCGAGATATATTGGTTCTTAAATCTCCTGTGCCCAGTAATTTCAGTAGTCTACAGTGCCCTTCAAATCGGAACACAGTAATGCCTACGATACTACTGTTTTGCAGTAGTATATTTGGCACTGCGGTGGTAACTACCTAGCCAGCCTCTTGCTAGAAAAGACCTACCACCAGTGTGACGCGTCATGCGTTACGCATTCGCGTGGAGTGGGTTGGAGTGGAGTGGAATTTCTCTACTGAAACGAAACAAGTTTACACTTCTGCCCTTCAATCCACAACACTGCCCTTTTTGTAATTGCTCAATCTCTAACAACAATGAATATGAAGAACGGCGAAGAAAGGACAAAACGCAGGAGTACGATAACTGCTATGTTTCTGATAGTGTGACAGTACTCAATGCTGACCTTTTGTAGGCTATTGTCGTAGCCACTCCTAGCGCAAGCTACGAGCTTATTTGGAGAGGCAATAGGAATATTAGTAATGCCTTGAAAAGCATTATTAATATTCTATTACAGCATTATTAATATTTATAGAAAATATTACAATATATTTACAATTCACGGGGAATGGTGGCAAGAAAGCTATCTGCATTTCCCCGCTGAATTTCATTCCTGAATCTTTCTGAGAACTGCCGAATTCAGTTTTATTTAACAAAACAAAAAGAAAGCTTTTAAATAGGTATAATAATGAATACTTGTAACACATTATTATCTGTATTCAATAATCAATCAATAATTCTTATTTAGAAAGTATTTGGGTACTGAAAGTGAAAGTCACGGATCAACTGCTTGATGGACGCGTTATTTATATTCAAGATAATTATTATATTTATTGCATTGTAATTTATTTTTTGATTTTGTTTTGTCGGTCAATTCTTATTCTTTTTTTTTTTGAGACCCATACTAATGATAGAGTTGTTCAACCCCTGTAGGGGTTTGTATTGACTATACAGACTGTTGTTCATGGTGTTGTGCGTTTGTGTGTCTAAGGACCGCCAACACATAATATTACTATTTTAATAAAGGCCGTTGCGTGTGTAGCGTTTATTTATTTTTTATCTATACTTAATACATAATATCACGTGTCTGTGCTCTCTGTGCTGTCTGTCATAAAATTTTGCACACATATAGCTTATTAATTGAATTAAAACATAGGATACTTTTCCTGTGTGTGGTTCAGTAGTTTCGATGCCTATTCAATGCAAACAAACAAACAAACAATCAAATCTTTGCTCTTTACAATTTTAGTAATCTACATTAACACAACCAGAGCCGCGGGCACACACATATTTTTTTCATGTCATGACAATTGGCAAACAAGCATCCGATCTGCGTGATGGTAAGCAGTTACCACAACCTATGAAGGCTTGCGATACTTAAAGTATCACATGCGCCATACCAACCCGAGGGATAGGAGAAAAGGACTTAGGAATTAGATTGAGATATTTGGCCACCAGGCTGCAGTGCTGTGCAGTGCAGTGATAATGATACTTTACGCCAATTTTCTGTAAGAGGAGAGAGTAGTACCCAGATCGGGAAAGGATGGGAAGGGAACAGAGAGAGGGTAGGAGTTAAGGCCTCCGGCACTCTCATCATACTAAACGCAACAGTACCCACAGATACTTTACGCCGATTATCTGTAAGAGGAAAAGGTAGTATCCCGATCGGGAAAGGATGAGAAGGAAACAGAGAGGGTAGGAGTTAAGGCCTCCGGCGCTCTCAACGTCAGAAACTCAACAGTACCTACTGATACTATACGCCGATTTTCTGTGAGAGTGTTTCAGATCGAGCCGGCCCATTTGTGCTGAGAGAAGCATGGTTCTACGCATATTTATCAAATGTGATATTGCTATAATAAAATATATACGATTCTGCTATCCTTGTATCTTTAATCAAGAATTTAATTTACTTTTGACATTTATGTAATGTACGTAAATAATTTAATAATTGTAATAAATTGAGTGATCATGGAGGTCAAATAAATAGTAATTAATATTTTAAATACGAACGCGTTTGTTAGGCTATCACGTCTCTTCATCTTTTTTTATGTGACTAAGTAAGCAAGCGTTTGCAACACCGTACATTTGTAGGTGATAGTGTTTTTATAGATAATGGTACCGAACCCTTCGTGTATGAGTCCGACTCGTAATTGGCCGGTATTTTTTATATTGTCAAATTTGTTACGTTGATATTTCCTGAACGCTGAAAACCTTGTAGAAATCGTCTCACTCCCAAGGTGTGGTGACCTCAATACACTCACTTATTCTATAAACCACACAAGCGTGATCCCAAAACTATAAAGACTTAAATATTTTTTTTAGTTACTAAGTTGACCAGCAAGCATACGACCCACCTATGGTAAGCGGTTGTCGTAGCCTATGAGCGCGCGCAACACCATTTGTAGGTGTCACTCATGCGTTGCCAACCTTGAGATATTGGTTCTTAAATCTCTTTTGCCCAGTAACTTCACTAGCCTATAGCGTCCTTCAAACCAAAACACAGTTATGCTAAAAACACTACTGCTTTATAGTAGGATATTGTGACACTGTGGTGTGAGCTGTAATAAAACTCTTAACCGATCATCATGATGATACTTAAGGTACGCTTTTCGATATGTATATTTCTTATTTAGAAGAGAATATTTAATAGAGATCTTATATAGATTTTATAATGATCTGATCAAGGAATGAGGAAATCCGAAAAATTTTCCGGAAATACTTTCCGGAACTCCGGAAAAATCGAGCCTTTTCAGAAAAAGCAATTGCCATCAATAATAATAAATGGCGTTATTGTTATACATTTCAAAATTGTATTTTTAAGGTAACTTTTGATCAGTAATAAGTTAACGTCATATATAATCAGTAATTTGATAATTTCGAAGATAAAACTTCATTAATAATTCACGACAATATATACATAATTATGGACAGGTCTTTCCATAGAGACAAAATGATAGACTCGCTAGTCAGTAGTCGCTCGCTTAAATTTACGAAGGAGCGCTTCGTAAATTTAACACCAATGTCTAAGAAGCGAAATTAATCACAAGCTTGTAACACAACCGAATGAAGTTATTTAAGCGATCGATGGGTTAAGCAGCTTTAGTCGCGGTCAGTCACCAGATGGGTGATCGCATAGATCAACTGAGCGTCTACGTGCTTCGGATGGCACGTAAAAAGTCATTCCGGATGTTATAAATTTGACAAAAGTCGAAAAGTCCGAGACCTATACGGGCGACATGAACAGCTCAGACACAAGTTTTGTCCCTAACCACTCGATAAGAAGAAGAACTGATCGCATCCAGAGCACAGACACGCACACAACACCGTCCTCGGTTGTTTGGACGAGGTCCTTTGTTTCGCACGTCGCGCCGCGCTCACACCGTCGGGTGAGTCTATCGTATAGAATGCGCTCGGAGCGCTGCCTCCATCTGCGATGACGTCCTTAGCCGTGGTTCGGCTTCGCAGGAGGCACCCTAAGGACGGAATCAAATTTGGGCCCCCGTGAGGGCTGTCCCTTTATCACGGCTGAGTCTCAGTAGTCGGCCCCCCCGCCCGGTGACGCTGTCAAGGCCAGTAGGGCCAACAGCAATACACATTCCGAAAAAAGCATCCAGAGCTGCTTAGTCCTTCATTTACCTATCAGTATAGTCTCCCTTATTCTCTTTTCTTCTCTCGAAATAAAAACTCCTCTGTTAAAATTACATCAACATTAGTTCAGCGGCTTAGTCAAGGTAACAAACAGACAGTCACAGCTACTTTCGTATGAATATAACTATGGTTTAACGATTCATAACGTGATGCAAGCCCCTGTGTTGAATGCAAATTTTTAGTGCCCATTACCTAGGTAGGCTATCTACATAATTAGGCTTTAAGTTTAGGCCTAACATTACTATAACCGGTCAATGCCGTATTTCTAATCATTTTATTGAGTACAGTGTAATTTTTTATATAATTATCCATTGTGACGTGATGGTACCTAGGACCATGTCTCGGACACCACGTTAAGCTGTCGTTCCCGGTTGTTATCATAACATCTGATAATAATCGTTAACTCTTGATAGATAATTTTCTCTTATACAATGAGTTACTTGTTCGCCCTTAGGGCTTCAAGTCAAATATAAAGAAGAAAAAGTATTCATTTAATTAAAGTAAGTTAGTAATTAAAGTAGTCATTAAATTACCTTTTTATGTTATAAAACATTTTTTAATTACTTAAATAAAAATATAAAACGAAAATTCACATAGTGTGAAAGCGAAAAACTTTTTCCTTTACAAAACGATGCTCTCGTGTGCGTCATGTTGCTATGTGTGCGTTTGACCCACTTACGAATGCGTTCGGACGACTTCGGCGATTTCCGTCGCTAACATATGCCAGCGCCATCTTAGCCTATAACGCTACCAGTATAAAATGACTCATAGTATAACGTCACGTATTACAAAACAAAGTTCAACACATTTCGGACGTATTTCACGCATGTTTTGAAACTGTTATCATTTTGTCAATTGTAATTTATCTTGATTTACTTCCGAATATGTCTTTACTCTCACTTAAAATATTCGCTTTCAAATATAAATACGAAAGTCATTTCGCAATCCTGACTCACGCTTTCGCTTTTACCTCTCCCATCGATCCTGTGTTCGCGCCAAAATTACGACTTTTACTTATAACTTTTTATCTGCACTTTGTACCTCTAATATTTTTATGAGATTTTTTTCTTTTGTTTACCACTGCTTATTATATTTATAACATGATTTCGCATAAAAGTAAAATAAGTTCTTAATATTTATTAAGATACCTGTGGTTAACTTCAAATTTTCAAGCGTGACCTTGAAAATAATTTCCTGATATTTCAATATTTTGAAATGTACTAATAAATGGATATCCTAATAAGACCTAGTTCGATATTGCCAATTAAAATAATTACTGAGAAAGCACAATATTATGTATATTGCACTCGCTGACAGATTTTGTTGCGCAACTAGTTAAATGTTAAAATAATAGCAATAACATAACGTAACTGTTTCCATGAGTTACGGACTGGCCGAAAATAAACGCACACATGTACATAAAATTCAACTTTCGAACTGGTGAAAGTTGGAATGGCGCATAAAAAAATCCGATTTTGACAGCGGAAGTATTGTTCACAAACTTAGGAAACGTGATCCGTTCGAAATTCGAAATTCAATTATCGTTAAATTTTCTTAAAGTTAACCGAACCTCTATAATTACTCGCATTTGTAAAGCTTGGTGTACACTTGGGTATTGTATTAATTTGCGTGAAATAATTAAATTCTAAACAAAATAGATAATTCCGTTAGTTTTAAGTTATTTACTCATTAAAAAAACGTATTTTTAGAATTGCTTGAAAGAATTCTCTGAAATATAATACGAAATATAAGCAATTAAAATGTGTTTTTGTTTTGTAAATTGAACTTTCACCATTATGCAACATATCGAGTATATCTATCATTACATCTTTTTATAATTATAACATGTTATAGAAATTTCCTAATATGGAAACAGTTACATATTATACAATTACTTTATGAGCGTCTTATCGTAGCCGGAAATCAAACCTACTACTGGCAAAGGCAGGTGCGTTAGAAATGTAAAACATAAACAAATTTTATTTATAAAATACAAAACATCAGCTGCTTCTTTATTTACACGTGCCAATAAATACTAACCTAATATAATTTAGAAAATGTGGAAATATCCGGTTCTATCCGGAATTGCTTGTTGATAAAATGAAACTTCTTGCATTTTTATTTTATGAAATTATCTAATTAGACCGTTTACCTATTTATATATCTCGTTACAATTTAAGGAATAATAATTGTTCATTTATTATTATATTATGTGTAGCCTAACATGAGATAATTCTATTAAGGATTTTGAGGAATTTGTCTTAGAACGACAGAGAGTACGACAGGAAGCCCGAGTTTTATTCGAATGTATAATATTAGTATGGATATATTCATATAAAGCGACACCGTTGTGGCGTTGTGGGTAGCGAGTCTGCCTTTAGTCTCGACGGTTGCGGGTTCGATTCCCGCTCGGGCAGATGTTTGTTAAAAATTTCTGTCTTGGTCTTGTGCCTCGGAGAGCACGTTAAGCTGTTGGCCCCGTTTTTATCAATAACATCTGATAATAATCGTTAATTCTTGATAAGTAAATTGCTTTTATCCAATGAGTTACTGGTTCGCCCTTAGGGTTGCGGAGGTCAGATGGCAATCGCTCCGTGTAAAAACTAGTAACCTGTCAAATCCGGATAAGAGTAATAAGCAGACCCTGGGTACATAAAATACCGGGATTAATGCTAGGATGAAGATATTCATATAAAGGCATATATCAATGTAATTTACTAGATAAAGACCAATTTAACCACCCCTTTAAATTGCACTCAGGATAACGAATGAGATTCGCAATACAATTCTGTAAATGTCCCACTTCCTGACAATGGATTCGATGTTTGGGCGACAAGGAGTTAGCAAATATACATTGCCTTGAACAGTTCCAATTAGATTTTACACCCAGAAACCTAAATGGAAACCTATTTGGAATACATAAATAACGAGTCAAAATGGTCTAGAAAAACAAATTAATACAAAATAAACAAGTAGCGAATAACTATGATAAATGAAGTAGCTTTTTTCGACTGATTTCAAAAAGAAGGAGGTTATCATTTCGACTGTATATTTTTTGTATTTTTTGGTTAGACCAGATTTGGATTCTGTTTGGAAGGGATGACAATGACAAGCACCATTGTAATGTGGTCTGGATGTGATAGTAGGACATTGGAGAAATCGAGGAAGCATTTCATATTTTTCTGGTTTTTTTTTTTTGTATATTTGCTCTGTAAACGTTACGTTGGTTTTTAGTTTTAAAATCGGTTTACTTTTTTTTTTACATCATGACGGTTGGCAAACAAGCATACGGTCCGCCTGATGGTAAGCAGTCACCGCAACCTATGAACGCGATACTTGAAGATCACAAGCGCGTTGCCAACCCAAGGAACAGGAGGGATGGGATGAGAAGGGAAAAAAGGAAGGGAACAGAGGGGATGGGATATTGGGCCTCCGGCGCTCTCACGCACGAAACGCAACAGTACCTAATGATAACTTGACGCCGATTTTCTGTGAGAGGTTAGTACTTCCCCGATCGAGCCAGCCCATTTGTGCTGAGAGAAGCATGGCTCTACTACCGTACAAATATTTTGTATATGCATAATTATATGTTATTGCAAAGTTTTGATTCATATAGCAACAAAAATCACAGTTAAATACAACCCAGAGAGAGGAAGCATACTATCACCACGCCTTCGGTTATCAACTAGTTTGTTATCTAATGGTGAAAGTGTTTGAATCACTCTTTAACTTGCCTAAGACACGAAAATGTACAATGACGAAATATGTCTGTATGGCGTGTCTACGGGAAAACCCAGTGTGTAAAGCAATTAGTGTTCTATCATGGACATGCACCGGATTTCATTTCTGAATAATGTTTTTTTAAAAATTTAACTTTTCTTTGTGATAGAGAGGAAATCTGCTAGTAAATACCAGGCTTTCTGTGGAGGAGAATCGGGCTATGTGGGGTTTCATAACAAGATCGTAACGTCATGGGGTCCACTAAAACCCGTTACTGGGAAACCTAAGTGCATGTAATAGGCACGATTGATAATTTCTGCTCGTTTCTGGCCTCTCGTCACTTAACTATTGGTCATTTCAATAGTTAAAAATAACAAAGGGTATTATGAAATTTGTAATAAAGATGTAATTGATCGTGATTACTGCAGAATTCTTTCTTTCTGCGTAACTGTGTTATTTTCGATTGAAGTAGGTTATCGCTTTGCAATAAAATTATTAATATGTACATATATTTGCAAAATAAAACTTAGAGATATTTTTAAGAATTACTAGATAAGTAGCTATACGTAAACGGTTAAAACAAAGTTATTGTTACTGTTAACCAAATTCATTTCAGAAGTATTAATTCAGTGTTTATTTGTCAACGAAATTTAGCGAAATGATTTCTTTGTACAGTTGCACATATCTAAGACGATTTCGAAGAATTTTAAGGACTTCTGCAAACAAACAATGGACTGGAATCAATGGAAAACATCTTGTTGTAATTAATATTGAAAGGAAAATGCTTTATTACAAATTGAGCTAAATAACCTCATTAGATATATCTTAAATGAACGGAAACAATAATTAAATACGTAATTGCTTGTACATAATGAATAATGCTTAGATGCATCCATCTTATACTGATCAATGCAAAATGCATTTGTAAACATACAGATTTAATTTTCAAAACGAATCGTAGCGACTTTTTTATGTGACTAAGTTGGCAAGCAAGCGACCCACCTGATAAGGTATAATGGTAAGCGGTTATCGTAGCATATAAGCGTTTGGAAAACCTAGGATAGGAATACATTTCTAGAATTCACTCACGCATTGCCAAACTCGAGATATTAGTTCTTAATTATCCTTTGCCCAGCAATTTCACCAGCTACAGTCCTTCAGCCGAAATACAGTGCTTTACGTTACAATAACTGACACTTCGGTTGTACCTACTTACAGTAAAAAGCCTACCACCAGTAAAATGTTGTAGGGCTTTTTTCTAAATTACATTGGACAAAGAATGCATATGAAATTTTTATCCTGTAACGATTTTTTTTCTCATGTTTTTTTAAATTTTTTTATTTTTTATTTAAAGAATATTAGCAATGCTTTTTCAAGGCATTACTAATATTCCTATTTCCCCTCCAAATAAGCTCGAAGCTTGCGCTAGGTGTGGGTACGACAATAGTCCAAGAGGGTCAGGATCGAACCCTCGACTCTACCGTACACGCAGCGAAGTCGGCCCTTCTACCGTTGAGCTATTGAGGCTTTATTTCTCATTAGTTTCCTATTGGAATTCTGATTCTTATAACACTGCAATACATTTTTGTACTAATACACCATTCATAGAGCTACATCTAAGGATTATATATAAAAATGCAGAACCTTAGTTAATTTGTAAAAAAATAAAGTTAAATAGCCTTGCATTATTATAGAATTGACTTGTATGAGTCAAGTAAGGATACGTGTATGTTTTAGCTCATTAAAGTCGCGTGACTCCTCCGAAATACGGTGAAGGCCCATCGCTTATTAACAAGGTATATCTAGTATAATTAAGCATAAGTATTTAAAAATATAAGAAAAATACCTAAACATTGACTATATGCTATGGGCAGGTCCTTCCATAACTGGCCATAGACTCTCTGGTGGTCCTTCGTAAACGCAACGCAGTGAAGCTAGTCACAAGGTTGCAACATAACCGAATTGTGTTAACGTTTGTAATTTTGTCATCATAGTATAAAGTAAGCCTATGTATACAAAGCAAAATTTTATTTATTTACTCTGAGATCTAAAGACGACTAGTAAGAATACTTCAAGGAAGGTCAAATCCTATAATTTGCTTGTAAATTATTATAAAACTATTATGAAATATAGACGATTTCAAATGCGAATATCTGTAAGATACACATAAATAATGAAAATTATTATCAGAATATGACGTTTTTGTTGCCACAAAGTATGTTTAAAATTAGATCTTCTGTTGTATCCCATTGTTATTTTTACATGAGACCAGTCACGTTTCCCGTGTATTTTATTTGTGTATTTATTTATATATTCAACAAGGCCTCTGAAACACGCGACTGATAATGAAATACAAATACAGATATAGTATTTCGTGTTATAAACCAACAAAAAGATGTTAAGAATTCATTAAAAAATTGATCATCATCAGGCACAGGCTTACTATATATGTACTATCTTTTAACGAACTTTTAACTACATTCGGTTACGTTGTGTAAATCCTAAATGAAGATCGAATGAAGTTCGCTTTGACTAACTTCGTTCATGTCATTATCATTGTTTCGTTGTATCATTTTGTCTGTATGATATAACCGGTTACTGTGATAATATAGATGATGATGATGACAGTACATTTTCCGAATTCGAGAAATCTATGAAATGTCATAGAGATTTTAAAAATTATTTACTTTATCTGTATAGTACTTGTAATATATAGTTAAATATATCAAACCTCAATTGTTAGTAATATTTAATCAATTAAAATTAAAATAAAAAATATATATTTTAATAGTATGTAAATTGGCTATTAAATATTTATTGTATAACCCTTAAGGAATATGTGTGTACAAGGCTTTATACGCAATTATGTGACATCATAATATTATCGATATTGTTTTGTTCGAATTTCGTATCAGTTCGAATTTCAAATTTCTTACACAATATTATTATCATAATTAAAATGTCTAATTATATAAATAAAACGCTTGTCCGTTATGCTCTTTAAAACCATCGATCCGATTATATTGAATAAACGCAATCATCGAAGCTAACTTCACACGGTTATGTTGTACACAATGAAGTTAGCTTGTAATTAACTTAGTGTAACTCTTTGACATTTGTCGTATGGAATTATTTAATGCTTTTATTTAAAATTAATGTTTAATGAAATAATATATTGTTATGCGTTTTTCTTTTGTAAAAAATATTTCAAAAGATGTTAAGTCAATTCATTTATTCGTAAAACATAGTAGGTACTTAGAACGAATGATTACAAGTTTTTCTGATGGAGTTGTAATTCGAGGCCTAAACCCAGGTAGCCTTCTAAGTCTCTTAGTCAGTGGCTCCCAACCTTTTATTGACCAGGGACCAATCTGATTTTTTTAGAAGAGACCACTATTTAATAGCAATGGAATCAATCAAAACATATCACACATTAACAATATTATTTTAGTAGAAAATAATTGCAAAGAAAATTACGATTGAATTAATCTATCAATTTTAGTTTTGTAAATGAATCTTAAAGTTCTCTTGTATGTTTAGTTTTTGTCCTCCACAAGAGATTTTGATGTATCAAAATTTGGAATTGTGCGCGGCCCATATTTTGCCTCCTGTGAACCACTGGTGGTCCGTGGTCCACTGGTTGGGAAACACTGCTCTAAGGTATAGGCCTTAACTATTGAAGGCCGATAGTGCACGCGATACGATGACTCGCGCGCAGATTTGTATGAACTTCGAATAAAGAACATTCCAATAAATAACGTATTTATACATTACAAAATTTGTAATCTTATCCGGATTTAAAATAGTAACCTGTCAAATCCGGATAACAGTAACAAGCAGACCGGGGACAAATATAATACCGGGAATAATGCTAGGAAGGAGAACACATTTCCAAATTTGTAAGTTACTAGTATTTTTACTGATTGAAAAACTACTATAATAACTTTTATTAGTGTCTTAAATTGAAAATATGATTTTTAAAATATAATTCAACATTATTACAAACAGAGATTTATATGATTATATATATTTTTGTATACACAGCTTTGGCAAATAAAGATAAGAACGAACAAAACACGACCTAAATTTGAATATTTAGTCATCAACTTTCTTTAATACTTCTTGATAATTATGTATTCGTATCATTGAATAAAAAATGAAATAAAAATAAAATTTTCAAATTCACATATCGAATTGTATAATTTGAAAAATATTAAATTTCAAATCGAATTCAATTGAAACGTAGCCTCATTTAAGGGAATTCCAAATATGAATTTAAACAAACTGCACGCGTTTTTAGTTCTTATTTCGATAACTTTAAACATTATTTTAGCTTATCCCTACATTTTAATTTACCGCAATGTAAAAGCAAAAATGTTGTCACGTATTTTACAAAGCTTTTGCGCTACTTTATAAGTTTCACTCGATTTCAAAGACAAATAATTATGACTATATAACTTTCCAATCTCATTACGTGAAATTACACTATAAATATTATCAGAGATATTTCAAGGTCAAACGCTTGTATCTGCTATTTAAAAAAAAGTTTTCAAGTTAAAATATTTAAATAGTATAAATTTAGTTTAAAATAATTACTATATATCATAATTCGGAATATTGTTAATCAACATAATATATTTGCTGTGGCTATTCACTTGTGTTTACGCCAAAAATATTTAACGAATAATAATAACAATACCATCAATAAATAAATACCTACCTATAATTAATAAAAACACACTACATAAAATACAATTATGAAATAAATGAAATCCGCAATCTTATATCTTCATGCTTATAATCTCCGAAAATCCATTGTTAATTTAAAAATGGAACTCATAGAACGATTTAAATAAACGACAGAGAAGCAAGGGTCGCACATCCGTACTTCGCATAGATAGACCGGCCTTGCGGGTGCTGTTCAACTTGTGACACACTTTTGAGTTGGCTTCAAGCCGTAACAGCGCGCAATCTAAAATAAACTCTATAACTTTCACTTTAGAACTATTTTTAGCACGGCGCGTCGAAAGAGTGTTTTAATTGAGACGGGCGTAGCGATCCTGTCGCGAATTTCGAAATTTAAATTTCGCGGTTTATACGATTCAGATGTAGTGCGGTCTGTGGAATATGCAGCTGACAATTTAAAAATAGAAAGAGACTAATTAAACGCATCATTGTAACTAATAGTTGCATCTAAACTAATTATACATTTTATAAACTAATATATATATATATATATATTATGGTTTAATCTATAATTATATTAGAAAATATATTTCCAATTTTAGAATAAAGAAGATAATAATGTTATTTTAATTATAAAATTTAAGTTCATGTAATTTTAAGGTTTGTGGTATATATATAATATATAAAAATATACAGTGTGTTATTTTAATAGAAACATTCTTTCTTATTCCAATTATACTTAGTTTGCATATTATTATTATTTAAATAAAGAACAATAACTATATTTCATAATAGTATATTTAGTTTTTATGAAAAATATAATATACATGTCTAATATATACTTACGAACGGCCTGTAGTATTATCAGCTCGTCAAGGGCCTTAGTATTTTCTAGAATATTTGAAGTTGTTATTACGTAAGTATAAGAAGTTTGAATATAATGCCACAGTTCAAAGTATTACAATTCTGTATTTTTTATTCAATTATTATGTAAGATAAAAGGATGATGAATTATTAATGTTTATATTTTCTATCGAAATACTTACTTTAGGCGGCGCGAGAGAGCTGTTTGCACTATAGTTGTCTCATTGCTTTGTTAGCTTTGACTTTAATAGTTTTAGGTGTATATTTGTTATAAACAATATTTCTATAAACTAACGACGATGTGGCGCAGCGGTAGCGAACCTGCCTTAAACGCCACAGGTCGCGGGTTCGATTCCCGCTCGGAGCATAATATGTTTGTATTGATCATGCAAACATATTTTCCGGTCTGGGTGTATTTGTCCATGTCATTGTGAATGTTTCCGAACCCCCGACACAGGATATTACTATCCTAATGGGGGCCGTTAAGTGTGCAACGTTTATTTATTTATTTATTCTATAAACTAACGACCGACCCTTCTATACAAAAAATTGTCCAAAGATTAGTTTAACACTCCAATACGAAACGAAGTTAGTCACACACTAATTTTATTCGATTATGTTGCAAGCTTGTGACTAACTTCGTACATGTTTGGTACATAAAACGAAGTACGCATACTGCTACTTCATGCTGAATATCTCAGGGAAACTTCTCCTATCAAGCTAATCCAAGTATACTGAAAATAATGAGAAGTAAGAATAAAGTACCGATTGTAAGCAGCCAAGATGTCGCTATTGTCGCGGGTTCAAATCCGGGCAAAACTAAGTTTGTAAGTGCTTAATTAACGGTGAAGGAAAACATCGTCAAGAAAACTGAATCTCGTGGAAGGCTTATTCTTTACATTACACATATTAGCAGGTTGTTCCTTTTACGGATCGAACATTGAACTTCACGTGACTTCAACGTGACACTGCACTGTCACGCTTAAATATTACAGATCATCATGTCACGCTCAAAGCCAAATAATGTCACGTCTTTATGTCTATGTAAATACAACAATATTGTTCCTAATTCAAATATCTCATTAACGACATAGAAAACGCACTTCCCGTCAACAATAACAGTTGACAAAGTGAAATCCGACCTTCCGTCCGTATTACGACAGTTTTTAACAAATTTTGCAACAACCCTGGCAAGGTTGCCTCGAAGTGCTTTTTATACAAACATAAATGATAAGCGAATCCGGGTCAATGGGCCTGTCCTTGGATGTGGGAAAGTTATTAAAAAAATAATTAAATTATATATAATCGACCACATAATATCAATAATAATTGACTTCACAGACACGTGTTCATTTTGTGATACATTTTTTATGACATGTCAAAGGTAAAAAGTATACAGCCTGCCATTATCACTAAATCTGAGACAAAGGAATGTGATCACCTACTTATTATAAGGCAGGAGGAGAGGAAGAAACTGATAAACAGGAAACGTAACCAACAACGTATGGTTGTTAAAAAAATAATTAATCGATATTTTGCGAGAAAATAGTTCTAACACGGTCAGTAGCAAGTGCAAGAGTCTACTAATAGAGACATCGATTGAAAAATCGTTTGACTTATCCGAATGAAATTCTTTTCAAATCATAGTCCTCAAAATAAACGTTCTTTATTCGTTAAAAAAGCGGACATTTAATTTAATTTAATTCATTCTTATTTCAAATTGATGAATTCAAATCTATTAGATATGTTTTTCACCAAATTTCAGGAACATGCTTTGATTGCAGTACGAAGTGAAATAAAAATAAGCCGATTGATTAATATGGTTATATTTAAAGCCGTACTAGCATCCGAGCTACTTAAAACGAACTTTTAAAAATCTTTAAAAAAATTTAATAAAAACAAAAGAATAAATAATTCTCACTATAAACAGTTACAGAGGTCAAATGACAACAGCATTGTGTAATAATCTTTAAAATACAGATTTATTGTATTTAGCAAGACAATCAAACGAAAAGCTACAGCCAAATAGAAATTTCTAGAATATTCCACTAACTATACTTAACCCATTCCCTATACTATTTGACTATAAAATGACCGATGACGTCACGTCACAAAACGCACCACCACGCATGCGAATGCGCGTGCGCCTAACGTATGTTCGATAGTTATATGTGCTTCGTTCAATGCTTGATTTTAACGTGAACAAGCTACTTGCCATGTGAAAACTTAGAGTGTGTAGCTTGTGCTAGTCGGTACGACAATAGCCCAATTGTGACAAGATCGAATCTGGAACTCTCGCTTTAGAAGTCAGACCTTCTTATTTTGAGTTGTAGAGATTTTGTACTGTTAGATAGACATTTAACGGTAGAACAGCTATGCCCATCCCAGCACAAATGGACCGGATCGATGTATTTCGTGCGATAAGATAAGCTTCGGAAGCCCAAACTCCCAGGGGTCTGTGCCCTTCGTTTTTCCCTTCTCATCCCTTCTCCTCTATACATTGGCATGCTAATGTGCGTGTGTTCATAGGTTTCGATGACTGCTTACCATCAGGCGAATCGTATGCTTGTTTGGCAACTGTTAGGACATAAAAAAAATGATAGAAAGTTATAATTATAAGCAATTTTAAATTCTAAAATATAACATTTGCAAGTAAGGTGGAAATTCGGTCATTTATAATATAAACTTTATTAATATATTGTAATTTTTTGAATAAATGTAAGTAGGTACATATTTTTACTTCAAATTGATAAATGTGATAAATTATAATAGGGTTTTTGTTAATTATAGTTTCAATAATAAGTAAACATTACTTGGACTTTTAATTTCATAATTTGAAAGTAATTAAGTATTTATTAAACATGTCACAGTAGGCCAATGAACTAGTCAAGTCATAGAAACATTGTAAACGCAGCATCACACACACAGCCTAGGAGAGTATTATCATATCAGTCACTAGTACCTGAGCGCATGTTACACGCATGCGCATACATAAATATGTGTACTGCGATTGATTTTATAGATACTTGATTGTTGAACAAATGATGCACTAAAATTAAATAAGTTTGATAGGTAAAAGCCAAGTGATTTCTGTAATCTGGCAATAAAATACAAATTATATAACTATTTAACAAGAAAGCAATTTTCACAATTATGAAATTTCTATATAGTTTAGTCAGAAGCGAATAAAAATCTCTTATAACATCTAAATTTTTTCTGCCACTTAATTAAACCCCAGAAGATATCAAGATTTACCCCCATAATATAACGCTATAAATAATTGCCTGCTGATGAAACCATCAATACTATAAAAACATTTTTTTTAAATTTGTACTTAAGAATTATTTCAAAACTTATAACTCCTATAAATCTAATTTCTATGACAAATCTATGATTTAAAAATGGAACAAACAAAATGACCGACGCTAAACAGATGTCAATAAACCGCAAACGTAAAGTACCAAGACGAGTCGCACGCATACGCCGGCTATATGGGTCTTGGCCAGGCAACTTTTTCTCGCTAGTACTAAACTAACGTTGGCCTGTCACATGTTCATGCGATCCTGGTACTTTTAGCGAGCGTATTAGTTTTGTTTGGCCAAATAGTTTGAAATAAATTAAATAATTTATTATTTATTTTACTATTTAAAATTAAATTATTTTATTTTGAATGTTATTTTAGTTAATAATATGAAAATATAAAAATGTCTATGTAAAGAAGAAAATTTGTTTACTTGATAGACTTGAAAGATTTGTACACGAAATCGCTTTGCTTGTTGTAAAGAATTAATTATTTAATGCACAAAATCGCGTTTTACTAGTTATTGATAATAAATTCCTGTCGTAATAGCGTATTTTTTTCATAACAAGCTTAGTCAGAACAGGTAAATACTAACTACATTTCTAACTCGTAATAAATTTACAAATGAATTAGAATTAATTTTTGATTTTCCTTATTTACGGCTACGATCAAAAGCCATTGGGAAATATAAAATCTCATAAATCACTGAAATCTAATGGCCTGATTCTTATTTTAAATATCTGTCATCTCACATTCAAGAAATCTGTCAAATCTAAGTGTGCTGCTTATTTTTGTGGTGTTTTCTATTAAAAGTTTAACCTGTCGTATTTTTATGCGGCCCTGGTAACTTGTGCTGTTGATGCAAAACATTTTGCAAATTTTTTTTCAAATCTAACTAAATTTTGCATAGCAACGTAAGCAAATGTGTTAGATATGAAAAGGCAAAAAAAATTGCTGAAATTGCGGTGTCGAATTTCATTCGCGACATCCACTAAAATTATGAATTTGATTTTTCAAATCAGCGCAATTATTAACCACAGAGTAATTAATAATTCAATGGAAAGTCGATTATTCGTATAAGTGTTAATCATTTATATAATAATTACTTCGATTAATATAAGTCTGTCTCTCTAATTAATTTTTGCTTACTCTATTCAATGAAAAAAACATTAAAATTGGTTAACAATCAGCGAAATACGATACCGCGTTACTCAATTCATAAAAAAAAGTTAACTGAAATGAGAAAAAAGAATGTCCTTTTTAAGAACGATTTAAAAAAAAAAGTCTATTGAGTTAGGCAATAGCGAATTTTGCGTCAAAAAACTTGAGTTGCATGTTACAACTGAAATGCTGACAAACTGGATAACTTTAAGTTATTCTTGTGCTCTATTAATCGTTTGCTGTGCAATTTTTTTACGTTACGTCATAACTGGATTTATAACATTGTATATAAATTATCTTTTTAAAATCCAAATGCAATCGACTTAATTTTTAAGGTTTCTTATAGCAGTGATAATTGTGAATCGTTTTAATTCTTTGTAATACCTTTTTTTTGAGGAGGAAGAGAAAACGATTGTTTTATAAACAGAACCCCTAAAATAATAGCCGCTAATTACCGGTGGTTACCTCTTAGATGATTTAAATCAATAGTCATTATCTTTCAACAGTCCAATTATTAATAATTTCTATTTTCAGACGTCTTAAAAATATTCAAAGTGATTTTTATAATCAGAAATGCAAGATGGCGTCAAATCACGACAGCGCATTTTTTAATTCACTAGGAACACAGACATCGAAGACTAGTCCAATTTCGAGTCGACGCTAACAAAACGCTCAATAACCAACTGGTTGCATTCATAGTCATACCTCCACCTTATTAAGTTACGCAAGAGAACGTGTTTTAAAAAAAGAAACCAGATTTAACAGTGCTTTCATGAAGCACGCAAAATGGCCGACGGAATTGTCCTTTATTAAATTTCGAATCTTTTTTTTGCTTTAAATACGTATGTGTGAAAGTGTGTAAATGTCAATTGAAAAAAAAAGTAGGCCAATTATCTCTGGTTAGTGCCTAATGGTTGCTTTGCGCGTTTTCTTTTTGTAATTGTGTTCTTTTTTATTTGAATTTTATATTGTTATAAATATTTAAATTTGGAATCATAATAATTGAAGAAATGTTGTAACATTTGCTAATTTTGATATTTGTTATTATTTTTTTATATATTTAATTAACTCGTATTCTAAAGTTATATATATATATATATATAATTTTAAATATATAAAAAAATACTGGAATATCAAAAGTAAATATTAACCGTTTGATATTATAAACGAGTTTATTATATAATCATAAGATAGAGCTAACGACGAGGCGGTAACAGTTACCGAATTTTAATTGGCAACTTTCTTTAGGCATGCAGCTTTCATTGCGTAACTGTGAAATGAGAAACAATTATGTATGTATTAATATACCGGAAAGGAAGTGTTTTGGGCGGACTTTCTAGAAGCGAGATTTTATTTTATATATGATCAATCACGCAATTATAGGCTCAGGTATTTCGTTTTATACTCTCACATATTTTAAAATGAAAGGCGTTGGCAAATTGCTATAAAGTTTTTAAATGTACGAGAATTGTTACTCTTTGAGAGAATTTTTTTCTTAGGGAGTTTTGGAATTTATTGTTCGAGATTTCGGTTGCTTTCGGGTGGTTTCGAATAACACGTGACATTTTCTTCTATGAAAAATTCTACCTAGTTCCCAATATGCGCGTTTGGGAAGTGACTTATCCGTGATTAAGTGGAAATTACCTTTAATGCTCCCACCTGAGGTGTGTGGCTGTTGACTCTGCTGTACATTGCTGGCTTCCAACTTCGTGCTCACAGAGTTCCACATATCGAACATGTTCAACATCATGGGCCCTCCACGGACCAAGACGATCACAGTAACATATACATAACACTCATATATTATCACACTATCTTATCCATTTTTTTTTATTTCAACACTGAAAATACGCAAGTCTCAAAATCGTTCGTCCGACGTAAAAAAGGCTTAAGGCTACTGCACTGATCCCCGGTTAAATTTGTATCATCAGATTATATTGCGTTTTATTATAACTATTATTATATTTATTTATAAATACTTTCTATATATAAACTTCTCAAATGGTCAACTAATGTAAATACGCTATAATTTCTCATTAATCTACTACTTTATTCGGATTTAAATATCAGTCTAAAATTTTCGTTCGAAGGTTGGGCATACGCTCGGGAAGTTACAATCGGGCTATCTAATTATTTTGTGATTAATTTATTAATAAAAACTATTAATTTGTGATTAAATATTGCGTATAAACTTTTTAATAAACTGTGATTATTTAAACGTGGTTTCAAATATTGTCAAGGTGCGTTTTTATATAAAAAAGTTTGCTTCTGTCTCCCGTTGTGAAGATGGCGTGTCGTTTTTTCCTCTTCATAGTTTGTTTAATCATCGAATGAGTACTTGGCTCAGTACTTCGCGGCCTTTGTGCACATTTTATTTTATATGACAGAAGACACGGCGCGAGAAAAAATGTATTGAGACTATATTTTTTTTTTTAATTTTTTGAAGGTTTTGTAGCCGCGTTCTCGGATGCACTGAAGTGCAGTTGCAAGGGGGTTTTCAGCTTCAGTCGCGAAGGGGGGGTCGGAAGCGTTGCTACCTTCTGCGCATGCCTGAAATCGATCCCGCGTGGCCACTGAGGTGTTGGGAACTAAAACACTACTTCTTGCATCGCTATGTATGGATACCACAGAGTAAAATTGAAATGGCATCAAAATATTCATATTAATAAAAATTTTAATACCAACATACAGATAATATAAATTCTTAAATTAAAATTACGATGGAAATTAATATTACTGTTCAGAAAAAATTAATAAAATTTTGATAAGCGTTCCATTTTCGAATTATTTACTCTATGGCATACCGCATGGAAACCAGCCTGTCTATGGTTAGGTCTATATATAAAGGCGAGAGTCTCCTATTATGTCATTCACTTTGATGTTTCCTCTGGTACATTATGCCTCTTGTGTAACTGTACATGTTTTTTATACTCTTTGTTCAACGTTCATTATAAAATGTTATATCGAATTCTATATTTATAAAATTAATTTATTCATCGTTATATCTATGTTCGGTCGTTAATATCGATTATTAATATGAAACTTATCTATATATTAGTAGTGATGTAATCAATAACCTTTGACATTTAATCATATTTATATTCAAATAACATTGTATTGGATTTTTTTTTTGAATATGATTTTGATAAGCTTCCGCAGTCTGTTTGTCTGTCTGTCAGGGGCTTTTCATAGAAGAATTTGATTTTTTTCTGTAAAAAATATCAAGGTCATTTACTATAAATTGTCTAAACGGTACTTATGTCTGTGTATAACAATAAACATTTAAATATTTAAAAAAAACAAACACAACTTTTAAGAGTAACACTTGCATCTGCCACTAACACAAGTAAATATGTATAACCATTTCAAATGAATGTTTATATAAATGTATTTTTGTCAAATAAAAATAAAGATTTACAATACGACGAAACATATCAGAATTCAGTCGGTGCGTACTCGCAGGCGACATTACGCAACGTGTTACGACACACACACATACAAATGTCTTCGGTGCGGCCCAAGTTATGAGAGATGACGGTTCGCAAAAAAATCATGGCTATCGTAGAGACTGCCATTATAAGTGAAAACTTTAAACTTTGAAAAATCTATATTTTTAATGAATATAGTATTATTAATTAAAATATCATAATTTGTAAATTGTAATTATTAACATCAGGTAACCGCCAGTCTGACGTAGTCAGTTACCTGATGACGTGTGACGTACCTCATGTGACGTGTACGACATGTGACGTGCCAACCCATAAGGCACCAAACTCTTCCGACGAAATATGACAGGTAACTAATTTTAAGACTCGAAATCCAAAAAGTTGACGTGATGTTATTTGAAAAGATTAAAAAAAAATTGCGGGCGCATGTCCCTAACACATTTAATTTTGTTGGGTAAATTATTATAACATTTAATAGTGCTGCATCAAGCTTGTCGCGTGCATCATATGATACTAATGAAAGACTTCGGAGAAAGAGAACGGACCTTCTCAATTGAACATCTAATTAACCGCAATAGATGTAATGGATTTATGTTAGTGTAACTGTGGCATCGTTACGTTTAGTTGAAGTCGGTTATAAAATATTTATTTTTACATATATCAAGTATTTAATCTCATTTTTCCGAGGACACGATGTTCGATATAAGAAAAAGAGAAAGCGCTTATGAGGTGCATATATTGCTCGATAAGCGATTAGTGGGTTAAGTCTTTAGATGGGTAAGCACATAGCGGTATTCCAATTAAGAATTTCTGTGCTTTAGAGGATAACTCCAATAAAGGCCTTGGTTATTGGTACGTCCTGTATAGTGTATAGGCAACTTGAAAAAATCGACACCAACAAGTCGCCAAACAAGTAATAGATAAAAGCATAAATAGAGCAACCAAATTAAATAGTGTAGTTTTATTTTAGTAAAAGGGTTATTAGAATCGGTACACTAGTTGCCAGATAATCGAGAGCCGTAATTAACGAATCTAATTAAATATTATCTATGTTACTAAATATCCTTTTTATACTGATTAACTAATATTCTATAATTTTTAGGAATATCTATGACAATTTCATGAGCTGTTTTTATCAGTCAGTCTGTTTGTTACGTTTGCCTCCTAAACGGAAGACGTTTAAAAATAGCACAGAAAAAATATAGCCCGGTACATGACGATGTTATGTGAAGCAGCAGTGTCGTTACAACTACGTTACGTTGGGTGAAACAATTGCCGGAACACAGAACCATCCTTTTTCCATATACCTTTTTATAATACCATAGGTGACACAAACATGCCTGCCTGTTGGAAATATATATAATATATTGAAGTAATTAGCCCATATTTATTAGAAATAGTGAAATGTGTTTTGTATTGTGTACTACTGTGTTGGCACTACTAGCCTTGAAAGCGTCACCGGGTGTGTGGGAAACATGAAAAAATACCTGTGTCATATGCTTGATCAAAGAAGCCATGGTAACAATTTTCCATCAAGCGATCTTTACACTTAAAAAATCAGTATTTGTTTACATATTTTTACCAATTGTATTATTTTGATAGTCGCTTATGACTTGGACAGTTCTTTTCGAGTGAAAGTTTCTGCCAAAAAATCTGATGTGAAAGTGGACAAGTGAGATCGATGCTGTAATTATTAATACACGCGTTAAAAGATACGGTAAAAGAAAAAGCCGGATGCGTGAACGGGAGTTTTTATTAAGAATTTTGGGATTTTATCCTGTAAATTTTTGACATCGGCGCTGTACGTACGCGCGCCATTTCGACCGCCATCTTAAGAACGTTTGAAAAATCATATTAATTTATTAATTGTTTTTATAAAACTATAGTTTTATTGAACGTAATAATTTAATTTCAATTGATTACAATTTCGTAATTGTTGTTGATTTTAAAAGTGAAAGTTTTAATTCTGCGAAAAACATTTCACTTTTATTAATTTAAATATTCTTATTTTATTGCTTTGTTTTTCGATTGTCAGATTAAATAAATGGTTTTTTATTTAAAAATGCAAGCAACCAGATTAAATAAATATACTCGCGAAATTGTCTAAGCAATTTTGTTTGTGAAATGTATTTTGTAAGAAAAATATTACAATTTATTTTTTAATAAGTTACTAATATACATCATATTTTCCCGGCGTCGGGATGTGACGACCCCATCGCCCGCTGTTGGGATAACCTCTGTCACAGCAGAGATTATTCCACCAGTGCAATCAGTCACACTGGTGGTAGGTCTTTTGTTGCAAGAGGCTGGCTATGTAGGTACCACCGCAGTGTCAAATATTCTTTCGCCAAATAATAGTGCTAAGGCATTACTGTGTTCTGATTTGAAGGGCACTGTAAGCTAGTGAAATTACTGGGCAGAGGAGATTTAAGAACTAATATCTGGAGGTTGGCAACGCGTGAGTGAGTGAGGTACCTACTAATGGTGCTGTAAGTGCTCATAGGCTACGGCAACCATTTACCATCAGGTGCGCCGTATACTTGTTTGCCAACTTGTAAAAATATTAGTCTGAAAAGTACCTATAACATAATCGCTAGGTACTATCTAGTTATGGCTCAGGGCCACTGCCTGTTGTTCATTCTTAGTACATAATATGTTTTGACAAACTTTAGATATAGTCTTATTCAAACTCAAACTCAAACTCAAACTCAAACTCAAAATATTCTTTATTCAAATAGGCTTTTAAGCACTTTTGAATCGTCAAATATACAGACTGTTAAGTCCGTCTAAGTGAAGCTACCGCCGATTCGGAAGGTAGATTCTGCAGAGAAGAAACGGCAAGAAACTCTACAGTTATTCTTTTCAAATATAATCACATTATATTTGTCAAATGTACAATTAAGATATATATCCCGCATGAAATTCAACATATATTAATTCCATGGCACATTATCTGCAATATATTACATACATAGATGCCGTTCGAGACTAACAAAATGTTCAAAGATTCACTAAAGCTGATGCATCGTAAATTCGCGTTAACGCAAAACGAAGTTAGTCCCAGTTGCAATGTATTCGCAAAAAAAAAAATTTTAGTTTCATTGAATTTACGAAACATCGCCAGCGTAATTTTGGTCACTTTTTTCTGTATGAAAGCGCCGATCTATATCTGTAGATTTATAGTATATTGTATACAAATTACGCGAAAATCACGCGAGTAACGTCGCGAAAAAGTAATCATATAATTGTACGTTCTGTTCTGTCTGTATTGGAGATTAATTATGATGATTTTCGTATCTGGAATGATCAAATAATTTATTTATTTATTTTATTTATTTATTTATTTAATTATCACAAGAAACATGTTACAAAAGATACATAATATAATGGTGAATACAGAAAGCGGGATACAGTTGCATTGATTGGACGTCTGAGACTGAACTAGAAATGAATCTGTATCTCAGTCTTCAGCGCTCTTCCAAACTAATATATATATCAACATAATATATTAATATATCAATCGATATCAAAGCATATTTCAATTAAACTTTAGTGCAATGGCGGATTTAACAGCAGGGTGAGTAGGCTTGGGCCTAGGGCGGCAGATTTTAGGGGCGGCAAAGTTTGGGACTAAATTTCTTTACTCCTTAATTATTATTTATTATCTATACAAAAAAATAAAATTGATGTGTCTGTTTGTAATTCTAAATTAACAGCTCTTCATTAAGTGCATATTAAAGTATGTACGGTACTTACATAAAAAAATATATTTTAAAATTTTTGTCTGTCTGTCTGTCTATCTGTCTATTTGTTCCGGCGGACTTCTAAAATGGCTTGACCGATTTTAACGGGATGTTATAAAGAGTAACTTCTGGGTTCCTTGAAATAAATAAAAATCGGTACACAACGCGACAAGAGCCGCGGGCGCAGCTTGTTACGAATTATTATTATTTTTTTTATGTTAGAAGTTGGCAAACAAGCATACGGCCCACCTGATGGTAAGTGGCTGCCGCAGCCTATGAGCGCTTGCAGCACCATTAGTAGGTGCCACTCGCGCGTTGCCAACCTCGAGATATTAGTTCTTAAATCTCGTTCGCCCAGTAATTTCACTAGCGTACAATGCCCTTCAAACCGGAACACAGTAGTGCCTAAGCACTACTATTTGGCGGTAGAATATTGGACACTGCGGTGGCACCTACCTAGCCGGCCTCTTGCAACAAAAGACCTACCACCAGTGTGACTGATTGCACTGGTGGAATAATCTCTGTTGTGACAGAGGTTATCCCAACAGCGGGCGATGGGGTCGTCACATCCCGACGCCTAAAATAAAAATCAAAAAGATTTCTTGAGGACGGTTTTCTGATGTTTAACTTGTCATTGTATATTCCGTGTTCCATATTCTACAGTAAAACAGTTATTTCGCTGACCCCAAGCAGTAATCGGTCTTTTGATTGTAAAAATAATCTAGGACATGGCGGCAAAAACCTTACAGCCTATACCTTGAAAATTTGTAAATCCGCCATTGTTTTGGTGGAAATACTTGGACTATGGAGAGTTAGTGCTAAGCAATTTCTAAAAGATATCACACAGACTCATTGCCTCCATAGGTGACATAAGGGCTGGTTAATTTTTCACCCAAAATATTGCGATTTAGCGGGAAAATGCAGCTAGTATTGCCACCATTCTACATCTTAATTGCCTATTTTCATTATTAATATATTATAATGTAAATAAAATGCTAACACATATTATAATAGCGAAAGTGAGCTGAACAGATTATGATGAATTTTGAAACAGATATAATCATGGTTTCATGATGATGGTTAGAGGCTTTTTCAAGTGAAAACGAAAGTTAAAAGCTGTGAAATAGGGGATGAAAGATTATATTGGGAAACATTATTTTTATATTACATTAAAAGTGGATTAATTATTTCACGCGAGCGAAGCTGTGGGCTTTAGCTTTATGAAACCACAGCTAACAGTTGTTTTTTTATTTATTAACAGATAAAAAACTTTCTCTTTAATATATAAGGTGTTATTAATCTAAAGAGAAAAAAAATTTAACCAAATGTGAAAGTAAGAAGAGATCTCTTTATTGATGTAATTAATATTATATATTACATAATAACATTTAAGGAGAAAAGGATTTAAAATAAATCTGTATGTATTTTTGCTACCGATTTTGTATATGTTACTAAATTGGCAAGCAAGCATACGGCCCACCTGATGGTAACCGTTTGCCGTAGCCTATGAGCGCTTGCAACACCATTAGTAGGTGCCATTCACGCGTTGCCAACCTCGAGATATTGGTTCTCAAATCTCCTTTGCCTAGTAATTTCACTAGCCTACAGTGTGCTTCAAACCGTAACACAGTAATGCCGAAGACACTACTGCTGGTAGAATAACTGACACTGCTGTGGTACCTACCTAGACGGCCTCTTGCAACAGAAGACCTACCAGTGTGACTTTTATTTTTAATATTAAAGACCATTGATAATCCCCCGAGACCCTAAAATTTTGCCGGGATAAATGTGTCCTATGTAATCCAGGTTCTTCTTCCTATCGAGTGGTTAGTGGGCAACCTAGTGTCAGAGTTGTTCAGGTCACTGTATAGACCTCAGACATGACAGACTCTTCGACTATTGTCAAATTGATAACAGCCGGGACTTTTTACGTGCACGAAGACGCTCAGTTGAAATACCACTATGCGATCCAGGTCTCAATGCAGGTAATACTATCAGTGTGCCAAATTTCATCAATCCGTTCAGTATTTTTTACGAGAAAGAGTAACAAAAATCCATCCATCCAAACATACATCCATTCTCACTAGTATTAGTAGGATAGGATAAATAAGTTTAAGAAAAGATTTTTTAATCCTGAAAATCTAGACCAGACCAAATTTATATCAGAGACCAGGTATTGAAACTAAAAATAATCTTTAAAATCGATTCACAAATGGCGGATATATACGTCAAAAATAGCTCGACCTTTTTGAACTTTGTTAAATAGATACACAATAAAATCGTAGACAACATACTATTTACCGACCTTTTCATACAAAATGACAGACTCGTTGGTGCTCCTTAGTAAATTGAACACCAACGCAACGAAACGAAGTTTTTAATTTGGTTACGCTTTGCACAACTTAACTAAATGAAGTTAGACGTTTTTTCTGTATGGAATGGCCGATTCATAGAATACAGTTATTTTTATGCTTATAATACTTTAATTCCATATAAATAAAGACGCGGGAACAGTTATTTTATAATGTTGCTAGTTTTTATAATTCTGAAATATTAACTTTTTAAGAATTTATATATTTTGGACCAAGGAAGAAATTTATATGCCAAATAGAGATAGGTATTTCTACTTATGCTAAAAAGAATTTCTTTAAAACTTTTGCCTTTACAATTTGTGCAGCGAGGAGCATGGCTCTACTACTACTACCATGGCTCTACTCTCTCTCTCTCTGAAGTATTTGATCCTTTTTGGACTCTACTAGCGTGTACACAGCATCCAGTAACAGGGCTGAATATTGAGATGTCAGACCACGGCTTCAGAACTCATCGAGAACGTCCTTAATCATCAAAAAATATTGAATCAAAAAATAAAAATAAAAATATCAAAGATTCTATTTCGAGATTTGTAAAAGAAAAAATATCTAAATTAAATAAATTGATTAAATATCATTGAAATTTCAAAATTCTTATGATATAAAATATTATAAATGCGAAAGTAACTCCATCTGTCTGTGACGCCAAAATTATGAACCGATTTAAATGAAATTTGATACACAAATAATCTAGAGCTTGAGAAAGGGGTTGAAAGAGGGGATGAAAAGTTGTATGGAAGTATCGACATTCTTAGAGAAGAAACTAGAAGCTTGAAACTTATTTTTTAGGCTGTTGATTCGATATAAATAAATAAATGACATTCAAAGCTGTACCCTCAAGGGTGTAAAATAATAATAGGGAATACGGGATGAAAGCAAAACGATATACACGCGGGCGAAGCCATGGGCAGAAACTAGTATTTATACAAGGAGAAGACCTGACTGACATATCAACGCCCAATCTAAGCCCTTGGACCCAGAAAACTAATTTTTTTCCAAGGTTTTTAAAACGCTAACGATAATTAAGAAAGGATTTTTCCAATTTAAAAAAAAAATCTTAGCACTTGGACCTAGAAAGCTGATTTGATTTTTTAAACGCTAACGGTCATTAAGAAACAATTATTTGAAATTCAAAAAATAACAGTAGGGAATAGGGCAAGCAAAGCGTTATTCACGCGGGCGAAGTCACGGGCAGAAGTTAGTGAATATATAAATTTAAGTAACATTAGCCGTTAGCAACTAAACGCTTAGTGCTTTCGTACCTCGGATAAGTACCTAATACTAGTTTTAGGTTCGCGTGAGCCGAGGACGGAGTTAAGAACGAATGCTTTTGAATGGATGTGAATTGTAAAAACATTGAATGAATGGTTGTTTTTTATATTAAATAATTATTAGGAACACGTAAGTTATTGTTAATTAATTTATTTAGATTTTTTTTTATTTAAGTTGTTTCTTATAAATTAGTTTACCAAGGTCAAATAGAAATAAATATTGTTATTTTTTTTTAAAGCAAATAATTGTTTTGAGTTATCTATGATTTATAAAAAAAAGTTTTTATTGTTAGTGTATTAGATAATTAAATATATTCTATATCGACCTAGATACGAAACAAACAAAAGTAGAAAAAAATTATAAAAAATTATCTTTAAAATATTGTAAAAAATGCCCTTCAGTCCCGAAAGAGAAAAATAATATTTCCCAAGAGTTTCCTAACATCGGAACTCCCTTTCTGACGCAAGGTCGTGTGTTCAAGCTTTCTCGCTCGCACAATATGCAATACATCTCTGCAACTAGAGACCTTGATAATTGCAAGTTTCGTGATAGATAATAATTTGTATACGGGTAATTAAAATACAGGCCTTTACAAGTTAATAAAAAATTAAAAAATCTAAGCAGCCAGCATTAATCGAGAAAAAAATTATCTGTTAAAAAAACACATTCCCACAGTTACGAAACATTGTACGACGGACGAACAATCTTAATATTATTACTCACATATAAATATATTACAATCCAATAACACTTTTTTTATAATGTCCGTTTGCACTCGAAACTTGTCAGTATGAAATTAAAAAAACAATCTGTCAAAAATCGAAATTGCGCGGTTAATAAAAATTCGGGTGCGAATTTTCGTCAGTTTCGGCGCGAATGCGGCCGCGCGCGCGCCTTCTGCAACACCAACTGAGTATTGTAAGCGCAAGCGAATGAACGTACCGCTGTGAAGGTACCAGGCTAATTCGGATACTTACGAATTTATTTACGAAAATAATTTATATATTTTTTAAAATCATTTTTTTATTGGATAGGCATAGGTATGATAATATTTCATAGGTATTAGACTTGACTTTCTAAATTATGACATAATTTTTCACCTCGTTCCTTTTGTCACCTACACTATAAATACCACCATACTTAAATCTGTATAAAAGGTATATTTTTTTTGCTTAATTTGCATTTCTTTTTACTTTTTAATAAGTTGGGACAAATGTAATATTTTGATATTAATAATTATGAATTTCGTTTCACGATTAAATAAAATTAAAAAAAAATAACTTACAAAGTAATTTTTCGTACTGGCACGAAATAACAAATTTAAAACACTATATTTAAAAAAAAAACAATTTTACAGGAAAAAAGGCCCACCAATGAAGCGTGGTTAATGAGAATGTCGTGTACAAAATGAATATTTCAAGCCCTTCAGTGGTTTTTTTCGCATGTTAACCCTCTTTCGGTCCCTGCATGTAATATGACGTGTAAAATCCATTGAGATGGAACCGGGAGGACCGGTCGGGGGTTGAGGGGTCGAGGGTCGGAAGGGGTCAAGATCAATAGACCCCTTTACAGATGACAATGTTACATAACTGGTTGTGATGGCACTGGATACGCTTAAAATACGCGTCGCTTAAAATATATTAATATCTAAACAAGATTACGTAAATAAAAAATCTAAAATATAGAAAAAAATCTATACCCTTGCTAGAGACTTGCTCAGTTTAGACTTACTATAGACATGAACAAATGTCATACACCCACTGGTGCTACTTTGTTATTTCAACACCAACGCAATGGACATAATTTAGTCAAAATTGGGGAAGAGTCTGTCCTTCTAATTCTTAGCATAAGCCCGGTAACCTTTTGCTCAGGTTCTGCTTATTACTCTTGCCCGGATTTGACAGGTTACACAGAGCGATTGCTATCTGACCTTCGCTACCTTAAGGGCGAATCAGTAACTCATTGGATAACAGCAAATTACCTATTAAGCGCTAACGATTATTATCAGATGTTATGTGATAACAAGCGGGACCGACAGCTTAACATGCTCTCCAAGTTACGTTGGAAGACCTACACGGACAAACGCCCAGACCGTAAAAGATACTTGTAAGATCGATACAAACATCTGCCCAGAGCGGCTATCAAACCCGCAACCGTCGAAACTAAAGGCAGACTCACTACCAGCACGCCGTGGTCATCACTGCGGTAGTGACATCGTAGTGAGTTTGTGTAGTTTAAAGAACCTGACCATACCTACAGATATCGCACCTTTAGAACGAAAACGCCACAATTAAAAAAAAACGAAAATTTAGTTATCAACGTAAAATGACTTAAAACGAAATTCTCAATGTATGAATAGTCCAAACAGTCATATTCGAGCGTAAATAACTGATGTAAATAACCAAAAGATTGTGTAGGTGTCAATATTATAAAACTTCTCTTCTCCGGCGTCGGGACGTGACGACCACATCGCCCGCTGTTGGGATAATCTCTGTCTCGGTAAAGATTACTCCACCAGTGCAATTAGTCACACTGGTGGTAGGTCTTTTGTTGCAAGAGGCCGGCTAGGTAGGTACCACCGCAGTGTCAAATATTCTGCCGCCAAATAGTAGTCCTTAGGCATTACTGTGTTCCGGTTTGAAGGGCACTGTAGACCAAATTAATGGTGTTGCGCGCCTTCATAGGCTACGGCAACCGCTTACCATCCCGTAAGGTGGGCCGTATGCTTGCTTGCCAAGTTGTAACATAAAAAAAACTTATTTTGTTGATTCATCAAAAATTGCTTTTTGGGTTACGTCGTTTTCATTCTAAAGGTTTTTTTTATGTTAGAAGTTGGTAAGTGACCTGATGTATACGGCCCACCTTACGGGATGGTAAGCGGTTGCCGTAGCCTATGAACGCGCGCAACACCATTAATTTGGTGCCATTCACGCGTTGCCAACGAGAGATATTAGTTCTTAAATCTCGTCCGCCCAGTAATTTCACTAGCCTACAGTGCCCTTCAAACCGGAACACAGTAGTGCCTAAGCACTACTATTTGGCGGCAGAATATTTGACACTGCGGTGGTATCTACCTAGCCGGCGTCTTGCAACAAAAGACCTACCACAAATGTGACTGATTGCACTGGTGGGATAATCTCTGCTGTGACAGAGGTTATCCCAACAGCGGGCGATGGGGTCGTCATATCCCGACGCCGGAAAACGAAAAGGTGCGATATAATAACTCTATGATAATTATTCTCCCCCGCCCGGTGACGCTGTCAAGGCCAGTAGAGCCGACAGCAAAACACATTCCGAAAATTATGCTATTAGAGATTTTGAATTAGGTATTAAAAAGATACACCGTGTTTTAGTAACCAATTATTTTTCTTTATTTTTAAAAGAATATTAGCAATGCTTTTTCAAGGCATTACTAGTTGTAGTAGAAACATGCATCTCTCAGCGCAAAAGGGCTGGCTCGACCGGGACAGTACTCTCTCACAGAAAATCGGCGTAAAGTAACAGTATCAGTAGGTACTGTTGAGTTTCGTACGATGATTGAGAGCGCCGTTGGCCTAAGCTCTTTTCTTCATCGCTTCCCTACTGTTCCCCGGCACATGCACATGTGATACTTCAAGTATCGCGCGCGTTCATAGTTTGCGGTTGCTTACCATCAGGCGGACCGTATGCTTGTTTGCCAACCGTCATGATAGAAAAAATATATTCCTTATACTCGAAGCTTGCGCTAGGAATGGGTACGACAATAGCCCAAGGGGGTGAAGATCGAACCCGCGACTCTCGCGTTAACGGAGCGAAGTCACTCCTACCGTTCAGATTAAAAAAATTACATTTTATACATGATGCAGGCTGCATTTCTTGTCCATAAACTTTAAGTATCCTAAAGCTCAGACTCCTCAACGGGCGGAATTCTTAAAAACCAGCTAAGTACGTTTCGGACTTCACATAAAAGGTTCTGTACAAACGTGAAGTAAAAATATTAAGATTCTTTTATTGACAAAAATAAAAAAAAATCTCGGTTCTATTTTTTTGACTCTACGTGGTCTAAGGATAAATGGAAGTGCAGTCGAAACATGAGGACTGCTAATACTGTTACAAATGTTTAGGGTTCCGTACCCGAAGGGTGCCATAGGAACCCTACTATTAAGCCTCCATTTGGCTGTATCTCACGAACCGTAATAGATAGAGAGTTGAAATTATCACAGAGTGTGTCTTTTGCCGCTACAACAACATATATTAATAATAATATAACATTTAAAAATATAGTTGGTAGCACTTTGGGTACGAAACCCATTACGTGCGAGTCACACATACACTTGGCCGGTTTTTGTATAACATCATAAAGTGGGAAAGACTTACGTGTCATGTAATTGTCACTTAGCATTATTATTGACTTTAATGAAACACTCAATTTAAGTGTTGCAGCTAGAGTTAGGATTATAGTCATTTATAAAAGAGTCTGGTCTCTTTAAATAATATTTTTATTTATGTCATGATGGTTGGCAAACAAGCATACGGTTCGCCTGATGGTAAGCAGTCATCGCAACCTATGGACGCGCGATACTTGAAGTATCACATGCGCGTTGCCAACCCAAGTGATAGGAGGGAAAGGTTGAGAAGGGAAAACAGGGGAACAGAGAGGTGGGAGATACAAAATCAAAATCAAAATTATTTTTATTCAAGTAGACTTTAAAAAGTACTTTTGAATAGTCAAACGCTACCGACGGTTCGGAAGGTTGATTCTATCGAGAAGAACCGACAAGAAACTCGACATTTACTCTTTTCAAATATATGTTTTTTACAATTGTATTTTTAATATAAAATTTGGTTCTTGAATGAGATCCAGCAATATTAAGAGTACCAAGCATTTTTATCAGAAAAATATTCTTCTAACGAATAATAGGCTTTATTGATAAGTTTATTTTTATGTACATTTGGAACTTGCTTGTTGGCAGTTCCAATAAGCAATCTGGAATTTTGTTAAAAATGCGAATACCTAGCCCGTTAAAAGAATTACTGACTTTACGCAGACGAAAGCTAGGATTACAAAGTTTATTTTTGTTTCTAGTGTTAACTGAATGTATATCACTATTTTTGCTAAAATACTTTAATTTGAGACTTCTCTATCATCGGACGAATCGCAACAGTACCTACTGATACTATTACCTTACTGCCTGGGTTGAGACGGCCCACTTGTGCTGGGAGAAGCATGGTTCAACTATTTTAAATAGCTTTTTTCTTATGTTAACTAACTAAACTAAGTTGGCAAGCAAGGATGGTAAGCGGTTGCCGTAACCTATGAGCGCTTGTAACAAACACGCTTTGTAGGTGTCACTCTGTCAACATCGAGATATTGGTTCCTAAGTCTCTTCCTACAGTGTCTTTCAAACCGGAAACAGTAATGCAACACACTACTGCTTTGCAGAATATCTGACACA
The DNA here is from genome assembly GCA_023373885.1 of Hestina assimilis. NCBI lineage: Eukaryota > Metazoa > Arthropoda > Insecta > Lepidoptera > Nymphalidae > Hestina > Hestina assimilis. The sequence continues at coordinate 2,928,030 of CM041767.1, read as the reverse complement.
AGCTGTGATACCAGAGGCGTAGCTACCGCCGCCACAACCGTTTTTTTTTTTCCGGAATGTGTGTATTATTGTTGGCCCTAATGGCCTTGACAGCGTCACCGAGCGGGGAGGCCGAGTACAGAGACAGCCGTGATAAAGGGCCAGCCCTCACGGGGGCTCAAATTTAATTCCGTCCTCCGGATGCCTCCTCCGAAGCCGAACCACGGCTAAGGATGTCATCGGATATGTCAACCGTATTAATGATATCAATGGTAAGGGGCCTTTCAACTATAAGGGCCCTGAACCCGTGTGAGCCAAAATTCGTAAAATGCTATCCACAATATCAGTCAAACTCTGGCCATACGCTAAGCATACCTACCTTACTTACACTTTAAAAACATTTATTAATACATTTTATTGTTTTATGACGACGTTGTGCCGGAGCGGTAGCGAACCTGCCTTAATTGCCACAGGTCGCGGATTCGATCCCGCTTGGAGCTAATGTTTGTATTGACCATACAAGCAAGTTTTCCTATCTGGGTGTGTTTATTCTTGTCCATGTGTATGTTTTCGGACCCCCGCCACGGGATATAACTATCCTAATGGGGGCCGTTGAGTGTGTAGCGTTTATTTTATATTTTTGTTTCTTTAGTTACTTTTTTATAGAAGGCCCCCAAATTTTGACACAAGGCCCTCTAGCGCTACTACCTAGCCGGCCTCTTGCAGCCAAAGTTCTACCACCAGTAATACAAGTAAATCAGAGAAAACTGCGTACATGCGTTAGACATAATATTGAAGACAGTTATGATAACAAGAACACACGTTGACCCAGTTTCAAATGATATGTAGTGATAAGTTATCATTTCGTATCTCGGTCAATGAACGATAAGGCGAGCGGTGTAAAAAAACTTACATTTGGTGGCATAAGAATATGGTAGTATCTTAATTATAAATGCAAATGTGGAACCTTTTTTTTATGTTACAAGTTGGCAAACAAGCGTACGGCCCACCTGATGGTAAGTGGTTGCCGTAGCCTGTGAGCGCTTGCAGCACCATTAGTAGGTGCACGCGTTGCCAACCTCGAGATGTTAGTTCTTAAATCTCCTCTGCCCAGCAATTTCACCGCCCTTCAAACCGGAACACAGTAATGCCTAAGCACTTCTATTTGGAGGCGGAATATTTGACACTGTGGTGGTACCTACTTAGCAGGCCTCTTGCAACAAAAGACCTACCACCAGTGTGACTGATTGCACTGGTGGAATAATCTCTGCTGTGACAGAGATTATCACAACATATCCCAATATACAGAAAATAAAATGACATTATTATATGATATATATTTTAGTAAGGAAAGTGATAAAGGATTGTTATACTTACCTTAATTTTCTGCCTCAATTTTGATTATCCTCGGACGGAATTATTAATGTAAAATTGATTTCTTACCTGCAAAAAGAATAAATAAACAAAATTAAAAAGTCTATCGCTTTTACGAAAAAATAAAATAAAAGAATATAAAAATACTTCTTTTTATATTCTTTTTATATTATGTATCGTGTTTTGGCGTGTTGGTAGGGAACCTGGCTTTAGCTTCGACGATTCGCTGGTTGGAATGCCGTACCGTGCAATCAGAAATTTCGTATCAAAAATCTGGCAAGTGCGAGTCGGACTCGCGCATGAAGGTTTCCGTACCATTATTTATAATAAATATTTTCTTTGACTCAATAGCACAATTTTATTTATTTACCTTCTTTGAGGTTCTCGCCAATTAAGCTAGAACTCTAAATTGTATTACCACCCCTACAGCTCAGAGGACTATCTTAATTGCCGTCTATTACGTATGGGGATACCTCTCAGTTTTCAACTTTTATTATTTTTTGAAATTTTAACTTTATTTGTGCCGTAAGACCTTGCTTTTTATAGGCTTTCGACCCAAAGCCTGAAGCTTCCTTTTGAGGGTTCCGTACCCTAAAAATGCGAATTTTCAAAAATGGTTATGATCTAATTTCGTCCAGCGGGCAACCCCTAACAATAGTCTCGACAAAAAATATTTTAAGATTGTTAGTAAGTTTAAAACATTCATATTATGTAACTCGTTATAATTAATTTGAATAATGTATTTCATTTAATTAATTGTACATACAAAATAGAGCCATCTACGTCTTTATTTTCGTTGTATAATGTTTAAAATCGTGTAACAGTTATTATATAACAAAACAACAAATTTAATACAGATTTCTTTTTTGCAAAGGTTGAAACTTTGATTTCTTAATAATGCAATTTAGAAATTAAATTTTTTTATCTGACTAAGTTGGCAAGCATACAACCACCTGATAGTAAGTGGTTGTCGTAGCCTATGAGCGCTCCCAACACCATTTTGTAGGTATCACTCACGCGTTGCCAACGAGAGATATTGGTTCCTAAATCTTTTTTGTCTTGTAACTTCACTAGCAACAGTATCCTTCAAACCGTAATACAGTAATGTAAAACACATTATCCGACTCTATGGTACCTATGCTATAAAATGCCTACCACCAGTCTTAAAACTTAAACTTGTAATTTTTTTTTGTCATGTGTTGCTGATAGGATACGAGGAAAGGGAGGGGTGTACACTAGGAGACGTAAGGGGGCTTCCATTAATATCGCGAGGCGCTTATGGGGAGCTACAATCCCCCCAAAGCTCATATTGGGCGAGTGGGGTTTCGGCAAAAATCGTGTAATTTTTTTCGGCCTTTTTAAAAATAACTCCGACGTAATGATTAACGCATTTCCACAAAAAATACGTATTTTCGAAAATCTCACGTGAGATTAGTTTGGGGTCATATCTAGGCAAAGGGGGGTGCTTTTATGGGGTTCGAAAAATCGACTAAGTACCGGTTTAAGTTTCCAAAGACATGAGACGTATATTTATTAATACGACTATTAAGTGTTGATATTCTTTCTGTAAGGGGGTAGTACTCTCAAGTTGAGTTTTATTCTAGATACCTCTTGACTTATAAAGTCTACGATAATCGTTTACCATCAGACGAGTCGTACGCTCAGTGCCAAGAAGATAAAAAATTAAAAAATATTGTAATGTTGTCAAATATAATACTGAAGTCCTAACATACGACTTCTTAAAGCCATAATCCTCGGACAAAACAAACAAGTTTTACAACAAAGCTGGTTTTCTAAAGAACCTAACCCTAACGGAATCGATCCCGGATCCGACACACACACACACACAAGCACGTCATTATCTCACAAGTGCGCCATCAGCTGAGCTAAGTGTGTCACTAGCGGTCTTCCAACGGTACAAGGCGAAAAAAAGACTTACCGCTACTCGATAGTAGATGGCGCTGACAAACCGTAATGCCAATATTTTATTTTAGAAATGTATTGTGATTGTACTATTTAGTTATTTGTTTGTGCATTTGTAATATAGGTCATTGATAACAACTCTCGTAGATAAACGTAATTTATGTTTTAGATATAAATGAAATTGAATGACTGACATCCACACAAAGTTCAACTCCGATTATAAAAAACGGAGTTGAAATAATAATTAGTCTTTAAAACATTTAATTAAACGTCATAAAAACTTAACATTTAATTAGATAGATTAATTAAGAGACTTTAAAATTAAAACTTACATAGTCTTAAGTAGGTACTCAATATTTTTATCAAATATATTATTATAATAATGATTTATTATTCTAAATACTATTATGATTAGTTGAAATTATTGCCGCTAGATGTCTGTAGTTTAAGCTTTTAAGTAATGAGTAAGTCATAATAGGTTTTTATTGCAGTACAGTTAAAACTGGTTTTATATTTGTGTCAATCAGTTTGCGCTTCCCGTCAACAGGTGGCGTCAACAGAATGGAAAAATATTAATAGTAACCACGAATTGATTTGTAGTTATTCTTGTAATGACCTACATTTCCTTAAATATAAAATATTGAAATATTTATGGAGGGTTCAACGAAATAATTGAAGCTGCATGTATATAGTTTTAATAGGAATCTATTGATTGTATGGACTCCTAATACTGAAATAACTGGCAAGACCTTCCTGCCATTAGCGTAGCGAGCGTTTGGCCTAGGCGTACGTATGAAGTTAGCGTGTAACTAAGTACGTTCCTAATGTCCATCGTAGTTGGAGCAAGGCGTTGGGATGTGACGACCCCATCGCCCGCTGTTGGGATGACCTCTGTCACAACAGAGATTATTCCACCAGTGCAATCAGTCACACTGGTGGTAGGTCTTTTGTTGCAAGAGGCCGGCTAGGTAGGTACCACCGCAGTGTCCAATATTCTGCCGCCAAATAGTAGTGTTTAGGCACTACTGTGTTTGAAGGGCATTGTACGCTAGTGAAATTACTGGACAAAAACTAAAGAATTAATAGGTATCTGGAGTTTATCAACTCGTGTGTTACACCTACAAATGAATAGTGTTATCAGGCCTCATAGGCTACGCAACCACTTACCATCAGGTGGGCCGTATGCTTGTTTGCCAACTTAATCACATTAAAAATTGCCCAGGAGACCCATCTGATGGAAAGTGTTTGCCCGCCACAGCTGGTTCAACAGCATGTGTTTTGGGAAATCCTTTTTCAAGGGTAAAACTGAGACGCTCATAGCCGAGTTTGCTCACTGTTCGCTAAACGATCGGTGGATTAAGCAACTTTAGGCGCGGTCAGTCAATAGATGGGTGATCGCATAGTGGTATTAACTGAGCGTCTCCGTGCTTCGGAGTGAACGTAAAAAGTCGGTCCCGGTTATCAATTTGACAATAGTCGATAAGTCAAGTCAGAGGTCTATACGGGCGACCTGAACAACTCTAACACTAGGTTGCCCACTAACCACTCGATGAGAAGAGGGTAAAACTGTGTTCCCGCTAACATATAACGTTTGTAATGACCTACATTTCCTTAAATATAAAATACTTAAATATTTATGGAGGGTTCAACGAAAAATTGAAGCTGTATGTATATAGTTTGAATAGGAATCTATTGATTGTATGGACTCCTACTGAAATAACTGGCAAGACCTTCCTGCCATTAGCGTAGCGAGCGCTTGGCCTAGACGCACGTATGAAGTTAGCGTGTAACTAAGTACGTTCCTAATGTCCATCGTAGTTCTTAGGGAGGCCGCTGTAGTATTCCCTAAGTTAACTGTTGTGAAGGTGACGATGTGGGAAATGTGTCTCAACACGAAGGGAGGATCCTCCGACCAGGCGGGTGATATTGCCTGGCAGACCGAAGCCCTGGGCCGAAGCCCAACGACTTACGTTGGAAAGTTGTATATATACCTCAAGTGGGTAGGAAACTTTGATAGCGCGATTTAGGATCGTGACGTTCGGTGGTCGTCCATATCGTTGCGTAGTATGCCCTGTAGGTGTCGTTGTAGCTTGATGCGACATTGTGACAATCTTGTCTTTCTATCGAGTTACGTCATGTTGTGTGTAGATACGCTACACTGTGAAGGAAATAAGTTCGCTCATCCGTATCTTCTTCTTCCTAGCATTAATCCTGGTATTTTTACCCAGGGTCTGCTTATTACTCTTATCCGGATCTGACAAGCTACTAGTTTTTACAAGGAGCGATTGCCATCTGACCTCTGCAACCTTAAGTGTGAACTAGTAACTCATTGGATCAGAGCAAATTACCTATGAAAATTAAACGATTATTATCAGATGTTATGTGATAACAACCGGGACGGAAACCTTAACGTGCTCTGCGAGGCAAGGTAGGAAGACCCACAAGGACAAACGCCCAGACCGAAACAGAAATTTTAACAAACATCTGTCCAAGCGGGAATCCAACCCGAGACAGTCGAGTCTCAAAGCAGACTCGCTACCAATACGCCGAAAATTTCATAAACTATTGGAACAATTTTAATGGAAATGCCACGTTTGTATCCCCAATATTCCGGAAAACCTATAAGTGATGGAAAATTTATATAAATAACTACCCGTGTTTACCGCCACGTCACTCGCATTGAACATCCGGGGCGTGACAGGACATGTGACGTGTGTGACAACGTGACAGGAATTGAACAGACATACTAACATACAGATATGAAAGTGTAAATGTTATAATCACTACATAGTATAAAACAAAGTCGTTTTCTCTGTCCCTATATCCCTATGTATGCTTAAATATTTAAAACTACGCAACGGATTTTGATGCGTTTTTTTTAATATATAGAGTGATTGAAGAGGAAGGTTTATATGTATAATAACATCCATGAAATAGTGGAGAAATACTGTTATTTTCGAGGTTTCTAATGTGATGTCGTAAATAATTACATTTAACGCGTGCGGGCCACGGGCAGTAATGAATAAATCAAAACTACTGGATCGATTTTAATCATTTTTTTGATAACCGTGCAAAGCCGGAGCGGGCCGCTAGTATTATATATTTGAAAGTTTGATGTCAGGATGTTAGGATGTTTCTTACTAAATCACGAAAACAGTCCTGGTCGGAATTGGATGAAATTTGGCATATAGATAATTTTTTACCAGAATTGACACATAATCTTTATATAAATGTTGGCACATGGCGAAGTATAGAACCTATTTAATACGTTGGATTAGAAAGACAATATTTGAAAAGATGTCATTCTAACGAAGCGTCACATTGATGGTTACTTCAATATTTCACCATGCAGAAAATTAGTGTCGTACCGCATTTAAAAGGACGAATCGTTGAAATCCGTCGTAGTAGTTACAGTGCTGTGCAATTTATTGTGTTATCTAGTAAAGGGATTAAAAGCATTGTTGGTTAGAATAAGTTGTTCATAATGTTAACCTACTTGGATGAAATTCATAAGGGCTCCAGGCTATCCTTAGCTTAGTTTGATTTAAAATGAATACTGATAAAACCAAACGTTGTTTTATACTCTTGGTCTAAAACCTAACGCTTATCACGTCAGACAGACAGACACACGAAAAATGGGAACTGTGTTTAACACTAGCTACGCCCACGGCATCGCTCGCGTGGTGTACCGATTTTTCGTTATTGCACGCAAACCCAATTCGTCTTCTAAAATAAAGTTCAGAGATTATCCGAAACAAGCAGACAAATTGTTTTTTTATGTACGAATAAGTATATACTTTCATATCCATCTAGTGAAGCTATTGAAGCCTCAATAGCTCAAATGTAGAAGGGCCGACTTCGTTACGTTAACGCGAGAGTCGCGTGTTCGATCTTGACCCCCTTGGGCTACTGTCGTACCCACTCCTAGCGCAAGCTTCGAGCTTATTTGGAGGGCAATAGGAATATCAGTAATGCCTTGAAAAAGCATTGCTAATATTCTTTAAAAAAAGCTGTTAATTTGGAATTACAAACAAACACTTAAATTTTTATTATTTGTATAGATTATAATTAAGTAGCGAAGCCATATATTTTAGTAATCCCGTTTTTGTTTCAATATTTTATAAGATTAAACTGACGACCACTGGCATGTTGGTAACGAGTCTGCCTTTGGTCTCAGCGGTTGCGGGCTCGATTCCCACACGAAGCGGACATTTGTATTTGCCTTACAAATATCTGTTTCGGTGTAGTCGTTTCTCCTTGTGGGTCTCCCCACCGTTTCTCGGAGAGCACGTTAAGCTGTCGGTCCTGGTTGTTATCATAACATCTGATAATAATCGTTAACTCTTAATAGGAAATTGCTCTTATCCAATGAGTTATTGGCTCCACCTTAAGGTTGCGGAGGTCTGATGGCAATCGCTCTGTGTAAAAACTAGTAACTCATCAAATCCGGATAAGAGTAATAAGCAGACCCCGGTCAAAATATCAGGATAAATGCTAGAAAGAAGAATTGTATACTAAATAAATACTCGTTGTTATCAATTATCTCTTTCCCGCCTGATGACGCTATCAAGGCCAGTCGGACCAACAGCAATACAAATATACTTAATAATAAGAGACGCGACACACTCAACGGCCCCAATAAGGATAGTGATATCCTGTGTCGGGGGTCCGGAAACATACACAATGACAAGGACAAACACACGTATGGTATATACAACAAGGACAATACCTCAAAAACGCCAAAGATTCGATGGTGCTTATTCAATTCAACATTGACGCTACGAAACGAAGTTAGTCACAATCTAACTTCATCAACTTCATTCACTTGTTTTTCTATTTATCTTATTTAATGATTGACAAATAAGCATACGGTCCGCCTGATGGTAAGCAGTCACTGCAACCTATGAACGCGCGCGATACTTGAAGTATCATTTGCCAACCCAAGGAACAGAAGAGAAGGGATGAAAAGGGAAAAAATGATGAAAACAGAGGGGGTGGGAGATTTAAAGAATATTAGCAACGATTTTTCAAGGCATTACTAATATTCCTATTGCCCCTCCAAATAAGCTCGAAGATTGCCCTAGAAGTGGGTTCAACAATAGCCCAACGTTGTCAGGATCGAACCCGCAACTCTCGCGTTAACGGGCGTTAATTTTCTATTAAAAGCATGGGTCTACCACAACAAAATGTATTTTAAGCTTTTAATTTTACGTAAATAAGCACACAACTTTTGTATCGTCGGTTACAGCATGATACCTACAATGTAATCTGACGTAATAGGGGCGCAAAACACACACCTCCCCACCACCCTGCGTATCTCCCCTCCTTGAATTATTGATATAGTCGACTTTATATACTACATATTGTACGAAATGAGTTTTGTATGTTTGTTTACAATATTATTATATATATAATCGCGGCGTTGGTCTAGATTGTGTATTCATTCATTAAATTTTTGAGATTTCAGTTTTGAGTTTTATAAAACTCAAAATCGATACAATAAATAACAACAGGTAAATAAATAAAATAAATAAATAAACGCAGCACACTCAACGGCCCCCATTAGGATAGTAATATCCTGTGTCGGGGTCCGGAAACATTCACAACGACATGGACAAATACACCCAGACCGGAAAATATGCTTGCATGGTCAATACAAATATATTATGCTCGAGCGGGAATCGAACCCGCGACCTGTGGCGTTTAAGGCAGGTTCGCTACCGCTGCGCCACAACGTCGTCGAAACGAGTAAATGATTTTATATATATAATTCTACTGCACGTGTGTATGTCACTGAACTCCTCCTAAACCGATTTTAATGAAATGTTTGTGTGTGTCCCAGTAAGGGGCACTGCTATCGGGTCTTAGTTTTTTTTATTTTCGGCGCAGGACAACGTCTGCCGGGCCCGCTTGTGTATAAATTTATAAAATAAAGGCAAAGTTATTTTAGTTGTTTCATAATTTATTTGAATAATAATATAAATAAGTCAGCTAAAAATTTGTTGTACTGATGAATGTTATAATTGTAATTTACTAACTCATTTGACAACGATTATATCGAATAAAAATAGTTGACGAAAATATCGATTTACCTGAAGCAGTAGTGGTGGCCACTGTTGTTGTCGATAGTGTTGTCGATGTCGATGTCTCAGTCGATGTATTCGTCGCGTTTGTCATCTCTACAATCCTATCAACCGCTATACGATTCCCGGGCAAGATACCGGAAGTCTCGCTTGGCTGGGTTTCCTCTGTGATTTCCGTTTCCTCGACTTGAGGGCTTGGCGTCGTTTGGCTCAAATCATTGGCAACAATGACATTGACAGTTGTAAGTGACTCCATATCTGAATTTTCGCCTTGGACGTGTGAATTATCGATGTAAACGGCTGCCGATCTCGCCCCTAGCGTTTCCATGACGCTCTCAGCCAACGATCGGGTCGATAACTCATCCATATCGATATCCTGCTTGATATCGATAATTATCTGGTGACGTTTTCCACTACCAGACGGGTTCTGTACCTGGTGGACGCTCACCTGGGCCTCCGTCCCCGGCTGCGACATGTGATGCTGGATGACGTGGGTGAGCTGCCCCTCGAGTGCATTGTCCCGATTGCCCGCCATTTTGCTATCGATATCAGAAATTATCGATATAACACACAACACTTACTTATTCGAAGCTAGAAGCGATCAGACTTATAAATCAGTCGGGATATTATTGCGCGTACTATTCTAATATATACCGTGTATCTTATCTAATGAACACAATTATCACACTCTTGAACACTCCGACGATCAACTTACATTGTTGTCACTGCACTGCAGCGCGCAGATGCATCGTAAGTGGGTCAGGGGTCAACATCCTAATTTTTTTTTGATATAGATTCTTTGTGCGTGGCTTTCGATTTTAATAATGGCAGTGTAGGTTGTATAGAGGCACTGTGTGTCACATTGTTGCCGTTTTTCAGCTGCGGCGAGTGTAGGGCGCGCGCGTAGTGTTTTGTTTGGCGTGTGGGCGCACTAGGGACACATTGACACAGTGTCCTATATTCAAGGAACGCGGTCCGCGGACGCGGCCGTCGGTCGTAGCCACTGTGAGGCCTACGAGGCGTAGCGCTACGGCGCGCAGCGTAGCGCCCACGTAAAACACTTCCGTGAATCGATCCCTCGATAAGTCTTGAGATAGTTCGTATAAAAATATATATATACATAAAAAGTACTGGTTTTTACTAGCGATTTGTATGTAACTTTTCATTCAAACATATATACATTTCTCTATAAACTTCTGATAAAATTATAATTTACTTTTCTAGAAAATGTCACTCATTATTAACTCGTCAGCGAAAAAATGATTATTACTTGAAAAAATATATTTGTTCCAATTTCATTTTCACTACTAGCACACAAAATGTCTGATCTCACGAAAAATCCCTACGTAAACTTCTCATGTATACCTTCTGCATAGCGCGACACGTGCCCACGCATGCGCAGGGAAACCCATCACCTCTCCCACTCTGATATCCAGCGCTCTCGCTCCCTCCTTCGATCGTTCGGGAATGACGAAAAAGCATATAATCGAATTTATGTTGGTACCCGGGGCCTGGCGTGGGTACGGTTAGAAAAAATGATACCAAAACAAACAATTATATTTTTAAACGTAACAATCAAAATGTTTTAATAATTAACAAATTGTTAATATCAATATTAACATATTGATGTAAAGTGTTGCCTTTGATTTCAGCAGTCACGGGATATCAAAGGTTCTAAAGCAATTCTGATGGTTTCCCAATCCACAGATCAGCATAAAGTAACAGTATCAGTAGGTACTGTTCTTTTTTTTTTTTTATCTTAGAAGTTGGCAAACAAGCATACGGCCCACCTGATGGTAAGTGGCTGCCGCAGCCTATGAGCGCTTGCAGCACCATTAGTAGGTGCCACTCACGCGTTGCCAACCTCGAGATATTAGTTCTTAAATCTCGTTCGCCCAGTAATTTCACTAGCGTACAATGCCCTTCAAACCGGAAAACAATAGTGCCTAAACACTACTATTTAGCGGCAGAATATTGGACACTGCGGTGGTACCTACCTAGCCGGCCTCTTGCAACAAAAGACCTACCACCAGTGTGACAGTTCTACTACCACCTATATGTCCTCCCTTTTTCCTTCTCATCCCTTCCCTCCTCCATCCATCGGGTTGGCAATGCGCATGTGATACTTCAAGTATCGCGCGCGTTCATAGTTTGTGGTGACTGCTTACTATCAGGCAGACCGTATGCTAGTTTGCCAACCGTCATAACGTAATAAAAATATTCCTTCCTGTGTCTTAAAGGCGGCGCGCTACTTACTTACTTTAAGCCCCACAGGTCGTGAGTTCGAATCCCGCTCGGGACAGATGTTTGTATTGACCATGCAGGCATGTCCATCTGGGTGTATTTGTGCTTGTTTTTGTGTATGTTTCCGGACACAGGATATAGCTATTCTAATGGGGACCGTTGAGAATGTTGCGTTTATATCAATGTTTAATTTTACGTTAAAATAAAATAGCCAATTATTTTTTTTGCCAACCGTTCATTACTCGCATTACGCAATAGTATGATCTAACAGCCCAAAACAAGGAAACTCGGCCGGTTCAAAACACTGCCTTTAACTGCCTTGCCTACCTTTAATTTTCACTCGCAATAATACACTTTACAATATCTTCTGCCTAGCATTATTCCCGGTACTTAACGAGTATTTACTCAGGCTCTGCTTATTACACTCGTCCGAATTTGACAGGGTACTAGTTTTTACAACCATCTGTTCTCCGCAACCTTAAGGGCTAACCAAGTAACTCATTGGATTATTATCAGATGTTATGTGATAACAACCGGGACCGACAGCTTAACGTGCTCTCCGAGGCACGGTGGGCAGGCACGGGCAAATGCCCTGACTAAAACAGATATTTGTAAGATCAATGCAAACATCTGTCCGAGCGGGAATCGAAACCCCACTTATTTTTGGGGTCAATTTAAATTCGTTATTATTTTTAAACTCCTTAAGATTCTTTATCATCAGGCTGCGGAACCCTTTAGTTTCGATTGTATGTGGTCCACAACGCACTTGACTGATAATTATTTTCTGTAATTTTTATTTTGAAAAAAGTATTAAGGTTCCACGTAATAAAAACAAAATAATAACTTCGTTGTGACTAAGTCGCGGAGACTGCTTTTAGTATCTAAGAGACCTTACTTTGCTTACTCAATTAGAGTCTTAATTAATTATAGCACAACAATTTCTTTGTCTAAGATCTAGATTGTTAATTTCCAAGACCCTAGCATTATATACATAATGACATTATAACAAAGCGCTCTCAAGTCTAGATATTGTTTTATTAACCTACTACAAAAAAGGAGAATATTCAGATCAGATGTTATGGTAAAAATAACATGACAGCTTAACGTGCTCTCCGAGGCACGGTGGGGAGACCAACGATCCAAACGCCCAGACTAAGATATTTATAAGAAATATAGTAGATATATTTAAAACACGAACGAAACGCTTTGCTTCCTCGTTCCTGATACGCACCGCAAAGGTCTGGAATACCCTGCCGACCTCAGTCTTCCCCACCACCTACAATGTAGGTCTTCAAATCTAGAGTGAATAGAATCTTCTAGGCAAGCGCGCTCCACCTTACGCTGTAACATCAATTCACATCAGGTCTGATAACAGTCAAGCGCTGGCCTATACATTTAAAAAAATCTGCTCCGAGTGGAAGTCGAACCCGTGACTCACGACTAGGCTACCAGCACGCCACAGCGGTCGACTTCTGTGATAATCCTGGTTCTTCTTCTTATCGAGTGGTTAGTGGTCAACCTAGTGTCAGAGGTGTTCAGGTCGCCCGTAGGCCTCTGACATGACTTATCGACTGATGTCTAATTGTCAACAGCCGGGACCGACTTTTTACGTGCCCTCCGAAGCACGGAGACGCTCAGTTGAAATATCACTATGCGATTACCCATCTAGTGACTGACCGCGCAGTGAGTGCACTCGGCTTTAATCCTGATAACATTCTATATCTGTCCCAAATGTCATCCAAATATAAACAAAATATAATAATTTTAAATTTGCATGTATGTATATTTGTATGTATTGTAGTAGGATTTGCATTAGCTTATCGCGTCAGCCATTTTAAGCTTTCGCAATCTGAAGTGTGTTACATAAGCACGTCGGAGTAAATACTTTGTATGTAGTATATAGCGGCGAGACGCTTTCGGAGGGTCTCAAGGCCGACCTTTAGATATTTCAGAATATAGCATAGGTAACTACAAGGTCTGTACGAAATTCAGACATTTTAATATTTATAAATGGCGGTGTGGAAATGAAAAAAATGTTTATTATTTTAATAAAAAAGTATAAATAACGGTACGATACACATATATTTACAGTAGTAGAGTCATGCTTCTCTCAGCAATAGGGCTGGACTGGGAAAGTACTACCCTCTCACAGAAAATCGGCGTCAAGTAACAGTATCAGTAGGTACTGTTGCGTTTCGTGCGATGAGTGAGAGCGTCGGAGGCCCAATCTCCCACCCCATCTGTTCCCTTCCTTTTTTTTCCTTCTCATCCCTTCCCTCTTGTTCTTAAGGTTGGCAAAACTTGATACTTCAAGTATCGCGCACGTTCATAGGTCGCGGTGGCTGCTTACATCAGGCAGACTCTGTACCTATTGTTTGCCAACTTCCTGTAGCATGTAGCATTTTACGGGATAAAAATATCTTTTGTCGAAGTAATAATGTGCTAAATTTCATACCAATCCGTTAAGCTGTTTCTGAGTGATTGAGTAACAAACATCTAAACCGTTGTATTTCAAGAACTGTAATATTTGGATCATAGATTGCGTCTTTCTATGACGCCACTATAGCAAATCTTCATTCTAGCATTATTCCCGGTATTTTATTTACCAAAGATCCGTTTATTACTCTCATTCGGAATTGACGGGTTAATAATTTTACACGTATTTATAATATTAATTAGGATTTTCAATTAAAAATAGAAACTAATGTAAAAAGTTGGTATTATAACTTGACGCAAATAAGCAATACCATGTCAACCCACGAAATTGAAAAAACTGAGCTATATATGCAGAAGTGTTGATAAATGGCTGAAGAACATTTTTCTTTAATATTTGTAGGGTTTTAAGCTTTAAAACTTCTAAAAAAACATTTTTTAATCATGCAATTTATGTATAATGTTTTTTTTCAAACGTGTTTTTCTCGAAATCACATTCGTGTGGGTTGACATGGTATTGCTTATTTGCGTCCAATTATATTTTGACTCGTTTGAATGTATTACAAACAACGTATAAACGAAATATGTATATATAGTCGCGTTAGCAGTGGGAGTTGGGCTTAGGAGTTAGGACAGACAACGCTATGCGGTGCTCCTCAAGGCCGCGCCATTTTGTTTTCTAATGTCTGTTTTGTTAATATTTTGTTTCTAATATGAATTTAAGCGAAAACTTAAGATTTTAAGTATTCTTTAAGATAAGATTTATTATATTCAAAATGTCTTTAGTTAATGCGATTTTCTTTTATTTTTATAATCGACTAGTTGAAGTCTAATTCTTTTTCCAAAATAAAAGTAGCCCAAGTCCCATTAAAATCCAGCTGTTTCACAGAGCAGCCGAAACACACAGACAGACAACAATTTTGAAAATTGACACTTCCATTTTATTTGTAATAAGTAGGACATGAATTACTCTATATAATACTTCTATAGAAAACATCTCGCCAGAGTAGTCCCTATGTATTTAATTATTTAATTTAGACGTATATACGGAATGTAAATCAATATAAAATATATAATTAACCGCAATGTAATAACGCATTAAACTTTTATGTGTAGCAAATGCCTTAGGCGGTTGTCTACTTTTATAGCTATAGATACACATATAAAACTGATAGACTTACTATAATTATACTATAGATATGTCCTCCCATACGAACTACCTACTTGCAACGTACCTAATCGAATAAAGACGGAAGTTAGTGTCACAAGCTTGCAACATAATCGAATAGTGTTTGACTAACTTCGTCTTGTTGTTGAAATTAGAAAGGAGCACCAGCCAGTACAGTATAATTTTAGTACCTAACTCTATGAATACGCTGTACTAAAACAAAGAATTCATTTTTATTAATGCTGTTCCAAAGTCCTTAACAACATAAAAAAGTTACTTCATAAAATATTATCTGTGGACATAATATTAAGTGTCGTAAAATCCTTCGTACGGTAAAAATCCCACACCCCAACGAGCGTGTCGAAGTGAAACGTGCAGCCATCTATTATCGAATAGCGGTACTAAATGGCGAATTTAAAAGTAAAACCAACCACAGTCACGTGCGCCAGCTAACGGTTAACAGCCGAACCGCGTTCATTGAACCGCCGAAACGTTGCGCAATTCACAGCCATTACGGTATTACTTTAAATGACATTGACAGGTTGGATGCGGTGCGAATTTGAAAGGGAACTAATTTTTTAAATAGGTCACGATTTGTATGCGCCTGTAGATTTTTAACAGTTAGGCGCCATAGGTTCTAGTCTAGGCTAGGTCGGGTGTCTAGAACAAGGTCGTTTTTATGATAATATATTGACCTAATTTTACTGTCAACACACGTGTAGTACTTTTTTTGGCTGTATGATACAAACATCGTTACTTTTTTGTCGATGTGTGTAAATAAAAAAAAATATGTTTTCTGTCAGACAACTTTCTTAAGTACATTTCATAAATAGCGGGAAATTATATATTATTCTACAAACATAACGGAATTATGTGCGTGCTTTTAAAAAAAAGTCTGACTCCGGTTCGACTGGTTGAGGTGAATGAACTTTTTCGTTCATCAACGTGCATTCATATTAATCGGAATAAAATAAATCGTGTGAAAAATGTATTTCTATTGAATGTATTTTATGATTCCGATGACCTATTTAAATTAATGATGGTTTATTGTAGTTATTTCATAGTAGGAATTGTATTTTTTTCTTTCTTGTAGTAAAAAACAAATTGCTAAAAAGTGCTATTTCTTTGAATTTTAAATATTTAGATTTCAGTTTTTAAAGCATTTCATGCAGATATATTTAAGGTTCCGCAGTCAAATGGCAAATAGGCTACCTAGGTACGAAGCTACCCATATAATTTCGTAATATAATTGTACCAGTTTCCATAATACTACAGATTATTAGCATGTTTACATAAACAAGAATGTTTATTTTATGGTTATTATAACAAAGCTAAGAAAAATAAAAAATAAATTAAGGGTTGTACCTACCTACTTCGTGTCATATGTGGATTTTGCACCTACGGAGAAAATTAGCACATTCCCACTCGCGAATTCTGACAGTCGTCACAATCGCGTGTAGCAATGTCCTTTTTTTCCGGTGGTGCGTATACAATTTTGTATCTTACGTTGAAAAGTGGACTACAAGTGAACTTTAGTAGGAGGGATAAATAATAAATATGCGGTTGCTAGGTTTGCCATCATCATTATCTTAGCGTTAATCCCGGTTGCGTCCAGAGCGTTCGCTTCGGAGCCCGGGGTCCGCTTTCCGACTTTTTCTTCTCCATACGGTTTCTAGGTTACTAGGTAAAGTGAGTTCATCTTGCCTAGAGAGAATCAAGCACTCTCCCTCGTACGGGGGACTAGAAATAATCTTTCATTGTAACATTTGACATAATTATTATAATACAATTTAATTAACTTTTATATCACCTAAAATATATATATATTTTTTTTAAATTATAATGTAACTCACTGCTGTCTGCTATTGTTAATGATGATTTTTCTTAACTGTGAAGACTTCACTGGTTTCTGAATCTTTTTATTATTGTTAAATTTATATGTATTTCTTAAACTGTTTGTCTTCCGTATATAAATAAATAAATAAATAAACTTTTGATCAATGTAGGAAAACAAGCTTGTTGTCGTTCGGGGGTCGTATATGTATCTGTGGGAACGGACGGACTTATAGCGGAGGCTGAGTAATGGGGTTCCCTTGGCACTCTTTGGCTACCCTAAAAACAAATTCAGAAGCAGTATGCTGCCACTGTCCTTTCGTGTTTGACTTGACTTATTTTCCTTTGTCCCCTAGATGGGGCAGAGGGCGTCCACAGTGCGTCGCCATCCCTTTCGGTCATGTGCTTCGTGCTTCATTTTACTCCAGGTCTTCCCGATGTTCTTCGCCTCTGCGACGATGGTCCGCCGCCAGGTCTGCTTAGGGCGACCACGTTTCCGCTTTCCTTGGGGATTCCAGTCAAGAGCTTGCCTCGGAATTTGATCAGGATCCCTTAGGAGCGTGTCGCCGATCCAGTTCCACTTCCGGCGTTTGATCTGCTGGTCGATCGGGGTTTCACCGCAGCATTTTCACATATCTTTGTTGGAGATTTTCTCGGGCCAGTGAACACCGAGAATACCGCGAAGACAACGGTTGATAGCGACCTGGTGTTGCTGTCCTTTATAGGACAATGAAAATATGGCATACGAGCTGCAAAAACTGGGTAAGAGGAACTGCCACACTTCCTGGACTTTGCAATATATTTTGACACCGTTGTGGCGTTGTGGGCAGCGAGTCTGCCTTAAGCCTCCACGGTTGCGGGTTCGATTCCCGCTCGGAGCAGATGTTTGTATTAATCGTACAGGCATGTTTTCCGGTCTGGTTGTGTTTGTCCTTGTCATTGTGAATGTTTCCGGACCCCCGACACAGGATATAATTATCCTAATGGGGGCCGTTGAGTGTGTAGCGTTTATGATTTATGGTTTATGATTATGACTAATAAAGAAGAAATTATTTATCTATGACTACTACTTAGCCGCTGAGGCACTGTTAATTTAGTACAAATTTGTTCTTATTTTATAATTCTGATTATTTCTCCCTAACTATTATGTAATGTAATTTTAAAAAGGAATGTCATTTGAATTTGAATGTTACAATTTACTTAATCACGATTTCTAATTTTTATACACATATTCATATATTTTTTCCTCTTATAATTGTATAACCTTTATTTTATTTTTTTAATTTTATTTTGAATTTGCTTAAATTATCTATATGTATGTATCACTGTCAATTGTGCATGCTGTGATTACAAGTAATTGGAAGTTCATTTAGAAATAATTTTAAGATAATATGTGGTGGATTGTTATAATGAATCTTCTGTTGGTGAGCCTTAATAATAAATAATAAATAAACTAAAAAAAAATTAAGATTGAATTCATTCAATTAATTTTGCAAACCAAGGGGGTCATCATTGATGATTTTGCTCTTTGCTGGGCCAAATTTTATAACAATGGAGTAGTTTTTTTTATGTGTTTGTTGTTGGCCCTACTGTTTGACAGCGTAACCGGAATGACGGGCTGAATACTGAAACCCCGTGGCCGTGGAAATTGAACTCTTGAAGGATTAAAAGTTTATACTGAACAAACAAACCCAAACAGTTCGGGTATTGCTACTGACACATTCACACACACACACACACACACACTTCTTCTTCTTCTTCTTATCGAGTGGTTAGTGGCCAACCAAATTGCAGAGTTGCTCAGGTTGGGTTATATATATATATAGGCCTCTGACTTGACTTATCGACTGTTGTCAAATTGATAGCAGCCTGGCTTTTTACGTACCCTACGAAGCACGGAGACGCTAAGTTAAAATGCCACTTTGCGATTTTTACGTACCCTACGAAGCACGGAGACGCTCATTTAAAATGCCATTATGCGATTTTTACGTACCCTACGAAGCACGGAGACGCTCAGTTAAAATGCCACTTTGCGATTTTTACGTACCCTACGAAGCACGGAGACGCTCAGTTATAATGCCACTTTGCGATTTTTACGTACCCTACGAAGCACGGAGACGCTCAGTTAAAATGCCACTATGCGATTACCAGCCGATCGTTTATCGATCAGTGAGTGAACCCGGAAATTATCAAGGCATCTACTGCACAGTGGTGATAGGTAATTTATATTATTGTACAATAAAAAGATTTTTAATCTTTGGTTTTTCGTCACGTGCATTTTTAATGTAAAATTATCCGACACGCAAACGTTTTTATGTTAACAACTTACTAATACGTTGTTAAATCTTTATATCACATCAAATGCGTCTAGACCATATCAGATTAATTATTTGTATGCATTTCTAGAGTCAATGAACGTTTTTATTTGGTATATTTTAATTAGATTCGTATCTAAGGCCATAAGCGCCTAAAACTTGGGAAACGCTACTATTTTTAACCAACTTTAAAAAAGAAAAGCGAATATATGTATTCTCATGTTGAATACATTTTAACTAATATTATTTTATTATAATATATTTAACTGTATGGTTTTCAAGATTTAACAAATGTTTTTGTTCGCGGGTTCACCAGCGTGAAAAACGATTTTTATGAGTTTCACATACAATCCTTCAGTCCCCATTTCATCCACTTCGACTTTTGTTTTCTTGACAAAAGTAGTCTAAGCCGTCTCTATTGGCTATTCAAAATTCATCATAATCAGCGTTAGCGGTTTAGTCATTTTTTTTTATGTTGGCAAGCAAGCTTAGGGCCCACCTGATGGTAAGCGGTTGCCGTAGCCTATGAGCTCTTGCAACACTATTTGTAGGTGTCACTCACGCGTTGCCAACCTCGAGATATTGGTTCTTAAATCTGCTCTGCCCAGTAATTTCACTAGCTTACAGTGCCCTTCAAACCGGAACACAGTAATGCCTAAGACACTACTGCTTTGCGGTATGTAGAATATTTGCAATGCGGGAGTACTGTACCTAGCTGGCCTCTTGCAACAAAAAATCTCTGCTATAACAGAGATTATTCCAACAGCGGGCGATGGGATCATCACGTGTCGACGCCAAAAATAATAAATTCATATTGCTTATCAGATTCAATATTTATTTATTTATTTTATTTATTTACATGAAACACGGTGGAAATATATAAAGATGTTACAAATAAAAAAAAAATTTAAAAAAAAAAAATTATATATATATATATAAAGTACATGTTTCGCCTTATTGTTGACATTATATTTATTAAATTGAATATGCATTTTGGTTTTTATTTATTTTACTATATGGCAACTGTTTAGCCTTGAATTCCTGATGTCAGCTTAAACGGACTGGCCTGACCGAGGAAGTATTACCCTACACCCTTTGGCGTAGTATTTGAATCGGTGCGAAATTATAACAATCAACATCTATAATGACAAAATATTTATGTATATTATTATTAGTATAGTTATTAATTTTAAGTTTGCGATTGATTTTTTGATGATTTGTGGTTATTGTTTAGATGGGACATATCCGTATGGATAAACATCCCAAATTCATCAATAAAGAAATTTAAAAAAATATATTCTTACAATCCCAATAGTTTTATTTTAATTTATAAATGCCTGAAAAATATTTCAACTCGGAAAAAATCAATTCCCGCCGAAGTTGACGTTTTAATTTTTTCAAACGTCAAAACAACCGTAGCCAAGGCCCAATGGTGTACAGCCTACACCTGTCTCGTTTTTACCCCGACTCTCACGGATCGCGACCATGTAACGGAGTACAGTTACACAGTATGTGGGTGAGGCTGCACCGTTAGCGACGTCACGTTGTAGGGACGTGCTGTGTCGATGTTTGTTTATGTATCGTCTGTGAGAATTCGTATTTCAAGACATATTGTATAAAATGTGTAAAAATATAAACAAACTTTACTCTTAACAAGATATATATATATATATATATATATATATGATATAGATATGATTAAAAAAATCTAATCTAATAATAAGATAGCATACAAACTTTTATTATTACAATTTTTAATTTTTATTATCAAAAATTATATAGAACTTTATATTATACTTCCAAATCGTAGTTTATAAAAAAAAAAAAAACTATTTCTGTCAAAAGAAATAAAGTTGGTTATCATGAAAAATCGATGTCACAATTAAAATTCGAAACACGCCACGATCTCTCACACATCACTATGTACCGTAAACTACGTCACGAAGAAAGGGACGTGGCAACGGTACACTGTCCGTGTAGCGAAACTATCGCTTTTTCACACAAGCGACCCGAACTGAGAACTAGCGAGCCGCCTCGACTTCACACGAAATAAGGAAACTTTGACATATGTCAATGTCAAAATAAGTCTTTTCCCGCGTTTTAGTTCCACTTGCTTAAATCACAGAAATCAATTTTTAACTGACTTCAAAAGGACGGGGAGGTTATCAATTCGATTGGTTTTTTTAATGTATGTAAACCGATTACGCTGAGATTTATTATCCGATTTACGTGATTCTTCTTTAGTTTGATACAGAATAGTTGCCATTTGTGGACGATGTCATTTTAGTTTGTCTACGGCTTTTTTTTGTGTTTTCATTTAGGTGATATATTATTAAAGTAAATTGGGTTATATATTATTAAAGTATTATTCGCAACTAAGAAGAAAAATAAAATATTTATTTAAGAAAAAATACCGCTTTTAAATTAAAAAGCAAAAAAATTTCTTCACAATTCTGTGCTTTCTGTGCCGATATTTTACGTACCGACTTTTCCTTCAGATTATTTTATTTTTTGCTTTTTAGTTTTGAAGTCGATATTTTACGATATAATTTTCTTGAGTCATACGAAAACTTCATTTTAATTTTCAATTAAAAATTCATTTTAAATCTACAAACTATAAAAGTCCCATCCGATTTTACAAAACGTGTTAAAACTTCCTTTAAAACCCTACAGTCATCTTTCTTATTTATACTGCTTAGACTTCAGGAGGCATCATAAGGACGAAATCAAATTTGAGCCTCCGTGAGGGCTGCCCCTTTATCACGGCTGAGTCTCTGTACTCGGCTGTCCCGCCCGGTGACGCTGTCAAGGCCAGTAGGGCCAACAGCAATACACATTCCAAAAAAAAAGCTTAGACTTCATAAGGAGACAGAAGCGAAGGAAATGAAAAACGGAGAGTCTTCGGCTTCCAATTCTTATACACATTGAACGGAGCAGTACGAATATTGTGACATTATTATGTGTGAAATTGGTCCCTGTCGAGGTGAATACCAATAAATATTTAATTTCCCAGTATAAAGTAGGTTACTCATAGTTGGGTTCGGATTTGTAAAATATGGTATCTTATTGGACACTGACCGTAATCAAATGAATAAAAAAAGTTAAACATAAATAAAAATTCAATATTTAATCACCCCTGTATTGTAGTCCAGAGACTTTTATTAACATTAAAAATCTTATTTTATCATCTTTCTGCGAAAAACAGTATTGAGTGCACCTGTAATGAAATCAAAACTGCGAAAAAATACAGCTTTCAATAGCGACTTGACCATCAGCTGTACGGGGACGGTTTGTCCAAACTGTTTTTAAATATATAAACGCTCCACACTCAACTAACTTTTCTTTATGTATAGTCTGTTAAATGTAACTTGAACCATGCGCAGTAACACGTTTTTGGGTCTCAACCGTATGCGGTATGAAGGAGGCCAGGTTTAGTACACTCGCTCACGGTTGTTTTAGTTCTTTAATAATAAACTATTAAAAATTAAATTAAAATATAAATTAGTTTTGCCAAGTGTGTTAACATTTATTTCAAGATAATGCCTCGACCACAATCAACTTTAAGGAGACGGGAGAGAAGGATGGTATTTGACGTTTACAGTTATTTTTTAAAAGAAAATAATATAACTAATTCTCTGAATAATACTGCGGAAGATACGAAGAAGTCTGTCTCACTATTAATAATGTACATTAACGTTTTTTATATTTAGGTACCTTTTTCTATACTATTTATTTGTTTTATTCTATTTAAGCAATTAATAACGATAATAAATAAACAATTAATTGAATTTAGAAGAAATAATAACTATATTATATACTTCATTCCGTTTTCCCACTTTATAAAGAATCGATTTAAATAAGACGAAACCAATACTTTTGTCTAACATTTTTGTCCATTATTGTACCTGCGCAGAAGCCGCCATTTTGGTTCAAGTTACATTTGAGGAACTATAAGAGGGGCAAACGGGCAGGAGGCTCGGCTGATGCTAAGCGATCACCACCATAAACATCTGAATGAAGGTTTGGTTCGGAAAGAAAAACTATATATTTTCTTGTGTCTTAGTTGGTGATCAGGCATACGGACTCAGTTGGTGATCAGGCATACGGACTCAGTTGGTGATCAGGCATACGGACTCTGTAACCAACCTAGAGATATTGGTTCTTAAGTCTGTTTTCCCCTGTAACGTCAATAGCTACAGTCCCCTTCAAACCGAAACACATTATTTTGCTTTACGGTAGAATAGCTGATACTGTAGTGGAAGCTACCTAGCCGGCCTCTTGTAATAAAATGCCTAACACCAATAAAGGCTTAAAGTAAAGGTACCCTACAGGTGATGTCCTAAGTTTCCAAGATATGGAAACTGATAGTAAGACTAGTTCATCAACTTCAAGTTACTAAGCAAATAGTGAACAATCGATGATGAACTTCAAACCGACACCGTTATGGCATTGTGTGTAGCGAGTCTGCCTTTAGTCTCGACGGTTGCGGGTTCGATTCACGCTCGGGCAGGTGTTTGTTGTAAATATCTTGTGGGTGTCCCCACTGTGTCTCGGAGAGCACGTTAAGCTGTCGGTCTCGGTTGTTATGGTAATAATCGTTAACTCTTGACAAGTTAACTGCTCTTATCCAATGAGTTACTGGTTCTCTCTTAGGGTTGCGGAGGTCAAATAACAATCGCTACGTGTAAAAACTAGTAACCTGTCAAATCGTAATAAGCAGACCCTGGGTAAATAAAATACCGGGAATGATGCTAGGACGAAGAAGAAGATGATGAACTTCAAAATGAAATAAGTCGCCAGAAGATCGCACGTAGTTCTTAAGACTAGAAAGCTGAAGAGGCAGTCCGGCGGCTGTACAAGCTTGTTTTTTTGATCATAGCTTATACAATTAGATTAAATTTTTCAAATTCCTACCCGCATTAAAGCTCATCTATGCTGTTTGCTATGAATACAAGCATTTCAATTCGCGACGCCCTAATGAAGCTTTCACGACGCCCGAAGGCGCCGCGACGCACATATTGGCAAACCCTAGTATAACTTCACGACGCCCAAAGGCGTCACGCCTAAGGGCGTCCCTAGTATGTATAAATAGTACGTATATGATCAAACCTCAACTTCCTCAGTGAGTCCAAACTATAACCTAATCCAATTTATACGACGACAAAAGTCAGCACATTGATTTTCATTTATTCATAAAGTATTTTAAGACCAAACCAAACTTATATGAATTAGTCATCCATTTATAATTCATCGGAATATAATTTTATACTTTACTTAACTCTTAACTCGCTACTTGATACATACGGTTATATAAATTATCAATTTTATAAAATAAAAATATTTTTATGTTTTATGTATTTAATAAAGTTACAACGGATTTGATGTGAGAGGCACTTAAATTTATTACAAATTTTGAGTTACCTGAAAGCATTAACAAAGAATCATTTTTCTTATTGCAGGTCAATGACCGCTATTTACCAATGTTATTCTTGACATCTGGCAACAAAACTTTGGGAAATTCGGCGATTTAAAAATATAATTTCGGTTTATGAAAAAAAATCTTTTAAATTAATTTAAATTTTGAGTGATGGCGCCTGAATAAATATGTTAGAAAGTGACGATATTTGGTATTATAATGCATCTGTCGTTTGAAATTCAGATATCGTTTATAAACTTTTGGTTCCGTCAACACCAAGTGCATTCACCTTCACAAAGAAATATTACCGCTGTGGAACATATAGAATGCAAATAAGTTATAGATGAATTGCGTTATTCTCTTGCTATTAACATAAAAATATTAATAAAAAATATATCGAATTTTTTCACGTAAAATAATTAATTAAAAATCCTTACCTCGTATAGTGCTCGGCATTTTGTCAAAATCCTTTTCCGATTGAAAAAAAAATTAAAATCACAAATCACTCAAATCAAATCCAAATTCCATATTACACGATATCATAGAGTAAATCACTGGCACTCAATAAGAAAATTTTTAAAAAAAGTTCATAAAATGGCGCGTCAGCTGTCAATGTCAAAACGCGCGGCAAATCGCACGTCCAGGTGACGTGCGGGGAGGTTCGCTTGTGCTTTTTTCGTTCCACGGCGCGCGTTCGCTCGAGACTAACTGTAATTTTTTTTCAACGCGATACTAACAGTAACGGTGAGGCCGGTTCTATGGATCTTCAGATTCTAGTTGTACGATCGATTCCTGTGTTAAATGAGGTTAGTGCTTGCGTTGAATTTCAACTTGTCGAGATGATCTTTTGATTTATGAAAACTCACGTAAAATGATTAAACTTAGCCATGAAATCAATACATTACAACAATTCGCGAAAATTTTTCGTATTACTATCTAAAAACGATTGTAATCTACATAGGCGTAGTGCAGGAGCTAGGGGAGGAAGCTGCAATTTTGAACCTCCCCCTCTCCCTTTTGAACCTTGAGAAATACTGAAAAATGCACGAATATAATTCATATTGGAATTCTTTAACTAACAACTATTGAAGAATATAGTCATTTTGTCCCCGTTGGTCACTAAATTAAGATTTTGTCCTCCCTAGGCTAAATGGTGGCTAAGCCTGTAGTATTAGTATATCTGTACTTTCTTTTAAATAAATTTATTAGTAAGAAAGCGAAGTTCTTAAGTGCATAAACTTGTTATCTATGCACCGGCCCTGCCATATAAAAAAAATATCCAAATATTCGCTGATGCCCCTTAGATAAGTTCCCACTAACGCAACGAAATGAAGTTAGTCACAAACTTGCAACACAATCAAATAAAGTTATTTACAGTATAAATACTAAGCATCTATCTATTAGATTCTAAGTAGACGTGACTAATTGGAAAATTGCTTAGTGGGTAGGTTATACTGTGAATCAAGTTCGAATCTGCACCTAATCCGTTTTTAGGGATGCGTAGTCAATGTTGCCAACGAAACCCTATCACTAAAGCTCTGCTATCCGTCCGTCCGCCAACAGACTGTATCTCAGGAACCGTAATGGGAAGATAGTGAAAATTTGTAAAATATTAGCAATGCTTTTTTTATAGTCCGATTTTTCTTATGCTGGGTGGGAGCGACAATACCCCAGGGGTCAGGATCGAACCTACAAACTCTCGCATCCTCAGTCGGCCGTTGAGCTATTGAGGCTTTGCTTTTTACAAATATTAGTAAAAGACTCGACTGAAGCAAAAATGTCATTGATAATATCGAAGTAACAGCAACCTCTCAGTTTCAATGAGTAAGAGTACTGAAAACCAGGCCCGGATTTGAAGGTTTGGAGGTATCGGGGTAGCAAAAGAGTGGAGGCCCCTGGACCTAAATTATTTTCCAAATAAAATAAAAAAAAATTGGTCGAGTTTTTCAATAAACAATTTATTGTGCAGCCAAGTAGATTGTTTTATTTTAATATTTAACAAACATATAATATTATAATCGGTAATAACAATTATCTGAAATTAAATTTTAGTAGGTTTTCTTTTTTTTTATGTGAGATAGGGCAAACGGGCAGGAAGCTCACCTGATGTTGAGCGATCACCGCCGCCCATGAACATCTACAACACCAGAAGGCATGCAGGTGCGTTGCGAACATTTAAAGAAAGAATACGTTCTTCTCTTGAAGGTTCCCAGGTCGTATCGGTGCGGAAAGACCGCCGGCGGGAGTTGATTCCACAGAGTGGTTGTGCGCAGAAGGAAATGTCTTCTAAATCGCGCTGTAGTGCATTTCCAGGCATCGAGATGGTGAGGATGGAATTTAGAGATTTGTCGTGATGTTCGATGCTGAAATTCCACCAGCGCGATCAATCCAAACAATTCCTCAGAACATTCCTTATTATAGATGCGATAAAAGATGCAGAGTGATCCAACATCTCTACACAGTACCAAAGGATCAAACCGATTGGAAAGGGCTCGATCGTTGACAATTCGAACCGCTCTGCATCGGTTGGCCTTCAATGGGAAGTAGTTGGTACTGGGGAGCTTCCCACCCAGAGATGAGAGCAGTACTACAAGTGCGGTCGAATTTACGCCTTGTACAACTGTAGGCGATAAGACGACGTGAAGTAGTCAATGCAAACATCTGCCCGAGCGGGAATCGAACCCGCAACCATCGATGCTAAAAGCAGATTCGCTACCCACAACGCCACAACGGTGCCTTTAAAAACAAATCTAAACATTTAAATTGATTATAATTCATCGTGGACTCAAGCCAGTTTTCTAGTAAAGCATAGACTCATAGAGAATAAACTTCCTGGCGTCGGGATGTGACGACCCCATTGCCCACTGTTGGGATAATCTCTGTCACATCAGAGATTATTCCACCAGTGCAATCAGTCACACTGGTGGTAGGTCTTTTGTTGCGAGAGGCCGGCTAGGTAGGTAACACGTCAGTGTCAAATATTCTGCCGCCAAATAGTAGTGCTTAGGCATTACTGTGTTCCGGTTTGAAGGGCACTGTACGCTAGTTAAATTACTGGGCAGAGGAGATTTAAGAACCAATATCTCGATGTTGGCAACGCGTGAGTGGCACCTACTTATGGTGCTGCAAACGCTCATAGGCTACGGCAACCACTTACCATCAGGTGGGCCGTATGCTTGTTTGCCAACTTATAACATAAAGAACCTGGAAAAATTCATTAGTACTAACAACATCAATATGATGACTAAGTTGGCAAACAAGCATACGATCCACCTGATGGTAAGCGGTTGTCGTAGCCTAGGAGCGCGCGCAACACCATACATTTTTAGGTATCACTCACGCGTTGCCAACCTCGGGATATTGGTTCTTCATCTTCTTTGCCCAGTAATTTCATCTATCCTTCTAACCAATACACAGTATATTTTACGGTAGGATAACTATCACTTCGGTGGTACCTACCTAGCCAATCTCACGGCTAAGGACGTCATCAGGAATTGAGGCAGCACTCCGAATGTATTCTAATCAATGTACTCACCCGACCGCGTGAGACACAACTGTTTTACTGGTGGTAGGGCTTGTAAGAGGTCGGCCTTGTAAGAGGTCGGCCTTGTAAGAGGTCGGCTAAGTAGGTACCACTGTATTGATGGTGTTGTCCGTGTAGTGAAGCTATCGATTCGAAATTCTTTCCACAGTTACTCGTTTCATATTAATTAATCATTCTGCGTTTATTATTCCCTGCCTCATAATCTTCAATATTTACGGAATAATAATTAATAATTATTTATTAAACAATGTTTAGTCTTTTTTAAATTGCAATGGTGTTAAATTCGAAATTGAAAGAATTGTTTTATAGAAGCTGCCGAAAACTTCGCATCAGGCAGGCACATATACCAACTATAGTCAGCCGTACTAAGCACGTTCTGCAAGACTATAGGATTACGTCATACAATGCCCCCTACACAACACAGACATGCACACAACACCGCCTTCGCCGGCGAGGACGAGGTCCTTTGTTTCGCACGTCGGATGAGTCCATCGTGCAGAATGCGCTCGGAGCGCTGCCACCATTCCCAATTACGTCCATAGCCATGATTCGGCCTCGCAGGAGGCAGCCAATCCGAAATCAACTTTGAGCCTTCGGGAAATCTGTTCCTTTTCACAGCCGGGTCTCATTACTCGGCCATCTCGGCATCGGTGACGCCGTCAAGGCCAGCAGGCCCAATAGCAATACACAACCAGAAAAAATGCCGAAACCTTGGTCTTAGCATATTTAAATTTTAAGAGTGGCATATTATATTTGTTTCTGGACCGATGAAATGCTGGTAATGATATCAAAAGATTTTACCAAGATTGTCCTTGGCGATCTTGGTAACTTGTTTTACCATTGTCTAGTAAAAATACTAAATTTTCTAAAATTTTCTCAATTTCACCGTATTTTTTGTACGTTTGCTACCTGATAACAACTGTGTTAACTTCTCCTACAGACTAATAAATAAACTTCTTGTAGCTCACAATACAATTTTTATTAATTTTTACGTGTTAACTCGTCGATCGACAATTTTAGAGTGAGTCTTGAACGTCCTGACATTAGCTGTCACGTCACTTTTCAAAGTTAGTCGGTATGTCATTTTTATATTCTTTTTAGCTTGAAAGAGTACTTACTCAAGAATTATGGAGATCTCGAGGAAACTCTTAAAATTTTATAGGCATTAGGGTATTGTTTTAAAGAATCCTGCGCAATTTTGCATGCTCTGAAAACGCACCAGAAGTGGAAGTCAGGAGTGCTGATGATTCTTCTAACTTAACAAATTTCGATTTTGATAAATCAATAAATCAAAAATGTGAGATTAATTTACTTTAAAAAAAACTAAGATAATAAACTAAGAAAAAAACTAAGAAAATAGTTTGAAATACGGAATCCTAAATTCCCGCGTAAACAAAACGCACAAGTTCGTTCAACCCAACGGTACTCGCCGACCCAGTCGGCGAAGCCTGTTGTGACGTCATCTGTTACGCTACCTAGCCCAAGACTGTACGAACGAGTAGCGTTATGTAGTTTTTTATAAGTTGTTTTTTTTATAAGTAAGTTTTGGGTATAACGTTTTTGCATATTCAATATGGGTCAGTGACTTGATATATAGCTTTTTTAAAACAGTGTTTACGTAAAATAAATAAACGCTACATTATTAGGCTACACTAATAATGTGCATTTATATTGAATTCAGGGCTTGAAGCTCTATGCTATTATTTTGTTGTGCTTAGAGACCACCATTCAACGATGGATATGATATAACGATTAATAATGGCGTGTAAATTTAATATATTTCATGTAAATAATAACTGTGTACCTATCTTATAAAATACCATTATATTAACATTTCTATTTTCATGCATCTTAGCGACATCTAGCGGCTAGTAGCAAACAGAAACTGTCACAAACTGTAAACAGCGCCATCTATTATATCAATTTAAAACTACGTAAATTCGCTACAGTGGCAACTTCCTTCTGTTACTTTGTGTTAACAATAGATGGCGCTAGTAACATTCAATTATCATCACTTGTAGTTGTAGTACATACAAATTTTACTGGTGTTTGAACAAGTGAAACGAGGAATGAGAATAGAGATAATCATTTTGTTTACATTACTGTAAGTGATTTCAAGAATTACTGATTACCTGAGTGAGTATTTTTTCACTTATTATGCTAAATAAATGTTCAAGTAAACTTATACAACATGAATTATATACGATAAAACACGTTTGACCTACGTTTACGTCTGGTTTTGTAGAAAGGTTTTGAATATTGCAATTATGACTTGTGTACTCTGATATTATTATGGCTTAAAGCTTTTTGTGTAGCTAAGCAAGGCAATTGGAAAGATAAATAAGTAATAATTAAAGTCGAATAATTGCTATACTTTCATGTCCTTTTTAATGATAATTAACTATGATAATGTACATATAAATCCGTTAGACATACATTATATAATAATGAAGCAAAAAACATACTATGAACAGATCTCGTAAATCATAAACGCGAGAAAAAACTTCATACTATAACATATACTAGGTAAGTGCTTGTTACCTAATCAAGAAATCTGTAAACGTTCATAGTTTCCGAATAAATAGACCGAGACATTTTATTTTATTGAATAGGTATGTATATAATTTCCTCTAAAACTTTAAGTTATTAACTATGGGCTTAATATACCCATTGAAATATATCAAAAATGCCTGCAAATCACTATGAGACAAAGATATATAATAATTATTTTGTTAATAAGAAACACTAAATGCTTAATAATTATGGTTTTTAATTTTTGGAATAGATCTTTTAAAATAGGTGTATAAATTATTAATAGATTAATGTGCCAAAAATATTAAAATTTTTATAACTCTCTAATTTATTTAGTAGGTAGGTACTACCTACTTAACTAGTTTAAATTATTCAATACATAAGGAAAGAAGAAAAATTAGTTTTATATATACAGATAGGTGTTTTGATCCATTTGTTTTAAATAAATATTATTTTGCTATCTATAATGAAATGGACAAATAATATTAAAATAGTATCAAAACCTATGTTTTAATCATAGCATTAATATCGAGCTTCAATAATGAATAAATAAAACAAAAGCGAATCAATTTTAACGAAATCGTAATCGAAAGCCGAAATCCAAGAAATAAAATGTATCGAACTCTTAAGTATTTGAAGTTGAATATAGCCTATATAACGGTCCCGCTCTATCCCGTTGATTTAGTTTATTTCCTTCTCATATCTCACAGCTCACTGCCCTCAGACGTCCCGCGTGCCCAACTCTACGTTTTAGGGTTGAACATGGCGCCATAGAAAAGTGGCCACTTTTAACTATATTTTTAATAGGGAAAAATTATATTACCTAAGTTGTTGATTTAAAGATCGGGAATAGGAACACGGTGCCTGGGTTTGCTAGTTATTATAAATATATCACTTAAATACCTTTTGCCCGCGGCTTAACCCGCTTGAAAAAAGCAGCTTTATGAGAGGTTCCTCATACAAACTTTCATTCCTATTTCATTCTCCTTAAATTTTGTTTCGGAACAAACAGGTATGGCCAAACATCTGCCGACGTAGTGTTAAAGGCGGGTTTTCCACCACTACAGCATAACGGTCGTCATGCTTCGAATTTTAACTTAATCAATTGTCACATCTGATATATAGCTACATCTTCATCCTAACATTATTCCTGGTATTTTTATGTACCCAGGGTCTGCTTATTACTCTTATCCGGATTTGACAAGTTACTAGTTTTTACACAGAGCGATTGCCATCTAACCTCCGCAACCCTAAGGGCGAACCAGTAACTCATTGGATAAGAGCAATTTACTTATCAAGAGTTAACGATTATTTCAGATCTCATTGATAATAACCGGGACTGACTGATTAACGTGCTCTCCGAGGCACGGTGGGAAGACCCACACGGACAAACGCCCAGACCGAGACAGAAATTTTAACAAACATCTGCCCGAGCGGGAATCGAACCCGCAGCCGTCGAGACTAAAGGCAGACTCGCTACCCACAACGCCACAATTGATATATAGCTACAAATAATATTTAAATTAGCCACATCCCAACCTAAACAAATCACCGCGCCAACCCTACAAGCGCTCCATAAAATCAATATTTATGGACACAAATGTTTCACCTCTGCATACTGTCTCTTTACCCTACACCTCTATAGTCTGTACTCTATACTCTATGATATTGATTGGTTTGACCGCCTTGTCTCATTGCTATTTGTATATGGGCATAGACAGCGTATCGTTTTAATATTTTAGATGTCGCGACGCCGATGTCTTTGTTATATAAGTTTTCATTATTATTACTTTTTATTTTGAATTAAATATAAAACCACGCCTGTTGTTTTATCAGTATTAATTTTATATCAAACTAAGCTAAGGATAGCCATAAGCCTTTATCAATTTCATCCAAGTAGGTAAACATTATGAACAACTTATTGTAACCAACAATGCTTTTAATCCCTTTACTAGATAACACAATAAATTGCACAGCACTGTAACTACTACGTCGGATTTCAACGATTCGTCCTTTTATAAGCGGTACGACAATAATTTTCTGCATGGTGAAATATTGAAGTATATAAGTATATGACGACGTTGTGGCGCAGCGGTAGCGAACCTGCCTTAAACGCCACAGGTCGCGGGTTCGATTCCCGCTCGGAGCATAATATGTTTGTATTGTCCATGCAAGCATATTTTCCGGTCTGGGTGTATTTGTCCTTGTCATTGTGAATGTTTCCGGACCCCCGACACAGAATATTACTATCCTAATGGGGGCCGTTGAGTGTGTAGCGTTTATTTATTATTATTTATTTAGTACCTAATCATCAATGTGGCGTTTCGTTAGAATGACATCTTTTTCAAATATTGCCTTTCTAATCTAATATATTAAATAGGTTCTATACTTCGTCATGACGAAAGACGCATATTCAAAAAGAGCTTAAAATTATTTTCAATTTTTTTTTTGTTACTAAGCGAAGAAGCAACCATACGACCCACCTGATGGTAAGCGGTTGTCGTAACCTGTGAGAGCTCGAAACACCATACATTTGTAGGTATCACTCACGCGTTGCCAACCATAGATATTGGTTCTTAAATTTCCTTTGTCCAGTAATTTCACTAGCTATAGTGTCTTTCAAATGGAAACACAGTATACGGTTTTACGGTAGATTAATTGACACTGCGGTGGCCTCTTGCACTAAAATGCCTACCGCCAGTATAATATCATAAACGTATTAATAAAAATGATAATGTAGTACCTACATAATTATAAATAATAAATAAACACTAGACACTGAACGGTCCATCATTAGGATAGGGATATCCTGTGTCGGGGGTCCGGAAACATACACAAGGACAAGGACAAACTCATCCAGACCGGAACACATGCCTGTATGGCCAATACAAACACCTGCTCCGAGCGGGAGTCGAACCCGCGACCTGTGGCGTTTAGGGATTGCTACCGCTGCACCATACGTCGTCAAACAGTTTCCAGATTACCATAAAATATATTTTAATAATCGTTTAATATACTATATAATTTATGTAATTCATTTATGTCAACGAGGTCAGGTTTATTATAGACTGTCTGGGCGTTTTCTAATCGAAGGTCTTAAAGGAAAATAGCTAACTGCGTACCTAAAGATATGTCTTTTAAAGGCGTCGGGATGTGACGACCCCATCGCCCGCTGTTGGGATAACCTCTGTCACAACAGAGATTATTAATCAGTCACACTGGTGGTAGGTCTTTTGATGCAAGAGGCCAGCTAGGTAGGTACCACCGCAGTGTCCAATATTCTGCCGCCAAATAGTAGTGCTTCCGGTTTGAAGGGCATTGTACGCTAGTGAAATTACTGGGCGAACGAGATTTAAGAACTAATATCTCGAGGTTGGCAACGGGTGAGTGGCACCTACTAATGGTGCTGCAAGCGCTCATAGGCTACGGCAGCCACTTACCATCAGGTGGGCCGTATGCTTGTTTGCCAACTTCTTGTTAAGAAGGTTGCCTGGGAGAAATCGCTTTCAAGCGATAAGGCCGCCATTTGTACTCCCCTATTGCTTTATTTTATTTTATTTTTTTTCTTTCCTTTTTGTGTATTTTTGAGGTGTACAAAGAAGTGTATAAATAAATAAATAAACTTCTAACATAAAAAAAAAAAATACTGTCAATCGCGGCCCTGGTTTTTTGGTTTTTTATTTCATATTCAAAAACTTAAGTTATAGTAGCTGATTTGTTCTTTGGACTTTTTCGTAGTGAAAGCCTTCATGATGTCTTGTATAATATGACCCGGAGACACTGTCAAGGCCAGTAGGGCCAACAGAAAAGTTGCCCAGTAACTTCACTAGCTAAAGTATCCTTCAAACCGAAATACAGTATACTGCTTTACGATAGAGTATCTGACTTCTTCTTCTTATCAAGTGGTTAGTGGCCAGCCTAGTGTCAGAGTTGTTCAGGTCGCCCGTAGGCCTCTGACTTGACTTATGGACTGTTGTCAAATTGTCAACAGCCGGGACCGACTTTTACGTGCCCTCCAAAGCACGGGACGCTCAGTTGAAATACCCCTATGCGATCACCCATCTAGTGACTGACCGCGCCTAAAGTTGCTTTACCCACCGATCGTTTACCGATCAGTGAGCGCACCCAGCTATGAGCGTCTCGGAAGAATATCTGATACAGCGGTGGTATCTACCTAGCCGGCCTCGCGAATTACAAGGCCTACCACCAGTTTTATTTATCTTTTCTTTTTGAAGTCGGTCGAAACAGTTCTCATTCAGAAACATATACATATTTATTCGTATAATTAATGTATATACATAGATAGTAACAGAGACGACCGTTGTGGCAAGTCTGCCTAAGTCTCGACGGTCGCGGGTTTGATTACCGATCGTGGCAGATATTTGTATTGATCTTACAAATATATGTCTCCCTAAGCGTTTGTCCTTGTGGATCTTCCAACCGTTGCTCGGAGAGCACGTTAAGCTGTCGGTCCCGGTTGTTATCACATAAAATCTGATAATGATCGTTAACTCTTGATAGGTAATTAGCTCTTACTCAATGAATTACTGGTTTGCCCTTAGGGTTGCGGAGGTCAGATGGCAATCGCTTTGTGTAAAAACTAGTAACCTGTCAAATCCGGGTAAGAGTTATAAGCAGACCCTGGGTTAATTACCAAGATTAATTCTAGGAATAAGAAGATAGATAACAGAGCTATAATTTGAATCTGTCAATTCAATTCTTAATGGCTTCCAGTTGTGTATCAGAATCTTTAATTATTCTGGCAAGTTAAAATCGTCGGACGTCGAATCGTCGGACGTCGGACGACGTCGGAATTAAAACAATATTTACAAACATCGAGCCCCCATCGCGCTTTATCACGTAATATCTATTGTTCGAGCTAATTATTTACGAAAAGAAATATGTTTGTACAATTTTACATGGTTTTCGAAAATAATGACTTTTTCCCTTTCAAGACATGTAGTAGTCCAAGAAAATTATTTCTGCCATCATAATTAATATCATCTATAATCATGCTGATGGGAAGTCTACCCTCTCAAAACAAATCGGTGTAAAGTAATAGTATCAGTAGGTACTGTTGAGTTTCGTGTTTTGTTTCGTTTCACCAGCGAAGACGAGGGCTCATTCTTCGCACATCGTGATGCGCTCACAACATCGAATGAGTCCATCGACTTGAATGAGCTCAGAGCGCTTTCACCATTCCCGATGACGTCCTAAGCCGTAGTTCTGCCTCACAGAAGGCACCCTAAAGACGGGATCGAATCAAAATTCAAAATTATTCAAAATTATTTTTATTCAAGTAGACTTTTAAAAGTACTTTTGAATAGTCAAGCGCTACCGACGGTTCGGAAGGTTGATTCTATCGAGAAGAACCGACAAGAAACTCGACAGTTACTCTTTTCAAATATATGTTTTTACAATTGTATTTTTAATATAAAATTTGGTTCTTGAATGAGATCCAGCAATATTAAGAGTCCCAAGCATTTTTATCAGAAAAATATTCTTCTAACGAGGCTTTATTGATAAGTTTATTTTTATGTACATTTGGAACTTGCTTACTGGCAGTTCCAATAAGCAATCTGGAATTTTGTTAAAAATGCGAATACCTAGTAATCAGTCAGTCAGTAATCAGTCCTCCAACTCGGTGACGCTGTCAAGGCCAGTAGAGCCAACATCATTACACATTGAGAAAAATAAAGGGATATTTCTAGACGTAGACTTTTCCTATCTTAGGAAGAATAAACAAAACTAACTGACCTTCGCTAGTTGGAGAAGCGCTCGAAGAATATGAAGAAGAATGACTCCTTATCGGAATAAGTATAGCAATACTACGAGAAGTCGAGACTTTGTCATAATGCTTACACCAAAGAAGTAGTAATCAAACATGGTCGACCGTCAAGTCAATATTCTGTGGGATTGTATATTAATTCCGTTAGCAACACGCTAACTGCATTTGGTTATGTTGCCTGTGAGTAACTTCGTTTCGTTGCGTTGTCTTGAATTTACGAAGGAGCATCAGTTAGTCTGACATTTTGTCTGTATAGAAGGGTCTGTGCATAATATCACTACATAGTATAAAACAAAGTCGCTTTCTCTGTCCCTATGTATGCTTAAATTTTTAAAACTACGCAACGGATTTTGATGTGGTTTTTTTCATAGATAGAGTGATTGAAGAAGAAGGTTTATATGTATAAAAATAGTGGAGAAAAAATAATTGAGGTTTCTAATGTGATGTCGTAAATAATTACATTTAACGCGTGCGGGCCACGGACAGTAATGAATAAATCAAAACTACTGGATCGATTTTAATCATTTTTTCAGTGAATGACATGGGCTATATATTTTATACCCGTGCGAAGCCGAAGCGGGCCGCTAGTATAATATATTTAAAAAAAAAAGGTCAAGTAACGCTTGTGTGGTAAAGGCTATTATAAAATTGGTGAATACCTTGAGGACACACCTTGGAAATGAGATCTTCACTCCAGGCTTTTCGGTGAACATAATACGTAAATTAGTTTGATATTAAAAAAAAATAATAATACATTAATTAAAAGATATAGCCCTCTGAGTTTGCATCGCCGGCTCTTCTCAGGTAGAGGTTTCAATTTGGAGCCGGTGATAGAATCGTACTTTCAACAAATAAGTGATATCGAGTACTGAGACTCAGCCGTGATAAAGGGACAGCCCTCACGGGGCTCAAATTTGATTCCGTCCTTAGGGTGCCTCCTGCGAAGTCGAACCACGGCTAAGGACGTCATCGGAGATGGAGGCAGCGCTCCGAGCGCATTCTATACGATAGACTCACCCGACGGTGTGAGCGCGACGCGACGTGCGAAACAAAGACCTCGTCCTCGCCGGCGAGGATGGTGTTGTGTGCGTGTCTGTGCTGTGTAAGGGCATTTTCTAATGTAATCCTATCGTCAGGGTCTTGCAGGACGTGCTTAGGACGTGCTTAGGCCGAAAGCAATAAACATAAAAAAATAAGAACCTTATTTTCGTTTCGAAGTCAGTTAAAAAGCAACAACCAACGATCAATAGTTTTCTTATTCAAATAATATAATATTAATAGGCCTCTGGCGATTAAGTTTTGTAAGGATAATCTGTGTCGCAGCAGAGATTATTCCACCACTGCAAACAGTCAGTGGTCGTAAGTCTTTCGTTACAAAAGGACAGCTAGGTACTACCACAGTGTCAAATATTCTACCGCCAAGCAGTAGTGTCTTTGGCATTACTGTGTTCCGGTTTGAAAGGCACTGTAGGCTAGTGAATTTACTGGGCAAAAGAGATTTATGAACCAATGTGACGAGGTTGGCAACACGTGAGTGGTACCTACTAATGGTCTTGCGCGCTTTTAGGCTATGGCAACCGTTTACCATCAGATACGCCGTATGCTTGCTTTGCTTGCTTACATTAAAAAAAAATTTAAATTTTTTTAAATTGTTTTCTGTCTGTCTGTTTGTTTCCTCTAATCTCTGAAACAGTTGGTCTGATTTTAACGAGACTTTCACTGGCAGATAGCTGATGTAATTAGGGTTTAGTGCACTAAAAAAATCGGTACAAAAGGAGCGCGGCCGTAGGCGCAGCTAGTTGAAAAACAAAACTGAAATAAAAAAAAAAAACTAAAAATTTAACATTTCACAACACCAACCTTGCCAACTTAGTAGCATAAAAAAGCATTTGTTTTAAATTATCGATTATATTAATTATTGCGTGCGAGCACACAATATCATGAATAATATAATAATATATTTATAATTACTCTGTTACATGTCAAGACATTAAAATGGCGGGATGTAAATGACAGCTCATTTTGACATTTAATTAATTGCTCTATAAATTTTATATTATAGTTTTAACACCTGCCTATAAAATAGAATAAAACACAATCTTTTAGGGTTCCTTACCAAAAGGGTACCAACAGTGCGTATCCTATTACTAAGCCTCCTTCGTCCGTTCGTCTTCCGGCGGTCTATATCTCACGATACGTATGGTAGAAGGTTGAAATTATCACAGAAATAAAACATAATTTAAAAATAAAGAAGTTTCCCATACAAGAAACTTCATATTAAATTAAATGGTATTAGAAAGTAGGTAGTTTTGTTAAATATTAATATTTTTTATTTTACTATTAAGTTAAGTAGTACACTAATATTTGATTGTATTTTATAGCCTAAGGAGACGATTTGGGTAACTGTGAAGTCTCCCTGGGTATGTCTGTGAGTAAATAAATAAATAGTTATATTCTACGGTACGCAACCTTTCGTGTGAAGTCCTGACACCCTTCGCCGATTTATTTTATTAATTCAACTGGGTACAACTGTCTATTAGTTACATTAATAATAATTAACAAAGCTGACTGAAGTAACATCTTTGGCTTCCGTGATAAAAAATATTTTAATTTTTTTTTTATATTTTATAAAAAAATTAAAATATTTTTATCTCTCGTGTAATCTATACATCTAAATAAGATTGAAATGTTTGTTTGTAATTCCTAATTAACAGCTTTTCACTAAATTTCAAATAGATTTTTATGTGTAAGTAAAAGTAAACACATAAAAATCTATTTGAAATTTTTGTCTGTCTGTTTGTTCCGACTAATCTCTGAAACGGCTGGACCGATTTTAAATGGCACTTTCACTGGCAGATAGCTGATATTATAAGGAGTAACTTAGGCTACTTTTATTTTAGAAAACGAAATAGGGTTCTGTGCAATAAAGAAAAATCGACAACGCGAGCGGAGCCGCGGGCGGAGCTAGTAAGTAATATTAGTAATGTATTTTATTCAACCTATATACATTACCTTATAATTTATTGTATATTTATATATAACATACTGCCATATAAATAAGTGTGGTTCAATGATGACGGTAGGTACCTACTTTTTGTTTTTAAGAGAATAATATTAAAAACTTTTGTAACATGTCGGAATCGCGAGTTCCTGAAACGAGGTTATCAC
The DNA here is from genome assembly GCA_023373885.1 of Hestina assimilis. Lineage (NCBI taxonomy): Eukaryota > Metazoa > Arthropoda > Insecta > Lepidoptera > Nymphalidae > Hestina > Hestina assimilis. The sequence goes on along the minus strand of CM041767.1, from coordinate 2,888,230 downwards.
CTTTACCATCAAAACTTATTTTTTTAAATTGAGAGTTGTTAATATTAATAAATATGTACATGTTTTATTAATAGTAAAGGAAACTAAGTACTAATTTTTTATTATTTAAAAATTATCATACATGTGACGCTAACAATTTTAACAAAGGTTATTCAAATATGAAGGAAAACATTCAAACGTTTTGTAACTTTAAACAAATGTGTATAAGGGCCATAATTTCAAATCAATACAGCAAAATAATTGGTGTGATTCAAGTTACACGTAATATCATATCATACATTTTAGAAATCCATGCGACACACCAAAAATCTAACTAACACACTTACGCTGTATAGAGTAACACACACATAGAAATTCGCCTGTAGTTTACCCATTCCGAAGCCAGAGCGGCCGGCTAGCTCTGTACTTGTTTTATTACTCGTGTCGCAGGTACAACTCTAATAACGAAAGAGACAAAAGCTTCGGGTACATTTTAAAACCGTACTCATCGAATATGTACTTTCTTTCCCTCAAATTTCAATCAATACAACTAATGTCGGCTTATAACTAATGTATGATCATCGATATGTCCACCGTTGTGTTTAACGGGAAAAATTAGCCTAAAATCATGTGCCGCATGTTTATAAAGAGAACGGTAATGTAAGGACGCGGTATCGTTTAGGTTTTGAACAATCGAGGGACGCGACGACCGTAATCTGCGATCAAAATGGAAGCCGTCGGCCATCTTAGGTTCGCCACGAGCGAGAGAGCGCTCGGTCCGCTCGGGAATTTGGGAAATTGGTGTTTTTTTTTGTTGTAAAGAGAGCAGTATATAAGAGGTCGGTAGAGGCGGGGGGAGATCTCCGCACGGGCTCGGTGTGAAGGGAAAGATATGGTTCACAAGGTGATCGCATCGCGGCATTAGTCTCGAGATATTTTACCTGTATGTATAATATTTAAAATGTATGATTTTCTAATGTTGATAAGTTTGAAATAATTTAATACGTGTGGTGAAGTATATTTCTAATGGAATATTTTTTTCAATGTTGAATTAAAATAATATAGTAATGGTAATTAAGATAAGTATAAATATATTGTTGTTTTTATAGCGAAAAATTATGAATTAAATATTTTTGCAATAATTAATTGTTGGTTAAAAATGTTGATAGGCATTATAAATGAAATCTATTTCATTGCAAATTCAGTATTATTATAAATTTTTGTAGCGTTTGATAAGTCCTAAATTGGCCTGTTATATATTGTGTTCCCATTGTGCTTTGACCGTTATGCTAAATCTGCTGTCCCCGGACGGATCACTGTTCCCCGTGGACTTGTGTACCGGCCACCTATCTTTCATTGCACGTACGCGACGCGCGGGGGGCCGTTCGCCGCGCGGCATACGCGGAGCCATCTTGCTAGCGGTCGTCGAATCGCTCGCGTCTCCGCGACATAAATCGCTCTTAATTCGCAACTAATTAACCATTTATAACAATATTTAATAAATATATACATAAAACGATACAGTGCCCGAATAGTGAACAAAAGTGACGTGCTAATAAATGTACATTGTTGACATAATTGTGTGTGTTGTTGTTTTAGGTGTGTGCATTCCGTCTGCCTAGGTGAGTAGTCACCAGTCTTTGTGCGCGACAATTATCATTCTGATCGATTCGGTCCGCGCGGGGGTGTGCAGCCGGCCCGTTTTATATCTTTTGTTGTTTTGTAACGCTGCTAAATCAATAATTTTAGTGGCGGCTAGCGGCCATCGCGTTCTTTAACGTGTACATTGACGAATGCTACATGAGTTTTAACGGTGATCGGTTAACTGTTAGCTTAACGAGTTCTCATTGTAATGCATTGAATAGTAAATAGTCGTGCGAAATTTGTATCTAGTCATCAAAATTCTGTAGATAAACTCAGTGATAAGTGCGAGGTATATACATTTCAAGTCTTTTATCTCGTGCTTAGTTCACTTAGACTATCGAACGCTTTCTCTATGCCTATAAATAGATGCCAGGTGCTAAACATGTAATTTAAGTGCGTAATGCAGTTGGTGCAGTTCATTATGTCATCGAAATTTTAGTTTTAAAACACGCACAGCAAGGGAATTGTTTATTTTGGTATGTATTTTTGTTTTACTGATAAGATTATTAGATTTAAATCGTTGAGAGTTTGATTTTTGTCGTAGCATACGGTAAACGACCTCGTTATTTCTTTAGAATTTAAGTTTATCGTTACTTAGCCGAGATTTATCAAAGTTGTTGTTGTAAATATTGGTTAAGTAATTAAAATTTATTACTTTTTCATAGTTTTTAATCAATATTGCTGAATTTTTAAACGATGTGTATTCATCGCATAGGTACATTTCGTTATATACAACTCATTTTACGGTAAACAGTATTTATAATATATCGATGTCTTTTCTTAGCCATACGCTTGAAGAAGGTCAATAAAATTATCTTTCATTCAAACATTGTTGATTAAATATTACATTTAATTTATGATAATGATTACATCACTAGATAGTATACAAAGACGTCTTTGTTTTGATTATAAAATGGAAAGCATAGAGACGCTTTTATAATAGCGAAGAAGTTTTTAAATTGTATGATGTTTAAGACCGCGCCTTGTGAACTGCCTCATCGCGTATACCTAAACAAGAGTTGTATGATATATGCCTATAGTTGTTATACGTACATGTGAAATTGCCTGAACGCGGGCAAACGTTTGCGTCCGTTTCGCTATCATCTTAAATTTGTCGCGTTGCTCCGCAGACGAGTCTGGTTCATCATTTTTTACTACTTTCCGACATTGCCTGAGGTGCTATTAGCCGACCGGTGTGGAATGTCGATCTCTGTGCTCCTTGTATGTGATATCTGATGTCGTCCATAAATAATGCGGGTTGTCTTTTAAATGCTGATTCATCCATTATGGCATATAATAATGTGGTAAGTTTTTTTTATTTCGACAAATGCTAGCATTTGTCAATGGCGCTTCGAGTAAATTATCTGGAATGTGATTTGAATAATTTTATTATTTAAACTACATAGATGAGAAATACATCAATAATAATTTATGCTTTATATTAAGAAGGCATTGACTTACCATGTGACTAATTTGTTTGTATGGAAAGCCCTGTCCAATTTTCCATAGCTTATAGTAGTCTTTATAAAAACTTCTCCCAGTGGCTTCGCCCGCTTGAATAACGATTTTATTGTAAAGTTAGAAGTTTCATGGTTCTAGTCTCAAAAATGATGGACTTCTATACAAAATTTAAGACCCTTTTTCACCCCTTTAAGGGTTGAATTAAGAAAATAGTTTCTTAGTGGTCGTTTACGTTTTAAAAACAACACCTGTGAAGAAATCATCTTTCTAGGTCTAAGGGTATAGGCTGGGCGTTTATGGCAGTCAGGTTTTCTCCTTTTATATGTATTCTTTTCGAAGTATGTCTCTAAGATTATTTAATGTTACTTGAATTACTTAGTAACAATAACCATTATAACTGCTCATCAAAAGAAAATAACACGAATGCAAGCAAAAATTAATAATAATGCAATTTCATAGGTTGTAATTATTTAGCCTTGTCCCAGATAGCGCTTTGTTTAAATGATCGTGGAACACTACATTTTAAAACATTAAATTTAATTGTAAAACAAGACAAGAGAAATTATCACAAGCAGTGTGTTTTGTAACCACTAGCTTTACACGTGGCGTTGCTCGAGTACTTAGTATGAAAAAAAAAAAAAAAGAATTGTCTTAAGTGCCCCAATTATTTTCATATGACTTACCTATATATTACCTGTAATAGATAAATAGTTATTTTTAAAATTAAAAAATAATATTAGAAATTTTTATTCTACAGTGGTACGAAATCCTTTTTGTATGAGAAGATGCTGTATTCTGTATTGACGACCGTAGTGGCGTGTTGGTATTGAGGGTGCCTATAGCTTCAACGATCCCGGGCTCAGTTCTCGCTCTGGGCAGATATTTGAATTTATCTTACCCATATTTGTTTTGGTATGGACGTTTGTCCTTGCGGAGACCCATCTGCCTCGCAGAGCACGTTAAGCTTTCAGTATCAGTTGTAATCATACAACATCTGATAATAATCGCTAACTTTTGATAGGTAATTTGCTCTTATCCAATGAGTTACTGGGTCGCCCTTTGGATTTCGAAGGTCAGGTTTTTTGTGGTCAGGTCAGGCAATTTGTGTAAACATTAGGAGCCTATCAAATCCGGATAAGAGTAATAAGTCTTCCGGGAATACCGAAGCCTCAATAGTTCAACGGTAGAAGGGCCGACTTCGCTCCGTTAACGCGAGAGTTCGGTTCGAGCCTGACCCCTTTGGGCTATTTTCGTACCCACTTCTAGCGCAAGCTTCGAGCTTATTTGGAGGAACAATAGCAATATTAGTAATGCCTTGAAAAAACAGGGCAAATATTCTTTTAAAAAAATGGTAGGAAGAACAAGAAAGTCAAAGGACAATATTAAGTCCCTGATAAAGGACGAATTCCTTTCTCCCTAAAGTGAGCTCAAACCATTTCGATACTAAAAAGTTTTTATCGTAAAACCAAAGACTGGTCGCATTATGTCCTTAACAAATCCAAAATGCAAGCCATTTTCTACCTTATCGCTAAAGTAAATACAGATTTAAGTTCCGTGTATAATTATTCGTTTTCGAAAAATTTTCGTTACAAGTTCGCCGAGTTGCAGACTTAGTTTTTGCTTTGTACCTCGAAGATTGGGGAAATAATTTTTGCAGTTTTAGCATTCAATTGTTTGATATATATTAAACTTTATTATTTTGAATTAATGGATGAAATTCTTACAATAATTTTGTTTAAAAATAATAATAATTACTTTACTATTTATTAGAAAAAATAATTTATCTTAAAAATTCTTTAATGATCAATATTGTCCTTATACTAATAGAAAAAGTTTAAAATTATTTAAAATATATACATTCAAAAACATTTTTTATTGAAAAAAACATACACAAAGAAAAGGAAAAATACACCCAGACGGGAAAACATGCTTTTGTGGTCAATACAAACATTTATCCCGGTTTTATACCGCTTATCATTTCCCCCGGGGAACAAGATCCGCTAGGCATCGGAGTGCAGCGATCGTCAGGTCGCGGAGGTTCGCTCTGCGAGAGATCCCGTAACCTGACAAATGCAATGAGGTCGGCTACCGAGGAGGTTTTAATGGTTCTCTATGACGTTACCACCTTGTCATGTAACGCACATAAACCGGTTCTCCTCCCCAGGTCGCCGGGTATGTGGTAACAGGTGTGGAGGTGACGATGTGGGAAATGTGTCTCACACGAAGGGAGGATCCTCCGACCAGGCGGATGATATTGCCTGGCGGAACGAAGCCCTGGGCCGAAGCCCAACGACTTATGTTGGAAAGTTGTATATATAGCTCAAGTGGGTAGGAAACTTTGATAGCGCGATTTAGGATCGTGACGTTCGTTGATCGTCCATATCGTTGCGTAGTATGCCCTGTAGGTGTCGTTGTAGCTTGATGCGACATTGTGACAATCTTGTCTTTCTATTGCGTTACATCATGTTGCGTGTAGATGTCTCTACAACAGATTTCCTCCCCGTCACAAAAAAAAAGGTTCTCTTATGATCGTTGAAAGTATTCTGTGTTTCCAGATAATACTCAGTTTCATCCAAATCCATTCAGCCAATTTTGTGTGATTGTGTAACAAACATACTTTCAAATTTAAGTACACACTACACAGTAATGACACTAAGTATATTTAAGTAACATCTTAGCTAGATTTAGGTTTTGACTCAAAGACAAGTATCACAATCTAGGTCAGAGCCTTTAGCGATGCGCGCTCCGCATGTCCCTTTGTTATATAAATTCTTTCCGACATGTTAAATAGACTTTTAAATACTTCACATATAGTAGCTTCACACGTGGTTTCGTTTGCCTTAATATCCTATCTTCTTTAAGTCATGACGGTTGGCAAACAAGCATACGGTCCGCCTGATGCTAAGCAGTCATCGCAACCTATGAACGCGCGCGATTCTTGAAGTATCACAACCCTAGGAATAGGAAAGAGATGAGGAGGGAAAAAAGGGGCCGGCAGCTTAACGTGCTCTCGGAGGCAAGGTGGGGAGACCCACAACGACAAGCGCCCAGACCGAAACAGATATTGCATCTTTAGCACGATAACGCCAAAATTAAAAAAAAAAAAACGAAAATTTAATTATCAGCGTAAAATTTACTTAAAACGAAATTCTCAGTGTAACTATTTGTGTAAAATATTCGAGCGTAAATAACTGACGTAAATAATCAAGAAAATATAATATACGAAAGATTCCCAAAAAGTTGACGACGTTGTGGCGCAGCGGTACCGAACCTGCCTTAAACGCCACAGGTCGCGGGTTCGATTCCCGCTCGGAGCATAATATGTTTGTATTGACCATGCAAGCATATTTTCCGGTCTGGGTGTATTTGTCTTTGTCCTTGTGTATGTTTGTTGCTTTTTGAGTTACGTTGTTTTCTTTCTAAAGGTGCGATATTTATAAAAAAACATTGCTCCGAGCGGGAATCAGAGCCGCGACCGCCGAGGCTCAAAGCAGACTACCACCACGCGATGACGGTCTAAACTGACCTTTACAAGACCGTTGACTCAAAAAGTGACTCACGAAGTGAATTCGTTTTATTTATTATGCTCTTTTAACATTTTACGACCATGAAGATTGAATTATACACCTTTATCTAAAAAAGATAAACCATGTTTGATGTATAGGGTTGGAATACAGATTAATACCTTTGACTTAAGATCTTAATTGTTAGAGGACAAACAACCTTATAAACTAATACTTAAAGGTCAGATTACTTAGTAGTGCAAGAGATTCGATATACTAAAAATCGGACAAGTGCGTATACGACACTAACATAAAGGGTTCCTTAAGTTTGAATTAATAAAAAAATTTAGTTTGTGTTGTTGAAGTGGCAGAAGTACACATTGTGATGATAGACAAAAAAAATTGTTTTGGTTTCTGTTATTTTTTTTAAAATATGTTACAGGCATACGGCCCACCTGATGGTAAGCGGTTGCCGTAGCCTATGAGCGCGCACTACCATTAGTAGGTGCCACTCACGCGTTGCCAACCTCGAGATATTGGTTCTTAAATCTCCTCTGCCCAGTAATTTCACTAGCGTACAGTGCGTAGCGTAGCGTACCCTTCAAGCCAAAGAACAAAGTAATGCCTAACACTAATATTTGGCGACAGAATATTTGACACTGCGGTGGTACCTACCTAGCCGGCCTCTTGCAACAAAAGACCTACCACCAGTGTTACTGATTGCACTGATGGAACAATCTCTGCTGTGGCAGAGACTACCCCAACAGCGGGCGATGGGTTCTTCTCGACGCCGGTATATTGCTATTATACGACCTATCATTTTTTAACATATTGAGGTATCTTGAATATCGTCTATGTACAGACTTAAGTAGTAGTAGAGACAAGCTTCTCCCAGCACAAATGGGCTGGCTCGATCGGGGAAGTACTACCCTCTCACAGAAAATCGGCGTCAAGTAACAGTATCAGTAGGTACTGTTGCGTTTCGTGCGATGAATGAGAGCACCGGATTCCCATCCTTTTTTCCCTTGCCATACCCTCCTATCCTTTGACTTTGCAACACGCATCTGATACTTCAAGCATCACGCGCGTTCATAGGTTGCAGTGACTGCTTACCATTAGGTGGAACGTATGATTGTTCCTAACCGTCATGACGTTAAAAAAATTATCTGGTCGGACGATCCTCATCGGGACCGACGGTCCTTACGTTTTTTCTTCAACTCCAAATGTAATTGGAAATGAGATCTGTATATTTCAATAGGTTATATTATAAAAAGAGACAGAGAGAGAGTTGCGCATCCGGTTGTGCACTTACTTGCTAGTCACACACTATTCATTGGCTTGTAGTAGGCTAGATACACACGCACACACACAGTATTTCGTTACGTGATGATTTCTACTAAATCGCCCGTAAGTCGCGTTAAGGAACTTTGATCCAAAAATGTCTTCACTGCCCCTAATAAATCGAGAATATTTACAGATAATCCTATTGTTAATACATCACAGGAAATGTAGCGCAAAACAATGAAACAACGCAGACGAAGTGTACATCTCTTGAGTGATATTGATGTTGTGGTTTTTAAACAACTAACTTCAATACTTTTTAATTTTTGGTTATGTACAATAATCGCGGTTTAGTTTCTAACCTTATTGTGGTTCCGTAACTAAGATGTACCAACGGAACCCTTATGACTAGGCCTTCGCGGTCCGTCCGTCGTCAGTCTGTCCGCGGGCAGTATCTCACGGTTAGTAATAGGTAGGAAGTTGAAATTTATCGCAGAATGTGTATTTATATAACCACAACAACAAATACTTAAAATAAAATTAAATTTAAAAATAAAGGGTTCTCTATACAAGAAACTTGATATTATTATTCTACGATGGTACGGAACCCTTAATGTGCGAGTCCGACCCGCACTTGTCGGTGTTAATTCTTGTTATCGTGTAGCCTATCCATTTTTGATTGTACACCGTTTGTTGATCAATCATCGCATATTAATTTTGTTGTGACTATAATATTAAAATATTAGACATATATTATTGTAAAGAATAAAAATTGCTTAAATGCCGGAAATGATTTTTCAAAATTAAGTAAAAAATATTTCGTGCCTACTGTAAAGTGAAACGACTTACAAAATGTAGGTCACAAGTTGAGCATTGAATAAGGTAACCAAACTTTATTTTCATTAAAATGTGACACACGATATTGTATATCATAATAATAATAAAATGCCAGGTGTCAAAAACTAAATTTTTAAAATAAATAAGATTATATTTAGATATTTATTTGTTTTTAATTGAGTTTACGAGAGGTACAAAGAGCGGACTTGAAAGTCCCGCGTAATTTTTAATATGGCATGCTATAACGTCGAAAAATTGCGTAAACTAAATCTAAAAAAAAAGTGATAGAAAACATTCCGTTTACTGATGATATAATTATTTTTATCCAAATAAGAATCGATGACCAATGTTTAAATAATTTATGATCAATTATTACAAAAATCAAAAACCTTCGTTCTGAAAACGGGAGTGTCCGATTAGTAACAGCACATATGGTCACTTTACCATTGAATCTAGATTACTTTGTGCCATTTCTATGTAGACACTTGGTTTATTCAATAATACATTTATGTATTGCTTGTAAATGAATACGGTTTTACGTCAACTATTTATAGATCGTAAATTATAGACTAAGAATTAATGTTTTATACCGAAATTGGATTTAATTAATGACTAGCTTGTGACTAACTTCGTCTGTGTAGACTTCAAAATGTTCAAAGACAAATTATTATAAACTAGCATAGCTGCCTGCGGCTTCGCTCGCGTGAATTTCGTTTTTCAATGTACTACTATTACTTAAAAACTCTTTTCTGAGACCGAAGTATAATAGTTAGACATGCTGGCATTATTAAGCTCTACAATTTTCTCAAGAACCCAATCATATTAATATACCGGGACGCTCATAGCCGAGTGCAGCCATTGATCGGTAAACGATCGGTGGGTTAAGCAACTTTAGGCACGTTCAGTCGCTGGCATAGTGGTATTTCAACTGAGCGTCTCCGTGCTTCGGAGGGCACGTAAAAGTCGGTCCCGGCTGTTGACAATTAGACAACAGTCGATAAGTCAAGTCAGAGGCCTACGGGCGACCTGAACAACTCTGACACTAGGTTGGCCACTAACCACTCGATAAGCAGAAAAGAGTATCTCTCATCGTTAAGGCAGCGTTCGTAAGAAACGCAAATCCAACTACCACGGAAAGACGTTTTAATTTTTCGGGTATATAGCCTATGACACTCACAAATAACCTGGCTTACGATTGGGGAAAGAATTTTTAAAATCGGATTAGTATATCCAGACACCGTTGTGGCGTTGTGGGTAGTGAGTCTGCCTTTAGTCTCGACGGTTGCGGGTTCGATTCCCGCTCCGGCAGATTTTTGTTAAAATTTCTGTTTCGGTCTGGGCGTTTGTCTTTGTGGGTCTCCCCACCGTGCCTTGGAGAGCACGTTAAGCTGTCGGTCCCGGTTGCTATCACATAACATCTGATAACAATCGTTAACTCTTGAAAATTAAATTGCTCTTAACCAATGAGTTACAGGTTCGCCCTTAGGGTTGCGGAGGTCAGATGGCAATCGCTCCGTGTAAAAACTAGTTACGTGTCAAATCCGGATAAGAGTATAAAGCAGACCCTGGGTAAATAAAATACCGCGAATAATGAATGCTAGGACGAAGAAGAGTTAGTACCCAGAGAGTACCCAAGCCGTAAACTGTGTGTCGGTTTGAAGGTGACTGTAGCTAGTGATATTACTGGGCAAAGGATATTTAAGAACCAATATCTCTCGTTGACAACGCGTGAGTGACACCTACAAATGGCATGCTGTTCCATATGACAATCGCTTACCATCAGGTGAGTTGTGTAATTGCTTGCCAACTTATTAAAAAATAAAACTTGAGAGGTGTCAAGGGACACCCGGATGGAACGAAGTTCCTTTCGATTAATTAGTGAAGGAATTGTAATAAAATTTTATTTTTTTAAGTTATAATAATATTTTTTTATTATTAACATTATTTATTATTTACAAAAAACCTGTATACACTCAACAAAAATAATAGTCGCGACACCACACTGTTCAATGCGAAATAGAAATGAAAATATCTGGCTTGCTTTCTATAAGAGAGAGAGAGAGACAGACAGAGAAACATGCGACGCCGCACAGCTTACAATAGCTTACTATAGCAAAAAGTGTCGTGACAACTTTTCGTAAGAATTTTTTCCGTCTAGCCCCCTTTCACAACGCGCGATAAGGAACTTCGTTCCAAAACTAATATAAAACTTGTTTTTTTCTCTTATCATTTCTGTGTTATGAAGTTATCTTTGGTATTATTATGTAGTCAAAATTATCTTATTATGGTAATATAATCAATAAACTCAGGGTCGTAGAGGTCTTAATATAATTGGACCTACATTCAACACTTTTAAGATAGTATAAGTCGGTTGAGAAATGTTCGTGATAAGAGATTACAGACAATATGTACAGACAAACGTGGTACATATTCTATTAGTAGTTAATGCTTTGCCTGGCGTTGATATTATGTAACCATCGGGTCGAAAATCGGTTATAAATCTCAATAGCTCAACGGTAGAAGGGCCGACTTCGATCCGTTAACGCGAGAGTCGCTTGTTCGATCCTGACTATGGGCTATTGTCGTACCCACTCCTAGCGCAAGCTTCGAGCTTATTTGAAGGGGCAATAGGAATATTAGTAATGCCTTGAAAAAGATTGCTAATATTCTTTTGAAAAATTGTTTTAATATTATCTTACAATTCATAAATTTGTATGGAGACTTTAAGACAAAGATCTTTGTGGCGTGTTTTGGGCCTGCTTTGAGCCTCCACAGTCGCAAGTTCGATTCCCTCGCAGCAAATGTTTGTTATAAATATCTGGGCGTTTGTCCTTTTAGGTCTCCCAACCGTGCCACGCAGAGTAAGCTAAGTGTCGATCCTGGTTTTAATAACATCTGATAATAATCTTGTTTTTTTTTTTTTGTTAAAAGTTGGCAAGCAAGCATACGGCCCACCTGATGGTAAGTGGTTGCCGTAGCCTATGAGCGCTTGCAGCACCATTAGTAGGCGCCACTCACGCGTTGCCAACCTCGAGATATTAGTTCTTAAATCTCCTCTGCCCAGTAATTTCACTAGCGTACAGTGCCCTTTAAACCGGAACACAGTAATGCCTAAACACTACTATTTGCCGGCAGAATATTGGACACTGCGATGGTACCTACCTAGCCGGCCTCTTGCAACAAAAGACCTACCACCAGTGTGACTGATTGCACTGGTGGAATAATCTCTGCTGTGACAGAGGTTATCCCAACAGCGGGCGATGGGGTCGTCACATCCCAACGCCGATGAATCGTTAACCCTTGAAATGTAATTTGCTCTTACTCAATGATTTACTAGTTAGTCCTTACGGTTGCGGAGGTCAGATGGCAATCGCTCTGTAAAAACTATTAAGCCGTCAAATCCGGTTAAGAATAAGCAGACCCTGGGTTAAATACCGGGAATAATGCTAGGAAGAAGACTATATATAATAATAAGCTTCAGTAGTGTTGTCTTTTAAAACGTCGGCCATAAATCATTTTTCCAATAGAAAGCCTTGGCAGGTCTCCTGGAAACAAAGATAAATGCCAAGTTACGCATTAAGATAATATAAAAGTACGTTTCGTTCGTATCCATTATATAATAACTTCCTTATACTGTAAGGATTATAATAATAATAATAATAAACGCTACACACTCAACGGCCCCCATTAGGATAATTATATCCTGTGTCGGGGGTCCGGAAACATTCACAATGACAAGGACAAACACAACCAGACCGGAAAACATGCCTGTACGATTAATACAAACATCTGCTCCGAGCGGGAATCGAACTCGCAACCGTCGAGGCTTAAGGCAGACTCGCTACCCACAACGCCACAACGGTGTCAACGGTGTCAGGATTGAGTAATCCTAACTTAAAATTATAAATGCGAAAGTAAGTCTGTCTGTGTGTCTGTCGCGATTTCACTACAAAACTACTGAACCGTTTTAATTTAAATTGGGTACACAGATAGTCTAGCGCCTGAGATAGGACATAGGCTACATTTAAATGCGGAAAAGGGGTTATAAGAGGTTGAAAAAGAGGGCGGGTTTGATGAAAATTTATATGGAAGTATCGAAGCTAGTAGAAGTAGCTAGAACCATGGAACTTATTTTTAGGCTGTTGATTCGATATAAATAAATATGACATTTAAAGTTTGTTAATTTTTTACCCTCAAGGGTGTAAAATAACAAAAGGAAAATTATTAAAAATGCTACCCAAAGACACTATTCCACGCGGACGAAGTCGCGGGCACAACTAGTAAAAAGAGAAATTAGTAGGAGAGACAATTTGTATGGCTTTGCTTGAAGTAGTACTAGGTAAGGCCAAAGACCTTTCAAAATTTTTATCTCTGTCTCTTTCTTTGTCTTCCTATCCTACACATTTGACCAGCATCACGAATATGTACTCAAGACTATGGTGTACTTTTACCAGTACCATTTTCGCAGGTCGCACTACCACATGGACGACTAATAACATAAATGTGGTTCAAGATCTTATTTAAATCCATTCAGTAGTTTTGGCGTAAAAGCCCGACAGATAGACAGAGCTACTTTCGCATTTATAATATTAGTAAGGCCAAAGATAGCTGTTTTATTTTTATAATAAAATAAAGATACATAATGTTTTTCGACAAATTAAAAATTGCGAGTGATTGTGGCATATAGTAAAACATTAACAAAATAATACTTGGCATCTCTCCAATTAGTAAGATATGCCAAGTCATATACTTCAAGAGGTGAGTGCAATTTTTGCAATCTTTATTTGCGAAGATTCATAAGTTGAAAGAATTATATGATAAATAATATATACTAGTAACGTCCGCGGTTTCGCCCGCGTTATTGTAGTTACGGCGAACGACTATCTAAAAGTTACGGAGCCTACCACGCCGCGGCCTATTCCCTAGTTATTATAAACCCTTTAGGGGAATCTTTTACAAACTTCGAATGTCATATTTATGTATATCGAATAAAAAATAAATAAATAATAATAAGTAAATAGCTTAAAAAATAAGTTTCAAAGCTTCTAGCTCTATAAAGTAGCTCATGACCCTTTTCAGGCTCTAGACTATCTGTGTACCAAATTTCATTTAGATCGGTTCAGTAGTTTCGAGATATAAGCGCACAAATAGACAGACGTACGAGACAGATATGTAAGAATAACAATAGATGATTAATTCGATGATCGTTATTGTAAACTTGGCTTGTCTTAAATTGTTAGAGATAATGGATCGTTTAACGAATAGTAAGACTTGGCGGCTCTCCGAGCGGTGAGAGCATGCCAAGTATTGCAATTGCGCCAAAATTGTTTGCGTTCGTTATTTACTATGTAACTCTCTGATACCATACGTAAGATCAATCATTATGATTAGTCATAATTTAAAATATATTATCAATATTGTACTAAAATTATAAACGTGAATTTTTTTTATGATACAAGTTGGTAAACAAGCATACGGCCCACCTGACGGTAAGTGGTAGCCGTAGCCTATGAGCGTTTGTAGCACCATTAGAAGTCGAGATATTAGTTATTAAATCTCCTCTGCCCAGTAATTTCACTAGGGTACAGTGCCCTTCAAACCGAAACACAGTAATGCCTAAGCACTACTATTTGGCGGCAGAATATTTGACACTGCGGTGGTACCTACCTAGCCGGCCTCTTGCAACAAAAGACCTATCACCAGTATGACTGATTGCACTGGTGGAATAATCTCTGCTGTGACAGAGGTTATCCCAACATCGGGCGATGGGGTCGTCACATCCCGACGCCGGTGAATAAGTGAGAATGGATGTGTGTTTGTTACTAATTCATGTAAAAACTGCTGAACATATTTGGTTTAAATATGGCACATTGGAAATTTTTTGTTTCGGAAAAACGCGGCGAAGGCAACCGGCAAAGGCTAGGATGAACATCAATAATACTAAATGTACCTGAAGTGCTAATTTTCTATGTGCTATTGTACCCTCGCCATTTGTAACCGGTCATGTGGATGGTATAACCTAAAAGGCTGATTTTTTTAATGTTTTTTATGGCAAAATAGGCTTACGTTTGACCTCAATCTCGCTTGGTGGAAGGCGAAGATGAAGTCTAAGATGGAGCACGTATGCCTAGAAGGTGTCTGTTCACTCTGGCCTTAAAGGTGTCCAGGTTATAGTATTCTGGAAAAACTGACCGCGGCAAAGAGTTCCACTCCTTAGCCATCCGCATAATGAAAGAGGAGGCAAACCGCTTCGTGCGTAAAAGAGGAATGTCTACGACGTAAGGGTGAAACCGCTCGCCGCGCTTAGTTCTTCGGTAATGGAACGGGGAAGAGGGTATCAGGTTATGCAAAACCTCCGCACACTCAATGCCTGGAGACATAGGTTACCAGGTGACCTGCTTGTTTTCTATATCTTAGACCAAGACTATTCAAAATGATGTCGCTTACAAATGGTTTTACTGACCCCATTTATATGGCAAAGTTGTACTAAAAAAAAAAAGAACATCTACTTTAAAACTGAATAACCTCAAAACGAATTATAAAAAAATCTACAACAGAAATCGTTACAAATAACGATGGATATGAAAATTAGGGGTAATGCTAAGAAAGGAGGCCCGTGAAAGACTTGGATGAAATGTTTGGAAGAGGATATGCGTGGAAAGGGACTTCATGACGGGCGATAGAACAGAATGGAATAACAAGACGTGCTGTGCCGACCCCACTTAGCGTGGGATAAGGGAATAAGAAGTTGTTACAATGTTGAACATTGGCACATTAGGCATGTTGTATCGCTGGCCAATTGTGGTCATCATCAGCTGTTTCATTTCATCAAATTGTGCTTTTACAGAGCAAATGCACAAGCCACTTTAAAATACCCAAGTGTTTTAACAGCTCCCTCGATTTCTATAGGATCACATCGTTCTGATACATGACAGGACGTATTGTGGCGTAGTGGTAGTAAGCCCATAAAGCCACGTTTTCTGATCTGGGTGTGTTGACCTTCTTGTGTAAGTTTCTGGACCCGTGTAGCGTTTTATCTGACCCGGACCAGATTACAATGGGACCACCTCGAGTGTGGTGTACAAACAGACATAAAGAACAATTAATAACCTCCTTCTTTTTATAGTCGGTTAAATATTGTGATAAATAAAATGTCTTATATGGTAAGATGTGCTATGAGCGTCATTAAAACTCAATACGACATACTTGTCAAATGTTGTAACGTCATACTTCAGTAACGCCACAGGTTATACGTAATAATTAGTGAAAGCGGAACAGGAATATATAAATAGACGTATGAGAAAAAGAGACGCCACTATATTACACTGTACCGTCCAGATCTTTATCAGAAACATAGATAATAAATGATACAGAAATGAATGCTTATCATCATCCTCGATCAGATCATCACAAAACTACCTTCATCTTCGATTGCCATTCATCCCACCTTAAGGGTGAACCAGTAACTCATTGGATAACAACAAATTACTTATCAAGAGTTAATGTTATGTGATAACAACCTGGACCGACAGCTTAATGTGCTTTCCGAGGAACGGTGGGGAGACCCACAAGGACAAACGCCTAGGGAAACAGATATTTGTAAGATCAATACATCTGCCAGCAATCGAACCCACAACCATCGAGGCTAAAGGCGGACTCACAATTTTTATGACTTTAGGAGCTAATATCTCAACGTAATGAAAAAATTAAAAATTATATTTACTTATTATTTTGAAAAACCTATCCAAAGATATCTCACACGCCGCTCAGTTGCATGTATGAACTGCTACCCTTAATTTTGATATATTTTAAGATTTCATTACAAAATCGTGTAGCGGTTCATAGAATACACCTATTTACTAAATTAAAACGTATATATAGAGCCAACAGTCTCCGAGTAAAATGACTGTGACATACGGAAGGACGGACCGACGAACATGACGAAATTATAAGGGTTCCGTTTTTGCCATTTGGCTACGGAACCCTAATAATGATTCAATTAATGTATTAAAAATTGAACATGCATTCTTGTTATCAATAATACCTCTAACCATAAATGTGTACTCACACAATATTAGTAATAAAAATTACAAAGGGTCCAATTTCAGACGGCTGCTTTGTATGTGGGACGTGTTTTTGTCATACACCGTCCCTTTCACTCGCAGCACGTGCGTAAGGGACAGCTGATTGCTCCTTATAGAGACAATGGCTGTATTTTTTTTTAATACATCAGATTATGAATCCCTGACGTTTTGATATTTGAAAGTAAATATTTTAATGAAAATAGGTCTTAACTCTAAGATATAAAGTCTGTAATAGCTTGATGCGTATAATTTCGTGTTTTTTATACAACTAAGTTGGCAAGCAAGCATACGGCTCTTCTGATGGTAAGCGGTTATCGTACCCTATGGGGGTTTTCAACACCATTCTGTTGTATGTGTCACACACGCGTTGCCAAAATCGAGATATTGGTTCTTAAATCTCCTTTGCCCATATTAATGCAAAACACAGTACTGGTTTGCGGTAAAATATCTGACACATATTTCATATCCAATGTGCTTCGTAACTCAATAGAATTTGAATAGTTTTCCAATAAAAGTGGGTCGCAGCTTCGATTCCCGCTCTGAGCAGATGTTTGTAGTGACCATGCAGGCATGTATTGAACTGGTTTGTCCTTGTTGTTGTGTATGATTCCGAACTCCCGACATAGGGTATTAAGTATCCTAATGGGGGCCGTTAAGTGTGTAGCGTTTATTTATTTAAAAAAATAGTATACATTCTGTGGAATAGGTCCTGTCCTGCATAGCGACTCGGTCTACTGTCATTTCACTATGAACACAATTCTGAAATCATACCATGCTTAAACAGTAAGGCTAGTTTACCAATTTAAAGTCGCTCAGCAGGCTCTGTAGCTTAGTAGTAGTCTAGGTCTAATAAAGGGATCCTAGAGAATCTAATTTACTGATAGGTTCTTCTTATCGATTGGTTAGTGGTCAACCTAGTGTCAGAGTTGTTCAGGTCGCCCGTAGGCCTCTGACTTGACTTATCGACTGATGTCTAATTGTCAACAGCCGGGACCGACTTTTACGTGCCCTCCGAAGCACGGAGACGCTCGGTTGAAGTACCACTATGCGATCACCCATCTAGTGACTGACCGCGCCTAAAGTTGCTTAACCTACCGATCGTTTACCGATCAGAGGGTGCACTCGGCTATGAGCGTCTCTACTTATAGGTACTGATAGGTGAAACACATATTTAACGAGCTAAAGTTGCAGTAGGCTGCATCATAATAGCATTAGAACTTGCGCTGGGATGAAGCGACTCATTGTCAAATTGTCAGCCCGGACCGACAGTTTACCTGCCTTGCGAAACACAGAGACGTACTGTTGAAATACACCTGTATCCGCGTTTAAAGCTTTTTTTTATGTTACAATTTGACAAACAAGCATACGGCCCACCTGATGGTAAGTGGTTGCCGTAGCCTATGTCCGCGCAACACCATTAGTAGGTGTCACTCACGCGTTGCCAACCACGAGGTATTGGTTCTTGAATCTCCTTTGCCCAGTAATTTCAGCAGCCTACAGTGCCATTCAAACCGGAACACAGTAATGCCTAAGCACTACTATTTGGCGGTAGAATATTTGACACTGCGGTGGTACCTACCTAGCCGGCCTCTTGCAAGAAAGACCTACCACCAGTGTGACTGATTGCACTGGTGGAATAATCTCTGCTGTGACAGAGGTTATACCAACAGCGGGCGTTGGGGTCTTCACATCCCGACGCCGAAAACTCTTTAAGTCTTTAACTTACATCACATTACCGACTAATAAGTGCACCTGGTTATGATCGTCTCACTGCGACTTGATTAACAGAGAATACTTAATAGAAAGACCTCTTGACAGCACACCAGACTGATGTCGGCTGATTATGACAATTTTATCAATTTATGAATAGAGTGTTGTTATTTGACGACGTTGTGGCGCAGCGGTAGCGAACCGGTCTTAAACGCCACAGGTCGCGGGTATGATTCACGCGCGGAGCATATATGTTTGTATTGACCATGCAAGCATAATTTCCGGTCTGGGTTTATTTGTCCTTGTCCTTGTACATCTGTGTTTCTCGGACACAGGATACCACTATCCTAATAGGGGCCGTTGAGTGTGCTGCATTTTATTTATTTATTTAATATCAATGGCATCTTATTTACAAAAATACAATATAGAGAACTAGAAACCGAACTAGCCCGCAGCTTCGCACGCGTTATTGTAGTTATGTTATGTCGGATGACCATCAGAAAGTTACTACGTGGTACCAAGCAGCGTATTGGTGTGAAAACGCGACAGACAGAAAGACAGACAGACAGAGTTATTTTCGCACTTATAATGTTAAGTAAGGATTACCTACTACAGTTATTTTGTTATAAGGGCGCACACACAGATACGACAAAGACATGCCTATAATTTTTTATATAAGATATTTTTAGTCCTAGATGTAAAATAATTATCGGAAATTCAGGAAAGTGAATCATCAACATGTAACCGCACAGGTAATGTGGCAGCGTTT
Source organism: Hestina assimilis (assembly GCA_023373885.1). Taxonomy (NCBI): domain Eukaryota; kingdom Metazoa; phylum Arthropoda; class Insecta; order Lepidoptera; family Nymphalidae; genus Hestina; species Hestina assimilis. The sequence continues at coordinate 2,868,962 of CM041767.1, read as the reverse complement.
TTGTTTTTTTGTCACTAAAGTAGCAAACAATCGTAGTCTGCCTGTTGTGAAACGGTCACGGTTCCTATTGAAGGTATACGTCTTGAATGAAGGGCTTTGTTACAACACACTAACTACACATTCAACTCTCTAGTTGAATGTGTAGTTGGGAACAGGAGAGAAAATTTAATTTAATTTTAGTTTTTTTGATAATCCCACGAGAATCTAATATGCTAAGTGATAATCCAAGTAATAAGCTATATGTGTGCTAAACGTCATCCAAATCCGCTCAGTAATTTTGAAGTGAGACAAAAAAATGAAAAGTAATACGTTACATTCTGGATGACAAACTTTTATGTTCATAGTTAAGTACAATTACAACAATCAAAGCCAAGACTGGCTTGTCGAAAGTATGTAGTTACCCTTATCTTTAGAAAGTCACTGGCTAAGGTACCTTCTGTTTTCCCATGGTTTATTAACCAAGATCTATTATTACGGAGTTACAAAATTGTAACTTTGCGAAATCGTACCGAAGACCTTGCTTTTGATGACTAATGTTCTTTGTTATGTACAAACGGCCTATTGTTATATATAAATAATATATAGGAATTTTCGACTTTTCATTTATACTTATCTTCTATACACACAAACTGTAAAAGACTCCGGTGCTCCTTCGTAAATTTAACACCAACTTAAACTAACGTGTGACTAAAATTGTTCTGTTGAACTGAGTGATTGAGAGAATTTGGTCAACAGACGTGCTGTGTAGAACGATTGGCAGTTGGAATTAAATAATACATATAGGCTGTATGGTTTATCACTACTTAGTATAAAACAAAGTCGCTTTCTCTGTCCCTATGTATGCTTAAATCTTTAAAACTACGCAACGGATTTTGATGCGGTTTTTTATATACATAGAGTGATTGAAAAGAAAGGTTTATATGTATAATAACATCCATTAAATAGTGGAAAAAAAATTTTTTTGAGGTTTCTAATGACGACGTTGTGGCGCAGCGGTAGCGAACCTGCCTTAAGCGCCACAGGTTGCGGGTTCGATTCCCGCTCGAGCATAATATGTTTGTATTGACCATGCAAGCATATTTTCCGGTCTGGGTGTATTTGTCCTTGTCATTGTGAATGTTTCCGGACCCCGACACAGGATATTACTATCCTAATGGGGGCCGTTGAGTGTGCTGCGTTTATTATATGTTTATTATATAATGTGATGTCGTAAATAATTACATTTAACGCGTGCGGGCTACGGGCAGTAATGAACTACTGGATCAAAAATAAAATCAAAACTACTGGATTTAAATCATTTTTTCATTGAATGACATAGGCTATATATTTTATACCCGTGCGAAGCCGGAGCGGGCCGCTAGTACTAAATGTACACAAATATGTATTGCGGACTGTTTGGTTTTGCTCATGTTTCCGAAGCACTCGACTAGTTAAGTAGTTTCAAAATATACTAAGCTAATTAAAGTTGTGAACGTAAATTAATTCAGCGTAACATTTCACAAAGCGTACAGACTAGAGTTCCAACCCTGCATAATACTGCTCTGAACTGTCCTCCCCTTCGAAGGGCGCTGGGGAGTAACAAAAGCACCGATCAATCAAACGTTTCGTATATCGTGACAAACTAACGATCGACGCCATTTTGATTGACCACAGAGTACAATTTAAACTTTCTATAGATTTTATACCACTGCTAGTAATCCTACAAATGTAATAAATGTGAAAGTTTCTGTGTTTTGATATATGTTACTCAATCACGCATAAAAGACTAAACAGATTGGGATGAAATTTAGCACACAGCTTATTACCTGGATTAACATATTAGGTACTTTTTATCCCGGTGTGGTGCAGTTCGGATTATCAAAAAACAATAGCTCAACGGTGGAAGGGACGGCTTACTACTGCCGTACCCACTTCTAGCACATTCGACATTCTTTATTGCTGTTAAATAGGAATATTAGTTAGGACATGCAAAACATTTGCTTATTTATGCAAAAAAAGTTAAAGTTGTTAAATTTATTCGCTTACTATGATTAACAATTGTAAGGCTCCGTACAAACTTACGATAAATATTGGAAATATAGAAACAATTCAGTTCGGTATCATATAATATCTGCTATTATAAGGTCCGAAATTCAGGAGGTGAGATAGCAATCGTTCTATCTTAAACTTTAGTATCCTCTTAAATCTGGGCAAGAGTAATAACCAAATGGATGCTAGGAAGATGTTGGTTTGTTATTAACTTCACTAACTTTGCTTTGCAAAAGTATATTTATAATAGTTTCGAGGGTGCATACATAATCGACCCTAAATAATTTTTTTTTTTTTTTTTTTTTTTTTTTTTTTATGTTAGAAGTTGGCAAACAAGCATACGGCCCACCTGATGGTAAGTGGCTGCCGCAGCCTATGAGCGCTTGCAGCACCATTAGTAGGTGCCACTCGCGCGTTGCCAACCTCGAGATATTAGTTCTTAAATCTCGTTCGCCCAGTAATTTCACTAGCGTACAATGCCCTTCAAACTGAACACAGTAGTGCCTAAGCACTACTATTTGGCGGCAGAATATTGGACACTGTGGTGGTACCTACCTAGCCGGCCTCTTGCAACAAAAGACCTACCACCAGTGTGACTGATTGCACTGGTGGAATAATCTCTGCTGTGACAGAGGTTATCCCAACAGCTATAATCTAGCTGTCCGGGCGATTCGTCAAAAAGCATGCCCCGTTATAAATAATATTTACCTCTACACGATTATGTGCTTTATTATAAGTGATTTTCGGTTGTGTTTTGTTTAAATTTTAGTCTTTTGTTTGCGTTAAAGGGTAGTTTAGGGTTTCTATGAAAGATTATTATGTGACACGTTTGATGCGTTTGTTTTTTTTATACATTTTTATATTCAGACTGTTACTGTTGATTCTGGGAAAGTTTATACGAAATGATTAGTTCGCTTAGTTTATTGCATAGCGATTTTTTAATTTACATAATTTTTAAAAGTTTATCTGAATAATAAATGCAGATTATTATTTTATTGTAGTTATCTATATATAATATATAATTGATCAAAGACTTTCATCGATCCAGTTTTGAATGTTTGTCGAAGAAATAAATAAACAATACATACTACAATTATATAGAAACGAAAAATAAATGATTGTTTAGAGATAGGGATTCTTAAGCACCATATCAAAAACGGCCAATCTTTAACACACAAAGTATTGTTACTAATTATAATTATACACATAATGGGAACCATAAAATTTTATTTATTATAATATGTCTTCTAAGTAGTATAAGTAACTTTAACGCAATATCCAATACTTAATAAATTTTGCGATATATTAACGACTGTCTTCTCCGTGCAGTCGCCCTTAATTCTATTACAGCAATAAGCACAGGGCGTTACCGTATTAATCTGCACACAAGTAAACTTTACACCGTGTATTGCCAAGAAATTGCTCTCTCGCTCAGACGTACCGGTACAGACGATTTGTGAGAGGGACGGATGACAGGAATCAATACATGATGTCGGCCGTTTTATTTCGCGGGACATCTCGTTGTGTGTATGAAGTTAAACTGGATCGGGTTGTAGCATCGAGCGTCGGTTTAGAGTACTTTAACATTATGTTTAACATTATATGTACAATTCGTTTGTAAAAACAATTATATAGAGAATTATCTATTTTTATTACTAAAATTTACTTTAGAGACGTAAAAGAAAGTTGTGTATTCGTTTGCGTTATTTTTCTTTGTTCTCTACTATACAGGACATTTTTTTAATATTGCTATAGAAAAGCATAGACGTGGGTTTAGTGGAAAATGTGTTTTTTGTATTTGCTTTTATTATATGTTATTATATGTATATTGTATGGATTTTTTTTAGATATTAGTTTCTATGGATATTCTATCATGTGTCGCTCTAATTGTTATTGAGTCTATAAGTTATAGGTGTAAAGTAACTTAACTAATTACTTAAACTCAGTATATCTGACAGCGGACAGTCTCCATCTTATTCATAACTGCTATCAGTACAACTTAACTTTTTTCAATAGACTGTGTAAGACACATAATTACTGAGAAACTAATGACTTTTAATTTTTATCATTCATAAAATATACAACCTGTTAATTTGAGAGCGTGTCTTAAGTAAAATACATACATAAAACACATCAGTTTCTCGGGCAGTCGAGTAAAAACCGTTACTTGTAATTTATGACAAATGGTTTCATATTTTTAACAGTGATAAAATTTATATAAAATTTAAACCACAGATATATAAATCTAATAGACAAGTATTTTCTTTACCCCTATAAATAATGCCGATCTGCTATATCGTGGGCATTAATGTAAAATCACGGAACCCTTAAATCATAAGGGGGTACATTTGCAGTAATTTGCCGCTTCCTGCGAGTCCCCCTAACAGGGGTGATGGGCTTGTAGCGATTGCTGTTTTACCACCTAATAGAATTTATTTGGTTATCTTTTATTACAATAATAATATAATGATGATTTTTTTTTTTAATTTTAGGTTAAAAATTTTTTGTTTAATTCAATACTTGATTTAATGGCTTCCAGATGTGTCAATTGAGCGTAGATTACTTCGCCATTTTTAAATACTGATTATGAAAGAGTAGGCGTTATAATTTTTTTCATTACTTTACATGCCATTTACATAATGCTGTCTTAAAAAAAAGATTAAAATAATTTACGACCTATCCGTCTCATAATTCTTAATTTTTTTTAAATATAAAAATCAAAGTTAATTATCCAATATTACAGTTAATTTACTATTATAGTTTAAATAATAATTACTTTCAATATATGAATTGTATTGTAACGGCCTATAGACATAAGCAAATAATAGAAAAAAAAACTTTAATAAAATTTCATTTGTTACAGGTTGAAACTGGAGTTTCCGAAATGTGCAACAAGTGACAAAGTGTTGTGTACTAAGTGTAGTGCAGTGAAGTGACATGGAGTGAAGTGAAGTGAAGTTCGTCATGGCAGCTCACACGACCAGGGGCCCAGGTTCTGAATGATAGCTTTCATTGAAGGTGAGTGAATGTTAAATATCAGATTTTTTTATTAGTTATGATGATAGTACGTTCTAACCAACTTCAAAAAGAAAAGAGTTTTCAACGTCCGAATCCCACCCTGGATGTCTGAAAATTCACTACAGCGCGATTTAGAAGGTATTTTCTACCTCGAACAACCTCTCTGTGGAACCAGCTTCTGCCGGCGGTCTTTCCGAACCGATACGACTTGAAACCTTCTAGAGAAGAGCCTATTCGTTTCTTAAAGGTCGGCAACGCACCTGAATGCTTTCTGGTGTTACAGGTATATATGGGCGGTGGTAATCACTTACCACCAGTTGAGCCTCAGCCTCCTGCCCGTTTGCCTCTGATATAAAAACAGAAGTTTTTAAGTCTAACGCGATGAATACGGATTCTGTGAACCCAAGTTTTCTGATTCTTTTATATTGAATAGTGTATGCTTCTGGAGTAGGGTTTTGATCAGATAAGGAGATAAAGAAAGAAATTGTTTAATTCCAATTGTTGCATTCTTCTTCTTCTTATCGAGTGGTTAGTGGTCAACCTAGTGTCAGAGTTGTTCAGGTCGCCCGTATAGGCCTCTGACTTGACTTATCGACTGTCATTTAGTTGATAACAGCCTGGATTTTTCGTGCCCTCCGAAGCACGGAGACGCTCAGTTAAAGTGACGACGTTGTGGCGCAGCGGTAGCGAACCTGCCTTAAACGCCACAAGTCGCGGGTTCGATTCCCGCTCGGAGCATAATATGTTTGTATTGGTCATGCAAGCATATTTTCTGGTCTGGATGTATTTGTCCTTGTCCTTGTATATGTTTCCGGACCCCCGACACAGGATATCACTGTCCTAATGGGGGCCGTTGAGTGCGCAGCGTTTATTTATTATTATTATATACATAGATTAGATAAATTAGTAAATTCAAATTTAAAAAAAACATGCGATCACCCATCTAGTGACTGACCGCGCTTAAAGTTGCTTTACCCATCGATCGTTCACCGATCAGTAAGCGCACCCAGCTATAAGCGTCTTAATTGTTTAATGTATAAGGTCAACATTACTAACTACATTAACCGTGATGCATCCAAATTGTTGTGTTGCAGGCGGATGAAGTTGGTTTTTTTCTTTAAACAGTCAAATTAAGTATTTTATCAATGATTGGCAGATCTAACGGTTTCTATGCTCTTACGCAATTTCCTCCCCGTGTTATTTCGAATAACATACTTCTGTGTCGCGTCCGGTTTCTCACCGAAGATCATCACTAAACGCTTCATTCAGGAAATTAATAAATATAAATACTATGTGAAATCCGTATTAATTTGCATATATTATAATAGATAAACTGTTTGTTTTGTTAATAACACGATAATTCATTCACATAAACATTTGGCTCGTGAATTAATGAACGCTGTTTGGTACAAATTTGTCTTCATCCGAGTACTAGCCTTCTTCTTTCTAGCATTATTCCCGGTATTGACTTGGGGTCTTGTTATACTCATATCCTGATTTGACGGGTTACTAGTTTTTACACAGAGCGATTACCATCTCACCTCCGCAACCCAAAGGGCGAATTAATAACTCATTGGATAAGAGCAAATTAGCTATCAAGAGTTAACGATTATTATCAGATCGCAGTGTCCAATATTCTGCCGCCAAATAGTAGTGCTTAGGCACTACTGTGTTCCGGTTTGAAGGGCATTGTACGCTAGTAAAATTACTGGGCGAACGAGATTTAAGAACTAATATCTCGAGGTTGGCAACGCGTGAGTGGCACCTACTAATGGTGCTGCAAGCGCTCATAGGCTACGGCAACCACTTACCATCAGGTGGGCCGTATGCTTGTTTGCCAACTTCTAACATAAAAAAAAAAAAACATATATGTATAACCGCGAAACTGGTTTGCCGCTTCTAAGTTGTATATAAAAATATTGATTTGTCTTTTCGCTCTGACGAAAGGCTTTGTGTAGAACCTAAGATACTAATATGAATTAATCGAAAAAGTCATGACTGTTTTTAGGGTTCCGTAATTTAGACTTTTGTTTACATTTCATCGTTCTCTGACAATATCTTTTAATGATTCTAATGGCGCATAAATTTCATTTTTTGTTGATGTTCCACTTTGGTTTTACGACTTACGTATAGTCTTGGATAAAAATCGATACATCGTCTTATCTCGATACGAGCTCGATGTCTGGAAATCCACAACAGCGCGATTTAGAAGACGATTTCTTTCTCGCACAACCACTCTGTGGAATCTACTTCCGCCGGCGGTCTTTCCGAACCGATACGACTTGGGAACCTTCAAGAGAAGGGCGTATTCTTTCCTTAAAGGTCGGCAACGCGCCTGCATGCCTTCTGGTGTTGCAGATGTTCATGGGCGGCGGTGATCGCTTAACATCAGGTGAGCCTCCTGCCCGTTTGCCCCCTCTCACATTAAAAAAATCCGTTTTGGTTGCAACCTTACGGGGTGCCGTAGTATCTAAGTGACCTGTATATATAATTGAATCGGATAGACGATGGTTTAAATAATTTCGAGGGTTAGGTTTAGCGACACTGTAAGCATAAATTGCAGTATTTTTTGTCAGCAAATTTGACAACCCTAGTTACTGTAACTGTAATAGGAATAACACGGACTATACAAATTTAAAAAAAACTGTTGCAAGACTATTACTAAAAATGTCAAATCAAAATTGTGAGAGAAATCTTAAGAATATGTAATACCATGACTGAAACTGGGAAATTACGGTAACATATTCTACTAATTAAATTAAGGCTCAATAGCTCAACGGTAGAAGGCCCACTCCGCTCCTTTAAAGCGATAGTGGCGGGTTCGATCCTGACCCCCTTGGCCTATTGTCGTACCCTTCCTAACACAAGCTTCGAGTTTATTTGGATGGCCAATAGGCATATTAGTAAGGCCTTGAAAAAGCATTGCTTATATTTTTAAAGAAAAAAAAACTGTTTTACAATTGTAAAATTTCAGTCATGATTTTACATGAGACCTCGAAACTTTTTGTAGTAACTGCGTTGTAGACTTAGGCTTGGCAATTTTTACATTTTATGTTTTTTTTTATGGTAAAGTGTCTGTTTGAAGTTTCTTCGCTTACATATAATGTATAATGCAACATTGTAACCACTGACGTCATCCCAGTGCATTTTTTTTTTTTTATACCACGATGGTGGCAAACAAGCGTACGGCCCGCTAGTTTAATATTAAATAAATAAATAAACTAACACAGACACGAATTAAACAGCTGTAACCTTCTTATTAGACCTTCTTTGTATAGTTATTCAGCTTATAACCTCTATAGATTTATGAGCAATACGCCTTCAGATAAAATAGTGCATTATCTATGTAGGTACCCGGGTGATGAGAAAAATGAAAAATTATTTCAATGCTAGCACAATTAGGACTGCTAACTCCCAAAATGCAAATGAGTGGTCGCGACGACCCCATCGCTCGCTGTTGAGTTAATTTCGGTCACAGCAGAGATTATTCCACCAGTGCAATCAGTCACGCTGGTGGTAGGGCTTTTGTTGCAAAAGGCCAGCATGTTTAGGTACCACTGCAGTGTCAAATATTCTACCGCAAAGTAGTAGTGTCTTTAGCATTACTGTGTTCCAGTTTGAAGGACTCTAGGCTTGTGAAATTACGGGGCATAGTAGATTTAATAACCAATATGTCGAGGTTAGCAATATGTTGAGTGACACCTACAAATGATGTTGCGCGCGCTCATAGGCTACGACAACCGCCTACCATCAGGTGGGCCGTATGGTTGCTTGCCAATGCCCGCTCGGCCAGATGTTTGCATTGATCTTACAAATATCTGTTTCGGTCGAGGCGTTTGTCCTTGTGGGTCTCCCCACCCTGCCTCAGAGAGCAAGTTAAGCTGTCGGTTTCCGTTATTATCATAATATCTGATAATAATCGTTAACTTTTGATAGATGAGTTTCTGTTATCCAATGAGTTACTGGTTCGCGTATTGGGTTCTGGAGGTGCGCTCTGTGTAAAAACTAGTAACCTGTCAAATCAGGATAAGTCAAAAATACCGGAATTAATGCTAGAAAAAGGATTGCAATCTGTAAGGCTTGTGCCCATTGGCTGTATCTTATGGGGGTTATATGACAAAAATACTTAAATAATCATACTTAAAACTAAACTACTATGACTTAAGAAAGAATACAATTGAAATTTCAAAGATTATTGTTTGAGCTCTTACAGTAATTGAGTAAGAGTTTTTCTTATGTTTGTTTTTGGACGGACTTAAAAGGAAATAAGTTCCCTAGCTGTGCGTGCACGTGTGTGTGTTTGTGTGTGTGCGTTGGTAATATTAAGCGTTTTGTTTGAATGGTCATTGTGTCCGCGAGTTTTGTTCAAGGTTAAGCACTCTTAAAATCCATCGGTTTAAGTAAGTCGTCGTATTTTGTAGAACATTCCAATTATTTCATACATTATGTTTACGAGGCCACTTAAAATTAGGCAGCGAATGGTCAAACTCTTCCTAATATTCTTTGACGTCCGGTCGTTAAGACATCGCATTTTATTAATTTGGGTCCTTATTTTTTAATGGCGGATGTCATTGATATATGAAATATGAATACGTTCGTTGACTTTGCTCGTGTAAAATAAGAATGTCGTATCAAAATAAGTGATACTTAATTCATATTACTTTGTAAACCTTCAAATCTTTCTACTATCTGTTCATCATAGTGTATGATTTTTTTTAATGTGAGAGGGGGCAAACGGGCAGGAGGCTACCTGATGTTAAGCGATCACCGCCGCCCATGAACATCTGCAACACCAGAAGGCATGCAGGCGCGTTGCCGACCTTTAAGGAAAGAATCCGCTCTTCTCTTGAAGGTTCCCAAGTCGTATCGTTTTTTTTTTATTGCGTCCGTCTCTCATATTTATCAAATATATTTAACCGAGCAATTCTTTTAGATAAAAGATTAAATTAGTTAGTTACATAATTACAACTATTTAGAAACCGGCCAAGTCGCGTGCCGGACTCGCTCATGTTTTCGCACAAGTATTCCGTTCCGTAATACATTTTAACACTAACGGTTTTTTTCACTACGGTTCATGAGATACAGCCCACTGACAGACGAACTGAACGGTTCCATTGGCATCTTTGAACCCTAAAAAGCGTTTAAATATAATTATTAACTGAAAAGTGTAGGTAAAATTTAAATTTAACACCTCTTTTACCAACCCAAAGTACCAGGCGCCTATAAATAACGAAGAAGTGAGACAGGCATTACCTAAACGTTTTAAGTAACACTATCATTTCATGGTGATGGACGGGCGAATAGTTTATAGGATTCCATTGGTAACCCACTATACGGAACCCTAAGCACTGAATCAAATTTATTTTAAATTAAGACCTCATTTACCAACCCAAAGTACCAGGCGCCTATAAACACCGAAGAAGTGAGCAAGCATTACTTAAACGTCTAAGTACCGATATCGTTCTCACGGTGGCTCGGTTTCTCTGAGCGGGTAAAAGCTGAGACAATGAGGGGTCATCAACCCGCCGGTCACTCAGATCGCCATTGAATGTCTTTTAGAGTTTGTTACGTTGCTATTTATAATACATGGATCGGATCGTGTGTTACTGATTTATGATTTACTGGTCCTGCCCGTGGACTTATCGATGTGTTTTAGCCGACTTTAAAACAAGAAATTAGATTTTTGGGTGTTAATTTGTTGTTTTACAATACGTGATATTTTTGTTACTTTCCAGGTGGGTTTTAAGTTTTGCAATGATCTGAACGAAAACCTTGATGGATTATGGTGGAAAATGAAAGCAATATTTTGATATATTCGGATTGTTTTATTGTACACACTTTTGCAACCACTTGACATTACAGCCATACCGGAACAGAGAGAGATACACACAGAGTAAGTTAACTACAGAGGTGACTAGAAGTCATAAACCTGGTACAGATTAATAATGAACAAATATATATTGTCAAGTTTATACTTTCCAACACTAGGCCTTGAACGAAGACAATATTATTACTTAAGTTTAATCCTTTTATTTGACAATGACTAGGCCTCAAAAAAAATTTAGTTATAAACATCTCTTACTAATATTATGTAACTTAAAAACAAGTGTTACAAAAATTAGTTACTTAACAGTAATAATAATGTAATTGTCTTTCCTAAATTATTACAATAACCTCTGTAATCATTAAACTTACAGTATTATACAATACAATGCTTTATGTATACCTTACATACTTTGTTACAGAATTTAATAACAATTTTAAACTTTAAATATCATAGTAACAAACTTACAATGTTTATCTTTAGCTAATGACTTTGTCATCAAATCTGCTAACATTTCTTCTGTAGAAACATAATTTAAGCTAACTATCCTTTTATTTACCAAATCTCTTATAAAATGATGTCTTATGTCTATATGTTTTGTCCTAGAATGACATATGGAATTATTACATAGCTTCTGTGCCGACTGATTGTCATTATTTAATTTAATAGCACAAAGAATGTCAGTACATTCATGAAGAAATGTTCTTAAAAACATAGCCTCCTTACATGAATCCGAGATTGCCATATACTCAGCCTCTGTAGAAGATAAGGCCACAGTCCTCTGTTTGCGACTTTCCCAAGATATAATAGAATTACCAAGACTAAATACATACCCAGTAAATGATCCACATTGAGCTGGTCTCTCTCCCAGTCTGCATCCACGAAGCCTGTTATTTCCATATAGTACCTCTTCTAAAGCATAAACAGTAGTCCATTGTACCCTTCAGATACCGCAATACTCTCTTTGCTGCTTTCCAATGCACTTCGGAATAACAATTGTTAAACTGACTAAGGTAGCTTACACTGTGAGCTATATCAGGTCTCGTACATACAGTTAAATACATTAAATGACCAAGTAGACTTCTGAAATCAAAATTGCAATTATTATTTTCTTCCTTTTGTAATTTTAACCCAACTTCCATTGGAGTCTTTGCTGGTTTACAGTCTGACATATGGAATCTGTTTAATATTCTTTTGATATAATTTTCTTGATCTAAAGAATAACTTCCATCATTTTTTCTTCTGATTCTCATACCAAGAATGTGATTTGCTTGACCTAGATCTTTCATCTGAAACTCACTCATTAACTGTTTCTTTATAATTTCCTTTTTCCGAGATGTTTTAGATGAAAACAACATTATGTCATCAACATACAATGAAATGATTATTAGTTCATCATCATTATTGTATATATAAACACATGGTTCTGATGATAGGCGTTTAAACTTTAATTTATTTGTTAACACATCATTTATTTTCTCATACCATGATTTTGCAGATTGTTTCAAGCCATAAATTGCTTTATTGAGCTTATAAACCTGGTTTTCATTATTTTTCATAATAAAACCTTCCGGCTGTTCCATAAATACAGTTTCCTTTAAATTACCATTTAAAAATGCTGTTTTAACGTCGAGATGTTCAACCAACATATCATACTGAGCTGCTAGAGCCAGTAATATTCTGATTGTTGAGTAGCGGACGACTGGTGAAAACGTTTCATGATAATCTATGCCGTATTTTTGAGTATAGCCTTTTGCTACTAGGTTGAGCCTTATATTTGAGTAATTCTCCATTTAAACCTCTCTTTTGCTAAATATCCATTTGCATTTAATAGGTTTCTGTCCTTTAGGCAGATCTACTAAGGTCCAACATTTATTAGTTATAAAAGAATTATACTCATCTAGTATAGCTTCTTTCCAGTGTTTTGATTCACTGCTATTATGCATCGCCTCCGTCACAGTATTAGGGATGTCATCTTCATTTGTTGTGTTTGCTAGCCTGGCAAACTCAGACTCATGAGCATCCTCAAATGTTATCTGATTCGAATCCTCAGAGTCATAGTCATCAGGACCTGGAATATATGTACAATCCGAAGAGTTATCTGTACTCAGTGACTCTTGTGTAGTATCCAGATCAAATATAGTTTGTCTGCGTGGATTTTGAACATCAGATTGTAATGTGTCATTTATGGATGTTGACTGTGGCGATGATTGCACACTTTCTGATATATTGGTATTTAATTGTGTATTATTACCAACATTATCTTGCAAACAAGGTGCATTTTGAAAAGTCATTTCTTTGCTTTCCCTACTTTTATCACATGTGAAACTTTTATTCCAAAAGTATTCTCAAAAATGTCACATGTCTTGCTTTGACACATCTCTTTGGATAAGCTGGATCTATCAACCCCATAGCCTTTACTGTCCTCACAGTAACCTACAAAGATGTACCTTTTACATCTAGCATCCAGTTTTCTAACATTATTTGTTTTAGCATAAGCTAAACAACCAAATGTACGTAAGTGAGATACATTTACCTTTTTAGATGACCATCTCTCTTCTGGAGTAGCACCCATTACAGCTTTCGTAGGAGAATGATTCTTCAGGTAGACAGCCGTGTTAGCAGCTTCAGCCCAATACTGTTTGTCCAAACCAGCATCTTGTAACATGCAGCGAGCCCATCCATTATTGTCCGGTTCGCTCTCTGCAACTCCATTTTGTTCACTGCAGTGAGGGATTGAAGTTTGATGTTTAATCCCACAGCTTTGCAGATATGTCTGTTGCAAGTCCATTTTTCATAAGGTTCATGCTTCTTAAGTTTAGATGTCCGAGTCGTCTGTGCCACAGCTCCTGTGAAGTAGACCCTACAGGTTCTAACACAGCCTTACTGCTACTTACTAGAGACCTTTTATAATGTGAGTTCATGGCAACCCTAGACTCTAATCTACTATTTTGTACATTAACAATATCGAGTTGATAAACTCCATTCGAATGAGTACCTGAAGCTATTACTTTATTTTTATCACATATTAAGCACCTTTTAGCATTAAATTTAACAGTATAACCTTTTCTACAAATTTCACTAACTGATAACAAATTGCCAGAAAGCTTAGGAATGTAGTAAACATTACTTATTGTCTTTAAACCATTTTTTAAATTCACTTTCACATTACCTTGACCTACGGTGGTCAATTTATCACCATTAGCCACATTCACTTTTAACGGTTTCACACAATGAAAGTCATACATCACTTGTTTGTTATTACACATGTGATTTGTAGCCCCGGAGTCGATGTACCATACATTGTTTCCTAAACTTACGGATAATGCTGTTAGCAATGATTTATTTTCTTTCTGATACAAGCAATTCTTTTTGTATATCTTGTCATCTTTGTTATTGTTTTGTTTCTGAGGGCAATCCCTCTTCATGTGTCCTGTTTTCTTACAACGATAACACTTGTAGATTTTCTTTGTAGCTAAAGCATAATCAGCATCACACTTCTCGTCACGTCGAATTTGCTCTTGAAGCAATTTGGATTTTACATTTTCACTACTCAGTGTTGTGTATGAATTTTCTAGTGCCATTATGAGCGGGTCATAATTTGACGGTAAACCACTTAACATAATTATGGCAATGAATTCATCTGCTAGAGGTGAACCTATATCGGATAACTGCTGTCCCAGCTCAGTTATTTTCGATAAATAATTCTGCATGCCTTCTGAACCTAATTTAATTCCAAATAGGGTTCTTAGTAATCCCAGCCTTCGACTCAACCCTCTGTCCTCATACGCCCTTTGTAAACTTGTCCAGGCGTGGTAAGGCGTTGTCGCATTTTTCACATGTGCCAATGCTGACGGTCCTACAGAGAGACATATCTTGGCAAGAGCCTTTTGATTCTTCTTACCATCTTTTGAACCTTCCTCCGATAGTATGCATTCATAGAGATCTTCATGCATCAGTAGCATTTTTAATAAAAATTTCCAATTATTGTAATCCTCGATGCCATTCAGCTTCTCTATTGCTATACTGCTCGAATTTGATGAAGCCATTATTCTCAAATTCAATCTTCAAACACGCGGTCAATATAATGGCGGCGTAGGCGCCGGTCACCTTGACCGTAATTTCTTGAATTTGTAGAATCCCGAAAATATCGAATTTAATATTAGCTTTAAACGTTTCTGGGCCCATAACCTGATGGATTATGGTGGAAAATGAAAGCAATATTTTGATATATTCGGATTGTTTTATTGTACACACTTTTGCAACCACTTGACATTACAGCCATACCGGAACAGAGAGAGATACACACAGAGTAAGTTAACTACAGAGGTGACTAGAAGTCATAAACCTGGTACAGATTAATAATGAACAAATATATATTGTCAAGTTTATACTTTCCAACAAACCTAATGTTAATATTTAGTCTTATTAATATATATGTATAAAACCACGCCTGTGGTTTTATCAATATTCATTTTGAATCAAACTAAGCTATGGGTAGCCTTGAGCCTTTATCAATTTCATCTATCGTTTCAGTAGGTTTAAGTATGTTAACTTTGTGAACAACTTATTATAATCAATAATGCTTTTAATCCCTTTATTTAGATAACACAATAAATTGCACAGCACTTTAACTACTGCGTCGGATTTCAACGATTCGTCCTTTATGTGGTACGACTATGATTTTCTGCATGATGAGTATAGAAGTAATCATCGCGCTACCATCGATGTGATGTTTTGTTAGAATGACATCTTTTCAAATATTGTCCTTTTTTATGTTACAAGTTGGCAAACAAGCATACGGCCCACCTGATGTTAAGTGGTTTTCGTAGTCTATGAGCGCTTGCAGCACCATTAGTAGGTGCTACTCGAGGGTTGCCAACCTCGAGATATTGGTTCTTAAATCTCCTCTGCCCAGTAATTTCACTAGCGTACAGTGCCCTTCAGAACGGAACACAGTAATGCCTAAGCACTACTATTTGGCGGCAGAATATTTGACACTGCGGTAGTACCTACCTAGCCGGCCTCTTGCAACAAAAGACCTACTACCAGTGTGACTGATTGCACTGGTAGAATAATCTCTGCTGCCACAGAGGTTATTCCAAGAGCGGGCGATGGGGTCGTCACATCCCGACGCCGGTAAAATTCCTTCCTTCCAATCCTTCATATTAAATAGATTCTATAGCTACAGTCTGACGACACTGCCATGAGCAAACATATATGTACTATACCTTAGAGCTAGGGTGCTTGAATATAAAAAACAAAAATCTTAATTTGAAAATGCGAATCTATAATATATCATTCTATCCCCCCCATATATAGGTTTCCCTTAGGTCCCCATGACCGATCACCTGTCATAGAACCCCATATAACCCAGTTCTTCTCCCTAGGAAGCCAGGTATCTGTGACCAGATTTTCCCCCCAATGACAAAAAAAAACAACAGGTATCATGACGGTTGGCAAACAAGTATACGGTCCGCCTGATGGTAAGCAGTCACCGTGACCGTGCTAACTCAAGGGATAGGAGAAAAGCGATGAGAAGATACAGATGGGGATGGGAGAATGGGCCTCCGGCGCTCTCACTCATCGCACGAAACGCAACAGTACCTACTGATACTGATACTGTAAAGGGTAGTACTTCCCTAATCGAGCCATTTGTGCTGAGAAAATCATGCCTCTTCTACTATTATTTTTTTTGTTTGTTTGTTAAACTAAACAATAATTACTATGTAACCAAGCTGCGGGCATAACTGTATTGTAACAGGCCTAACCTCCCGTTGATTGTAGCCTTTATTGAGAAATAAAACTTGATTTAAAAACTATAATTTAACATTTAACAGTTCAATATTTAAATTTCACATTAATTGTACACCCACTAAACCAGTTAATTTACAAAACAACCAATTTTGGTACTCATAAGACTAGTTTTGTAACAACAATCAACGTTTTTGGTAACCACAAATACGCTACAATGAATATAAATCTATTTTATGTGACTAAGTTGGCAAGCAAGCATACGCTTATTATCAGGTGGTTGCAATACCATACATTTGTAGGTGTCACTCACGCGTTGCCAAGGTATCGTGGTTCTTAAAACTCCTTTGCCCAGAGTAATTTGACTAGATACAGTGTCCTTCAAACTTAAACACAATATTATAAACGAAGAACCGCTTGACAGTGGAATAAGTGACACTGATGGTACTTACCTAGCCGGTCTGTTGCAATAAAATACCACCAGTTAAAGGCTTACCACCCTTTTATACAAATGATTGCAAGGGACAAAAACAAATAAAAAAAATATATTTATTTCATTGTTTGTAAACGCATCACTGCAAACAAATAAAAGTAAGTACTACACTATCACCGAAAATTGCCGAAAGGTAACAAAGTACTGTTGCGTTTCGTGGGATGAGTGAGAGCCCCGGAGGCCCAATATCCCATCCCCTGTTCCCTTCCTTTTTTCCCTTCTCACCCCGTCCTGTTCCTTGCGTTGGCAACGCTCGTGATACTTCAAGTATCGCAAGTGTTCATAGGTTACCATCAGGCGGACCGCATGCTTGTTTGCCAACCGTCATGACATAAAAAAAGTTTGAATTGTCTGTATTAAAAAAGTATCGAGCAAACGCAAGGAGAGTCGCGGGTAATAGGTAAATAATTAATATTAATGAAACGATAAGACATGATGAATTACATTGTGTAGGCCCAGCATGTGTAAATGGTGGTTTAGTTTGATATATCATGGTCTGAATCATTAACAATGAGATGAAAGCAGAGATTAAGAACAAATGATATAAAATTTTAAGTATCAAAATAGTTCATGCTTTTTACCATAAAATGTATTATAGAACAGTCTTCATACTTAATAGTACATTACGCACCTAGGGAGAAACGTAGGATATTCTCACCCGCAGATTATTGTCACAACAGTGGTGATAATCGCGGGTGGCAATGTCCTACGTTTCTCACGTGATGCGTATACGATTTTTTTGCTACGATAAATGGTCGCTGGTACGAGGGATAAACATACAGTTGCTAGGTTACTACTAAAGTGAATTAATTAGTGTCGTCTTGCCGGGAGAGAATCGTGCACTTTTTTCCCTCGTACCACGGACTAAAAGCGAACTTTTCATGAAGGTAGGAATTTTTTTTTTTCTGTTTTCTGAAAACTGTTTTCTGTCATCCGCTTGGAATACTACCAAAATATATATAATTAAGAGAGTGGGTGTTTGTTACTCTTTCACGCAAAAATTACTGAACGGATTTGAATGAAATTTTGCACAAAGACAGCTTGTATTTTGGATACAATTAACGCCGGTGGATCTATGGGCACGGCTTGACCACGTTGTGGCGCAGCGGTGGCAAACCTGCCTTAAGCGCCACAGGTCGCGGGTTCGTTTCATGCTCGGAGCATATGTCTGTATTGACCATACAGCCACGTATTCCAGTCTGTGCGTGTTTGTCCTTGTCATTGTGAATGTTTTCGGATCCCTAATATAACTATCCTAATGTTGAGTGTATAGCGTATAAGTTACTAGCGGCCCGCTCCGGCTTCGCACGGGTATAAAATATGTAGCCTATGTCATTCACTGAAAAAATGATTAAAATCGATCCCGTACGCACGCGTTAAATGTAATTATTAATGACATCACATTAGATACCCCAAAAAAAAATCACTCTATCTATTAAAAAACCGCATCATAATCCGTTGCGTAGTTTTAAAGATTTAAGCATACATAGAAACAGAAAAAGCGATTTTTTTTTTTATAAAGAATATTAGCAACGCTTTGTCAAGGCATTACTAATATTCCTATTGCCCTCCAAATAAGCTCGAAGCTTGCGCTAGGAGTGGGAACGACAGTAGCCCAAGGGCGTCAGGTTCGAACCTTCGACTCTCGCGTTAACGGAGCGAAGTCGGCCCTTCTACCGTTGAGCTATTGAGCCTTAAACTTTGTTTTATACTATGTAGTGATGTAACCTACTACATATTGACGTTACGTAAATTATTTATTTGGTTGTTCCAGGCGTGGTATGGACAAGGAGAACGGTGAAGGAGACGCGGCAGCCAAGCCGCCGCCTGACGGCCTGCTCGATCCGGCTGGGCTCTTCGGAGGTGAGGAAAAAATATAATAACATTATTATTATTGCTTATAATTTTTAATGAGGATCCTGTAATACGATGTAGAAATAAGTGGTTCTGTTTACAATTTTTCATCCCCTAAAAACCCTTTAAAGTTTTGCTTTCCCAATCAATGAAGCCTATTTTTCATTGGTTCAGTGGTTTAGGCGTGACAGCTTCACAAATAAACAAACTCGTTATCGCATTTATAATATTAATAGCACAGGATTAATCTTACGCCCTTTGAAAATTCTTTTTTAAAATTTCTACTTGAAGGACACCTTCGCCCAAGAATTTCACTGTAGCTAGTGAAATTCTTGGGCAAAGGTTATTTAAGAACTAATATCTCGAGGTTGGCAACTAGTGAGTGGCATCTGGAAATCAATGGGGTTGCACACGCTCTTCTTTTTTCTTCTTATCGAGTGGTCAGTGGCCAACCTAGTGTCAGAGTTGTTCAGATCGCGCGTATAGGCTTGAATTCTCGACTGTTGTCAAATTGATAACAGCCGGGATCAACTTTTTACGTGCTCTCCGAAGCACGGAGACGCTCACTTGAATTACCACTCTGCGATCAACCATCTTGTGTCTGACCACGCCTAAAGATGCTTAATCCACCGATCGATTACCCATCAGTGAGCACAACCGGCTATGAGCGTCTTAAGCAAGCGCTCATAGGCTGCGATAACCACTGACCATCTGGTAGGCCGTATCCTTGCCAACTTAGTCACATAAAAAAATTAACAGAGTGAAATTAATTTTATATTAATCTACTCTATGTACAGTTTTAGACTGTTACTATGTTAATTATATTAACAATTATTCTTCGCATAAAGTTTAACAGTCTGATGGTCAGATAACGATCGCTCGTATTAGATAAGCAAAACCCCGATGAATGATAAGCGGAAATACATACATTTGTTCTTGTACTAACGAGTACTTCTGGTAGTAGAGCCTTTTGTTTTTGTTGACGGGGAGGAAATTACTATCAAAATACCCGGTTTCCTGACGAGCAGACACCGGGTTACGTGGAGTTCCATGACAAGGTTCCATGGAAGCCTCAATAGCTCAACGGTAGAAGGGCCGACTGCGCTCCGTTAACGCGAGAGTCGAGGATTCGATCCTGACCCCTTGGGCTATTGTCGTACCCACTCCTAGCACAAGCTTCGAGCTTATTTGGAGGGCAATAGGAATATTAGTAATGCCTTGAAAAAGCATTGCTAATATTCTTTATAAAAAAAAAAAAAGGTGCGTGTGTACAGGTGTGACAGTTTACGGGAACTCTGTCTGAAAGATATGGAAAATCCTACCCTCACACAACAAACTGAAGTGTAGCTCGATAAGTGTGAGCTTGACTTCGAATTCCTAAAGAGATATAGAGAGAGAGACATTGGTCCTTAAATCTCTTGCTGACTAATTCCACTAGCTACTGTGTCTTTCAACCGATACACAGTAATGCCAAAGACACTAATGCTTTGCGATAGAATATCTGAAACTGTGGAACTGAAAACGCCTATCACAAGTGGACGCAAATAAGCAATACCATGTCAACCCACAAAATTGAAAAAACTGATTTATATATGCAGAAGTGTTGGTAAATGGCTGAAGAACATTTTTCTTTAATAGTTGTAGGGTTTTAAGCTTTAAAACTTCTAAAAAGCCATTTCTTAACAAGCAATTTATGTATTATGTTAAACGTTTTGGGTTATATTATATACGAAATATGCAGTTTGTATACTTATTTTTTGTGAAAATAAGTAAAACAACTTACATTAATCTGAAATTGCCAAAAACTTGACCAATGCATAAAAAATTCATATAAAGCAAGTTGTTCAAAATTTTCAAACGCGTTTTTCTCGAAATGACATTCGTGTGGGTCGACATGGTATTGCTTATTTGCGTCCAAGTAAAGTATTTGTGAAATAACTTTTGATAGAAATTTTAAGATTTTTTTTAATGTTAATCTTTGATCTCATTCAATGCACATCCGCCACGTCACAAATTACAGTTAAAAGTAAACCCATTATACGATAGCATGCCTTTCTGTCATGTCAACATTTCTTCCTTGCAAACTCGCCGATACAGACAACACCGCATATTATCAACCTTAATGCCTCATACATAAGGCTGAAAATACTTTTTATAAACATCAAAGCCCGCTCTCAAACGAAGACCGACGTATTTTAGTCCTTATTAAAAGGTAATACAGTCCAATCGTTATATTTCACACGATGTATATATTATGTTAGAACTATATGTGTTGAATTTTCAACCTTTTGCCTTTAAGAATAAAGTCGTAATGTTTATAATCCTTATTACACCATAAAGCGTAAACTCGCTTCGAGGTCGCTGCCCTCGCGTCTATCGCATTGCGAACAAACTTACCTATGCGTTTCTTATGACCTTTATTTTTAGTGCAATAAAGTTAATTTTTGATTGTGTTTGTTAATGAATTGTTTGTAAAAATAAACTTGAATTATTAGGGAATCTAATAATATGCTTGTTAGGAGTAAGACTTTGAATTATATTACTGTTTCTACGGAAATAGTAAGCTGATTCATGTTGCTATAACCATTTATTTAAATATAGATTTTTTATAACATATTTGGGATTATAATCCTCCATTATAAATGTGAAAGTATGTTTGCATGTTTCTTACTCTTTCACGCAAAAACTACTGGAAAAATTTAGATGAAATTTCGTACACACATAGCTTATTACCTGGATTATTATGTAGGGTATTTTTCATTCAGGACAATTTTTAGCTTTCCGTGGGATCATCAAAAAACTATATAACGCGAACGGAGCCGCGGGAACAGATAGTATTATAAATGCGAATGTTTTTGTTTGTGACGCTTTCAACCCTAAGCCGCTGAACCGATTATGATGACATTTTGTATAGATATAGATGTGACCAAGGAGACGGTTTTAGGGGATTGTATGTCTAGTTTTTATGTACCGTATAGACTTTCATATGCATTTAGTGAAAATGTCTTTATTTGGAATTAAAAACAGACATCAATATTAATACTATTTACTAAATTATCAAAAAATGACTCAACAGAATGACCGAATTCGCTCCGTGAACGCAAGAGTCGCGAGCTCGATCGGGTCAGGATATTGGGCTATTGTCGTACCCACTCCTAGCGCAAGCTACGAAATTATATAGAGGTGCAATAGGGATATTAGAAATGCCTTGAAAAAGCATTGCTAATATTCTTTAAACAAAATAATTATATTGTAAATCTATTGACCAGTTTCTGTAGGACCACGTTTTCGTACCACTAAATGTTATCGCTTTATTTCACAAACATGTAAAGATTAAGGTTAACGACTGATAAGAAAAAAATATTTGGATACTTTTTTTAAATATGCGAATGAACTTTTGAGCTATTTATCATTTGACATAAAAATTTGGTTAGGACATTTTTATACGGTTATACTTATTTTTTTCAAATATATAGGCTAGCGCTTGGCTGTTGTGTACACCTGATGTAAAATCTTGACACAGCCTAAGGTGGAGCGCGCTTACCTACAAAATGCCTATTTATTCTTGATTTGAAGGTACCTACACTGCAGGTGGTGGAGAAGACAGAGGTCGAGAGGTAATTCCAGACCTAGAAAAGCGTTTCGTATGAGTCTTTGGTACATAAACTATATATGGGTGCAGACCCTTGCGATGCCTCGTATTACGTATATACATATACGTGGTGGTAGGCCTGTAATTACAAGAGGCCAGCTAGGTACCTTCGCAATATCTGATTTTCTACCACAAAGCACTGTAATGTTTGGATTTCAAGGATACTGTAGCTAGTAAAATTACTGGGCAAAGAAGATTTAAGAACCAATATCTCGTTGGCAACGCGTGAGTGACACCTACAAATGGTGTTGCAAGCGCTCATAGGGTACGGCAACCGCTTATCAGGGGGTCGTATGCTTGCTTGCCAACTTAGTGGCATAAAAGAAACTTAATTTTTATGCTTGAAGTGTAAAATAATGTCAATTAATTAAACGCAAATTATTTGTTAGTTTTAAGGTGGCTAGCTTGCGCTAGGAGTAGATATGACAATAGCCCAAGGGGTGAGGATGGAACCTGCAATTGCATTACAAGTCGGCCCTTCTACCGTTGAGCTATTGAGGTTTAATTTACAGTTTTTTCTAATCCACTTTGCTCAAGGAATTTGTGTCAAATATTGTCGGAGGATTGAAAAACTGTTAATTTTAACAGGTATTATTTTCCTTTTGAAAATGACGAAGTGTGAATAATCATTAATAATCAGAATTATGATTCTTATAATTGCATACGGACCGAGTTATAAATCCTTATCCTTAATAATATGATAAATGCAAAAGTAACTCAGTCGCTCTGTCTGTCTGTGGAGCTTTCACGCCAAAACTACTGAACCTATTTAAATGAAATTTGCTACACAGATAGTATAAAGCCTAAGAAAAGACATAGGGTATATTTTGATCCGAAAAAAGGGTTGTAAGGGGTTGAAAGAAGGGGGAGTTGTTAGTATGTAGTATATGTATATATGGCGGCAGTAGGTTGCCGCCACCGGTGGGCCCTCGGGGCAAGCGCCGGGGCGTCGCGGTTGTATGCTTCAGCGACCCCGCGACGTCCCACTATGGCGCTAGATGGGACCTTGGAGTTTTAGTCGGTAGGGGAGCTCGGCTCCGAGTCCACACACCTCCTGCGCCATTGCACCCGTCCCGGCGCTCGAGTGCGTAACTGCATTTCTCCAAGTAAAAAAAAAAAAGGGCCCCCTTGTTCGTTATTTTTAGAGATAGAAGCTCGAAACTTACTTTGTAGGCTGTTGATTCAATATAAATAAATGTTCTATTAAAATCGATATCCAGGCGACCGAAGCCGCTGGTAGAAGTTAGTAGAATATATTATCTAATTTGCAATGCGTGATGATTCATCTTAGATTACGCGGTATTTAAGTGTTTTCCGGTTTCATTCATTATTTAATACTAGCTTCTGTTAATACTAGCTTCTGCCAGCGGCTTCGCCCGCGTATTATACATTCACATAAACCTTACATCTTCGTCCTAGCATTAATCCCGGTATTTTACCCTGAGTCTGCTTATTACTCTTATCCGGATTTGACAGGTTACTAGTTTTTACACAGATTGCCATCTGACTACCACAAGTGCGAACCAGTAACTCATTGGATAAGAGCAATTTACTTATCAAGATTATTATCAGATGTTATGTGATAACAACCGGGACAGGCAGCTTAACGTGCTCTAAGAGGCATAATTGTAAGATCAATGCAAACATCTGTCTGAGTGGGAATCCAACCCGCAACCGTCGAAGCTGTAGGCATACTGGCTATCTGCAACGCCAGAACGGTGTCACCCTTACATATTTTCATCCCTTATTCCCTATTGAGAGTAAAACTTTTACAAACTTTGAATGTCATGTTCATTTATTTCGAATGAACAGCATAAAAAATAAGTTTCAAGCTGTCTAAATGTTACTTCCTTAACACTTTTTATTCTCCCCCTTTCAACCCCTTTTTTCCCATTAAAAAGTAACCTATGTCCTTTCTCACGCTCTAGACTATCAGTGTACCAAAGTTCACTTAAATCGGTTCAGTAGTTGTAGTGAAACACGCATAGCTGATTCAATACTGACTTTATTATTTATGTACCCACATTATCTTTAGTTACATACACAACAGTAGTTTTGGCGTGAAAGTGCGACAGACAGAGAGGTACTTTCGCATTTATAGTATTAGGAGAGATTCTTTGATATTAGTAGGATAGTCATTATGACATAAGCCTTAAGTCATCGTCCTTTTCCTGACAACCTTGACACGACAATCTTGACCCGGATTTCGACCTAGGTCGAAATCGAATGTAACCGGGCCACCGACCAGAAATAGGTTACTGTTACCAAAATAATTGTCGGGTATTTTTAGGGTTCTGTACACAAAAGGTGCTAACGGAAACCTATTATCTTAGTTATGTTATAAATAGAGAGTTGAAATTTTCAAATTTTATACAAAATTTAAACTATGCTAATTCTAAAAACGTAAAAGTTTGTGTGAGGTGTATGTTTGGATGTATGTTTGTTACTCTTTCACGCAAAAACTACAGAACGGATTTGGGTGAAATTTGGTATAAATGTTGGGTTCCTATGGCATTATAAAAGAACTTCAGTAATGTGAGCGGTACCGCGGGCACAACTAATAAATGAATTAAAATACGAACTTAGGAAATTGTAAATTCAATTTACTCAAACTTTAACCAATGATTATGGTCGAAATTTAACCACTCTTTGAACACTTTTATAACTTAATGTGTCTATGATGAGTAGGCGAAGATTCGTAAAAGCCACCTCCCAGCACAAATGGGGCGGCTCACAGGAAATCAGCGTAAAGTAACAGTATCAGTAGGTACTGTTGCGTTTCATGCGATGAGTGAGAGCGCCGGAGGCCCAATCTCCCACCCCACCTGTTCCTGTCCTTTTTCTCTTTTCACTCCTTCACTCTTATCTTTTGGGTTGGCAACGCGCATGTGATACTTCAAGTATCGCGCATATTCATAGGTTGTGGTGGCCTATTGTGATGCGGACCGTACGCTGATTTACCAGTCGTCATGATATAATAAAAAATATTTAATTAATTACCTTTGATCTTTATATACAAAAAGTTTTTCTGTACCAATTATTATATATTAAATGTAATTATAATGTATTTTTTTATATATTACAATTTAAAACTTGATATTTTTAAGTCCATCCACAAGTCAGACATAATTAAGTCATGTTAATTTTTTGTGTCTGTTCGTAAATTGATGTAGCAATTAAATATACGGCATCGCGATATGGTAATACATTTGTCTTACGTATAATGTTGTTGTTGTTTTTGATGTTGTTGTTTTTACTATATCTGTATACATATAAACAGCTTTTCACTTAATGCATATGAAAGTATATACGGTATTTACAGTAAAAAAATTATTTTTAAAATTTTTGTCTGTCTAATAACGGGATTTTCACTGATGAATAACTAATACAGTAAGAAATAACTTAGCTACTTTTGTTTTAGAAAAATAATAAATACTGTTATTAATAATATAAAAATTATAAATAGTTTTTTTTAAAAGAATATTAGCAATGCTCTTTCAAGGCATTACTAATATTCCCTTTGCCCCTCCAAATAAGCTCGAAGCTTGCTCTAAGAGTGGGTACGACAATAGCCCATAATCGATTCCGCGTCACTCCCGTTGACGGAGCGGAGTCGGCCCTTCTACCCTTGAGCTATTGAGGCTTCCCACATTTTTATATTTTTTACTTGATAACCTCATATTGAGGTTCCATAATGAATATTTTGTAATTCAAAGACGGGCCCCAGTAAGGGATTTTTTCTAGTCAACTTTTGAGTTACTAAAAAAATATGCATTTTATCAATGGTAGAAATAGCAGAACGAAACGAGTATTAATAAGCCTATGACATGTTACAAATAAATTAATAATTACCAGTCAAGTGCGTTGTGGACCACGCACAGTTGAAACTAAAGGGTTCCGCAGCATGGTTATGTAGAATCTTAACGGCTTTAAAAAGTTTAAAAATAATAACGAATTAAAACCGACCGCAAAAATAAGTTGGTAATTTCATAGTAATTATTAAAAGTAATATGAAAAACAAAGTTATGGGAAAAACTTATATATCTCTTAAATTTATATACCTATGTTCTTCAAACTAAATGTGGATGAAAGTTCATGTGGTATTCTACAAGCTCAAATTATTTCAGAATTTTAAATCCCATAGTTCAAAAGTTAGAGGGGACACGATTTTTACGACTTTAGGAGCTAATATCTCAACAACTACTGGCTTAATAAAAAACTCAAAATCAAACCTCCTTATCATTTTAAAAGACCTATCCAAAGATATCTCACACGTTGCCATACGTTGAAATTTTTTTTCAATCCTCAGTTACATATATGGACTGCTACCCTTAATTTCCACCGTTGTGGCGTTGTGGGTAGCGAGTCTGCCTTAAGCCTCGACGGTTGCGGGTTCGATTCCCGCTCGGAGCAGATGTTTGTATTAATCGTACAGGCATGTTTTCCGGTCTGGTTGTGTTTGTCCTTGTCATTGTGAATGTTTCCGGACCCCCGACACAGGATATAATTATCCTAATGGGGGCCGTTGAGTGTGTAGCGTTTATTTATTTATTTATTTATTATTATATATATTAAGATTTTATTACAAAATCCTTGTGCGGTTCATGGAATACACCTATTTAGTAAATTTCGTATAGATAGAGTCAATGGTCTCCGACTAAAATGACTGTGTCATACGGACGGACAGACGGACAGACGGACTGACGGACGGACGGACAGACGGACGGACATGACGAAACTATAAGGGTTCCGTTTTTGCCATTTGGCTACGGAACCGTAAAAGTGCTAAATATCAAAACCATAATGCTGATCCACATTTATTCTTGTGATTAATAAAACTTATATTTATATTTGCAGCGTATTGGGGTAGAGATGGCGGTGCTGGCGGCGCAGCAGCACAGGCCCAAGCCCAGGCCCAGGCCCAGGCACAAGCGGCGCTGTTCGGCTTCGGGTCTCGCTATCCACCGCCGACTACGCTTGGTGTTGCCGCCAACCAGGCCGCCTCGCTTGGACTACACCCAGCTGCCAGTAAGTACACACAACAAAAGAATTTGTTTTAATTTGACGACCTTGTGATGCGGTAGCCAACCTGCCACATAAGAGCTACAGGTCGCAGGTTCGATTCCCGCTCGGAACAAATGTTTGTACCATACAAGCATGTTTTCTAGTCTGAGTTGTGTGTTTCCAGATCTCCCACATAGAAAATCACTATCCTAATGGGGGCCGTTGAGTGTGTAGTGTTTATTTGCTTTGCAATTTTTTTTGTATATCTGGTAGTAAATGTACCCCTAAACCTGCAGCGAGTCATAGTAAGTCATCATAGGGATAACATCTTTATATATATAATTCTACTGTATGTGAGTATGTCACTGAACTCCTCCTAAACGGCTGCACAAATGTGAATTTTTTTTTTGTGTGTGTTCCAGTGGATTCGAGAATGGTTTAGATTCACAATTGGAACCAATAGGTGGCGCTATTATCGAGTTCCAGATTTTTTTTTTTGGTCAGGCAACGTCTTCCGCTAGTATACATATAAAAACAATAATTACAATAATTTTGGAGCTAGACAGGTTTTAGCCTTCGATCCGCGGTTTCAGGCGCAATAGATGTTCCATTGTGTCCGAGCACAAAGGTGTGCTCATCCGAGTATAACACGTTGATAAAGAAAAACTAAATTAGGTTTCAATCAAGGATAAGCTAGTATTTATCGAATTACCTAATGAAATTAATGCTTGTTTGCCAACTTGTAACATAAAAAAAACATGCCATTTTCTACAAGCGTCTTCACTCGCTTGGATATAGAATGTAGCAATGTAAAAAGTTCATCTCCATACAAGTATTAATATTAGGGTTCCGTAGTCAAATGGCAAAAACGGAACTTATAATGTCGCCCTGTCCGTCCGTCGGTCTGTCCAAGTGTGTTACAGTCAGCTTACTCAGCTCTATCTATACCAAATTTATTTGAAATTCTACAATACATAAAAATTAAGGGTAGCAGTCTATACATGTAACTAAGAGTTGAAAAAATAAATTTCAACTTATGGCAACGTGAGAGGATAGATCTTTCAACATGATAAGGTTTCATTTTATCTTTTTTGATAAAAAGTTAGTAGTTGTTGAGAGCTCTTAAAATCATAAAAATTGTGCCAACCAACAACCCAAACCATTTTCATTCAATATCCGAAACTTACGATATTGTCGTGCTCTGCGTATGTAGTTGTGACAGCATGGGTGGGAAAAAAGTAGTGGTGAAAAGGTGGCGACACGTGCTTCGAAAGTAATAAGCTACTTTTAACATTTCTAGTATCTTATTAAGATTGCTGTGGTCATCTTTTATAGGTGCTGCCTGGTGGTCCATGGCGTCTCACCTCGCGGCCCAGGACTACCTCGCGAGGCTGCAGGCCTCCGGGCTGAACTTCCCACCTCTTGGCGACCCTTACGCCGCCCTGTCCGCCCTGTCATCGGCTGGTATGAAACAACCCACTAAACCTGTGAAGCAGTCCAGCAGGAGCGATAGGTATGAGTAAGTGAATCCTGTTTTTTATCGTTTTAATTAGTCTCTCGACTTAAGTAACCCCCCCACACCCTCGACCTACCATGTCTTCCCGACTCTGTCTGCCATGTGTGCATAGGCAGGGCGTAGGTGGCTAACGCGGTTGCCTGCCGCAACTGTATTAATGGCTTTCGCGTTTGGACTTTATTTCCACTTACCGGTTTAGTACTTTTGGCTCGAAAACGCGACAGACAGACATAGAGACAGAGTTACTTTCGCATTTATAATATTAAAAACGATAAAGTATGTGTATATACTTACTATATAATGTTTACTACCCTTCCATACATATGTTAAAGCTAGTCACAACCTAACAACATTCGGTGTATTCTCTGCATAATTAAAGTGACTAACTTCGTTCTGTTGCATCTATGATGGGGCATCAGCGATTCGGGGACTTTTTGTCTGTATCGAAGAGCCGGTCTAAAGTATATAGTGTGGTATTATATATATTTAAAAATATATTTTATTCAACAGCAGGTCGGGTCGTAGCAGTACTTCGTCCAGCATGTCCGCTAAGGAGAAGAGCCCGGCCACTAGCACTTCGAGTTCACAGCCTAATATGGCTGATTGGGGTAAATAATTGAACACTTTTTTATAATTCTGTACCCAAAAGTTGTTATAGTCTGTTAAATGTAATTTGAACCCTGCGCAGTAACACGTTTTTGGGTCTCAACAGTGTGCGGTATGAAGGGGGCCGGGTTTAGTACACTCGCTC
This sequence comes from Hestina assimilis, assembly GCA_023373885.1. Lineage (NCBI taxonomy): Eukaryota > Metazoa > Arthropoda > Insecta > Lepidoptera > Nymphalidae > Hestina > Hestina assimilis. The sequence goes on along the minus strand of CM041767.1, from coordinate 2,839,068 downwards.
ACGGTTGTTTTAGTTCTTTAATAATAAATTATTAAAAAATAAATTAAAATATAAATTAATTTTGTCAAGTGTGTTAACATTTATTTCAAGATAATGCCTCGACCACAATCAACTTTAAGGAGACGGGAGAGAAAGATGATATTTGAAATTTATAGTTATTTTTTAAAAGAAAATAATATAACTAATTCTCTGAATAATACTGCGCAAGATACGATGAAGTCTGTCTCACTATTAATAATGTACATTAACTTTTTTTTTAATATTTAGATACCTTTTTTCTATACTATTTCTTTGTTTTATTCTATTTAAGTAATTAATAAATATAATAAATAAATAATTAATTGAATTTAGAAGAAATAATAACTATATTATATACTTCATTCCGTTTTCCCACTTTATAAAGAATCAATTTAAATAAGACGAAACCAATATTTTTGTCCATTATTGTACCTGCGCAGAAGCGGCCATTTTGGTTCAAGTTACATTTAAGGAACTATAACGGCATCATAATACTAAGGCTTAGCGGTCGGTCCATTGGGCTGTACCTTACCAACTGTAATAGGTAGAGTTAAATTCTGCGGTGGTTTTTGTTGCCGCTACAACTACAAATACGAAAATCAACTCGATATTTTAATCTGTTGTGGTACAAAACTCTTGATTTGCAAGTATGAACTGGACCGCCAGTGTTTTAAAGTAACTGTCGTGTTACACAGTAACGCAAAACACAATGCGAAATCACTGCCTCTGCGGTGGTATCAATCGAGCCAATTTTGCAATAAAACTCTATCTTGACCATGGGTTCTGATCTAGGTTGGCTATGTTTGTGTGTTTGTATCCGAACCAACAGATAATATCCTAATGGGGGCCGTTGAGTGTTAAGCGTTTATTAATTTAATATAATTCTCATGTTACAGGATCCAGTTACGGTTTCCCGAAGACCTCGTCTCCATCCTCGATGCCCTCCCAGTCGATGTCGAGCCTCGCGTCGCTGAACAACCTTGCGCAGCAACCGCTGCACTCGAAGCAGAAACCGCAACCTCCTACGTCTCAAAGTCAGCTGCATTCATTATTATTAAACGATTCCATAACAGATCTTCTCTTCTAATACATGTTAAATCATATTTTCTTTTAATACATGTTAAATGCTGGATATACGTACGTACGTACGTCACGACGTTGTGGCGCAGCGGTAGCGAACCTGCCTTAAACGCCACAGGTCACGGGTTCGATTCCCGCTCGGAGCATAATATGTTTGTATTGGTCATGCAAGCATATTTTCCGGTCTGGGTGTATTTGTCCTTGTCTCTGTATGTGTTTCCGAACCCCCGACACAGGATATCACTATCCTAATGGGGGCCGTTGAGTGTACAGCGTTTATATAAAAAAATTATATAAAATATAGAGGATAGGCGTGGTCATATATAAGTCTGTCCTAAAGTCTATAATAATGATTAATCTCCTCCTCGTCTTCTGGTCTTCTGAGTGGTCAGTGGCCAACCTAGTGTCAGAGTTGTTCAGGTCGCACGTATAGGCCTCTGACTTGACTTTTCGACTGTTGTCAAATTGATAACAGCCGGGACCGACTTTTTACGTGTCCGAAGCACGGAGACGCGATCACCCATCTAGTGACTAACTGCGCCTAAAGTTGCTTAACACACCGAGCGTTTACCAATAAGTGAGCGCACCCGGCTGCGAGCGTCACAACACCACGGACACCGTCCAACTGGACATGGAAAAACAAATTAAGTGTCTGCTCTATGGACGCGTTTTGAGCTCAACCAGCATATAACCACTTGTATTTTAAAGATCATCAACGCATTGCACGAGTGTTGCAAATGTTCATTGACAACGGTAATCGCTTAACATCAGTTGCCCTTTGCCCTGATATAAAAAAATAAAAAATACTTGAATTTGGAGGGGGGAGGTGAGTCTAAAACTTAAAAAGTTATCACTAAGGACACCCCTTTGAGAGGCTGAGAAGTTGATACAAATAAAAAAGCCGTACACAAATAAAAATTAAATCGTTCACGTAAACAAAAATGCTTATAAAATGAAAACTACTGTGCCAAACTATATAAAAATTTTATGCGAGCAAATGTTAACTATTCCGCATCAAAATATAAAAGAATCACGAAGATCGGATTATAAAGCCCAGCGTATTCGGTGTACATACATACAAAAAATACCAATTGGTAACCTCCTCTTTGCAGTCGGTTTACAATCCCGATAATAACGAGCGACGCCTAATGGCCCGTTGATTGTATATTCTTTATGTGAAATAACATGTTTTTTTATGGTGATGTATTTATGTGCAGGGAAAAGCAGTTCCAGTAAGGATAAAGAGCGGGAGGTGTCGCGCGGCGAGCTGATGCTGGCGCACGCGCACTCCGCCTACCACGCCGCGCTCGCCGCGCATAAGGGGAAGGTACCGACATCTTCTACCTAGCATTATTCCCGGTATTATACGAGTATTTACCCAGAGTCTGCTTATAACTCTTGTCCGGATTGGACAGGTTACTAGTTTTTACACAGAGGTATTGCCATCTGACTTCCGTAACCCTAATTCCAACCATTTACTCATTAGATAAGAGCAATTTACTTATCAAGAGTTAAAGATTATTATCAGATGTTATGTTATAACAATCGGGACCGACAGCTTAACGTGCTCTCCGAGGCGTTGTGAGGAGACCCACGAGAACAAGCACCCAGACCGAAACAGATATTTGTAAGATCAATGCAAACATCTTTTCGAGTAGGAATCGAACCCGCAGCCGTCGGACTAAAAGCAGACTCGCTACCCACAACGCCACGGTGTCATCTGTCTGATAAATTATGTGACTTAAAAATATGTAATCATAGATATAGAGTGCAATAGATTGCATGTACATTTATGTACTTAAAATGACATTTTTTTTAATTAATGCGCCTTCTAACAAGTGGCTGTGAACTAAATTATACCATCGTACTCATGTTCTACGAAAACCTTCTTCTTATCGAGTGGTTAGTGACCAACCTATCGAGGTAGTGTCAGAGTTGTTCAGGTCGCTCATATAGTCTCTGTCTTGACTTTTCGACTATTATAAAATTGTTAAGAGCCGAGACCTACTTTTTACGTGCCCTCCGAAGCATGGAGATGCTCAGTTAAAATACCCCTATGTGGTCACCCATCTAATGTCTGACCGCGCCTAAAGTTGCTTAACCCTATGTTTACAATTTGTAATAATACTGCTCTATATCCCCGTAGTTGTTAATCATATTTTCGTACATGCGCCAATTTATGTTTTTTGGTTCTAACCACTTCATAGATGGCGCTAGTTCATGTTCAAATTTTTACTACTTTGAATATACACTATTTATAGTTCACTATATAATATAATATAATATAAACGCTACACACTCAACGGCCCCCATTAGGATAATTATATCCTGTGTCGGGGTCCGGAAACATACACAATGACAAGGACAAACACATCCAGACCGGAAAACATAGCTGTACGATTAATACAAACATCTGCTCCGAGCGGGAATCGAACCCGCAACCGTCGAGGCTAAAGGCAGACTCACTACCCACAACGCCACAACGGTGTCATAATATATCAGTATATGTATGTAATGTATTGTTTCAGAATATGTCCCCATTGTACCCGTTCGGAGTGGGGGGAGAAAAGGACCGCAGAAGTGGCATCGACTCTCTCACCGGCCTCCCGCATACTATCCTCAGGTATTATCTGTTTTAAAATGTTATATTAATAGTATATTCTAAATTCGCGTATTATTACATGACTGTGGAGGGTTGTTTTTCCCCAAATTAAAAATTAAAAAAAACCTGGAATTTAAATGACATCTATTTAATGTAATTCTTAGTAGCAATTCCCATACAAAATTACGATTTTCCGGATGTTACTTTGGGTTTTTCTTAACATCTCAAGTCAGATAGTGTTTTCTTCTTTCGAGAATTTTTTCCAGTCTGCTTATTACTCTTATCCGAATTTAATTAGTTTTTACACGGACCGATTGCTATCTGACCTCCGCAACCCTAAGAGCGGATTAGTAATTATTACCAGATGTTATGATAACAACCGAGAAAGCTTAATGTGCTTTACGAGGCACGGTGAGGAGATCCGCAAGAACAAAGGCATATACCGAAACAAAGGTTTTTAAGATAATTACAAATGTGGGTTCCCAAGTGAGATTCGAACCTGCTACCCTTGTAACTAAAGGCAGATTTGCTACCAACAGGGCACAACGGTCGTCTATAGTAGTAGTAATGTAGTATAGTCTAGTAATTTTATTATATTTCTAAATAATATACTATTTTTTTTCCTTAGTGCTGCATTGGAAGGAGGGTAAGTACCATATAAATACATAGTCTATTTTAATAGAACTTGTAAAAAAATTATGTCATTTTTTTTTAAATTACCTATAAAACTAAATATTAATGGAGTCAATAATTAATCGAGTATATAAATTTTTAAAATATTTCATATCTAAAAAATTTATCTTAAATTAATTTTTTTCACAAAACGTTAATAAAAATTTAAAAATTGTACTATAAATTGAAGCCTCAATAGCTCAACGATAGAAAGGCCCACTCCAGTCTGTTAACGCGAGATTCGCGGGTTCGATCCTGACCCCCTTGGACTATTATCGTACCCGCTCCTAACGCAAGCTTCGAGCTTATTTGGAGGGGCAATAGGAATATTAGTAATGTCTTGAAAAAGCATTGCTCCTTAACAAAAATTGCAAAATCTTTGAATCTTTGTAAATATACAACAAAGTATTTTAAAAATATTTGTACTTAACTCCAAAACAATGATAAGCAAAATGAATAAACGACACTAATGCTTGTGACTCGTAGGTCACAATTGCGCGCATATGCAACTTCTAGTACCTTATTATTATGATTTCTATGAGTTTTTTATGGTAAGCGTTTGTCGTTGCCTATGAGCATTTGTAACACTTGTGGGTACCACTGATGCATTGCCAACCTCAAGATATTGGTTCTTAAATCTCCTTTGCTCAATAACTTCAATAGCTACAGTGTCCGAAACACAGTATGCTTTGCGGTATAATAACTGACAGTGAGGTGGAAGACGACAGTTGTGGCCTGTTGGTAGCCAGCCTGCCTTTTATCTCAACGAACGTGGGTTCGATTCTCGCTTGGGGCGGATATTTGTCCTTGTGCCCCCCACCGTGCCTCGGAGAGAACATTAAGCTGTAGTCCTGTTGTTATCATAACATCTAAAAACAATCGTTAACTCTTGATAGGTAGTTTGCTCTTATCCAATGAGTTACTGGTTCGCCCTTAGGGTTGTGGAGGTCAGATGGCAATCGCTCTGTGTAAAAGCTAGTAACCTGTCAAATCCGAATAAGTGTAACAAAATACCGGTATACGAACAACTGGCACTGCGGTGGTACCTACCTATCTGGCCTCGCACAATAAAAGGCCTACCCCTAGTAAACTACCGGGTATTTTAACAAATTTGATCCGCGTGAGGGCTGCCCCTTTATCACGGCTGAGTCTCTATACTTGGCCCTCCCGCTCGGTGACGCTGTCAAGGCCAGTAGGGCCAACAACAATACACACATAAAAAAAGGGTATTTTTCTTACAAGTTCTATTGAAATAGACTTATCCTGAGTGTCAAAAGAGTATAGTGTATCTACAATTGAATCGAAGGTACCTTTCCAGCGACCCATCGTCGGTGCTGGGCGAGTGAGGCTGCCGCCTGATACGGAGATCATCAAGTACACGTCCTCGCTAGCGGGGCCCAAGGTAAACTATACTAAACCTGCTTTAATTGCCACAGGTCGCGGGTTCGATTCCCGCTCGGAGCAGATGTTTTTATAGAGGCAGACATGTGTTACTTTGTGGGTGTGTTTGTTATTGTCCTTGAGTATGTTTTCGGACCCCCGACACAGGTTGTATCTATCCTAATGGGGGTCGTTGAGTGTATATTTACTAACTTAACTTTAAAAGACTTACTAAATACGGGCCCTTTTACACGAATAAAATGTCACAGACTTGCTGATGTCCCTTCGGAAAATCAACTCCAACACAATGGAACGAAATTAGTCACAAGCTTGCAGTAGTAGTGCGGTAGTAGAGGCATGCTTCATCCTCCTTCTCACAGAATATCAGTGTTGAGTAAGAGTACTCAGTATTTTTGCTATTGCTAAGATTGAGAACGCCGGAAGTCCAATGTCCCACCCCCTCGGTTCCCTTTACTCCTATTCCTTCCTATCCCACGGGTCAACAGCGCTTTTGCGTTACTTCAAGCAACAATCGTTTATAGATTGCAGTGACTTACCATAAGGTGTACCATATGCTTGTTTGCCAACTGTTATAACATAAAAAAACAGTGTGCTTCAGACCACACGATTGAAGTAAAACTTCTTTAGCTAAAATTTGTCAGCGAGTGAAGGCTTAACCTGTCTGTCTGTCTGTCTAAAATGTGTGTGCGATTCACACACGATAGAAGAATGAGATGAATATATATAATATAAAATAGTATGTATATTTCTGTCTCATTCTTTGCCGGCTTCATCCTACACATTTTTGTATTTTTGTCTCTTACCTGTCGTTTTTTCCGTTGCAACCGGTTTGAAATCACAACGATTGTAAAGACGTTGCACTTTAAAAATAGAATAAAAAAATAATATACTTACCAAATAAAGTTAGCGTGTTAACTAACTTAGTTCCGTTGCGTTGGTGTTGAATACAAACTCCAGGGTCTATGTAAGTGTCCATAGTATACAGTAAGTCTATGGTCCTTATTTTTGCCTCGTAAATTTGCCAGGTTTATTAAAACTGAATTAAATATGTCCTCTCCTCTAGCAGTCCCAAGCGGGGTCGACGCGTGGGCGCAAGAAGACGATCTCTCTGGACCCCCCGCACGTGTCCGTGCACCCCGCAGAGCGCGCCGGAGTGCCCAGCAAGAGGCAGAAAGTGGTGAGTGTCTCCCATTCAGTGTCCCCATAAAGTTGCACTTACTAATGCAAGTCTCAAGAATTTAAAAAAAAATTGTATAAAACACGCTACACAAGAAATAAAAGATAATAAATCTGCCTAAAGCGTCACAGGCCGCGGGTTCGATTCCCGCTAAGAGCAGATGCTTGTATGGATCATGCGCATATATTCCGATCTGTGTGTTTGTCCTTGTCGTTGTGTATGTTTCCGGACTCCGACACAGGATGTAACTTATATATAATGCGTTGAGTGTTTAACGTTTATTTAATTATTATTGTAGGTTATATGGCCAATAAATGTTTGTTTCAGGACGAATACGGTAATTCCCGCTCATCGGTAGAAGTGATCCGGCTACCGAACAAACCGGACCGGTCCTCTACTAACTCGGTGTCCGGCACTCCGCCGCCGAATGTCACAGATTACGCAGGTAATTTCGTTTATATACTTGTATTGATCTATGACTTTTTTCTTTTTACTTGTATAGTCTGTTAAATGTAAGTTGAACCATGCGCAGTAACACGTTTTTGGGTCTCAACCGTATGCGGTATGAAGGGGGCCGCGTTTAGTACACTCGCTCACGGTTGTCTTATTTCTTTACAAATAAATTATTAAAAATTAAATTTAATTATAACTTATTTTTGTCAGATGTGTAAACATTTAATTTTATTTGAGAAGATAAGGTGTCATCCCAACAAGTGACAGTGATTAAAAATGTACATTAACTTTTTTTTCTAAACTATTTATTTGTTATATTCTATTTAAGTAATTAATAACGAAAATGAACAAATAATTAATTGAAGTTAGAAGAAATAATAAGTATATACTTAATTCAATGTTCCCACTTTATAAAAAATCTATTTAAATAAGACGAAATCAATATTTTTGTCTAACATTTTTGTCCATGCTTGTACCTGCGCAGAAGCGGCCATTTTGGTTCGACTTAAATTTAAGGAGCTATAGTGGGACGTCGTGGGATCGCTGACGCATTGAACCGGGGTTGGGGTGTATTGATCTATGACTGAGATAAACCCTTGCACCTCGAAAGCTGATTTTTTCACAAGTTTTTAAAACGTAAATGAGTACTTAATATACACAATATATTTATTGCATTCTACATTGTAAAGCTTGGTGGTCCGTAAAAGTAATTTAAAATTCTAGATTTAGAGTCGATTTTTCGAAATTCTATCCTTAAGGCGAAGCGGTAAAAAAGGTCCTGTAACATTTCCTATAATCCCCCCTAAGTGGTGGTTTAATGTTTAACTACGTTTAAGTATATAATGTATGTTTGTGTTTTAGGAATATCCCGGGAATTACTACAAACAATAGCCAGTCAGAGTGGCGTCAGCTTAGCGGCTTTGGAGAGACAGCTAGCCGGTTCGGCGACGGCGTCAGGTATAAATATTTATACATACATACATTATAATAAAATAATAATAAACAATAAACGCTACACACTCAACGGCCCCCATTAGGATAGTGATATCCTGTGTCGGGGTCCGGAAACATTTACAATGACAAGAACAAATACACCCAGACCGGAAAATATGCTTGCATGGTCAATACAAACATGTTATGCTCCGAGCGGGAATCGAACCCGCGACCGTGGCGTTTGAGGCAGGTTCACTACCGCTGCGCAACAACGTCGTCAATTTCAATTCAATTCAAAAATTATGTAATCATTACTAGCAACGCCTGCGGCTTCGTCCGCATTATTGTAGTTAAAGTCACCCCGGGCATCGCCACACCAAGTAATAAACAAAGTAAGGTTTTTTTTAAGGAAAAGTAAGTTTACTAATTAAACACAGTTTAGTCGATAAAAGTCTGACATAAGCACTTACAGATTCATCCATGAGGATTCCCTACAATAAAAATAAAAAAAAAAACAAGGAAATGTGTATAAAGTAAAGGACTTTAAAGGACTGGCCTGGCCTGTAAAGGACTTTACCCTACTCCTTGTAGGGTAAAGTCCTCAATATACTCCTGAATTTTGTGAAATGACAATTTATAAAATCTTTGCAATTTATTAAAATCCAATAACAATATTTATAGTTTTATATTTATATTATAAAATTGTGATCCAATGTATTATTATCCAGATGGTGGTATGAACCTAAGTAGAAGGGTCTCCGAGGAGTCTCCACTGGATCTAGGCCTTAAGCAAGATGACGCACCACTCAACCTCTCCCTGAAGCCGACGCCCCGTGAGTATCTACTTTATGTGACATCCTGATGAAGAGTTGAGGTTGAAGGGATGAAGTGGAGAAAAGGGGGTGACCAATTTTTTTAAACACAATAACAAACAACTTTTTGCATACTAAAAAATATTATTGGACCATATACGTTGTCGTTATCAATACGGCTTTTGCTGCATGCAAATACCTTTGCAAAAGCCTTTTTTTTCTTTTATTCACATTTTTCATTTCTTGACTTGACTGAGACGCTCATAGCCGAGTGCACCCGCTGATCGGTAAACGATCGGTAGGTTAAGCAACTTTAGGCGCGGTCAGTCACTAGATGGGTGATCGCATAGTGGTATTTCAATTGAGCGTCTCCGTGCTTCGGAGGGCACGTAAAAAGTCGGTCCCGGCTGTTGATGATTGGACAACAGTCGATAAGTCAAGTCAGAGGCCTACGGGCGACCTGAACAACTCTGACACTAGGTTGGACACTAACCACTCGATAAGCAGAAGAAGAAGAAGTTCTCTTGACTAAGTCATGTAAACCTAAGAGCCACCCACCGCCCCTGTGCATGCACCAGGCATGATTTTTTGAAGACCCAACTGAACTGGTCATGTTATTGCTTTCAATCCTAAGATGTTTTTGTTAATTATATCCCGACTTTAAATTCTATTAATTTAAAGTCGGGTCTGGAGAGAGTTGTAAATGCCCAGTCATTGCGAAAACACTACTTATACTATTTTATAGTCCGGGAGGGAGTGGCGGTTCGGTCTTTTTACAAATTTACAGGTTATGCGAAAATGTGTAAATGTTTTTTTTTCCTATTTAAAAAAATGATTATTCGTCAAAAATTTTGCTAAGTGAAAATGTACATTATGTTGATAATTGTAATGATTGTTTTAATTACAGCAAGCACACAAGCATCGGACGCGTTGTCGCGACTCACTTCACTCAGTAGTTCGCTCAGCGCATCTAATGACAGAATATGTAAGTACATAGATGACCGTATGCTACTTCATTAGATTGTAATTAAAAACATTATAATATACAAGGAATAGGAGCATGAAAGGATTTTATTTTTAACAAAGAATCTAAATTCGTTGCATAAATTGTTATAGCACAAATGAGTATGACTATTTGTGGACTGCCTCTTGGACTATATCCGTATGTATATTAACTTGTGGTATATCCGATTTACAGATATAATAAAAAAATCATATTTCTGCAGAGCCTGTTTTTATCTTTATCCGTTGTGGCGGCGGTAGCGGTAGCCAACCTGCCTTAATCGCTACAGGTCGCGGGTTCGATTCCCGCTCGAAGCAGATATTTGTATTGACCAGAAATGCAGAAATTAATGTTAAAATTTAAATATTTTGTGGTAGCTCGTCGGAAGCCGGGCGCGAAGCCTCGTCGCGTAGCTCCGGAACTAAACTCGCACGTGGCCGACTCGCCCCGGCCCAAGTCTAGCGGCAGTGAGGATAGCGAATGTAAGTCATAATGTTATACAACTATACTTACATGTCTGTTTGTATGTTTCAGTCTTGTCGTTTGTCCTTTTGGTCGCCACCGTGCCTTGGAGAGCACGTTAAGTTGTCTTCCCGGTTGTTATTATAACGATTGTCTATTCATACATGGTTGTGCCTCGTGCCTCGGAGAGCACGTTAAGTTGTCTTCCCGGTTGTTTCGATTTCTGGCAAGCAAGCATACGGTCCGCCTGATGGTAAGCAGTCAGCGCAACCTATGGTTGCGCGTGGTACTTGAAGTATCACATGCCCCATGTCAACCCAAGGCATAGGTTGGAGATATATAGTACTTCCCTGGTCGAGCTGGCCCAAATGGAAAAAAATGGCTGTACTACTACTTTGCCATCACGAGGCCTATAATCTAAAATATATGTGACAGCGGTGCCCCCGTGGCCTTCAAGAGAGGGTCGGCCTCGCAACCTGGGCCGAGGGGTCAGCAAGCCCAAGAAGAACACCGTGGCCTCGCTGCTGGCGCAGAGCCGAGCGCTGGGACTCCGCCCCGCACTGGCGCAGCACCTGCTGGCAGAGACTGACCTGGTATGTACAGTGCTATATAATATAGTTATTAATACAAAAATAAATATGTTTTTTTAATGATCTTTTGTGTCTGGAGTCGCAAAATGATTGCGCAATAGTGACTTATCACTATATTATTATGTAGTATAGGAGGCAGAGCTAGTAATGTGCTAGTCATTAAAAACTGTTTGTTTTTTTATGTTAGAAGTTGGCAAACAAGCATACGGCCCACCTGATGGTAAGTGGTTGCCGTAGCCTATGAGCGCTTGCAGCACCATTAGTAGGTGGCACTCGCGCGTTGCCAACCTCGAGATATTAGTTCTTAAGTCTCGTTCGCCCAGTAATTTCACTAGCGTACAATGCCCTTCAAACCGGAACACAGTAGTGCCTAAGCACTACTATTTGGCGGCAGAATATTAGACACTGCGGTGGTACCTACCTAGTCGGCCTCTTGCAACAAAAGACCTCCCACCAGTGTGACTGATTGCACTGGTGGAATAGTCTCTGCTGTGACAGAGGTTATCCCAATGTTACTATCATATTATTGATGTTACTATCATAACGGGTGTCGTTGAGTGTGTCTTAGGGTTTCGTCGCTTTCTCCTTCTATCTCCGTGTATCTGACGAACCATAAAAATCTAAATTTTCATAGACTACATCAGTAATATATATAGGTTTTTATACAGTCGATGTGTTCCAGGATAAGCTTCGGTTGCTGCTGGGGGAGGGCGCCAGCACGGACTCGGAGTGCCCGTCCGACAGCAACCCGTCCGACTCCGACCAGAGCGACGGCGGCCGCCGCCACGACGCGCAGCTGCGCCTGCCGCTCGCGCTCGGTGAGGACTCGCAGACACACATACACTACACTAAACGACAATGAAGACGATGTTTGTATTGGCCATACAGACATGTAAACGCTGCATACTCAACCGCCCCCATTAGGATAGTTATATCCTGTGTCGGGGGTCCGGAAACATATACAAGGACAAGGAGACATGTGTTTTGGTCTGGGTGTGTTTGTAGTTGTTATTGTGTGTATCCGAACCCTCGACACAGGATATAACTATCCTAATGGGGGCCGTTGAGTGAGTAGTGTTTTAATGCCATGATTGCCATGGGTAATGTCATTGATCGTTTATTTTTCTCAATTAAATGTTTGTCAATTTTGATTCAAAAGATTATACTCTCAATCAATTGTCAGCCAAGTAGCAGTCGTTAATTCTATTTGATTGATTAAGGCAATAGAGATAAATGGTATCGCGTCACCGACATGCTTCATGTAACGTGTTACGTCGAATTGGCGACGCGCATCCATATTGGACTCTTTGAATATGACCAGACTAATGTTAATAATTTACAAATTATGAAATTAATTTTTTTGAAATGTAGCTGTTTATTTTTTTAAATGAAAGTTGAATATTTTATTACTTTTATATGACATGGCGCAGCGGTAGTTAATCCGCTTTTAAGTGCCATAGATATCGTGTTCTATTCCCGCTCTGCAAAGGTGATTGTATTGACCATACAAGCATGTATTTCGCTCTTGGTGTTTCTGCTTGTCATTGCGTTATCCGGACTCCCGACACAGGATATCCTAGTGGAGCCCCATTTTTAATTTTTAATTTATTTATTACTAGCGGCCCGCTCCGGCTTCGCCCGGGTATAAAATATATAGCCTATGTCATTCACTGAAAAATGATTAAAATCGATCCAGTAGTTTTGATTTATTCATTATTGCCCGTGGCCCACGCGTTAAACGTAATTATTTACGACGTCACATTAGAAACTCAAAAATTATATTGTTTTCTCCACTATATAATGTATGTTATTATACATATAAACCTTCCTCTTCAATCACTATCTATTAAAAAGAACCGCATCAAAATCCGTAGCGTAGTTTTAAAGATTGAAGCGTACATAGGGACAGAGAAAGCGACTTGGTTTTGTAGTATGTAGTGATACATAAATGATTGTATGTTTAATAGTTGACACTAGTATCGTTGTCCCCAGGCTGGAAGCGCACGACGCTGATCAAGGGCCTGTCGCGCAGCTGCAGCATCAGGGGCGACGTGAGCTACGGCGCGCCCGCGCCGCACGCGCACGTGCTGGGCTCCGCGCACGAGCTGCAGGCGGTGAGACAAAAAAAGTCAAAACTCAAAATTCCACCCTTACCACCTCGTCTGGAAATCCCCAACAGCGAAGCAGAAGACATTTTCTTCCTCGCACAATCACTCTGGAATTAACTTCCGCCGACGGTCTTTCCGAACCGATATGACTTGGAGACCTTTAAGACTTTTAAGAGAAAACCCTATTCTTTTCTTAAAGGTCAGCAACGTACCTGTATGCCATCTGGTGCTACAGATGTTTGCAGATGTTTATGGGCGGCGGTGATCGCTTAACATCAAGTGACCCTTCTGCCCGTTTGCTCCCTCTTACATTAAAAAGGGACGATTTCGCGTTAGACGTACGTGACGCAAATATATCGTGGGCACAAACATCGCATGAAATTCAAAATACGCACCTAAATCGTGTGCATTACGCGAAATCTCTACTCGCGCGACTTGCAATTTTACCCATGTTCCCTCCTATTCCTGAGATTGTCATCGCGCTTTTGATATTTCAAGTACCACGCGCGTTTAAAAACCCAAAAAAAAAAAGCTACAACATGGTACATTCGAGTTTCCAATCTTATCCTTACATCATTATAAAGTTCAAATCAATTCATTCAAATATTCTTATTCAACGTAAAAAGCATAACACTTATTTGTTGAAAGTCAAATTCTACCCGTGGCTGTAAATATAAACCTCTACCTAAAAAGAAGAGGCGTCGAAACAAACTCAGGGGGTTATCTTTTTTTTTTTAATTTCAAGGTAATTTACATAATGTTCTCTGAAAAGCCTAAAAGGCTATCTATAACTCATACGCAGTTCCTGGACGCGAACCCGTGCCCGCCGCTGTCGCGCGACAACTTCAGCTTCAGCGCGCGCGTGCTGCTCGGCGACTACCTGCAGCCGGCCGACGGCGCCGAGCCGCTGCTGCTCAGCGAGGCGGAGATCGCGAAACGGTCACTGCCATACACACATACGCTTACTGTACACTATGTTAAAAATACCTTTACAATGCAAAATACTCATATTAAAATCTTCTAATTTTGTCAAAACCCCCGACACAGGATATAATTATCCTAATGGGGGCCGTTGAGTGTGTAGCGTTTATTATTATTATTATTATAAATTTACGATGCCAAAAAGTCGCACTAAAATCGCCGCACGTAATTAATGCATATTCCACAAGTAACACTTGACTACTAGCGGTAGTAGTAGTAGTAGATTCCTACCTAAGTACAATTACCTATTGATTTTTGTGGTTTTCAAGCTTACAAAACCGACTAAGTGCAAGTCAGACTCGCGTACGAAGAGTATTATTATGTATATTAGATCAACGGGAACAATCATATAGGTTGTCGACCCAAAACTAGACTCATAGTACTTCCGGTTGACCTTAAATAGTCAATTTTGGTTAAAAGCAAGGTCTTACAACACAAGTAAAGGGAAAATTTCGAAAAATAAAAAAGTTGAAAATTAAGATACATATTGATTTTACACATTTTTTTAACATTCTGACTCAGAACGTTGATTTACATATACCTAATACCATACTCAGCATCTGGTATAAATTTTAATCTTGCTGGGTCCACCCGTTCCTGAGGAAATCGTTGGTGATACACGGACATGAGATTCTATAAGGGTTCCTTTTTTATATAATGAGGTACGAAACCCTAAAATGAATAAAATGATAACAGATTGGAAGAGGCCCGCACGCTGGCGGCGCTGAGCGGGCGGCCCACGCCGCCGCCGCTGGAGCGCCGCATGGAGCTGGCGCGCAGGCAGCAGGCGGCGCGCGACGCGCGGCGCGACCAGCCGCAGCGCGCGCGCGACCAGGTGAGCAGACACTGTTCTAGGCGCGGTTCGAAATAGGAATACGAGCGCCGCATGACGTCACACCGAATGTGGGACGGTGTGCAAAAAAGTCAATAACCAAATTTTTGCACTAAAAAAAATAATATGTCGGTGTCTTCTGTGCCGATATATAAATTTAGCACTGACTTCATAAAAAAATCATGAAAAAATATTTAGCAAAAATGCTTCTTAATTTTTTTAAAAAAATTCAAACTTATTCTGCTAACCGTACTTTTGTTCTATTTAATAATTGAAGTTAGCCAGTAGCCCGTCTTATTTTTATTTTAATCGTGTATTAACTAGTAGTTATTAGTTAGGTAGTATTTAAACCATTGAACGCATAATTAAGTCACGAACAAGTGACGTCATCGGGGCCAATAAGTTCCACTTAACATCGTAATAAAACCAGATCAGCCTTCTCTAGTCAATTTGTAAACACAAATAAAACACAATTTCGAGATAAATTTTAACATTTAATAATGTTAACAATTCTTTTATAACAGGCTCGTCTAGTCAGAGAGTTAGAAAGATCGGAGAAGGCTGAACTGGTTAAACGCGAAAAGGAAGCCCGGAGTCAGCAGTTACTTGAGGTGAGACACAGAACGGGTTATATATTATAGTTGTTTTAGTAGCTGGTACCCATATTATAGGGGTTGATAATATTATACAGGTGTAGGGGTATATATGTAGCTCATGATTATTGATGTGTAACATCTTTTCTCTCTTTCCTGCAATATGAGGGAGTGATTTCTTGAAAAGGGACGGAAGTGTGTAACGGGAAGCGGGGGAAGCGCGCACTATTTGAATTGACCAATGAGCGCGCGCTATTTGATTTGACCAATGAAAGCGCGCGATGTTAGTCATACATAATATTAATGTTGCTTATTATCAAGAGATGTCAGATGTTACACATCATATGGGACTATCTTTAGTTTTTTTTTTTTCGTTATTGGGTGGTTTTTAGATATCACCAGGATTTTAATTTGTTTTTAAATTTAAAACAGGATTTGGGGTCTATATCAGAACGTATTCATAACACCATACGATTTTTTTGTTTTTAATTTTTCTGACCATTAAAATTGAAAATTCATTTCATCTTTTTCGATACAAAATTGA
Organism: Hestina assimilis; assembly: GCA_023373885.1. Classification (NCBI taxonomy): domain Eukaryota; kingdom Metazoa; phylum Arthropoda; class Insecta; order Lepidoptera; family Nymphalidae; genus Hestina; species Hestina assimilis. The sequence continues at coordinate 2,822,807 of CM041767.1, read as the reverse complement.
AATATATTACTATTATATAAATATATATGTTTGTCCTGTAATTTCCTACTTATCTCGTTCTGATCAATACTTTATATTTATATATACGATATTATATATTATTTTTGATGTTATAGGTACTTGTGTCTATAATATGGGGACTAATTTATTATCTGTATTTATGTTTTTTTTTTAAATACATGTGCTTGTGTTTGTTTTTTTTATTATCAATTTGATGCTTGGCAACATTGTGCTCACACGTCTAGTAGAATATTTCTTTCTTAAAAGCAAAAATGGACCTTGTCATCTATGGAATAAAGTTAGAATTCAAATGGTCTCTTCTTGTTTTTTCGTAGATAGAATTTCTCAGCTTCCTATCTGGTAGAGTTGTGTGTTTAAAGGTAGATTGTTAGATATACTTTATAATATGTAAATTTATATCTGGGATAATGTCTAACACAGATTAAAAAAAATTGACAATGTTGTCAAAATCCAATTGATAATAAAAATGAAATGAAATAGAAAGAATTAACGAAAAGAAATTCAAAACAGCAAATCAACAAGAATCGTACGCAGTTAACTATAGAAGCGTTGCCAACGAAAGCTACCGATGAGTGGAAAATTCCAGAAATAGTTATGGGACCAGCAACTAAAACTAACAAAGACAGAACAATGCCACAGATCAGTCTATCCCTGATACCAGTTAGTGGTTTAAAAGAAAACACTCCAATCAAAACTATAAACATTGACCAAAATTGGAAAGGCGGTGCTGAAGAATACAACGCGCTGGATAAAATGAAAGACTTCGCTGAGAAAGCAGCTTTCGATCTCCCAAAACGAAACGACAAATATTTCGACTTCTCACTAACTAAAACTTTAGATAAAAGAAAGTTACCAGATAAAGAGAACAATCTGGAAAAACTAATCGAATCTTATTCTAGAATATCCGAATTCATAAACGGATGTGATTGGTCGAAATTACAGGGCGATAAAAAGTCCGATCCAATGAGTATTGAGCAAAAATACTTGGACGCTAAAAACGAATTCATGTCCCAGAATCTAATGCTAATGCCGAAAGAAAACCAAAAGTCTGTCCTAAAAGAGGTGATAGATCTTAGCGAAGATGACGATAATGTATTATCAGATATATTAACTAAAAAGTTTAATAAAGGAACGTTTAATGTTGGAAAAGATGGCGCGTTGTCGATATCAGTTCAGTCATTGAAGGACGTTACGAGTCCGGTACGTTGGCAATTAACTAACTTGGGCTCTAACTAATTTGGGCTCTAACTAATTTGGGCTCTAACTAATTTGGGCTCTAACTAATTTGGGCTCTAACTAACTTGGGCTCTAACTAAATTGGTACTAACATTGGTGATTTCCTACAAGTAATTAACACATTAACTTGAGAATTCGTTGATAAATAACAATTTTTGTGGCTTTTGTTTCTCTTATTAGGGGCTGTTAATCCGATTAATAATTGATTAATTTTCTTGATTGATAAAATATATCATTATGCGTTTTCCTTTATGGTTTTATTTTTTTATTCTGCTCCTAATTTGCACGCTTCGCACTTATTATTTTTTATATTTACTGTCCCTTTCACTCTTAAAACATTTATTTATTTATATTAAACTTTATATTACATGTTATAAATTTCCCATATTTAAAAGTTCAGAAAAAAACATATTGAAAAGTTTTGTATGAATTTTCGTTAAATATATATTTTGAGTTTTTTTTTATTTTCATTTTGTTTCATGTTCGCTGTTATATAATTTGCTCTACCGCTTTCGATGTTGTATTTCGCTAATTGAAGGCAAAAAAGAGGAAACAAGAAGAGATTGAGAAGCAGAAGATAGAGGATCAAGCTAAAAGGCAACAGGTGGGTTATAGGTATTGTTAGCATGACGCTTTCTACACATTAAATATAATGAATTACTTAAGTAACTTTAGTAGCGGTCATTTTATGGATGGGTGACTTGTTTCAACTGAGTGTTTCCGTGCTTTGGAGAGCACGTAATTCGGTTTCAAGTTATCAATTTATCAAGAATAAAAAGAGATTCCAAAAATTAAATTATATAAAAATCCTCAGCTCGTGTCTTCGCTCGCATTTATATCATTTTTTAATGCGACACCATATGTCTTAAATTTGCATTAATCATTAAAAACTTAGTATTCGTAACTAAAAAGTATAAAATAATTTTTAGAAAAAAAAAATACCGACTTCAAAACTAAAAAAAAATATTTTCTTTAACAATAATCAATATTTTCGCAGCTAAGTATAACATCGCCAATTCGCCACATATATAAAAAAAATGTTTAAAATTGCATCGAAATTGGTTCAGTGGTGGTGTTATTCACTTCAGAAAAAGAATTAGGGTTCCGTTCAATAAAAATAAATCGGTACGGCGCAGCTACGATAATATTATATTAATGTATATTTTTTGTTACAGGAAAGGGAATTAAAAAGACAACAAGCGATGCTTCTAAAAGAACAGGTATGTATAAAATTATAAATACTATCTGTGTCTGTGTGTGATCTATGTCCGTATGTGTGTGTGTAATTAATTTGTTAACAATTTGTCTGTGTGAGTTGTGCTAAAATTTACAGTAAAGTTTAGAACAAGCATTAAAAGTATAAAATCGTTTATAGAAAATTATTATACTTATAAAATTTTACCTAACTTTTCATGAGATTTTGCCGTGATTCAGGCCTTCAAGCCGACATGACTTGATCTTTATATTTTGACCCTATCTTCATTTCCTAATTGCAATTATGTTCGTCGACAATTTTTTTTAAATTATATTGTTATTGGCCTTACTGGCCTTGACAGCGTCACCCTGGGGTGGTAGAGCTATTAAAAAGGAAGAGACTTCGCGAGGCCACAAACATGATTCCATGCTCAAGGTCTTTTTTCAGGCAGGCATATTAATGTAAAGCGTAGACGCGTTGCCGTTCTTTTAAACATATTTCAAAAAAAATATTGTTATCTTAGTCTGTTTTGCGGAACACCAATACGAGTGAAAGAAATAGCTTATATATAGGTTAGGCAACGTCGCATCCTATGTCTAACTTGATAGACACTTTTACAATAGTAACAATATGACAATACTTTTGACGAACTTTTGGCGCAGTGGTAGCAATCCTGCCTTAAATGCCACAGGTCGTGGGTTCGATTCCCGCTGGGAGTAGTTTGTATTCCGGTCTGGGTGTGTTTGTCCTTGACATTGTTTATGTTTCTGGACCCCCGACACAGGATGTCACAACCGTAACGAGGGCCGTTAAGTGTCTAGTGTTCATTAATAATTATTATTTATTTTTTTACGATGCAATCTTGTTTGATCAACCGATTGATACCGTTGTGGCGTTTTACGTATCGAGTCTGCTTTTAGCCTCGACGGTTGTGGGTTCGATTCCCGCTCGGGCAGTTGTTTGCATTGCTCTTACAAATATCTGTGTCGGTCTGGGAGTTTGTCCTTGTGGGTCTCCCCGTCATGCCTCGGAGAGCACGTTAAGCTGTCAGCCCCGGTTGTAATCACATAACATACTGGTTCGCCCCTAGGGTTGTGGAGGTCAGATCTCAATTACTCTATATAAAAACTAGTAACCCGCCAAATCCGGATAAGAGTTATAAGCAGACCCTGGGTAAATACTCGTATAATACCGGGAATAATACTAGCAAGAAGAAGTATGGGATAAACCGATTATTGACGAACATAATTAATTAAGACTTAAAGATTGTTATACATGAGGCTCCATATATTACAGAATAATTTTCAAATATTATCTCAAACAATGCTGAATATGTTATAGATAATTAAACTTATTAAATTTTAATGTATATTTCAATTAAATTTGTATTTTTCCAAACCGGAATGGCCGTCGTCGCCACAGCAAAAGTATATAACGGAGGTAAATAACATTGTAAGAACAAATTTTATATACATTACGCTTTGTGCTTTACACTTCACTTCTTTTCCTTATTTCAACTAAGCATGAAAAGCAAACATTGATTCAAATTTCCAATAAATCTTTCTCTGCTATTCTTAAAACAAAAAAATTATGTTTTTAAGCGTCATGCGGTTAACATGTGGGCAACACTTATATAATCGAGAAAGCCAGGCTACAACTCTAAAACATACAATTAACAATATGGTAGAAAATGTAGAAAACCATATAAAAAAGTTAAAAAACTTATTTTGTAAATCGACAATTCAATCGTCTACAGGGCTGGCGGTTCAGTAGCGATGCTGAAATTCGCCTGAAACAGTGTCCTCCATGGCCCCAACGAAATATATGTATTTTGACAACAAGGTATCCCCATGGCCCAAACGAAATATATGTATTTTGACAACAAGGTATCCCCATGGCCCCAACGAAATATATGTATTTTGACAACATGCACCCAACGAAATGCCCCTTGGCCCCAACGAAACATATGTATAACGTCAACATGGTGTCCCTCATGGCCTCGACGAAACATATCTATGTATATCGACAACACGGTATTCCTATGGCCCCAACGAAACATGAATGTATATTGACAGCATGGGGTCTCCCATGGCCACAATGAAACATACCTATATCGAATACATCGTGTCACCCATGGCCCCAATGAAACATATATATATATCGACAACATGGCGTCCCCCATGGTCCTAATGAAAAATACGTATATCGACTACATGGTGTCAACCATGGCCCCAATGAAATATACCTATATCAACTACCTGGTGTCAACGATGGATGTTCCATTGAGTCATTAAGTTGGCCTAATCAGAAAGTCTAAAAAATTCGGCGCTTAGGGTCTAGCTCTGCGTTTGTCTTCTTCTTTTTTTACATATTGCATGAACAGCATTTAAGGGCGTAGTTACTAACATTTATAATGCACACAAATGAGTGTTATTCATATATAACATAGATAACTGCTTTGGTTAGAATTGTTCGTTTAACACATTAAAATGAGGTTTGTTTCATTATAATAAGCTTGTAATTATTTGCTATCTCAAAGCCTTAATCAGGTTGATATTTTTTAATGTGTAATGTTATGTAACTGTAATAGAAATAGAAAAAGACTTTTGATTGGTTCACGTAAGACCTCAAATCACTTATTAGAACTCGTATTTGGATTTTTTTAAATATTTTTATTTTAAGGAATATTTTACAGAATATAGCATTTATTTTTCTAGTCGGGATTACGGGATGATACTAGTTTCACATGTCATTCAAATTGGACGACGTTGTGGCGCAGCGGTAGCGAACCTGCCCTAAGCGCCACAGGTCGTGGGTTCGATTCCCGCTCAGGGAATATGTTTGTATTGACCATACAGCCATGTTTTCCGGTCTGGGTGCATTTCTCTTTGTCATTATGTATATATCCGGACTCCCGAAACAGGATATAATTGTCATAATGAGGGCCGTTGAGTTTGTAGTGTTTATTACTATTTAGATATTTATTAAATTTGTGTTTTGGTAATTTCATCTCTATTAATAATAATATAAAGTCGAAATTTTGTTATTGAAAAAAAACTAAAAATTAATAACAGTGATATTTTAATTAGGAACGGGAAAGGCGACGTCAGCACACGACTTTCATCCGCCAGCTGGATTCTAGAAGGAGATGGGAGGAGAGGGAGAGGAGAAAGCACCAGAACCTTCTAGATCGTTTACTTGTTAAGGAGAAGAAGTTGCAACAGAGACGAAAAGAGATGGAGCTGTTGGCTGAACTTCGGTAAGATTATTTATGGATATAATAGTTTTTAACTTCTTAACTCTTTTATTTTAAAATAAAATAAAATTTTAAAATAATGACGGTCTAATACAATAAACTTGATATTTTTGGCTTTTTTTTGCTAATAGAAGCAACTAATAGATAAATATTTGGAATTTTCAAAGATATAATATGAAAAAATTTTTTCAAAATTAAAAAGGGTCCTCACACAAGAAACTTGATACTTTTATTCCACGGTGGTACGGAACCCGTTATATGGAAGTCCGACATCTACATGCCCGATTTTTTTTTACACTATACTTGTATATACGCTATATGTAAGCTAAATTCTATAAACATTGATTTTCTAACAGACGACCTCAAGAGGACTCATCGCTATCCGACCAGAAACCTCTTCCAACACTGGACAGGATCCCTGGCCTTAAGATCCCGGGTCAAGCGATGGCGGACCTTCTGCAGGTCTACGAGTTCCTACACAACTTCGGACACGCTCTCGGATTCGGTGAGGACATTAATTTATGGCACTAAAAGTCTAGCAGAAATAGGGTTTTTTATTTTCAGCATATATAAGCCTTGAATTGCAAAGTGGCAGTATCAGTACTGTTACGTTTCGTTCGATGAGTGAGTTTCTTCTTATCCTTTCTTTTCATGTCCCTCCTTTATCCTCTTCCCTCTTTCCCTTGGGTTGCCAACACGTTTGTGATTCCACAAGTATTACATGCTTGTAATACGGTAACCGCTTTTGTGGTTAAAAAATTGTGTCGCCGTCTGCGTGCCTCACTTGTTTTTTATGCCTATCAGTGGGCGCAACACCATTAGTAAATGCCACTCACGCGTTGCTAACGAGTGATATTGGTTCGTAAATCTCCTTTGCCCAGTAATTTCACTAGTATACAGTGCCCTTCAAACCGGAACACAGTAATGCCTAAGCACTTCTATTTGGCTGTAGAATATTTGACACTGTGGTGGTACTTAGCCGGCCTCTTGCAACAAAATACCTACCACCAGTGTGACTGATTGCTTCTTCTTCATCCTAGCATTATTCCCGGTATTTTATTTTACCCAGGGTCTGCTTATTGCTCTTATCCGGATTTGACGGGTTACTAGTTTTTATACAGAGCGATTGCCATCTGACCTCCGGAACCCTAAGGGCGAACCAGTAACTCATTGGATAAGAGCAATTTACTTATCAAGAGTTAACGATTATTATCAGATGTTATGTGATAACAACCGGGACCGACAGCTTAACGTGCTCTCCGAGGCACGGTGGGGAGACCCACAGACAAACGCCCAGACCGAGACAGAGATTTTAACAAACATCTGCTCGAGCGGGAATCGAACCCGCAACCGTCGAGACTTAAGGCAGACACGCTACCCACAACGCCACAACGGTGTCAGCCAGTGTGACTGATTGCATTGGTGGTATAATCTGCTGTGACGGAGATTATCACAACAGTGTGCGATGGGATCGTCACGTCCCGACACATCTCATTATCTCTCCAAAACTTGCCTTAAGAAATATATCTTCAAAAATACCATGTCCAGTTGTCTCTATAAAATGATATCTTTGTCATCAGACATGGAGTCGCTGCCGTCTCTAAACACGCTGCAGCTAGGCCTGATCCCGAACTGCAACCAGGATGCTGAGGACGAGTTGCTCAACGTGCTGTCGAGACTGCTCGTGATCGCTATCGGTAAAAACACTTGTTTTACTATTTATTTATTAAGCTATAATTTTTTCATACTTTTAGTACGAATTCCTCTGTAAAAAATAAAATATTGACAAAAGGGGAAAAATCTTGAAGGTGTGCGTCACCAATGACCTTGACATGCTCGTGACGTATTGAAGAGAAAATTTCTTAAGCCGCGTTTAGTGATTTTATTAGGGGCTTGATGTCACAGAAATGCTTCATGTGACGTGTTACGTCAGAGTGGCGACGCGAGTTCATATAGGACCCCAGATGTTAAGGGAATACAATTGTATACATATATTTGAAAAGAGTAACTATCGTGTTTTTTACCGGTTCTTCTTGGTAGAATCAACCTTCCGAAAGGTAGAGTTTGATTGTTCAAAAGTACTTTTTAAAAGTTTGAAGCCTCAACAGCTCAACGGTAGAAGGGCTAAATTCGCTCCGTTAGGCGAGAGTCGCAGGCTCAATCCTGACGCCTTTAGGCTACTGTCGTACCCACTCCTAGCGCAAGCTACGAGCTTATTTGGAGGGGCAATAGGAATATTAATAATGCCTTTTAAAAGCATTAAAATAAATAAATAAACGCTGCACACTCAACGGCCCCCATTAGGATAGTGCTCTCCTGAGTCGGGGGTACGGAAACACATACAAGGACAAATACATCCAGATCGGAAAATATGCATGGTCAATACATACATATTATGCTCCGAGCGGAAATCAAACAAAAAAAAAGTGTAGTTGAATAATAATGTTGTGGTCGTGTCGACAGAGGAGCCGGGCATCCCGCACCCGGGCCGGCACACCACGCTGCTGGGGCACGCGCTGCGCCTGGCCGAGCCCGCGCCGCACACGCTGGCCGAGGCGCTGCGCATCTACCTGTACGCGTGCGCCACCGCCGAGGTCAAGGCGCTCACGGGTGCGTCCCCACCCCTCGCTACCGAGGGCCGGGACTCATTTCGAGTTTCTCCATGAACTGTCTGCATTTTAATACTAATATCATCCCCCCACCTCTCAATATTTTAATACTAACTACTGTCAGCTGCTTCATATATAGCCCCAAATAGGCAATACCATGTCAAACCACACGAATGTCACTACGAGAAAAACGCGTTTGAAAATTTTAAACAACTTGCTTTATATGAATTTTTTTATGTATTGGTCAAGTTTTGACAATTTCAGATTTATATAAGTTATTTTACCTATTTTCACAAAAAATAAGTATACAAACTGCATATTTCGTTGTTTAACCCAAAACGTTTAACTTTATTCATAAATTGCATGATTAAAAATTACTTTTTTAGAAGTTTTAAAGCTTAAAACTCTACAAATATTAAAGAATAATGTTCTTCAGCCATTTACCATCACTTCTGCATATATAACTGAGCTTTTTCAGTTTTGTTGGTTGACATGGTATTGCTTATTTGCGTCCATATATCCATACAAAATTTCATCCCTTATTGCCTATTGTTATTTTACATCCGAGGGGGTAGAAAAATTACAAGCTTTGTATGTACTATTTTTTTTTTTGAATCAACATTAAAATAAGTTTCAAGCTTCTAGCTCTAAAAATTATGATACTTCCATACATTGTGCACCAAATTTCATTTGAATCGGTTCTGTAATTTTGAAGTGGAAGCGCGACAGACAGACACAGTTATTTTCACATTTATAATATTAGCTTACATTCTGTGAAAGTTTTGAACTCTGTCTATAACGGTTTGTGAGATACACCCTGTGACCGACGGATGGATGAACAGTGGCTTAGTAATAAGGTGTACGGAACCATGATAAGTGTCGTTATCGCAGGTCTGACGGTGGAGCGCGAGCGCGACCGGCGCGTGGCCGACCACCACCAGAGCGACGCCGAGATGCAGCTCACCTGCGCCACCACCAAGAACGGCGCCTACTACGAGCACCTGCACGCCAACGCGACCTACAAGCTGTCCGGTCAGTGGAGATACTTGATGACGTACTGCCGTGGTAGCCTCGACGGTCGCGGGTTCGATTTCCACTCGGAGCAGATGTCTGTTATAAATTTCTGTTTCGGTCTGGGCGTTTGTCTTTGTGCGTCTCTTCACCGTGCCTTGAAGAGTATGTTAAGCTGTCGGTCCCGGTTGTTATCACATAACATCTAATAATAATTGCTATTACGCAGTGGGTTACTGGATCGAACTTTGGGCTTGGAAAGTCTCTAGTATTTTTGAAATTACGAGATAACAAATACAAAAAAAACTATACAATCGACTTAATCTCCTTTTTAAGTCTTATCTTTTTATGCGACTAAGTTGGCAACTTAATTGGTTGCCACCTGATGGTAAGCGGTTGTCGTAGCCTATGAGCGCTTTGCGTTGGCAACGCGAGATACTGGTTCTTAAATCTCAGCACACAAATGCAAAACACACTATGGTTTCACGGAGGAATATCTGCCACGGTACCTACATAGACAGACTTGCGTAATAAAGAGTAGTAGTAATATTAGGTAGTAGAGCCGAGCTCGTCACAGTCCAAATGGGCCGGCTCGTCCGAGGTAATACTACCCTGGAGGCCCAATCTTTGTTCCTGGGGTTGGCAACGTGTATGTGATACGTCAAGCGTTCAAGGTTGCCAAAGAATTGGCACCAGTGAGTGAACGATACCGCACTGCGCAGAGATGCTCCGCGACAAGCCGTACGTGTCGCTGAGCCCGACCAGCAAGGCGCGCGTGCTGGCGCGCGTGTGCGACGAGCTGCTGCAGAGCCGCGCCGTGCTGCGCCAGCTGGACGCGTCGCTCGAGCACCTGGCGCAGCTGCGCCGCGAGCGGTACCTGCTGGACGCGCGGATACGCAAGTACGTGCGCGCTTGCACGCTCCGTCATTAAATGTTTTACTTCGAAACATTTTATATTACTTCAGTTTTGTGAATATATCTGAACTGGCGGGTGGGAAAAGGGAGTAGAGGGGGGAAGTCTGGAGTCCTTATAACATCACCATTTTTTAGGGATCCTCGCATAGACCAGTTCTCCTCGCCAGGGTGCCGAATCAGAAAAAAACCCTGTTGAAATTCTTACACTTACAAACTTATTTTTATAAAACTATGAATTATTCAAAATATTATAAATTAATTAATAATATTCAGAATTGTTTATGTCAGAATGAAAACTTTTATCAAAAGTTTGAACGTAATTGTAACGATTTTGAACACTCGATAACTTAGTACTATATGTAAGCTTACTACTACTAACATAGTCTGAGATATTAAAATAAATAAAATAAGCCTTTATTACTGCATTTAACAATAATACATTTCCGGTTATCACTAACATCCAACAGCTTGTCCTGTTACAAAGGCCTCCTCTAAAGATTTCAATTTTTCCCTGTATTTCGCAATTCTTATCCATTCGGTACCCTCAACTTTTTTTCATCTGAATCTGAGATATAGAATAATAAATAGAGTGTGTGTGTGTCTGTGTGCAGGGTGCGCGCGCTGCAGCAGCGCAAGGCGCGCGCGGAGGCGGCGGAGCGGCAGCAGGCGCTGGCGCTCGAGCGCATGCAGCGCCTCGTGGACGACGCGCACGCGCACCACGGTACGTCGCGCTACACACGGTGTTCAGGTTGCATAGATATACAGGATGCATTAGATAGCGTGTCTATTGAAACGCCATCTAACAAACGACTTTGCGCTAAATAATACTATCGTCCGCATGTGTTACCTTCAATTCAATTGCTCAATTTGTTATCCCCACTTTTACTCTTGCCTTCGCGCCTGCGCAGTCTTATTTGTTTTATTGAATTCCTTCACAGGTAGTGGCTAGTTTATCCTTTAATTTTTATCAAATTCAATAAATAGGACGCGCAATCTATATATATATCTTATATCTATGGTTACACTTACACATTAAGAGAATATTTTAAATCAATAAAAATTCTAACAGTAGCATCCCAATATATATATGTAAACATAATGTTTGTACACAAAAATATTCATTTATTCCGCAAAAATTGTGATAACCACAGTATAAACACTCGACATAAACATAAATTAATACAACCTACTTTTAGACTGAAAAAGGTTCATAATGCGTTTCTGGGTCAGGCTGTAACATTCTATAATAAGATCCCCATAGAAAAATTGCAATTGTCAGAAATCAAATTTAAAAAATTTATTAAAACCTGTTTATCACTAAAAGCTTATTATAGCATTGAAGAATTTAAGAATGACTCCAATGCATGGACATAGATAAATGTATTAAATTTATTATTAAATTAATTACTGCTGTAACTATTACATTAATGTGTTGTATTTTGACGATTCATAAGTGCCTATTAATGCCTACATGAATAAAGTATATTTTGATTTGATTTCATTTGACACGGTTTGCAGTATCTACGCCGACACACTGTGTCGAGAACACTAGTTAAATTATAATTTCACAGTGAAAATAAAAAATATAAAGAATTTACACTCTCTATCGTGACTAAACAAAAGTAATTGACTTCTAAAAAAGCCAGGTTTGGTTGTAAAAATAATTTTGAAAAGTAATTTTTTACATATTTTTATAATAACTAATAAAAAAAACATCTATATATATAATATTTATATCTGTACAATTCTACAATAAATATTTCTCTAATACAGATCGAGATATACAAGAAAAGAGCGAGACACCCAAAAAGCAGGACAAAGAATCATCCCCACATTCAGACGACAAACCGAACACGCCGTCACCGTACAAGGAGACGCCGGACGAGAGCGACAAGGAACTATCACCCTTAAAGGACCTCTCGAACAATATGAAGAGCAAGGAAATGTTAAACAATAATAAGGACGATTGTTCCCCGGCCGATGTTAAGATAGACAAGGACAGCGTTATGGGTGATTGCGATGTGCTCAGCGATTTGGAGAGCGAAGGAACGCAACCTGAAGAGGTGGGCTTATAAATATTACCTATTTCTCTATTGTTAGTCAAATGACTTCTAAAAAGGAGGTTTTTAATTTTGTTCTTTTTTTTTATTTTTGTAACCTTAGAACTCCAATACAGACTTTATGAACAGATTTGAATTTTTTTGTAGGGTATGCTTTTTAGCCTATTTATATTTCAAGAAAAATACTCTGCAAGTGAAATATTAAGGAAAAAATTTTTAGTGGGCTCGAATTTTTATTTTTAAAATCGTTTTAGAAACGATTTTTAAATTTAGATGGTTATATGTGTCGATGATTTACATATTAGCATCGACCTCTGTTGCAAAAAAATTAAAAAAAAAAATCTTTTTGTTTTGAAGATATTTTTGTTCTATTTTTTATTTGTTTTTCGTTTTTTATTGTTTTCATACATATCATATGGCAATGAATGATAATATCCGGTGTTGCCAGGACGAGGATAAGAACCTGTCGTCGGAGGAGCTGTCCCGCAAGCTGGACAGGCTGGTGCGGCAGTCGGAGCAGCAGCTGGTGGCGCTGGCGGCCGGCTCGCACGCGCTGCGGGCCACCTGCTACGGGCAGGACCGGTGAGATACCGAACACCTGCATTTAGCCACAGGTCACAGGTCGCGGGTTCGACTCCCGCTCGGGGCAGATGTTTGTATTGACCTCAGGCATGTGTTCCGGAAACCCTGGTACGTGGTAATATCTTAATGGGGTCCGTTAAGTATGTAGTGTTTATTTTTAGCATCTGATGGGGGTACCTATTATCATAGCTTATGTTCATTGCCAACACCAGGAATCAATCCATCTCTTCCTTGGGGGTAGACGAAACAGGTTTATAGGTATAGGGGGGGTGGTGCAGTGCTTCAGTGAAAAAAAATCGGTACAATTTTTTTTAAATTCAGGAGTATAAGTCACATTAAAATCGTCCAAGTGCTATTAGACTGGTGCATTAAAAGTTCTGAACTTTAAAGAACTTTAAAAAAAAAAGTTTTATGGGGCTATTTTTGTATATATATTGCTGTTGGCCCTACTGGCCCTGACAATGTCACCGCGTGGAGGCTTTACGGGGCTACATTCAACTGACTACATATTAAGGTTTTACAGATGTAACATATAGACGGCTTAATAACAGAGTAACCTTGATATGCTTTCGGCACGGAACCCTAAAAATGAAATGATTGTTTAGATACTGGCGACGCTACTGGTCGCTCGGGAAGAGCGGCGGCGTGTTCGTGGAGGCGATGGAGTCCGCGCAGCCCGAGATAGTGGACTACCAGGCGAAGCTGGAGGACGACGCTATGGACCCCACTCCGAAGGTTAAGAAACGTAAGTTACATTCGATATTACGTACCTACGGCCCACCTGATAGTAAGTTTTTTTTTTTTTATGTTAGAAGTTGGCAAACAAGCATACGGCCCACCTGATGGTAAGTGGCTGCCGCAGCCTATGAGCGCTTGCAGCACCATTAGTAGGTGCCACTCGCGCGTTGCCAACCTCGAGATATTAGTTCTTAAATCTCGTTCGCCCAGTAATTTCACTAGCGTACAGTGCCCTTCAAACCGGAACACAGTAGTGCCTAAGCACTACTATTTGGCGGCAGAATATTGGACACTGCGGTGGTACCTACCTAGCCGGCCTCTTGCAACAAAAGACCTACCACCAGTGTGACTGATTGCGCTGGTGGAATAATCTCTGTTGTGACAGAGGTTATCCCAACAGCGGGCGATGGGGTCGTCACGTCCCGACGCCTTAAAAAGTGGTTGTTTTAACCTATGAGCGCTTGCAACACCATATATTTGTATGTGTCACTCACGCGTTGCCAACGAGAGATATAGGTTCTTAAATCTCCTCTGCACAGTAATTGCACTAGCCTACAGTTCCCTTCAAACTAAGACACAGTAATGTCATTTTCAATACTATTTGATGTAGAATATCTGAAAATGCAATAAAAGGCCTACCACCAATAAAGATAATGCCAGAAAATGCAAATGTGACTTTGTTTTTTTGTTTGTTACGCTTTCATGAATAAAATATAGGAAAATAGCTTTTAGACGATCCATACAACTACTAATATTTATATCTGAACATAAAAAAAGTCCCATACATTTTATATTATCTGATGAGGTATTTTATAAACAACTCTGCGTAATTTATAAATATAATAATTAAATAATTTAGACTTTAATATAGTATAATTTTTAATTTATTTTTAAACACGTAAAATTGACAGCAAAAGAAAAGCCAGAACCGGAATCGGAAATGGAAATGGAAATAGATACAGATAAAGAACAAGAAGAACAGATGCCGGAAATAGACGAAGAAGCGGAAGCGCTAGAACTGAGAAGCATCAAGAACGAACTGAACCTGAGCGACAGAACACAGATAATCAAATACGAGCCGAACGTGACGCACGGGGCACATAAAGTTGAAGGTGAAACTATTCTTAGCTAATTTTCGTCTTTAACCGTCACCGCAACCTAAGAACGCGCGTGATACTTGAAGTATCACATGCGCGTTGCCAACCCGAGGATGGGAAGGGATGAGAAAAACAAGGGGGGATGGCAGATTGGGCCTCCAGCACTCTCGCTTATCGCACGAAACTCAACAGTACCTACTGATACTGTTACTTTACACCGATTTTCTGTGAGTGGGTACTACTTCCCCCATCTAACCGGCCCATTTGTGCTGGGAGGAGCATGGTTCTAGTATAATAAAAGTGTTTGCTATAATAGCCTGCCATTTTAATATATTAGCGAACCTGTTACTATCGGACTAAACTAAACAGTTTATAGTAAGATGATTCTCATCCTTAAAATGTCTCGTATGTATATCATATTAAAACTTATAAAGATGGCTAAGCTGTGGTCCGTGCTTGTTATTAATAACTCAATAGTAGAAAAGCCGGCTCTGTTAACGCGAGAGATAGGCGTTCCAACCTGACCCCCTTGGGCTATTGTCGTACCCACTCCTAACACAAGCTACAAGCTTAGCTAATATTAAAAAAAAAAAAAAAAGAGTAAATGTAATTTTTTTTATTTTCAGGATCAATAAAAATGGAAGAGAAATACATTCAACACAAACAGAACAACGAGGAAGAAGACATGTTAGATATTGAAGACTCCATCCCGACAGCGTTCCTCGTACAGAAACCTACACATAAGCCCATGTACGCGACACAGGCGGAACCAATCGACAAACCGCAGGAAATCGTCAAAGTCGAGAACGTCGTCAAGAACGATCCAGAAGAAGAACAAGAAGAGAGCAAAGACAATTTAGTGAACAATCTAGAAGAATTGAGAAAGATGGCGGAAGCTGTCTCATCACAATTAGACGCAGCGAAGAAAGCCGAAAGCGAAAAGGCGGAAAAGGAAGCGAAAATAGAACTGGAAAAGGCAAAAATGGAACTCAAAAAGGAAATTGTGGAAACCGATGCAGCTCACAATCTACTATACACAAAGATGGTGGAGGGGAAATGGTTCTCTATTCTTCGGCATGAAAGTTCATTCTTAACGAGCATCAATGATAATAAAAATAACGATGTTCCCGTGTTCTGTGACAACGAACACACATGCGCAGAGGTCATTAACTGTCAGGGTCATAAATGGGATGTCTCGAATAACTTACACCTATTAAATGACCCCAGTCTATTCACTTTGAACTCTATGGTAACTAGTGTTCAAGTACCATCGAATAATATCTATGCCGATTCGAGTTTGACTATGTCCGGGTTGGATCAGGAGATGATGGACGCTAGTCTTAATAAAGATGGCGTCCAGGAAGCGGAAGTTGAGGAGGAGTGTAAAGAACAGGTACGATTTATATACTTTTTTATCAAGATTATCATTGCAAAGTAAATAAGCAAACTCATATCTGTCTGTACTTATATACTAAATACGAAGCCTCAATAGCTCAACGGTAGAAGGGCTGACGCTCTGTTATCGCGTTAACGGGTTCGTTCATAACCTCTGGGCTATTGTCGTACCCACTCCTAGCGCAAGCTTCAAGCTTTTTGGAGAGGCAATAGGAATATTAGTAATACCTTGAAAAAGCATTGCTAATATTCTTTATTAATAAAAAAAATCTGCCATTGTGACGTAGTGGTAGCGAAGATAGCTTAAACACGCCAATGGTGAAGGCTTTGATTCCCGCTCGGGGCAGGTTCAGACATGAATTGCAGTCTGGGTGGAAACCTCCGCCATGGATATGACTAATCCTACCATTGAGGGTGTAAAGTTTATGTATTTCATTTATTATGTATATTTCAGGAAAATGATCTTGAAAAGGAACTCCAAGCGGACGCTACTAAAGACTTAGCAGTACAGAAAGCCAAAGCATCTGGACTATCAAGTCTCGGCCTTCTAAACTTCAACGCGCTATCCACATACGTCACCTGCGACAGTCCACCGCCGATACAGATGTCGCACGAGGAGCTGGAGCAGCTGGAATATTGTAAAATACACGGACTACCAAAGAAGATCGAGGGGAATTACGTGCCTAAAGATCTAAGGTTAGTTGTATTCATAGATATACAGGGCAATAGATAGTGTGTCCAATATGTTGAAATTGGTAACAAGCTCAAATTAATAATTGAAACGAAAAACCAGACCGCATTAAAAATACTTAAAAAAGGAATGGAAAAAAATCAAACTTTAAACATCGATTTCTCGAAAACCAAGAAAAATTTTATTCTTATTTTGTCGACTTCGACGAGAATTCATTATCTGATTTTGGCTCCATAAGAATTGCAATATTTATAAGGAAATGCTTTCTTCCCGCGGCCATCATATTGACATAAAATACCCTGTGTCACTCTGACAATTGAAGCGAATGTAATGACACGCAAATGTCACACAGAAATAGACATACATACATACGCTCGAAATTGAAAGATAAACTGGCGCCACGCGTCTATAACTAAAACGAATTAATTCGGCGCGGCGCGAAACAAATCCTAAACCTAGAATCCCAGCCACCTGTAAGATGGCACACCAAACTTAAACACTTTCTATCATTTTACATCATATAGACTATCTATCCCTTTCTATATCTATGGTTTTATTGGAAGATTCGCTTTGAATTTGATTTGTATCGGCGTCGGGATGAGACGACCCCATCGCCCGCTGTTGGGATAGCCTCTGTCACAGCAGAGATTATTCGACCAGTGCAATCAGTCACACTTGTGGTAGGTCTTCTGTTGCAAGAGGCCGGCTGGGTAGGTACTGCAGTGTCAAATATTCTGCCGCCAAATAGTAGTGTTTAGGCATTACTGTGTTCCGGTTTGAAGGGCACTGCACGCTAGTGAAATTACTGAGCAGAAGAGATTTAAGAACTAATATCTCGAGGTTGGCAACGCGTGAGTTGCACCTACTAATGGTGCTGCAAGCGCTCATAGGCTGCGGCAGCCACTTACCATCAGGTGGGCCGTATGCTTGTTTGCCAACTTGTAACATAAAAAAAAAAGAATCTTATTGAAACTCCGTATTGAGCGTTTTTTGGTAGGGGCAAAACGTATGGGTACGTCATTGATACACTAGTGACGTCGGACTGCCAAACTAGCCATAGACGTGCATGATAGATTGTTTGTAGTTTGAATATTTCACGTTTTCACTCTTGTGGTAGTCTATATGGCTTTTTCTTATGTGATAACCGCGTTCGCGATGACCTCGACTCGACTTTATGTGATGTTACGTCAGCCTGGCGACACGCGTGTCTCTTAAACTTTTTAGATATTATGGAACTGATTTTAATTATAACAGTTTCAAGTTTTCACTTCTGTCGCCAGTCCATAGACTGCCTATTTTGTTAATAATGAATGTGTATTACCCAAGGCACGGCTGGTGGCGCATCGGCGAGGAGGAGCAGCTGCGCGGCGTGCTGGACGCGCTGCACCCGCGCGGCGCGCGCGAGCGCGAGCTGCACGCCGCCTTCGCGCAGCACCTGCCCACGCTCAACAACAAGGTGACTGAAGTATAAGGGCGCTAATAAGCCATACCATGTCAACCCACACCAATGGCATTTCGAGAAAATGCGTTTGAAAATTTTGAACAACTTGATTTTTTTATGTATTGGTCAAGTTTTTAGCAATTTCAGATTTATGTTAGTTGTTTTACTTATTTTCACAAAAAATAAGTATACAAATTGCATATTTCGTATATAATATAACGCAAAACGTTTAAAATAATACATAAATGGCATGATAAAAATTGCTTTTTAGAAGTTTTAAAGCTTAAAACCCACAAATATTAAAAAAATGTTCTTCAGCCACTTACCAACACTTCTGCATATATAACTCAGTTTTTTCAATTTTGTGATTTGACATGGTATTGCTTATTTTCGTCCAGATAGCCTATATATGTTATATTAACCCATAGGATACTTTATCCCGGAAAAACTCGCTTCCCTTGGGATTACCAAAATGCGTACTACCATTTGGAAATATGTGTGGATGTTTTTTACTCTATCAGATGGCTTATTATAAAATGCTATTCAAGCAGGCGAAGCCTCGGGCAGATACTAGTAATAAATAATAAACGCTACACACTCAACGGCCCTTTAGGATATTGATATCCTGTGTCGGGGGACCGGAAACATACACATTGACAAGGACAAACACACCCAGACCGGAACACATCACACGCAACCTGTGGCGCTTAAGGCAGGTTCGTCACAGCTGTGCCACAATGTCGACATTACAGCCGTATGGTTCCGCCACCTTGTCTTTAAAACCGTGTCTCTGAGCGTGCGAATTTAAAAATTCATTCAAAAACAAATCATTCAAAAAAACAGCTGTGATTGTCCCGCCATCTTGTTTTTAAGACAGTCATTTTCATAGATTACGTCAGAGCAGCAGTCATTAATGACAGTACTATTTGAGAATCAAATCTATACTTGTTTTTACCGATTGGTGGATCTTATGGCGTATGTCAAACTAGTATGTAAAACTTACCATTTTTTCCACAGCTATACATAGATAAAGGCGATCCGTCCAGTCATTTCCCGGCGACGCCGGCGGAGCGCTTGCTAGCGCAAAATGGCGGGTTTCCGGTTCCGGATGAGCCGAATTCCTTCTGCGCGGTAACTGCTAGGCGAGTTGACATGCAACTGTTGTCTATGGTAAGTTAATTGATGTGGTCTTAAGTTATAGTTGGTGTGTTAAAAATAATTATAATATTATTTTGTTGAAGTGAAACTTCTTTAGAATCGTTGTGATTTCAAACCGGATGCAACAGAAAAAACGACAGGTAAGAGTCACAAATACAAAAATGTGTAGGAATGAATGAGACAATATATATATTATATGAATGGGGGTAGATAGAATTTTCTTTTTCTTGCGCAATATATGTGTTGAGATAATGTAGGAACAACTCTTAACGACAAATAAATAAACGCTGCACACTCAACGACCCCCACTAGGATAGTGATATCCTGTGTCAGGAAACGGAAACGCACACAAGGACAGAGACAAATACAACCAGATCGAAAAATAGGCTTGCATGGTTAATACAAACATATGTGCTCCGAATGGGAATCGAACCCGCAATCTGTGGCGTTAAAGGCAGGTTTGCTACCGCTGCGCCACAACGTCGTCAAACATGAAGAAACCTTCTCTTCTTCATCCATTTCCTCGGTTCCACTTTCCGGTATGAGTGTGTAGCGACATCTACATGCAATACGACGTAACTCGATAGATAAACATGATTGTCACGATCTCGCATCAAGCTACAGCGACACCTACATGGCACACTACGCAATGATATGGACGACCAATGATCGTCACGATCCTAAATAGCTATCCTATCAGAGTTTCCTACTCTCGTAACCTATACATATATACAACTTCCCAACGTAAGTCATCGGGCTTCGGCTTCGGGCTTCGACCCGCCAGGCAACATCGCCGGCCTGGTCGGAGGATGCCCCGTTGTATTGTAGGGACATTTCTCACGTCGTTACCTTCACAAGTTTATTTGTCCTTTTATTTGCAATTGTCAATAGCTGTTTTGAAAGCAACTAACCATTCTCTGTAATTTTCGTCATTTACATACATTTAAAATTTCCACACTTCTCCATAGAAACATTATACACATATATCAAAGCTTGTGCGATGGGATCATAAAGTACCTATTATATTTAAATGAGATGGGAGTACCGGCTGTTGACTGGAATCTCCTCAAGAAATCACTTCCTTTTCTGGTATAACCGAGTGTGTGACCGCGCCCAGGTGGAGGCGCTGGAGGAGCGCGTGGCGGCCGCGTCGCTGCAGGTGAAGGGCTGGCGCGCGGCGCGCCTGGCGCTGCCGGCCAGCGCGGCGGGCGCGGAGATCGTGGCGCGCGCGCGGCACAAGCTGGCCGCGCTCGAGGCGCACGTGGAGCGCCGCTACCTCAAGCCGCCGCTCGTGCACAGGTCTGCACCCCTTCCGCTCCACCCATTACAGACACTACCCCGCAGAAAGGAAAGATAGCCCCTCTATGCCTATGCCTCTTTTATGTTACTAGGTTGGCAAACATACGGCCCTTACATATGGATAATATGTTTGACACAACAAAAGGTTTATCTTATATTGAGATTTGTTGTAGTATAATATCCGACTCGAAGGATCAACCCGAATGCTAACACTTTTTTAAAGAATATTAGCAATAATATCTCTTTGAGCGATTGCCGTACCCTATGAGCGCTTGCAACCCCATTTGTAGGTCACGGTTGTCACTCACGCGTTGCCAACGAGATATTGGTTTTTAAATCTCCTTTGCCCAGTAATTTCACTAGCCTATAGCCTATATACACTCTTAAAACCACACACACACCAATACTAAAGACGCTACTGCTTTGCGGTAGAATATGGTACCTGCCTAGCCGGCCTCTTGCAACAAAAGACCTCCAACCAGTAAAATCCTCTATCACATATTACCATTAAACGAAACGACATTATGTTATATTCCCGTCGAGTTAAGTAGTAGTTTTCTTCAGCATTATTCCGGTATTTTATTTACCCAAGGGCTGCCTATACTCTTATCCAAATTTGACAGGTTGCTAGTTTTAACACAGAGTGATTGCCTTTTGACCTCCGCAACCCTAAGAGCGAACTGGTAACTCATTGTATAAGAGCAAAATACTTGTCAAGAGTTAACGATTATTATCAGATGTTATTTGACAGACAGCTTAACGTGCTTTCCGAGACACGGTGGGGAAACCCATACGGACATACGCCCAGACCGAAACAGGCATCTATAAGATCAATGCAAACATCTGCCTCAACAGCAATCGAACCCGCAACCGTCGATGCTAAAGAGAACTCGCTACCCACAACGCCACAACGGTGTCACGAATAATAATGTAAACCAAGGAAAGCTAAATACTCCTAAGTTTAATATAGAAACCCCCTCAGCACGACGGAGGCGACGCTGGGCGCGGTGCTGCAGGCGGAGCAGGGGAACGCGTCGGCGACGTCCCCGCACTCGGAGACGGCGAGCGAAGCTAAAAGTATTTACTACATTCAATTCAATTATTACACACAAATCGCTATTGGATCAACTGTCTCCAGTTAATCCCACTATCCCACTAATATTATAAATGTGAAAGATTGGTTTGATGTTTGTTACTTTTTCACACAAAAACTACTGGACAGATCTGGATGGAATTTGGCATAGAGATAGATTATAGTCTGGAATAGCACATTTGCTACTTTTTATCCTGGCAAAATAGACGGTTTCCGTGGGATTAAATTCTGAATAAATGCACTTCTTCTTACTTAAAAATTATTCATGTCTTTCTGGAGTCAGTTCTAAGGTCACCACGGACAAAGTCGCGGGCATATGCTAATTTTGTCATAATTGTCGCTCCATAGGTCGCTATTTTAAATCTGGCTCGAAGGACCAATAGAAACACGTGTTGATAGCTTCTTAGGTTTATTTATATAAATGTCACAATTATATGAAAATGTATTGTACCCACTCCTAGCGCAAGCTTCGACCTTATTTGGAGGCTTATATTAGTAGTGTTTTTTAAAAATGAATATGTGATGTGTCCAGCGGACAACAAGGGCATCGCTCGCGGGCTGGCCACGTGGCGCGAGGCGGTGGCGCGCTGCAACACGTCGGCGCAGCTCGCCATGCTGCTGCAGGCGCTGGAGGCCGCCATCGCGTGGGACAAGAGCGTCATGAAGGCGGTGAGTGGGGTCAACAAGCGTGCGCTCGTAGGCGACGGCAACCACTTACCATCAGGTAGGCGGTATGCTTATTTGCCAACTTGTACCATAAAAAAAATACGGCTCACCTGATAGCGGTCGTAGCCTATGAGCGCGCGCAACACTATTAGTAGGTGCCACTCACACGTTGCCAACGAGCGATATGGGTTCTTGAATCTCTTATGCCCTGTAATTTCACTAGCCTACAGCGCCCTTCAAACCGGAACACAATAATGCCTAAGACAGTAATGCCTTGGTAGAATATTTGACTGAATGTGTGACTATCACTTGTGAAATAATCTCTGCTGTGATAGAGATTATCTCTACAGCGGGCGATGGAGTCGTCACGTCCCGACACTAAATGCTCTCCGGCTTCGGTAAAACGGAACCCTTATTGTACCTACTAATAATACGTATAGATTTTCATATTGGGAATATGATGCATGTACACTTAGTGCACTCGGCCGTGTCAATAATAATCTTTTATTATAACACCTCCGCCACACTTATCATTAAATAAATAAACGCTACACACTCAACGGATTAAGATAGTAATACAAAGACAAGGACAAATACACATGCTTGTATGGTCAATACAAACATCTACTCTGAGCGGGAATTGAACCCGATGACCTGTAGCGATTAAGCAGGTTCGCTACCGTTGCGCCACAGTGTCGTCAAATTTCGTCTTGTCCGTCTGTATGTCACAGTTTTTGTCACATTTTACTCGCAGACCATTGGCTGTATCTTAACGAAAATTAAAATATATATATTTCAGCGATTGACAACGTGCGAGGTATTATTGCATAAGTCTTGAAGAATTATAAGGGCAACTACTGACTAATTTAAAAATATAATATATTAATCAAGTCAGTAGTTGTTGAGATATTAACTTCTTAAAGTCATTAAAATAACTTATAATATAGCTATAGTAATAATAAATATTGTATCCTTAATTACAGAATTGTCAATTCTGTTTGTCCGGTGATAATGAAGACCAGTTGCTAATCTGTGATGGATGCGACAAGGGCTACCACACGTATTGCTTCAAACCGAGGATGGAGAAAATACCGGAGGGAGATTGGTGAATAATTGTTTATATAAAACATACATACATTTTGATAGATTATCACTCGCATCCATATTTAGGATACACCTTAAAAACAATGTTTTTAATTTCACTTTTAGTTTTGCTTCACAGACATAAAGGCTTTATATTAATTAATTTTTGAAATTTCTTTAAACCTGAAATCGTCGGTTACTTGTGCAAAGCTCCTCCTTTTTTGAAGTCAGTTAAAGACATATGACTCATATGTGCATAATATGTTGAAAACGACAAAAGATAAATATCAGATTTGTTGTAGTATAATATATCCGGCTCGAAGGATCAACCCGACAGCTAACATTTTTTTAAAAAGAATATTGCTACTTTTTTATGTTACTAAGTTGTCAAGCAAGTATACGGCCCACCTGATGTCGGTTGTCGTAGCCTATGACCGCATTAAACACCAGTAGTTATCACTCAAGCGTTGCCAACTTCAAGATATTGGTGCTTAAATCTCTTTTGCCTAGTAATTTGACTAGCTACAGTGTCCTGTAAACCGAAACACAGAAATCCCATATACTCTCCCCTCCAAATAAGCTCGAAGCTTGCGCTAGGCGTGGGCGTGGGGGGTCACGCAACTGTCGCGCTACTGGGGCGGGCTGACAGTGCCGTGTGCGCAGGTACTGCTGGGAGTGCGTGAACAAGGCGCGCGGCGGCGCGCGCGAGCGCGTGTGCATCGTGTGCGGCGGCGCGGCGCGCGGCCGGGCGCTGCCGTGCGCGCTGTGCGCGCGCGCCTTCCACCTCGACTGCCACTACCCGCCGCTGCTCAAGGTAAACACACACACACACACTCACAAACACACAGATGATAAATGACCAGATGATGAAAGTACATATATAATAAAATAATATTTTCTACAGATTTTTTTCTTCAGAAATCGGTGCCTTCTGCGCCGGTATTTTACTTAAAAAAATATTTTATTTTATACTTCCTAATTACGAATTTAATTTAATGATACCACCCTTGGGTTATCTTCTTTCCAACAAAAAAATAATAAACAAAATCGGTTTGTAAACGAAGAATTTATCGTCGAAGACACAAAAAAGATATATGTATACGATCGAATAGAGAAGTTTCTCTTTTTTGAAATCGGCTAAAAAACAGTTAAGTTTTCCATAATTAATACATAGTGTATACCGTACAAATTCAGACGTTCTCAGCATCTTTAGCAAAAAAAAAATTGTACAATAAATTGTAGAACATCTTTTTATGCTCACCATACCCGCTTTCGATCTCACACTGTTACACATATCCAGATACGTGTTTACCACTGATCCCGCTCGCTTTCGTGAAGTTCGTTCAATAACTGTATGTCTTATTCCAGACTCCCCGTGGCAAATGGTACTGCTCTCAATGCATCTCCCGAGCGCCGCCCAAGAAGCCCCGCAAGACCAAGAAAGACAACAAGCACAAGGACACCAGCGTCAATATGGATCTCGATGCTACTATGGTTCCGAGGTGAGTTTCGAAAAAAAACTTAAAAATTCCATTTCACCTCTTACCACCCCATGCCACTTTTTGCTTTCTTACTACAAGCCACTCTTTTGCATCTCACCCCATGTCCTCCATTCCACCTCTTGCCACTATTTGCCACCTCACCCTTTGTTATTTTACGTCCTGCCACACTCTGATCCACTTGATTCTAACCCACTAAAAAGTTCTCATATTTCGATTGTACAAGTCCTCTTATAATATTATCATTGGACGTTCTGAAAGTGTGTGTTTCCGGATCCCGACAGAGGCCATGACAATCCTTCCTGGGGGCCACTGAGTGTGTAGTGTTTATTTATTTATTTATATGCGCAGCCCCGCGGCCTCGCACGCGTCGACGTCCACTACGGCGGAGGAGTGCGGGGCCGGAGCGCCCGACAGGGAGCCCGACAAGCTGGAGGAGGCCCCCGCGCCGCCCCCTCCCGCCGCCGAGCCGCCGCCCGCCGAGCCGGAGAACGGCCTCAACCACCACACCGGTGAGTCTTTAATAAAAAAAAAAATATTTAACAGTATTAGCAGTACAATCAAGAGTTTCTTATTTTTTATGTTACAAGTTGGCAAACAAACATACGGCCCACCTGATGGTAAGTGGTTGCCGTAGCCTATGAGCGCTTGCAGCACCATTAGCAGGTGCCACTTACGCGTTGCCAACGAGAGATATTAGTTCTTAAATCTCCTCTGCCCAGTAATTTCACTAGCCTACAGTGCCCTTCAAACCGGAACACAGTAATGCCTAAGCACTACTATTTGGCGGTAGAATATTTGACACTGCGGTGGTACCTACCTAGCCGGCCTCTTGCAACAAAAGACCTACCACCAGTGTGACTGATTCCACTGGTGGAATAATCTCTACTGTGATAGAGGCTATCCCAACAGCGGGTGATTATACATATAAATAATAACTACATTAGTGTTACACTGCGTCTTAGCTATTTACGCCCAGCTCCGGTATTTAGTTTACCTACTAAGGTTGTACGTAAAAGAAACTATTTTGATTTACTAATGTTAAAATATAAACAAAAAAAAAAGTTCATATATTATATAATTTATTTTTCCGTTGGAGCGAAGTCTTCTTCCCGGTATTTACCCAGGGTCTGCTTATTACTCTTATTCGGATTTGACGGGTTATTACTTTTTACACGGAGCGACTGGCATCTGACCTCTGCAACCCTAAGGGCGAACCAGTAACTCATTGGATTAAGAGCTAGAAGCCTCAATAGCTCAACGGTAGAAGGGCCGACTTCGCTCCGTTAACGCGAGTCGAGGGTTCGATCCTGAACCCCTTGGGCTATTGTCGTACCCACTCTTAGAATAAGCTTCGATCTTATTTGGAGGGGCAATAGGAATATTAGTAATGCCTTGTAAAAACATTGCTATAATCTTTAAAAAAAAAATTAAGTCAGCTCCAATAGCGCTGCGATAACACAATCGTTTTAATCTGATCGATTTTTCAGTGGTTCCGGATATTGTCGATGAAGGAACACCGGAGAAGCGAAGGCCCCCTCAGCTGGTGACCGGTAACGGAGCCCTACAGCACGACCTCGTCGACGCCGTAGACGGACTTAGTGAGTCACACACACACAAACATTCTTTAAAAAATATTAGCACAGGTCGTGGATTCGATTCCCGCTCGGAGCAGATGTTTGTATTGATCATACAGGCATGTTTCTGGTCTGGATATGTTTGTCCTTGTCATTGTGTATGTTTATAGAACCTGTTACCCTTACATTAGTAGTTATGAAAAACAGCACGCATTGGCAAGACTTTCTTCAACAATAACAACTGGATAAGCATCTTGCAATTCAGTTGTTGGTACTGTGCTTGAAGATCAACGTTGGTTTTCATTTTGCTTAAACACCACGAACAACCCTCCTCCCCCTTTTCAAGCTTCTTCATCCTAGCATTATTCCCGGTATTTTTATGTACCCAGGGTCTGCTTATTACTCTTATCCAGATTTGACAGGTTACTAGTTTTTACACAGAGCGATTGCCATCTGACCTCCGCAACCCTAAGGGCGAACCAGTAACTCATTGGATAAGAGCAATTTACTTATTAAGAGTTAACAATTATTATCAGATGTTATTGATAATAACCGGGACCGACAGCTTAACGTGCTCTCCGAGGCACGGTGGGGAGACCCACACGGACAAACGCCCAGACCGAGACAGAAATTTTAACAAACATCTGCCCGAGCGGGAATCGAACCCGCAACCGTCGAGACTAAAGGCAGACTCACTACCCACAACGCCACAACGGTTTCAAGCCTCACGTGAATAATGGACGGTCACTTAGGCCCTTCCTCAGTTGACACAAACACACGAACACACACATCGCACGAAACGCAACAGTACTGTTACTTAACGTCGATTTTCTGTGAGAGGAAGAACTGGCCCAGTTCGGCCCATTTTTGCTATGGAGGAGTCTACTATTACTAAAATTATTAAAACTCTTTTCCAGTTGAAGACCGCGAATCAGAAAACCTGCCGCTTCTGTCTCGTGCCAAGAAAGAGAAAAGCAGTGCCAAAAAACAACTTAAAGATATTATGCAATTTTGCAAGTATGTCCCACTTTAAATACTATTTTAGGGTTCTGTACTGGTATTCCTATTGTTAAGTCACCGCTGTCCGTCCATCTGTCAGGGGGCTGTATCTCACGAACCATAATAGGTAGAGTTTTTATCACAGAATGTGTATTTCTTGGGCCGCTATTAACAACAAATATATATTAATAACAAATTTAATTTCAAAATTAAAGAGTATGGGAACCCTTTTGTGGGTGTTTAGCAAGTTTGCACTCTAATGTGATAGGTTATTTAGTAGACTTGCACACTAGTGTGTTATTAACAATGTACCACTTAGCGTTACAATAGTTATTATAGAAAATATAATAAACGTGAAAGTAACTTTGTCTGCCCGTTCTGTCAGTCGCGCTTTTACGCCAAAACTATTGAGCCGATAATCTAGAGCCTGAGAAAAGACAGGCTACTTTTTAATACAAAAAAGGATTGAAAGGGGGGATGAAAAGTTCTATGGAAATATCGTCATTATTAAAGCTTGATACTTATTTTTTAGGCTGTTGATTCGATATAAATAAATATGACATTCTAAGTTGGTAAAGTTTTATCCTCAACAGTGTAAAATAACAATACGGGATAAAAGTTTGTATGGAAATATGTAAGGTTTATGTAAATATTTTACACGCGGGCAAAGCCGCTAGCAGAAGTTAGTATTTACATAAGGCTAGGTTCCAATTATAAATATTTATGTATATTGTATATGCTTCAAGGAACCTCCTCTGCGAGATGGAGTGCCACGAGCACGCCTGGCCCTTCCTGGTGCCCGTCAACACTAAACAGTTCCCGCAGTACAAGAAGGTGATCAAGTGCCCCATGGACCTCTCAACCATCAAACGGAAACTGCATGACTCCATGTAAGGCCCATACATTATATATAGTTTGTAAAAAATTAAAACTTTGCGGAGATAAAGGAGCTGTTTTTTTTATGCTATTTGGACGCAAATAAGCAATACCATGTCAACCCACACGAATGTCATTTCGAGAAAAACGCGTTTGAAAATTTTGAATAACTTGCTTTATATGAATTTTTTTATGTATTGGTCAAGTTTTTGGCAATTTCAGATTTATGTAAGTTATTTTACTTATTTTCACAAAAAATAAGTATACAAACTGCATATTTCGTATATAATATAACCCAAAATGTTTAAAAATACATAAATTGCATGATTGAAAAAGGCTGTTTTAGAAGTTTTAACTTCTGCATATATAACTCAGTTTTTTCAATTTTGTGTGTTGACATGGTATTGCTTATTTGCGTCCATTTTAAGACATTACTTAATCCTGTTTCTCCTTAGGGATGAGAGGGGGGGAGAGGCTCTATGAAATTCTCCAAAATAACCTCCAAGAACGCCCATAGCACTAACATCAGGGCGCTCATTACTCAAATCGTATAGTGCGCGCTTCCTGTTACACACTTCCGTCCCTTTTCACGAAGTTACTCCCCTAGATGTCAGTAAGGCGCGATGTAAGATGTTGCCAGAGGCGTACTATACCGCTTGTGCCAAATTCATCAGATGGGACACTCCCTTCTTCAATATATAGAACCAATGACATATAATAATATTTAAATTCCCTTTTCCTCGCTTCTTATTAAATAGGGTAGGGTTGGTCCGTGGCATTTTTCTGTCTTGCCACTCTATTGTTACGCCATTGAATGTTACACATCGAAAATAATTCAAATAAATAAACGTTACGAACTCAACGGCCCCCATTAAGATAGTTATATCCTGTGTCGGGGGTCCGGTGACATTCATAATGATACGGACAAACACACCCAGACCGAAAACCGACCGAAAAACATTCCTGTATGGTCAATACAAACATCTGTTCCGAGCGGGAATCGAACCTGTGGCGCTTAAGGCACATTTGCTACCGCTGCGCCACAACGTCGTCAATTAATGAACGATTTGTTTCAGATACAAATGCAAGGAGGAGTTCGCATCAGACGTGCGCCTGATCTTCAGTAACTGCGAGGTGTTCAACGAGGACGACAGCCCCGTGGGCCGCGCGGGCCACTACATGCGACAGTTCTTCGAGGAGCGCTGGGCCCTCGCCTGACGGCCCGCCGAGGCCCACCAGAGTGACCAGTGAAGTGATGTGACAAGTGATTGCTGGCAAGCGGGCCAAGTGTGATTTACATGGATTCAATCAATTTAAATATTAGTAAATGTGGTTATATGATGATTGAATATTTTCAGAACTATATTAAAGTTCGTGAAAAGTTTTGAGTGAAAAGTAAAATAATAGTTTTATTATTGAGTGTTTGATTATTGATCTCAATAATAATAGGATCGTGCTGGGACGTTAGAATACTAACAATGAGACAATAAAACACTATCATGACAATTAAAGACTTTTGTTTTAATATAATAAATAAATATATAGGTATTCTGTTTATGTATTACATAAATGCAACACAATAATTTTTATTATAATTTTATCACAAAGTATATTATATTTATTTCAAAATGCAAATTATTAAACATAGCATTTCACAATAATTAACATTCCTAAAATTGAAATGTAGGACCGTGAAATGGTCATAAACGGATAAGAAAAGTGTACATTACGAATCTCATGCGGTGGGAAATGTGATTTTACTGTAAAAGTATGAGACGCACACCTCTGTTGATTAAAACTGTATTAAAACTAGACTGTACATATTATTATGATTAAAATTATTAAAATTATATTTTAAGTATAGAGAAATTAGTGTCGGTGTCACATTTCGAATATTATTTTTATAATTTGCTTAGCAACGAAGAGGTGTTTGTAAACGTCTGCATTTTATTCAATTTCAAAACTGAATTTGGCCAGTTGTTTTAGGTATTGTAAATGTTTAATGTAAATTATTGTCTATTTCAAATTATTAGAGGGTCTACTTGTTGATGTAACGTTTTATTGTAATTGTTTGGACCAGGGTATGTTTGAACGCTTAATTTAAAAACCATAATACGCAATAATATTGAATATTAAAGATGTTTTTATGTATATTATTAACAACACCCTGGCCTGAACCTCAATTCGTTGGATAGAATAGAATGTGTAAGTGTAGATTAGGCCTAATGTTGTGAAACTGTATCTCTAAAACCTAATTATTTTACACATTTTTGTGTTCATAATAATTGCCACCTAATACTGAACTTGTATTATAATTTTTAACTGTCGCTATATATAAAATGTCCAGTGTTCTCTCGTAACACGAAACTTAATATATTGTAAAAATTGAGTTTAGTTTCTATTATAAGTTTTATTTATTTAAAGAAATTCCAAACCTCGTACTTATATTTTAAATTGGTTTACTCTGAGACTTAAGTTAGTTATTCTTTTTAACTCGCAAACTGCTTATTGAAAATACATTTTCGAACAGTATTTATGATAAATTTTTGAATGTGATTTAATAGTACAGTTTATACTGTACGCATATAAATCGAGATTCTAGATATTTGATGTAAAATAATAAAAAATTCAATGTAGTGTGTGTATTTTGTTTCCTAAATGTATAATGAACGCACTTTATAGATTAATTTGGTTAGTTTATTGTCATTCCTAAGCACAAAACGTGTTTTTTTTTTTTCTACTTGAGTATTTTAAAGTATTATGTTATACTTAATGCAGCTTTTAATTTTATAAGATATTTAATCAGTGACGTCACAGATAACACGAAATAGACAAGACTATTAAATTATTAGTTTTTTTTAGTATTTAAATCTGCAAAGGTATGTTTTTTGAACCTCAACTTTACTGCCAGGATTATAAGGTTTATATTTGAACGCAAAACATATTTTGGTAGTTACTCGCGAGGCGTGTATGAGAAATTATAGTTTTTATGTTGTGTGAATTGGTTGATTTTAACTATAAAATGGATATATAAATTATATATACGAAATAAATAATTTTTGAAGCATTCTGTTTTGGTTTTTATTTCAACATATTTGCCCCTTTTTTTAATGTATTGCTGACCTTGACAGCGTCACCAGGTCCGAGTAACTTAATTAAATCGTTTAGGCGTTTTTCGTATCAACATCTTGGGATTAAAAGGGTTTAAAAATAATTTAGTTTTTAAGGTTTCAGGGATCTTTCAATGCCTTGCCAAACGAAGACCTGAGTGACGTAACGCGCACTAAGGATTTTTCGAAATTCCACCCTTAAGGGAATAAAAAAAAAGGTTGAAAGTTTTCATGTTTGATTTTAAAAGGTCTTATTGTGAGAGAGCTGGAAGGAATTAGGTTTCTTTTATTTAAAAAAAAATAATCCCACCACGCGTATGCTAATAGTAATAAAACATGAACTCAGAATAAAAAATCTTTATTTACAAATACATATAAGAAAACTAAGTTTCCGCCTCAAGTTTGGCTCTAGCCTTCTTCGCTATCATCCGGCGATGACTACGTTTCTTCTTCAGCGGTACACTACCCAGTAACTTACCTGACTTCTGCAGGGCGACTAGTTTGGCGGATTTGCTCTGATACCAAAATATAGAAATGTTAATACAAATTAAAAGACCACTCTGGAGGTTACGACATGTAAATAAATAAATAAACGCTACACACTCAACGGCCCCCATTAGGATAATTATATCCTCCGTGGTCCGGAAACAAACAATGACAAGGACAAACACAACCAGACCGGAAAACATGCCTGTACGATTAATACAAACATCTGCTCCGAGCGGGAATCGAACCCGCAACCGTCGAGGCTTAAGGCAGACTCGCTACCCACAACGCCACAACAGTGTCATGTGACGTCCATCCAACACAATGGGAGGTTCCTCTGACCAGGCCGGTGATATTGTCTGGCGGTTCGAAGCCAAACGACTTACGAGAAGTTGTATATATACTTTACTAGCGTAGAAAACTCTGATAGCGCGATTCAGGACTCTCATTGGTCGTCAATATCGCTACGTAGTTCGCCATGTAGGTGTCGCTGTAGCTTGATGCGAGATTGTGACAATGTCTTTCTATCGAGTTACTTCGTGTTACGTCGTGTTACGTGTAGATGTCGCTACACCGACTAATGAGTATGCAATTAATATAGTAAATGTTAAAGGTTTGCATGTTTAGATGTTTGTTACTCAATCACGAATACCGGCGGTCTTTCCGAACCGATACGACTTGGGAACCTTCAAGAGAAGAGCGTATTCTTTCCAGTCGGCAACGCATCTGCATGCCTTCTGGTGTTGCAGATGTTCATGGGCGGCGGTGATCGCTTAACATCAGGTGAGCCTCCTGCCCGTTTGCCCCCTCTTACATAAAAAAATACATGGCTTAACGGATTTGGATGAAATTTAGCACAGGTATAGATTGTTACCTGGTTTAAGATATAGTATACTTTTTATCTCGCCAAAAGGCCGGTTCCTCTGGTATGATAAAAAAGGTAATGCGCCCTGCATTCACTTGGAATTATGATTGGATGTTTGTTACTAAAACACGCTACGGCTTAACGGATCGGGATGAAATTTAGCACACAGATAGCTTTTTTTTTTTTTTTATGTTAGAAGTTGGCAAACAAGCATACGGCCCACCTGATGGTAAGTGGCTGCCGCAGCCTATGAGCGCTTGCAGCACCATTAGTAGGTGCCACTCGCGCGTTGCCAACCTCGAGATATTAGTTCTTAAATCTCGTTCGCCTAGTAATTTCACTAGCGTACAATGCCCTTCAAACTGGAACACAGTAGTGCCTAAGCACTACTATTTGGCGGCAGAATATTGGACACTGCGGTGGTACCTACCTAGCCGGCCTCTTGCAACAAAAGACCTACCACCAGTGTGACTGATTGCACTGGTGGGATAATCTCTGCTGTGACAGAGGTTATCCCAACAGCGGGCGATGGGGTCGTCACATCCCGACGCCGAGCTTAATGTCAGGATTAGCATATAGGTTATTTTTATACCGAAAAACTTTAGGTTCCTGTGGAATTAACCAAAGGGATCCGAAGGGAGGCGCAAAATTTTAAATTCCTACTTTACATCTCAATTTCACCAATTCTAAACCAAAATGTTTGACCAGTGCTTGCAATATTGATGATGATGATGATGTTGATGATGTTGATGATGTTGATGATGATGATGATGATCGATCACGATGATGGTTACATTGAATGTTTAATAATGTATGTGAAAAGTCACCTTGGCTTCTGTTTTAGATATTTTGCTGTTCTTCTGAGTCGTGTACAGAACGTTGATCCTACGGTTGTCCATCATCGAGTGGTGCTTGGAGAGCGCCAGCTTTAATAAAAATATTAATTAAATGATTTGTATAATAATAAATAATGAACGCTACACACTCAACAGCCCCCATTAGGATAATTATACCCTGTGTAATACCCAGACTGGAAAACATACATGCATGGTCAATACAAACATCTGCTCCGAGCGGGAATCGAACCCCATAGATCGCGGGTTCGATGCTTAAGGCATCTCTGCGCCACAACGTAGTCCCAAATAAATAGAAATAAAAACTATAAATTATAACAATAAACTTAAAATTTAACTACCGCGGCTAAAATCAATCTTCATCGTTAATTTTTTTTTATGTTACTAAGTTGGCAAGCAAGCATATAGCCCACCTGATGGTAACCGTTTGTAGTAGCCTATGAGCGCGCGCAACACCATTAGTAGGTGCCACTCACGCGTTGCCAACCCCGAGATATTGGTTCTTAAATCTCCTCTGCCCAGTAATTTCACTAGCGTACAGTGCCCTTCAAACCGGAACACAGTAGTGCCTAAGACAGAACTGTTATGCGGTAGAACTGACATTGCGGTGGTACCTACCTAGCCGGCCTCTTGCAACAAAAGACCTACCACCAGTATGACTGATTGCACTGGTTGAATAATCTCTGCTGTGACAGAGGTTATCCCATCAGCGGGCGATGGGGTCGTCACATCCGGACGCCGAAAACGCTTTTTTTAATAAGTCAATTTTAAGTTTTAGGGTTATTTACGGTTGAATTTCAACCATCAGATATAAAATAACAATTTTAATTTTTATTATTTGTATTTTTTTTTATAAAGAATATAAGCAATGCTTTTTCAGTTACTAATATTCCTATTGCCCCTCCAAATAAGGTCGAAGCTTGCGCTAGGAGTGGGTACGACAATAGCCCAAGGGGTCAGGATAGAGCCCTCGACTCTCGCGTTAACGGAGCCAAGTCGGCCAATATACCGTTGAGCTTTTGAGGCGTCAAATGCAGGTAAACCCCAGGGTATAAAGCTAGTATGGTACCTCATAGCTGGGTTCATTCTTGAGCTCGACGTAAGCAATACAACTCTTCTTGCCTTCAGCGGGCTTCTGTACCCTCACATCCACTATCTGATCCCTTATCTCATAGAAATGATGCATTATCTGAAAGAGAGGAACGAATTCTATTTAAAAAAAACAGTGTGCTTTAGACTACACGATTGAAGTAAAACTTCTTTAGCTAAAATTAGTCAACGAGTAAAGGCTTAATCTGTCTGTCTGTCTGTCTGTCCGTCCGTCCGTCCGTCGGTCGGTCGGTCGGTCTGTCTGTCTGTCTGTCTGAAATGAATGAATATATATAATATAAAATAGTATGAATATTTTTGTCTCATTCTTTGCCGGCTTCATCCTACACATTTTTGTATTTTTGTCTCCTACCTGTCGTTTTTCCGTTGCATCCGGTTTGAAATCTAAAGAAGTTTCACTTCAAAAGGGCTTTATTGGACATGTGGTTTTCCTCAAAATGTTTTTTTTATGTCACGACGGTTGGCAAACAAGCATACGATCCGCCTGATGGTAAGATGTCACCGCAACATATGAACTATGACTATACTACAATACTTAAAGTATCACATGCGCGTTACCAACCCGAGAGATAGGATGGGAAAAAGGAAGGGATCAGAAGGGCTGGGAGAATGGGCTTCCGGTGGTTTCACTTATCGCTCGAAACGTAACAGTACCTACTGGTACTGTTAATTTATGAAAATATTTTGTCTCTTAAAAAAATTGGTTAGTTACTTTTTTAACTTGGCAAGCAAGAATACAACCCACCTGACGGCAATTGGTTGTCGTAGCCTATAAGTGCTTGCAACTGTATATAGGTGTCACTCACTCGTTGCCAACGTTCGCCGGTTCAATTCCCTGCTCGGGCAAATGTTTGTAATGATCCTACAAATTTCTATTTCGGTCTAGGCATTTGTCCGTGTGGGTCTCCCCACCGTGCCTCGGAGAGCACGTTAAGCTGCGGGTCCCGATTGTTATCACAACATCTGATAATAATCGTTAACTCTTGATAAGTAATTTGCTCTTATCCATTGAGTAACTGGTTCGCCCTTAAGGTTGCGGAAGTCCAATGGCAATCGTTCTGTGTAAAAACTAGTTACCTGTCAAATCCGGACAAGAGTAATAAGCAGACCCTGGGTAAATACCCGTATAGTACCGGGAATAATGCTAGATAGAAGACTCACGCGTTGCCAACGAGAGATCTCTTATAACTTCTTTGCCCAGTAACTTCACTAGCTACGGTATCCTTCAAACCGAAACACAGAATACTGCTTTACGGTAGAATTATTGACACTGCGGTGGTACCTACCTAGCCGGCCTCTTGCAATCAAAGACCTACAGGTCAGATCTAAGTATTTTTTTTTTCCGTAACGCTGCAGTCATCGGCCCCCATTAGGATGGTGATATCCTGTATCGGGGGTCCGGAAACACATACAAGGACAAATACATTCAGACATGGATAAAATACATGCATGGTCAATACAAACATATCGGGTGAGTCTATCGTATAGAATGCGCTCGAGCGCTGCCTTCATCTCCGATGACGTCCGCCGCCGTGGTTCGGCTTCGCAGGAGGCACCCTAAGGACGGAATCAAATTTGAGCCCCGTGAGGGCTGCCCCTTTATCACGGCTGAGTCTCTGTACTCGGCCCTCCCGCTCGGTGACGCTGTCAAGGCCAGTAGGGCCAACAGCAATACGGCAGGTTCACTACCGCTGCGCCACAACGTCGTCAATAGGAAAAGAAAAAATAATACTAACCCTCTCTTTGTCAATATCCAACGGCAAGTTCCCTACAAAAACGACATATCTTTTGGGACCTTTTGACTTTTTGATTTCATCTTTTTCTTTCTTAACATTTACTTTTATATCTTTTTCTGTTGCTTCTTCTTTTACATCAATACCTGATTCTATCTTATCTTTTGACTTCTTCTTTTTTTTTTTTCTTTTCAACCTTTGATGTGGTTGTGGTAGTACATACTGAAGTTTTTAGCATGTTATACAATATTCTAATCTTTCTTAACTCAGCGTCTGTTAATGTTATGACATCTTTCACTATAGATTGTATTCTGTTATGAATTACTTCCGGTAAAAGTGTTTCCGATGTGCCTTTGAGATTATCTTTTAATTGTTGACGAATTCTGCCTAAAATAAAAAGAAAATTACAAAGATTGTCAGACATAAATTAATTTTATCATTAATTAAAAAAAAGAGTATCAAATGCACTATGGTTTATTAAAAGCTCGGAAGTGCATCAAATACTTATAGTCGACACCGTCCAGAAAGAAATAAAAGTCATTGTAGAACGATATAAAATAAGACTTGGGCATCATACAAATCCACTGACATGACAATATTAACTGATTCCAGCCATCTCATCATCTTTCAGGAGACTTAAGCGAAAGAACATTTTCTCACACACCGTTTGACACCGTTGTGGCATTGTGGGCAACGTGTCTGCCTTCAGTCTCGACGTTTGCGGGTTCGAATTCCGCTCGGGCAGATGTTTGTTAAATTTCTATCTCGGTCTGGGCGTTTGTCTGTGGGTCTCCCCACCGTGCCTCGGAGAGCACGTTAAGCTGTCGGTCCCGGTTGTTATCACATAACATCTGATAATAATTGTTAACTCGAGATAAGTAAATTGCTCTTATCCAATGAGTTACTGGTTCGCCCTTTAGGGTTACGGAGGTCAGATGGCAATCGCTCTGTGTAAAAACTAGTAACCTGTCAAATCCGGATAAGAGTAATAAGCAGACCCTGGGTAGAATAAAAATACTGGGAATAATGCTAGGACGAAGAAGACCACAATGAATTTTTTCATTGGAGAAATCACTTCCGCAGCGCTAAACTTATGACCCACTCATACACTTATAACTGGTTGCAGATTAAATTACAGAAAAAAAATATAAGGCAAATTTTTTAAGGCGTCGGGATGTGACGACCCCATCGCCCGCTGTTGGGATAACCTCTGTCACAACAAAGATTATTCCACCAGTGCAATCAGTCACACTGGTGGTAGGTCTTTTGTTGCAAGAGGCCGGCTAGGTAGGTACCACCGCAGTGTCCAATATTCTGTTGCCAAATAGTAGTGCTTAGGCACTACTGTGTTCCGGTTTGAAGGGCATTGTACGCAAGTGAAATTACTGGGCAGAGGAGATTTAAGAACTAATATCTCGAGGTTGGCAACGCGTGAGTGGCACCTACTAATGGTGCTGCAAGCGCTCATAGGCTGCGGCAGCCACTTACCATCAGGTGGGCCGCATGCTTGTTTGCCAACTTCTAACATAAAAAAATATATATATTATTTCTAAAAAATTACACAAATATAGAAAATTTATGAAGCTTTATGGGTTTACCTTTTTGATTATTTGTCATTGTAACATTGAGAAACCTGTTCACCAGTTCTTGGTTCTTCAACACGGGGTATTTCTCAGCAAACTCTTCTGATATTACATCCTCCTTAGCTATCTAAAAACAACAATTTTTAAATAAATACACAGACAACTCCCAAAAGTTATCTTCAGGATAGTTAATATACTTTGCGATTGAATTGAACCTGAAACTCCTAGAGCCAACTAGGGTCCAAGTTACCAAGATATCTGGAGTCATTGTCATGACATGACTTCTCTTTGTAGGTAAAAATATCAGAATGCATAAATTCATAAGACCAAATTTTAAGGAGCAACAAAAACTGATTTTCTGAAATCCTGCTGAATTTGAGTCTTTATTAAAAATCCACACAATTAGTATAGAATTAGGTATGTCTCATTTTTATTTGAAATTTTATTGTAGTCTGCCGAGTTTCATATTTATGATAATATTAATGTTTACCCATTAAAGTACTTCAATTGAGGACCTTGTCGAGCAGCGATAGCGAAACTGCCTTAAGCACCACAGGTCACAGTTCGATTCCTGCTCGGAGCAGATGTTTGTATTGACCATAGAGGCATGTTTTCCAGTCTAGGTGTGTTTTTTCTTGTCATTATAAATGTATCCAGACTTTTAGGCACACAAATTAAGACAAAGAAATTTTATACAATTTTCTAAAATTCTACCCTTTTAGGGTTGAAACGCGGGTTCAACTTTTGTATTAAAATTTATATTTATGCAGGTGAAGCTGTTGGGCAAAGCTAGTTCTTAATATAATAAATAATAATACATTATTTATTATAATATTCAGTATTCAGGCAATTATGTTAGTGTTGCAATTGAATTTAATACCACATTTATGTCCTTTTTGTCGTCTTTATCAATTACTCCCTCGTCTTTTTCAACTTTGATCTCAATATTTTGTTTCTCCTTCCCGGGTTCAGATTTAAGTTGTTTAGTTTTCTTTGCTTTTGACTTTTGTTTTCGTTTCTTAGCATTAACGGACCCGATGGAAGTCACAACACTGTAATTACATAAATGTTACTTATTGAAAAAAAATTAAAATATTAATTTACTGATATTTGATTAACTCGTTTCATAGTTTAATAAATACTATACTCAGCGAATAAATAGCAGTATTGATTCTGGAACTGTTGACGGCAATAATTTAATTTTAAAATAAAATCGTAGTTAAACAAAACAAAAAAGCTACATCTTTATATATTAAAACATATAATAAGTGAAGTACTTGATAGATAATTAAATATATCTTAGATAATTGATTTGTTTTTAATATTACCTTAGCTTAGCCATGATGAATTTGTAGGTTATATCATGCGGCAATAATATTCTTACTATCTAAAATATAGTTATGGTGGATATTATTTTTTAAACTTCTCTTGGTTAAATTAAATAACCAAGCAGTGAAATACTTATTTGATATTTCGAGAAAAACTATGAATAATTAGTCTGTTTACATTTTACAAATTTGACAACTGACGTGACATCGTGACACTTGGTTGACACTTCATAATTCATATTCATGACCTCAATCGATTATGTCGTTTAGTCGATTCAAATCGGGGGTGGTAGTGCAAAAGACCACTATATTATAGAGAGATATTTTTATATATACTCCATAAGTTGACTATGATAGTGACGACAACAATATAGATCTTTTTAAAAACCTGTACAGAATTCTTAGTGTCACAAGTCTCTTATATGTAAATGCCTCTTGATTGTGAAATCCAGGCAACTAACTTGATGGCAAATCAGGTGAATCACTTGCTCATTTGTCCCACCACGCCTACACTCTTAAAGCACTATGATAAGCACAGACGTGCGCTACTTTGGTGATGACTTAATAAAAAAGCAGTCTCTCGTCTACGTTTTCAAAATATTTAAATATTTGAAATATTGCTATAAAAAGTCATAATCGATTATTGTCATAACTGTAATAGATTATTTCGAAATTATTCCTACGCTAAACTAGGTTGTCCAAAGCGAAACTAGTATATCTTGACCTACTATATTTACCTACGAAAATCTGTTGATGTTATATATTTTAGATTAATTTTAACTTGGCTTATGATTAGAAAGTTGCCATAAAAGGATGGGGTTCAAAGAGGGCTGGGACGACGTTTTAAGTTTTTTATTTTTATTAATATATCTATCGAAAAGTACTTAAGTACGGAAAATCTTCCTTAGCCCAGATAATTGGCCGGCAGGGGCTCTTTATCGACCATAAGAGGAGGCATGGTCTAAAAAATAAAAATAAAATAAAAGAAATAAATTGACAGCATCATTGATTGAGGTGGGAGCGTCGCGACCTACGAATCAAGAGATTTCATCCTCGCCGGTGAAGATGGTGTTGTGTGCGTGTCTGTGCTGTGTATGAGACATCGTCTTATCGTCAGGGTCTTTGAAGACATGCCGTAGCTAACCTGGTTGAGTTGAACATGCTAATAAGCTATTAGTTCTATTTGATAAAATCTCGTCTTAGATAGCTTTATAATGAGGAAATTTAAAGGCTAAAGAATTCTAAGGGATTATTAAGATTTAAATTTGTAACGTATCCGATATTGTAGATACCGGAACCAATGTGAAGTTGGCAACCCAGTATACAATAAAAAAATTTATGTTCACCATTCGATTGTACCACGTTTGTACCGGATTGTACCACTTTTAAAATCGTTTGTACCTCAAAGGTGTAAAAGTTATGGGGTCCGAAATTATAGTAGAAAAAGAATTTTCGATTTCAGGATTTTTGATGATGGCATCTAAAAGAGTATCGCTTGTACCGGATTGTACCACCAGCAGAAATAAAAAAAATTAAGGAACACATTTGCCCGGTACTTATATTCATAACTTATGAAATTCGAAAAATTCGAATAAAAAATTAAATAAAAGCGTTTCGATTTATATCATTGAGGTGTAAACGAGAAAGCTATGGGTACAAACGATACGCATATAGTCCTATGAGGTATAAACGATAAAACCCAGGTTTTACCTAGCATAGTGATAGCTAATTTGAAAAAAATTGATTAGCTGAAAAAATGCTTACCAAATCTTATTCCGTTGGTTTCTTTGAGGTAAACACAAGATATCTAAGAGTACAAACGATACGAACCTAGTCCTAAGAGGTACAAACGATAGAACCTAGGTTTTGCTTAGCACATTGACGGCTAAATTGAAAATATTTGATTAGCTGAACAAAATACTCATATATAATAATTTTTCTTACTAAATTAGCCCTCTATTTAGCTCAATGTGCTACGTAAAACCTAGGTTTTCTTTGAAAAGATGGGTAGAGGTAATGGGGAAGAATTTATTACGGTACCCTAAAGCGAACCTTGTTAAATGGCAATATAAAAATATTATTGGTGGCTAAAAGCCTAACATTCAATTGTTGACTTTGTCTATTTTGACAATTGTTTATCTATGCTAAAAAAACAAAAACATACATAACTTCCTCTATAGTCAAGTAGTCCATCACAAAAAGTAACCGTAAAGTTTGTTCTTTATTATTAAAAATTGTAGTGTTAATATTACAAAAAAATATATTGTACATCTTGTGTAGTACATCGCCCTCCGTTAATAAATAAAAGAAGTTAAAGTAAATGTGGATTTTTTCATTTAGATCACAATAAACCTTAAGTTAAATCGGTATGAGTCACTCAAATTAACGGGAGTAGCCAGTACGAGTGTATTTATTTATTTATTTAAGGCATTTTGCTTTTTCAAGGCATTACTAATATTCCTACTGTCCCTCTAAATAAGCTCTTAACTTCCGCTATGAGTTGGTACTACATTAGCTCAAGGGAGTCAGGATCAAACCTGCGACTCTCGCGTTAATGGAATGTAGTCGGCCCTCCTACCGATCATTGCTTCAAGAAGGTAGTTATGCTTGCTTTCGTTATAAAAACTCAACGCTAAACTTTACACAATCAAGACAGGATATGCAGGTTTTTATTCTGGGTCGAGGTTCCGGAACCAATCAAAGTTCGACTATAGACATGTATGGGCCTATATACTGAGCCTAACTATGGTGTAGCGACATCTACACGCAACATGACGTAACGCGATAGAAAGACAAGATTGTCACAATGTCGCATCAAGCTATAACGACACCTACAGGGCATACTACGCAACGATATGGACGACCAACGAACGTCACGATCCTAAATCGCGCTATCAGAGATTCCTACGCGAAACACCTATATATATACAACTTTTCAACTTAAGTCGTTGGGCTTCGGCTTCGGGCTTCGGTCCGCTAGGCAATATCACCCGCTTGGTCGGAGGATCCTCCCGTCGTGTTGGAGGGACATTCCACACCACGTTACCTCCACATACGGTTTCCACCTATGTATACTTTATAATATACTAGCGGCCCGCTCCGGCTTCGCATGGGTATAAAATATATAGCCTATGTTATTCACTGAAAAAATTATTAAAATCGATCCAGTAGTTTTGAATTATTCGTTACTGCCCGTGGCTCACACGCGTTTGATGTAATTATTTACGACATCACATTAGAAATCTCAAAAATAACAGTATTTCTCCACTATTTAATAGCTGTTATTATACATATAAACCTTCCTCTTCAATCACTCTATCTATTAAAAAAATGCATCTAAATCTGTTGCATTGTTTTAAAGATACATAGGGACAGAGAAAGCGACTTTGTTTTATATTATGTAGTGATGTAGTTTTATACGTTACTTCGTGTAGTAATTCTCTCTATATAAATATTAAATAATACTTTATGAAAACAATAAAGTATGCGAAAATACTTTATATTCTTTATCCGATTTTTCTTGGTTTTTCTGAATTACTGCACGAAAATGGCATTTTAATTCGCCGTCATTAGATCGGCAAAGGTTCCATTACTCTTTAAATTCTCTAATATTTTATAACTTTTGCTCATGAACATAATTATGATTCATGAAAAATTGTGGCTGTAAGCTTAAAACCTTTTTACCCGACAGCCGGAGGGTAATGTTTTTCGAGCGTATGTATGTATGTCTACTTCTTTGTGACGCTTTAGGCAGGTTCGCTACCGCTGCGAATATATTTTATATATTATGTCTTATATATTGTGTATTCTATATTATATATTATGTATTATATTTTATATATTGTATATTACGTATTTATATACGTATTATATATTACATTAAAGTACGTTCACTGCATCAAAAGTTATTGCAATTTTCATGACAACGTGAGCCAAGTTTGTGAGAAGAGTAAGAAAGCATTTTAACTAGTGACCGACCGAAATTTCGGTTTCGGTTTCGGTTTCGGCCAGTTTCGGCCAAAAATCTAGTTTCGGCTTTAGTTTCGGTTTCGGCCAAAATATAGCCGAAACTTTCGGCTTCGCCGAAACTCGAGTGTTCGTGGGTTTTCGTGCGTTGTTCGGTAAACTTCGCGGCCAACTTAGACCGCTCGCTGACGCGGCCAAAAACTTCCAGAAATAAGTTTAAGATTGATCTTTAAAATATTGTGAACACAACGTATTACTAGTTAGTTATGTATCTATTATATCTAACTACAAGTGTTTCTTTTTTTAAGAGTACTCCCAATAGTAAGTTCTGTATATTCATAACAAAAAATATGGTTATGACTTTAATGAATTTTTAGTTTTTATTTTATTTAACTCTATTTAACTGTCTATATTATATACAGTGGTGGTCAACTAATTAGGAACATTGGTATAATAAGAGTCACATTTATTTATATTATCCGTAATTTCAATTTACATGAAGTCTTCATTACGTTTTTTTAATGTTGATCTGTTCTTGATCAGTTAACCAATGTTTTCTTAATAGAATTATTAAATTTTGGAATGGATTGTAATTAAAAATAACATTAAAATTCAACTTTACTTCTCCTTCGGTCTAATATAACTCTGGACAAGTAATTAACATTACACTTAAGAAAACATTAGAAATAATGAACGCAGAATGTAATGGAAGAGAAAATGTACATAAATTCATCTAAAAGGAAACGTTTCCTATTAAAAATTTATATTAAATGTGATTGCCATTATTAGCTATAGTCATATCGACATCGGCACGGCATCGACTCTATCAAATAATGACAAGTTTCGTTAGTGAAGTTCTTCCAGGCGTCTTTGGAACTACTACAGTTGTTTTAAATTTCCAGTTTGTTGTTTGGCAGGCCAATCTAAAACTGATAGTAGTTCACCGGCTAGAAATCATTTAATAAACAGTGAAGTATATTTTGGATCGTTTTCGTGTTAAAGCGCCCATGTAACTTCGCCACTAAGTTCTAGTCCAAATATTTCTCTTTTAATAATTATAGAGCCCACAAAGGGAACTTTTAATAAAGGTATTACCAGTCTGCGATCTAAATTTCTTTCTAGGTACACAGTTTCAGTAGTTTTATA
The DNA here is from genome assembly GCA_023373885.1 of Hestina assimilis. NCBI lineage: Eukaryota > Metazoa > Arthropoda > Insecta > Lepidoptera > Nymphalidae > Hestina > Hestina assimilis. The sequence goes on along the minus strand of CM041767.1, from coordinate 2,778,129 downwards.
GGTTTGAAAATATTGCACAGCGTTGAAAACCATACTTTTGGAGAAAATCAAATGATAAGCTATTTTAGGGTATGGCTATTTACGTTAAATTGTTTTCGCTTGGTCGTTTCACAACTTAAATAAGTGACCCATGTTTAAGTAATAAATTTTGACATTCATTTTAGAAATTAAAACTATAAACTAAAGAATGACGCCAAATAAAAACACGAAGGCTTTCCACCTTTGTCTTTCAGGTTTATTTTTTAAAAATCGAAAATAAAACACTAACTCTGGCTGTCCCTAATTAGATGGTCAATTTCGATGCGAGAGATTTCTTTTTAAATAAACTACCATAAAATATTCTTAGCTTCGAAAAAGTACACACCATTGAACAGTATACTTTATAACGAACATTATCTCATAAAATTAAACTTTTAAAATATTTAACCAAATTATTTTCCGTTCCTAATTAGTTGACTACGTATATATGCAAATAAATGTTAAAAACTTGAAATTCAAATTTCAGTAAAAAAACGTAATTTTAAATATTTTTTAAAAGTTTCGGTTTCGGTTTCGGTTTCGGCCGAAACTGAGAGGGAGGCCGAAAGTTCGGTTTCGGTTTCGGTTTCGGCTGAAAAACCAGTTTCGGTCGGACCCTAATTTTAACCTTTTCACGCAAAAACTGCTGATCGAATTTGGATGAAATTTAGCACACAGATAGCTCATTACCTTGAATTACCAAAGGACATGCTACAGAATGTTTCAATTGAAATTCAGTAAAAATGTGTATTATTTACTAACAAATCGTTAATTTGTCTCTGGAGCCAAATCTAAAGTCACCGCGGACGAAATTACGGACAGAACTAGCTCGAAATAAATTATAAGATTGTGGGATTGAACTTGCTAAAATTATAATACAGATTCTAGTTACACCTGCATGGTGTAACTAGAATCTGGATTAGGGATGTGACGACCCCATCGCCCGCTGTTGGGATAACCTCTGTCACAGCAGAGATTATTCCACCAGTGCAATCAGTCACACTGGTGGTAGGTCTTTTGTTGCAAGAGGCCGGCTAGGTAGGTACCACCGCAGTGTCCAATATTCTGCCGCCAAATAGTAGTGTTCAGGCACTACTGTGTTCCGGTTTGAAGGGCATTGTACGCTAGTGAAATTACTGGGCGAACGAGATTTAAGAACTAATATCTCGAGGTTGGCAACGCGTGAGTGGCACCTACTAATGGTGCTGCAAGCGCTCATAGGCTGCGGCAGGCACTTACCATCAGGTGGGCCGTATGCTTGTTTGCCAACTTCTAACATAAAAAAAAAAATGGTGCATAGAACTAAGTTATTTCACTTATAACGGCTTCGCTCGCGTTATATTTGGAGAAACAAAGCCCTTTTTTGATATAAAGATTTACACCTTCAGAGGTAGGATTTAAGGAAATGTTAAAACACGTGCTTCGTCATTGTTAATAGTCCCCCAAAAAACACAGTTACATGCTTCTAGTTTCAAAAATTATGAACTTCCAAGCAAACTTTTAACCCCTTTTTTAATCCCTTGAGGGTTGGATTTAAAACACATACTTAGTGCTCTTGTAAAAACAACACCAACAAAAAAATCGCTTTTTAGGTCGAAGGGCGTAGGCTTGACGTTTGTAAGTAATTCAGGTCTTCTACTTTTATATATATAGATACTTAATTAATTATTAATTATATAACTAAAAAGTTTGAAATAAAATAATTATTAAATTAAACAAAGAACCCAACTGCATTAATAATAATTCCTAAAAAGCTAAAAGCAAGCTCTATAATGACTACTATAATATAAATATTACTTTAATGTTAGTAAAGGTACTGCAGACGGGGACAAGCTGATCAATCAAGTTGTAAATGGATGATGGAGTTTAAAGGGAAATGCTTAAATAAATTAGGGACAAATGTAATTATTATGATTTATTTCAATGCGAGTCTATATATTTATTGATATAAGAAACTATCTGTGTGGTAAATTTCATCTAAATCCGTTCAGCTTTTTTGCGTGATTGAAACATACAAACAATCGTACATTAATACAAAGCTCACTCAACACACTCAACGGCCCCATTTTTTTTTTTTTTTTAGAAGTTGGCAAACAAGCATACGGCCCACCTGATGGTAAGTGGCTGCCGCAGCCTATGAGCGCTTGCAGCACCATTAGTAGGTGCCACTCGCGCGTTGCCAACCTCGAGATATTAGTTCTTAAATCTCGTTCGCCCAGTAATTTAACTAGCGTACAATGCCCTCCAAACCGGAACACAGTAGTGCCTAAGCATTACTATTTGGCGGCAGAATATTGGACACTGCGGTGGTACCTACCTAGCCGGCCTCTTGCAACAAAAGACCTACCACCAGTGTGACTGATTGCACTGGTGGAATAATCTCTGCTGTGGCAGAGGTTATCCATTAGGATAGCTATATCCGGAAACATACGCAATGACACGGACAAGCTCACCCGTTCCTGAAAACATGCTTGTATGGTCAATACAAACATCTGCTCCGAGCGGGAATCAAACCCGCGACCTGTGGCACTTAAGGCAGGTTAGTTACCGCTGCGCCACAGCGTCGTCAAAGCTCATAATTATGCTTTTTTTGTTTAAATATTTATTCTTCTAGCAATCTACTAAAAACTTTTTGAGAATAACTTTGTTTCAAAATAATGCGCTACTATTTTATAATAACTTAAGCAAATTCCTAATAACAAGGAAATTATTTCGTCTGTTTACAAGTTCTTAAGAAATCGTTAAAAACACTTTTTATCTCTTTGACCTTAAAAAAATCATAGGACCCTAAAAGCTTGTTCGCGTCACGAGATAAGCTATCGCCTTTCTTTCTGCGAGCTTAAGAAAAAAAAACACACCGTAATCAGTGCAGCGAAGCGAAAAGTAACTGTTGGAAAGTTTACATGACCTGAGGACGAGCGGGCAACAGCCGTCTCGCTCAGTAAGACCGTAGTCGCCTAGCGGTCAAGGCTTTGCGCTAAGCCTCGGGAATTTAAAAAAAAAAAAGAAAAAAAAACGCGCGTAACTGTCAAAGTCAATTAGTTGACAATTTTTTTTTTTCTAAAAAGTTGCCTTCGATCGCATCTTTTCGAATAACTGTCAGTGCTGGATAATGAGTTCGTGATTGTGAGTGAAACTCGGAGCCCGTTCAACAGGTGAATATATTTAACTATATTAGAACCTCTATATATTTTTATTTCAAAAAAAAAGTTTTAATTTGTTTTATGCAGACATTTATTTTTCCCGCCATTGTCTTAATATATATTTTTAATTGTATTATTTTTTATGACTATAGCACAAATTAAAAGTCATTTAAGCTTTTAAATGACATAAATAAAACCAAGTAATGGTTGAAAGAGTGCGTTTTTTCATAGTTATCAGTGCTCAGCCGAGACGATCGGGAATAACGGCCCTGCAATCATAGGTTGTTGCTCTTCCTAGCGCGAGCACCCGAGATATAAAAACTAGTTTATAGAGAAAAATATCCAGCGAAAATAGCATTCCTAGCAATACAATAAACATAATAATTTAATAATAATATAAACATCTTAAAAATAAAATATATAAAACCTCTTTCTTTATACAAAAGATTCAATTTTCGAACGCAGCTTAATAATTCAATTTGCGCTAAAAACTCGTTGTAAAAAGTACGGCGTCGTGAGTTTGTGTTCCGTTGTCTGAATGTAGGTCAGTGAAATGATCGAAACACGGTCCCGTATGGAATCCGACCCGGACGACCGCGGCCGATTTCGTTGTCACCGACACTGACCGAGATTTATTTATTATTCTTATTTTCTTATTTTTTTTAAAATCGCTAATTCGTTCTAACGTTGCCTTATAAAAACCTTTTTTAATAAATGTCGTTACACTTAAAGAACCTTATACGAATCTAAAGTACATTACACACATATGTTAATTAAAGAACAGAGCTGGCATTTGCATTGAATATAAAATCAAAAAAAAAATTAAATAATAAATTGTAAATATGTTTTTAAAGTTATGAAAAAATTCAATTTTTTTATTGTTCATAATCGTAAACTGCAATTGTGAATTTACAAATTATCGCAAAGATTACTTATATCTCAATTGACTTACTTTTGAGATAGCTCCGAGATAAGCAGGTTCCGTCGAGGTCATTAACATCGGAGCCTTAGCTGCGGTCGGGAAACGGAAAGTTCATTTTAGCCGTTATACATATATTTAGTTTTAATGTTATGCCTCTGACATAGTGTCCTGGTTTTTCGCCCGTTCTCTATTTGACAGTCTAATTTTTTTTATGTCATTAAATCATCAAATCTATTAAAGGCTGTGTGTGGGTTGGCCTTAATCGATATCATTCAAAAAAAAAAAGAACAGCTATTTCTTGTAACATTGATGAAAAATGCGATAAAAATATAATTAAACAAGTCTTCGTTAAGTTGATCAATTAATAAAATGGTTTTTTATTTTTTTAAGCACAATACCTTTTAAAGTTATTTCTAATATTTATATTGCCCCTCAAACTTAGCATATACCTTTTTCTTCGAGGGAAATCTGCTCACAGATACTTGGCCTCCTGGGGATGAAAACCGGGTCATGTGGGGTTCCATGATAGGAAGGAGTGACAATAGTCTATGGTCGGGGTCGAACCTGTAATTCTCTCGTTAGCGGACTTGAACTTTTGAGGCTTTAAATTGTTAGTGCGTTTTGTTATCCTTTTCGTTTATGATTTGACGACTTTACGAAGGGGCACCAACGATTCTGTGACAGTTCGTCTGTACGCATGGGCCGGTCCGGTCTTTTAAAGATGTCTAAAGAAAGTCTATATAACGCTTACTTACTTTATATTGAAATTACTTAAAGATAACTCAAAGTATGATGATGAACGGCTACTTAGCAGTAACGGATTTAGGTATGCTGACGCCCTAGGCCCTATCTGATGTCGTCGCGGTTGAATGCATCAGCGATCCCGCGACGTCCCATTATAACGCTAAATGGGACCTTGGGGTTTTAGAGGGTAGGGAGCGCGGCTCCGAGTCCACACACCTCGGCAGTTAAGTGCGTAACTGCATTTCCCCAATAAAAAAAGACCGCGATCTGATGCGTCTACCTTTTAAATAAATAAATAATAAATAAACGCTACACACTCAACGGCCCCCATTAGGATAATTATATCCTGTGTCGGGGTCCGGAAACATTCACAATGACAAGGACAAACACAACCAGACCGGAAAACATGCCTGTACGATTAATACAAACATCTGCTCCGAGCGGGAATCGAACTCGCAACCGTCGAGGCTTAAGGCAGACTCGCTACCCACAACGCCACAACGGTGTCTACCTTTTTTTTTAAAGAATTTTTAGCAATGATTTTCAAGGTATACTAATATTCGTACTGTCCCTCCAAAGCTCCCATACTCTGAAATCGAATGGGATCCTCTGAAATGTGCCGCCTCTAGACAGCGGCATATACGGCCTATTGACTTAAAACTTACAAGGTCGAAATCCGAATCCATGCTGAAACGAGAATTAATGCGTACGAATCTTCATAAGAAATACCAATTTCTTTTTATGTCATGACGGTTGGAAAACCAGCATACGGTCCGCCTGATGGAAAGCAGTCAGTCCAACCTATGAATGCTTGCGATACTTGAAGTATCAAAAGCGCGTTGTCAAACCAAATAACAGGAGGGACGGGATGAGAAGGGAAAAAAGGTAGGAACAGAGGGGGTGGGAGATTGGGCCTCCGGTGGCCTCACTCATCGCACGAAACGCAACAGTACCTAATACTGTTACTTGACTTGAGGCCTTAGTCGTTTTTGCGTGATTGAGTAAGAAACGTCCAAAAATACGCACTTATATATTATATTATAATATATTGCGAGTTCCGTCTGTTACTAATAAGTAAGGCATTTTATCTTACATTGCCTCACTCACTAACGTATGCGATTATGGTCGCAGGTGGTCACCACCTATGTGACCATTCGTAATCAACGACAATTGTTCATAATCTAAACTAATATTACAAAGAGGAAAAAGGAAGGATTTTTTTGTTTATTTCTCACGATTTAACTCAAAAACTACTCGACCAATTTCAAAAATTCTTTCACAATTAGAAAGCTTCAACTTCACAAATTAACATAGGCTATATATGTCCAAATAAAATTAAATATCCCACCATAAAATGGAATAATGTAAGCAGGTATCAAAATGTAGCCTATAAAATTCATTATTTTGCGTATTCTCAAGAGAACGGGAACTAAATATCATGCAAATTAGTCGATCTATCACAATTTTCATAGACGAAGTCGCGGGCGAAATGCTAGTTATAAATAAATTGGTCAAGTGTGTGTCGGACTGTAATTTACGTATTTCAAATTAATAGACAAAGCTTAAAAATTATGTTAAAAATACATAGGATATTGACGATTTTGTGGCGCATGTCACGGTTTAAATTTTCGCTCGGAACAGGTGTTTGTATTGACCATACAAGCATGTATTTCGCTCTGGGTGTGTTGTGTCTGTCATTGTGTATGTTTCCGGACCCCCGACACAGGATATAGCTATCCTAAGGGCCGTTGAGTGTGTAGCGTTTATTAATGTATTTATGTTATATTTTATCTATATTAAAACTATTTTTTACAATTGCATAATGAATGTGCATGTAAATTTGTATTAATTGTATTTTCCTGATTATTTCTCAACCCCATGCGGGTGTTACAACACAAATCTACATAATAATCTGCAAAGTACAAATAGGTTTTAACATACTTTCACATATTAGTATTTTCCGCGTAAAATATTTTTTAATACTTGGGGTAGAACTACACTTCTAACTTACCGAACTTTTAAAGGAAGTTACTTCAAAATCTGTTCAGTTTTTTTCACTCAAAATTATATTTATGGAAGAAATAAAAAAATACAAAACAGCCTGATATAGTAAATAATTATCAAAACCCGTTCATAAATAAACGCAACACACTCAACGGCCCCCATTAGGATAGTAATATCCTGTGTCGGAGATCCGGAAACATTCACAATGACAAGGACAAATACACCCAGACCGGAAAATATGCTTGCATGGTCAATACAAACATATTATGCTCCGAGCGGGAATCGAACCCGCGACCTGTGGCGTTTAAGGCAGGTTCGCTACCGCTGCGCCACAACGTCGTCAAATATTGCGAGGAAAAAATAGTAGATATTTTTTCCTCGCACAACCGCTCTGTGAAACCTAATTTCACCGGTCTTTGCGAACCGATACGACCTGGGAACCTTCAAGAGAAGAGCGTATTCTTTCCTTAAAGGTCGTCAACGTGCAAAAAAATGCATGCCTTCTGGTGTTGCAGATGTTCATGGGCGGCGGTGATCGCTTAACAACAGGTAAGCCTCCTGCCCGTTTGCTCTCATATAAAAAAAACATATCTTAACACATGGTTATTAGACACAACTTAGACCTAGCGTAACAAAAAGCCTATCACCAGTGATGTCCAAACATGGCGATATCTATAAGTTTGGAATTTCACTACCAAAAGTGACATACCATAGTGATGACCTCTACTAAAAAATGTATACGAGTTTTTACTATAATTTGATATAAATATTCTGCCGCCAAATAGTAGTGCTTAGGCATTACTGTGTTCCGGTTTGAAGGGCTCTGTACGCTAGTGATATTACTGGGCGGACGAGATTTAAGAACTAATATCTCGAGGTTGGCAACGCGTGAGTGGCACCTACTAATGGTGCTGCAAGCGCTCATAGGCTACGGCAACCACTTACCATCAGGTGGGCCGTATACTTGTTAGCCAACTTCTAACATAAAAAAAAAACTATTTAAGACATGCAATTCGAAAAATATAGTTTTTGGAACGAAGTTAAGCGTTAAGAAAAAGCGTTACCTCGCGTTATATGGTTTTAAGGGTTCCAAGGGGTAGCATGAGGTGGTGTGGTATGGAGTGGCATGGAGTGTGGTGGCAAGAGGTGGAAGGGGCTGAGGTGGTATGGGTTGGGATATTAAAAGAAATTGATGACGAAAAATGAAGAACTTTGGTTCAATTGATGGTGACATTTTTCACCATGAACAAGAACTTGTTCGTACCGCGACACGTTTTAATGTTTTTAATAAAGAAGTAACTGTCCAGTGAATTTATAAATCTAAATTAACATACAATGGCTACAAAATATCGTTTTATAGATTCCTATCACGAGTTGATTTGTTATAGGATATTCTATGCGGAAGTTGGTATTTCGCGAAAGACCAATACTATAAAAAATACTAAAGACCTGCGTATAATAATAACTTTCATTTGTCATTATTAAATATTACTACAGCAGAGTCTTTTGACAATCCTAGCGGGGGCTCTTTGATTCTGTCGTTGGGATGCGAATCGGGACCATGAAAGTATCCACGAAATTATCAATTCTGTGCAATTAGCTTTAGAGATGTTTTTTGTATTGATCAGTAGTGTAGAACGTGGACATTCGGTTTTGATATACGGAAAAAGCCATTAAAACTCTTATACAACACTATTTTTTTCGGAATGTGTATTGCTGTTGGCTGTACAGGCATTGACAGCGTCGCACTCACACCGACGGATGAGGCCACCGGCTCACACCGTCGGTGTAGAATGCGCTCAGAGCGCTGCCTCCATCTCCGATGACGTCCTTGGCCGTGGTTCGGCTTCGCAGGAGGCACCCACGGACGGAATCAATTTTGAGCACTCGTGAGGGCGGTTTCTTTATCACAACTGCGTCTCTGTACTCGGTGACCTCTCGGTGACGCTCTCAAGACCAGTGAGGCCAACTGCAAGAGACATTCCGAAAAACAAACTATAAGTGGTTAAAGGAAAGTTTCTAATTAAATTACATTTCAAGACTCATCGTGATCTATTCCGCCCTGATTTTAATCCGTTCAATTATAATTTATGCTCTCTTCTTAAGAGCATGGCTTCTAAATGCCATAATAGTCTGTGTCGAATTTTTTCATGGAGAAAGTGCGTGTTAATTAATAAATGGGGCTTCTCATTAACTCTTATTGCTATTAAAATTACGACCTAATCAATCCAATTCAATTCTGAAAGTAAATGTATTCAGAATTTATATATCAGCGTATAAATATGTCATGGTAAGAAATAGCGATGTAGCTCAGTTTTTCGTGTGTTGTTGGTCCAAAATCAGAAAACAGAATTTTTAGTAAAAGTGAATGGTTGTGAAATGCCCACTTTTGGTTTTAAAGTTATATTAAAAATCAATCGGAATCGTTTTCATATTTTTTAATGCTACATATCATTTTATTACCTGAAGGTATAAAACGTGCTTCTTACTTCTTTCTTCTTATTAGTGGGGTTTATCAAGTCTATAGTTACAAAATAAGCTATACATTTTACCGCATAACAACGGGGAAAGGTACACGTGTTTAAATATTTAAGAGTGTCTTGGTCAAGGTAGAGTCAAGAAGAATCTGATTGGCTTACATAGACTTGGCAGGTCACCAACATCAGGGGTTAGTAGGCTTACATTTGCGTTATTGCTATTTTATGGTGAAGATATTTTTTTTTAAAGAATACTAGCAATGCATTTTTTCAAGGCATTACTAATATTCCTATTGCCCTCCAAATAAGCTCGAAGCTTGCGCTAGGAGTGGGTACGACAGTAGCCCAAGCGTGTCATAATCGAGTCGCGACTCTCACGTTTACTGAGCGGAGTATAGATAACTCTTGGAAAGTTTAAATAAAAGATGTCAATAAAGGCAGCTTGAAGGCTTGGCAGGCAGTGTCACATGCGTGCTTCCGATTAACGAAGTAGGATGGAAAGAGAGAGAAAAAATTAGAATAGGAAAAAAAAGAAATTCCTGATCCCTAAACTTATAGGAATAAAATAAAAATATGGGTATGAAATATTTTTTCTCTGATGGTGGCTTAATTGTAGTACGGCTAGTTTGGTACCACCGTAGTGTCACTGCTACCGTGAAGCAGTAGTGTCTTTGACATTACTGTGTTCCGGTTTGAAGAGCACTGTATGCTTGTGAAATTAATGGGCAAAGGAGATTTAAGATCAATATCTCAGTTGGCAATTCGTGAGTGCCACCTACTAGTGGTGTTACGCGCGCTGATAGGTTACGGCAACCGCTTACAGGTGATCCGTATGCTTGCTTGCCAACTTAGTAACATAAAAAAAGACAATAAGAGAGCTTAAAGTAGTAATTAAGGTTAGATTTAATTAAAAACAATTATAATCTCGCTTTATTAGAATACTTATTGGAGCGTAATAAATCTGAATAAGTTATTAAATTAATAACACAGCAGTACCGTTAGGATAATAGACTTGAATGCGAAGGAGTCGTGGACCAGTTTGCGAGAATCTTGCATGGCGCCTTCCGTGGCGTTGTAGAAATTGTGTCACTGCTATATGTACAATTGTACATTGTGTATTATATAGCAACATTTTTGACTTAGATTTGAAGATTAATTTTTATGATGTCATGTAAACAAAAACGTAACAGTTGTCCACAGATACACACAGGTTATATGATAAAAAGAGACAGAGAGAGAGGGAGTGCACATGTGTGCACTCACTTGCTTGTAGTAGGCTCGATGCACGTACGCACACACACAGAATACGGCATTTCGTTACGTGACGATTTCTTCTACATCGCACTACCCGAAAGCCGCGTTAAGGACCTTTGTTCCAATTGATTATTATACACTTAAAAGCAAAATGAGTAACATTTAACTTGTGGGCTTTTTATTGCGCGAGGCCGGATAGGTAGGTACCACCGCAGTGTCAAATAGTCTACCGCAAAGCGATAGAGAGAAAGAGATTTAAAAACAATATCTCGATGTTGGCAACGCGTGAGTCGCACCTACTAATGGTGTTTCAAGCACTCATAGGCTTCGGCAACCGCTTACCATCAGGTGGGCCGTATCCTTGCTTGCAAACTTAGTAATATAAAAAAATAAACAAATAAAATCGTTATACACACGGGCGAAGCCGCTGGCAGCATATAATATATACATAAACACTTTAACCTCAAGATATAAACCAAGAAGCAGTAATTGGTTTCCATAAATGTAGAAATAAAAATATATTGTTTTATACCGTTTAATTACTTTTATCAGAATATCATTTTCAAGATCGGCAGTTTAAAGTTTTATGTTTAACATTAAAATCGAATGACTGAGGCTTTAATTAGCATTACTTGAAGGTCGAAATAAGTTACATATTAAGTTATTTTTTTCGTGACGGTTGGCAAACAAGCATACGGTTCGCTTGATGGTAAGCAGTCACCGCAACCTATGAACTGCGATACTTGAAGTATCACTTGCGATTTGCCAACCCAAGAAACAGGAGGGATGGGATGAGAAGGTTAAAAAGGAAGAAAACAGAGGGTCCTCCGGCGCTCTCACTCATCGCACGAAACGCAACGACCTGATACGGTTACTTAACGCCGATTTTCTATGAGGGGTTAGTACTTCCCCGATCGAACCGGCCCAATTGTGCTGAGAGAAGCATGGCTCTACATGTAAAACATCAATATAACCGTCAAGCAGAAATCTTTTTGATTTCTATGAGATAGTAGAAAATAATAGGTCCCCTATTTTGTAGTGACCGACCGAAATTTCGGTTACGGTTTCGGTTTCGGCCAGTTTCGGCCAAAAATCTAGTTTCGGCTTTAGTTTCGGTTTCGGCCAAAATATAGCCGAAACTTTCGGCCTCGCCGAAACTCGAGTGTTCGTGAGTTTTCGTGCGTTATTCGGTAAACTTCGCAGCCAACTCGTGACAGCTCGCTGACGCGGCCAAAAAATCTCCAGAAACAAGTATTACATTGATCTTTAAAATATTGTGAACACAACGTATTACTAGTTAGTTATGTACTTAGTATATTTAACTACAAGTTGTTTCTTTTTTTAAGAATAGTAAGCCCTGTATATTCATGACAAAAATATGGTTATGACTTTAATGAATTTTTAGTTTTTATTTTATTTAATTCTATTTAACTGTCTATATTATATACAGTGGTGGTCAACTAATTAGGGACATTGGTATAATAAGAGTAACATTTATTTATATTTTCCGTAATTTCGGTTTACATGAAGTCCTCATTACGTTTTTTAAATGTTGATCGGATCTTGATCATTTAACCAATGTTTTCTAAATAGAATTATTAAATTTTGGAATGGATTGTAATTAAAAATAGCAACAATTAAAATTCAACTTTACTTCTCCTTCGGTCTAATATAACTCTGGACAAATTATTAGGGACACTTAAGAAAACATTAGAAATAATGAAATCAGTATGTAATGGAAGAGAAAAATGTAGATTTATTATTAAATTCATATAAGTTTTCTGTTAAAAATTGATATTAAATGTGATTGCCATTATTAGCTATAGCCATATCGACATCGGCGCGGCATCGACTCGATCAAATAATGACAAGTTTCGTTAGTGAAGTTCTTCCAGGCGTCTTTGGAACTACTATAGAGTTGGTTTAAATTTCCAGTTTGTTGTACCGCAAATGTTCCAAAGAATTCATGTCTAGGCTTTGGCAGGCCAATCTAAAACTGATAGTAGTTCACCGGCTGCAAATCATTTAATGAACAGTGAAGTATATTTTGTATTGTTTTCGTGTTAAAGCGCCCATGTAACTTCGCCACTAAGTTCTAGTCCAAATATTTCTCTTTTAATAATTACAGAGCCCACAAAGGGAACTTTTATAAAGCTTCCAGTCTGCGATCTAAATTTCTTTCTATGTAGACAGTTTCAGTAGTTTTATAGGTTTGAAAATATTGCACAGCGTTAAAAACCATACTTTTGGAGCAAATCAAATGATAAGCTATTTACATTGAGATAAAATTGTTTTCGCTTGGTCGTTTCATAACTTAAATAAGTGACCCATGTTTAAGTGATAAATTGTGATATTAATTTTAGAAATCAAAACTATAAAATAAAGAATGACGCCAAATAAAAACACAAAAGCTTTCCGTCTTTGTATTTCAGGTTTATTTTTTAAAAATCGAAAATAAAACACTAACTCTGGCTGTCCCTAATTAGATGGTCAATTTCGATGCGAGACATTTCTTTTTACTAATAATATTTTTAATAAACCACCATAAAATATTCTTAGCTTCGAAAAAGTACACACCATTGAACAGTATACTTTATAACGAACATTATCTCATAAAATTAAACTTGTAAAATATTTAACCAAATTATTTTCCGTTCCTAATTAGTTGACTACGTATATATGCAAATAAATGTTTTAAAAACTTGAAATTCAAATTTCAGTAAAAAAACGTAATTTTTAAAAAGTTTCGGTTTCGGTTTCGGTTTCGGCTGAAAAACTAGTTTCGGTCGGACCCTACTATTTTGTCGCCCCAAAAATCTGCCGTCCTAGGCACAAGCCTATTCGGCTCAAGACCATATACAAAAACAGATACTTCGGAAAAAGACTTTCAAATTTCGACTCATCAGACACTAGTAAATATGTTTTCCTTCGATATTTTCCGATTATATTTATATATGTTTGTTAAATACAAAAAAAAATCTACTTGGTTGCACAATAAATTATTTTTTAAAGAACTCTACTGAAAAATTGTTCATAATTTTGGAAAATAATTTAGTATTAGAGAGCCTGTACACTCCTTTGTGGGCAACAAGGTCCGAGGCCCGAGGCCAGACCTCTAAACCCGGCCTTGACTCAGCCTGCTGCTAAATCCACCACTGTAAACACCCAAAGATGCTTAGACCGCTGAACATTTACTATCATTGAATACAAATTCTAATTAGATAAATTAAGACAACAGTTATGCGTTGCTTGTTTACAATTAGCTTTCGTAACGGAACTGAACACTTTTAATGTCATCACTGATTATAGAATAGCTTTTAATGTCGTCGCCCGGATAATTAATTACAGTTCTTAATCTCGTTACCAAATAGACTGTGATAGATTGAGGTGTTATTTTAACTGTTAGCGTGTAATCATCTCAAATCTTAAGGTGATTAACTTAATTGTAATATTTATCGTTATTTAAATTCTGACCTGCATTAAGCGCCACAGGTAGCAGTTTTGATTCCCACTCGGAGCAGACGTTAACATTAACCATACAGGCCTGGTCTGGGCTTTTGTCCTTGTCAGCGTGTGTGTGTCCCGACCCGCGACACATGATATGACTATTCTAATAGTTGAGTAAGCGTTTATTTATTTATTTATTATAATGGCTAATGGCTTATTTAAATGCTGACCTGCCTTAAGCGCCACAGGTAGCAGTTTCGATTCCCACTCGGGGCAGACGTTTGTATAAACCATACAGACATGCGTTGCGATCTGGGGGTTTGTCCTTATCCGTGTGTGTGTCTTCGGATTCGCGACACAGGGTTTTTAGTGTATAGCGTTTATTTATTTATTTATTTCTTGCCACCATCGACATTCCTGATCTTATTGAGACATGTGGAATTAGTTAAGATGATGGAAGGAGACCTGATGGTTTAGCGCTGGTTACCTGAGAAAGGTTGTGAGCCCTTTTATAGGACGCCACTTGCGTTTATACATTAGCCCAGTCTCATGTCAGGGAGACGGTGTTACGGGTGTGAGACGCTGAGGAAAAGACTGAATTTTGTAAGCGGCGTTAGTATTTATCACGTTTTATATTACATCTTTGTCCCGTTTGCAGTAGAGACACTTGGGCCATGGACTCATTGCCTCCACAATGACAGGAGGGCTTGATCATCTTTCGCCCGAAAAATTGGGATTGCGATTCAACGAGGAAATGCAACTAGCATTCTTGCCACCATTCCCCGTGGACATGATTTGTACAGTTTTAATTATATGTAAATATAGTTAGTATTGAATTGTAAATATGTTTTAATATTGGTTGTAAATAAAATATGTCTTATTAGGTTTTTATGAGTTTGTTTGTATCTACGCTACATTTTCGCCGAATTTAAATTAACGGAATGCAATGTATCGTATATGTAATCGTATTCAATTGATATCACTCTTTACCAAAACGCAAATATTAATTCAAAAGGTCAACCAACTCTTGGTGTATGATTATTATTTTTTTTTATTTATTATTATTTTGGTTCCGTCGTAAAATTTTTAGTACAGAAAGGCGAGGCACCGCAAGGGTCTGCACCCCTCAATTGTTGACGGACTCAAGACACGTACAAAACGCTTTGCTACCTTGTTTCTGATACGGACCACTAAGGTCTGATATATATACCCTCCCGGCCTCTGACTTCCCCACTACCTACAGTCTAGGTACCTTCAAATCAAGAATGAATAGGCATTTTCTAGATAAGCGCGCTCCACCTTAGGCTGTCTCAACATTTAACATCAGGTGTTAACATCAGCCAAGCGTTACCTTATATATTTATTTTTTACTTCGATATAAAAACTGTTGTATCATTACTTTCACTAAACTTCATGGTGGAATTTTAGCAATTCATGATCGTACTTTAAACGAATAGTGTCCTTAATTTTTGTTTGAGTCAATTATTTTGAATAACTTTTTTATCTTCATCAATTAATTGAAGAACATCCAATTAATCTAATCTAACTAATATTATATATGTGAAAGTTTGGATGGATGGAGAGATGTTTTTTCGTTATGTTACAAGTTGGCAAGCAAGCATACGGCCCACCTGATGGTAAACCGTTGCCGTAGCCCATGAGCGGTATATTAACTTCGGGCCCGTCGACACAAATTTTTCGCGGTGCCACAAAGTCGAAGTTTTTCATTTTTAAACGCAATCTTGGAGAATAATTCACTTGATATGTTTTGTGACAAATGGTCAAGTATTTGTTTGTATCTATTAAAATATTGTGAGGGGATAAATTATGTGTAGTACATTAATGTCATCATCATCACCATCATTTCAGCCAAAGGACGTCCACTGCTGGACATAGGCCTCCCCGAAGATGAGCCACAAAATTCTAAACTTTCAAAATTCTATATTTTATTAAATCTACAGTCGTCAAATTATGAAATTATTGCAAAAGTTTACAACCTCGCCTTAATGATTATTTTTATTGAATATTGTATTCTTCAAGGGTGATACTATAATAAACTTTGTAATGATCAGACGAAGAGTGGTTAATTGGAACTTCTGAAAGTAATTCTTATATCAAGTAATATTGTCGTCTATGTACCCGTCTTTCTCAGCATCATTCCGTCTGTTTATTACTCTCATCCGGATTTGACAGGTTACTAGTTTTTATACGGAGCGATTGCCATCTGACCTCCGCAATCTTAAGGGCGAACCAGTAACTCATTGGATAAGAGCAATTAACTTATCAAGAGTTAACGATTATCATAAGATGTTATGTGATATCAACCGGGAATGACAGCTTAACGTGTTCTCCAGGACACGGTGGGGAGACCCACACGGACAAACGCCCAGACCGAAACAGAAATTTTAACAAAAGGCAGATTCGCTACCCACAACGCTACAACGATATCAATTTATGCTAAATTTAATAAACTTATAAGAGAAACTACGAGAAATATATAGTTTTATATAATGTTAACAATTATTATAACCACAAGCCGCTTCGTGGTAACTAAGACGTGACCGACTTTGACATAGTTTTAGATGTTTCTAGAACATATTATATGCAATGTAAAACGTTATTATGTATAAATATCTTTATATATACATTCTTATTTATATAGATTCAGTTTCCATATGTTTGTTTCCTGTAAAGTCGAAAGTAGGCGACGGATTAATTTCCAGCACAAATGGGCCGTCTCGACTGGAGAAGTACAACCTTAAAGAAAATTGGCGTAAAATAACAGTAGCGAATTAGCCATACTGTTACGTTTTATATGATGAGTGAAAGCGCTATAATCTCCCACTCCTTCTGTTCCCTTCCTTTTTTCCTCCTTATCTCTTCCCTCCTGTTGTATACTTAAAGTATCGTGTTCATAGGTTACGATGACTGCTTACCATCAGGTGGATTGTATACATGTAATATTTCGTGTTATTTTTTTAAAAGAGGGGGACCTATTTCAGACTTGACGTCACAAATCAAAATCAAATATTTTTGTATAACGTAGAAAGCACTACACTTTTTTATTGATTCTACCACCGACTCCAAAATTAAACATCTACCTGAGAGATCTACCAAAACAAAGCTTTATATTATATAAAGGGGTATTTAAAAAAAAATATATTATTATTTTTTAATTGTCAAATTTGGTACATTAATATCGTTTGACATCGTTGTGGCGTTGTGGGTAGCGAGTCTGCCTTAAGCCTCGACGGTTGCGGGTTCAATTCCCGCTCGGAGCAGATGTTTGTATTAATCGTACAGGCATGTTTTCCGGTCTGGTTGTGTTTGTCCTTGTCATTGTGAATGTTTCCGGACCCCCGACACAGGATATAATTATCCTAATGGGGGCCGTTGAGTGTGTAGCGTTTATTTTTATTTTATTTTTATTAATATATACTAAAAGTTGAAAATCGTGTAGAGATCGTTTCATTCCCAAGGTGTGGTGACCTCAATTCACTCACTAATTCTATAATAACCTTTACCACACAAACGTGATCCCTAAACTATAAAGTCTTAAATAGTATTTTTTTTTATGTTACGAAGTCGGCAAGCAAACGTACGACCCATCTGATGGTAAGCGGACACTATAAGGCGCCACTCACGCGTTGCCAACCTCGAGATATCGGTTCTTAAATATCGTTTGCCTAATAATTTCTCTAGCCTACAGTGCCCTTCAAACCGGAACATAGTCATGCCAAAGACACTACTGCTTTGCGGTAGAACTGACACCTACCTGGCCGGCCTCTTGCAACAAAAGACGTACCACCATGACTGATTGCACTGGTGCAATAATCTCCGCTGTGACAGAGATTATCCCAACAGCGGGCGATGGGGTCGTCACGTCCCGACGCCATTAAATTACTAGTATTAAAGTACTAGACGTAATATAATCGTATCGTCTACATCGCCGCTAATGTCGGTAGAGTGAAACTTTCACACACGGCTGTAACGGTAAATGTGACACAAATAACTTTATACTGACCAAATTATCACTGATTACGGACGCTATCGGTACGACGTGTTTAGGAATAGAAAAAAAATTTGTTTCCATTAGAATATGCATGTGGTTAAGTGGGCACTTTTTTCTTTTAGTTTAAAAAAATATATATTATTACATATTCGTGCAGCAAATTTCGACTGTTTATATATCCTAAAGTTGATACTAAAGTAAACAATCTTTATTATCAAAACATCTTTATTATTAGTACCTGAAAGTAAAATAAATAAATAAAATATAAATAATAAATATTTATTAAATTTGACTAACACTCGTCAGCAACGAAGTTCCTTACTTTTTTTCTTCAACTTCGAATGTAATTAGAAATGAAATCTGTATATTTCAATAGGTTATATGATCCGCTCCTGCTTCGCACGGGTATAAAATATATAGCCTATGTCATTCACTGACAAAATGATTAAAATCGATCCAGTAGTTTTGATTTATTCATTACTGTTATTTTGATAAATCTCGTAGGGTTCTGCGTTTGTTGCAATGTAAGCGGAAGAAATGTAATTATTTACGACATCACATTAGAAACCTCAAAAATAACAGTATTTCTCCACTATTTAATGGATGTTATTATACAGATAAACCTTCCTCTTCAATCACTCTATCTATTAAAAACCGCATCAAAATCCGTTGCGTAGTTTTAAAGATTTAAGCATACAAAGGTATATAGGGACAGAGAAAGCGACTTTGTTTTATACTATGTAGTGAAGACACAGAGACAGGGACAGAGACAGAGAGAATTGCGCACCCAGCTGCGCACTCACTTGCTCGTGTGCTCATTTGCTTGTAGTAGGCTCGATGCACAAACACACACACACAGCATGCAGTATTTCGTTACGTGACGATTATGTAAGCCTCGTTAAGGAACTTCACGATTTTATACAGTAAATGACCCAGTAAAGTAGGCATATTTGTTTGTTTTATTTATACTTTAAGTAATTTTACATTCAAAGTATTTCTAACCGACCAAGTTACATTTACGAAGTTTTGAATTGTTGATGACGATTACATAGTCATGTATGCCACTTACTGATAATCGGCTTGAGGTACGGTAACTAGTAACCTTACCATCAGCTCTCCCCGGGAGGGTCTCATTTAGGCGATGGGCTTGAGAGTCCCCGGAGTGCGTTCCACCGGAATTCCCGGAGCCTCCCGCACGTACTGAGGTCGGCCACCGAGGAGGTTTTAGTGGGACGCCATGGTTAAACATGGAACCCCACATAACACGGTTCTCTTCCCCAGGAGGCCGAGTATCTGACTTGACTTAAGGCTCAGTTGAAAAACGCGATCACCCATCCATACACCGACCGCGCATGAAGTTGCTTGACCCAATGATCGTTTACTGACTAACGACAGCTATAAGCTTCTCTTAACCACTGAGTGCTTAAAGTACATTATTATGTATTTTTGTTTTACGATTCCATTGTTTCAAACACGAGAATTCACTTAGTAACTCTTTTCTCTTTGAAATACTTTTTAAACTTTTGTAAAAATCAACTCTCAACGTATTACGGTTACTGAGATACAGCCCGCTGACAGACGAATAGACTGGCGGATAGCGAAGCTTTATTAATATGGCTCCGTTAGTGTACGAGTTGCCAACCTCGAAATATATTCGTTCTTAAATCTCCTTTGCCCAGTAATTTCACTGCACTTCAAACCGGAACATAGTAATGCCAAAGACACTGTTTTGCGGTGGAATATTTGACACTGCGGTGGTACTTAGCCGGCCTCTTAAACCGACAGCCTACCAACAGTGTAACAGCACTGGTGTAATAATCTCTGCTGTGACAGAGATTATCCCAACAGCGGGTTACTACTATTATATTAATTTCGAAATTTACGTTTTTTTTTTTCGGAATGTGTATTGCTGTTGGCCCTACTGGCCTTGACAGCGTCACCGGGCGGGCTGAAATTTACGTAGGTACATTAAAATGTTACTTTCTTTTTTATTTCGCATAACAGTTGATTAATAGTTTTTTACTGCAATAACAATAAACATAAAAATTTATAGTTTTAACTGTAAAATACACTTTCTCTTTGCAAAAAATAATACTAATATATGGCCGTGACTACTTCTGTGTGGAATTCAGGACCCCTGACAACTTATTCATGATGATAGGTTCAGTAGTTGTTTTTTTACAACTACGGTGGCAAACGATACTACGGTCCGCTGCAAACAAATTTGTGACATGAATCGAACCCGCAACCCTAACTACCACTATGCCACAACATTGAAATTAGCTTTTGCGTTTTAGTAAAAATAATTGAAACTTTAAACTATTTTTATAATTTGCATATTTACTTGAAACGTATAAGGGGGTCTACTCATGAACTTTTAGTTACAATCCTATTCCGATACAATTAAATTCAGGTCTTCTTCTTATCGAGTGGTTAGTGACCCACCCTTGACGCTGTCAAAGCCAGTAGGGCCAACAGTAACAACAGACATAAAAAACTTGGCTCGGTTTTTTTTTTGGTCAATCTTGTTTTCTTGAAAAATTACAGATTTTAGCACAAAAAAAGGACCTTGAATAAAAAGGAAAGAATAATCGGGTTGGAGACATCTGGTCTCAAAACTTGGTCTTCATGGCCTGAAAACACGGATAAAAGGTTTTTTAAAAATGAATCCTAGCTAGATCGATTTATCGCCCCCGAAACCCAATACTAAATTTCATAAAAATCGTTCAAGCCGTTTCCGATGTACAAGAATTGCTCGTTTAAACGTGTTAAATGTCACGGTACGAAATTGCGATGTAGCTAAGTTTAGGTCGTCAATAGAACCACAATGACAGTTCATGGTAGGCCCCCAGATTTATATAGACGGGGAGTCTCACTCCAGACAAGTACCGTTAGGAAAATTATACCGTTACCCAAGAACTTGCAACGCGGAAGATTATCTGTATAAACATCTTCAATACATTTAATGTAAAATTTAAACGGCTAACACTCACGTTCAATCGGTTTAAGTACCGACTAGTTTCGGACTCATCGGAGGTCCTTCATCCTCGCACTCAGTGCGAGACGGGTCGCGACCGCGAACGTAACCCACTCACCCCGATGAGTCCGAAACTAGTCGGTACTTAAACCGATTGAACGTGAGTGCTAGCCGTTTAAATTTTACATTAAGTTAATTATGTCTCACGATAGTTTTAATAATTTAATCTTCAATACAAGTTGAAATGTAAACGAACGTGACGTTTCCCGCATTAATGTTCAACAGTATTAGAGATGAGGTGACACCGTTATGGCGTTGTGGGTAGCAAGTCTGCCTTTAGTCTCGGCGGTTGCGGGTTCGATTCCCGCTGGGGCAGATGTTTGTTGAAATTTCTGTCTCGGTCTGGGCGTTTGTCCGTGCGTCTCCCCACCGTGCCTCGGAGAGCACGTTAAGCTGTTGGTCCCGGTTGTTATCTCATAACATCTGATAATAATCGTTATATGTTGATAAGTAAATTGCTCTTATCCAATGAGTTACTGGTTCACCCGTAGGGTTGTCGCTCAGATGGCAATCGCTCCGTGTAAAAACTAGTAACCTGTCAAATCCGGATAAGAGTAATAAGCAGAACCTGGGTAAAAAAAAAACCGGGAATAATGCTAGGACGAAGAAGAGTAGTGGAGATGAGGTCCGTTATTTTGTACATGAAAATCAAAATTACTTTTATTCAAGTAGACTTTTAAAAATTACTTTTGAATAGTCAAACCCTATCGACGGTTCGGAAGATTCTAACCGAGAAGAACCGACTAGAAAGTCTTACTTTTTTTGAAATATATGTTTACAATTGTATTATTTTTTATAAAATTTGCTGCAAACCAGGAAATAAATAATAAACGCAACGGGATGGGTGCAATGGTGCAAGAGGTCTGGGACTCGGAGCCGGGCCCTCCCACCCACTAAAACCTTAAGGTCCCACCTAGCGCCATAGTAGGACGTCGCAGGATCGCTGACGCATTTAACCGCGAAGAAGGCGAGCCTGCCTTAAGTCTCGACGTCTGAACGTTTGTCCTTATGAGTCCATCATATCACCATCCTGCTTCGGAGAGCACGTTAAGCTGTTAACTCTATATAGGTAATTGCTCTTAACTAATCAGTTACTGGTTCGCCCTTAGGGTTTGCGGAGGTCAGGTGGCAATCGCTCTGTGTTAAGACTAGTACCCTTTCAATTCCGGATAAGAGTAATAAGTAGACCCTGGTTAAATACCGGGAATAATGCAAGGAAAATAAAATAAATAAACGCTATACACTCAACAGCGCTCTTGTGTCGGGGGTCCGGAAACTAAACAATGACAAGTACAAACACACCCAGACCGAAAAACATACCTGTATGGTCAATACATCCATCTTCTCCGGGCAAGAATCTAATCGACCTGTGTCGCTTAAGGTTCGTTACCGCTCCCCCCCAACCGCAGAGGTCAAACTCTTTTGGTCCCGGTCGGTGGGGCGCGAAAGCGCCGCCGTATATTGTATTTATGTATTAAATGTATTAGTATGTATATATGGCGGCAGTATGGTGCCGCCCAAGGTGGAGGCCGAAAGGCCTGGCGCGTTGGCGCGCGGTGGTGTGTATCTGTATATATGTATTTTATGTATTATTATGTATGTATGGCGGCAGTAGGTTGCCGCCACCGGTGGGCCCCTCGGGGCAAGCGCCGGGGCGTCGCGGTTGTATGCTTCGGCGACCCCGCGACGTCCCACTATGGCGCTAGATGGGACCTTGGAGTTTTAGTGGGTAGGGAGCTCGGCTCCGAGTCCACACACCTCCTGCGCCATTGCACCCGTCCCGGCAACTGCATTTCTCCAAGTAAAAAAAAAAAAAAAAAAGGTTCGTAACCGCTGTGCCACAACGTCGTTTACTTTTTATATTGAAATTGGGGGACAAAAATGATAACAAGTGGCAGGGAACTAAATAATACCATCGTACGCATGCGCTACAAATACAAAACCTTGAATTTGTCTATTTCTTATCCTATTCTTACTTAAAAGACGCATTCTTAAAATTAATAATATTGTCTTTAATTTGCGTAAGCATTGTAGCCCCCTTTATTTAGCCAATAAGCTCAAATGGGTCCAAAACGAAAGTGCAAGTGAACAGCGCTTTACACGATGCTTAAATTTAATCACTCATCGGTCAATATAAAATTTAGAACATTATGTAAAGAGTGGCTCCTTAACTGTCAAAAATCGGAAACAAACTGGTCTACTGTTAAACAATAGTTACATTATATTCAATTATATTAAAATATTTTAAAAAATTATTCCATAAATTAACTCTGTTCGTATTTAGTGAATTTGGGTATTTTACATTTCGTGGTTTTTTGTGCAGCTCATGTATCCTATAAATATTTGTTATTACCTTTATTTGTTTTTTTAATGTACTTTATTACTTTTTGTTTCGTTTTTATTTACAAATGTGTTAGTCAAAATGTTTGTTGGATTATTTTCTGTATTGGCAGCACCTGCCCCAGGCGTGTACTGAAAAGCAGCTTTAAGCTGAGTTCACAGCCTTTTTGCAAGCATACAAAATGCATCTTTAAGATTCATGATTTCTTTGTTTTTGTATTTGTATGTGTGTGAATAAATTTCTATATTATTATATTATTATTATTATTACTCTTGCTTTCGACTTAAGACTGCACCGACGAAAAAATAGACGGTTCTATGGTAAACTGTCAACATCTCTATTGTTATAATTCAATTTAAGCTGTAGTGACCACTTACCATACTGTCCTTACGCTTGGTGGCCACCATTAGAAGCAAAACAAAAAACTTAAAGCCTGGCAGTCCTATTCTACGAAAACATGTTTAAAAATTTTTTTTTCTTATTTATATGTAAGTACTATATATATATTCATATGCATTTAATGAACAGTTGTTAATTTAATTTAAAATAACAAACAAACATAACAATTTAATAATAATAATAATAATAATAATAAAAATCTTTATTCACATAAAAAGTAACAAATTATAATGAAGTCTCTGATGTCTGCACTAGGCTCAAAGATCTGTATTACAGAAATCAGTGTCCTCTCTCATATTTTAATGAAATATTGTTCTATGTAAATAAAAAATTAAGGATAAATGAATATTTTGAATATTTCTTATAAAATAATTGTGGGGTGTTTATGTGTGTGTGTGAGTGTTTGAGTGTGTGTGCGCGCGAGTGTGTATGCGTGTGTGTGTGTATGTGTGTTTATGTATGTGTGAGTGTGTGTATATGTGTATATATGTTTATGTGTATTTTTGATTCACAAGATATTATAGCAACAACTGTTCAGTTTGTTCATAA
This sequence comes from Hestina assimilis, assembly GCA_023373885.1. Classification (NCBI taxonomy): domain Eukaryota; kingdom Metazoa; phylum Arthropoda; class Insecta; order Lepidoptera; family Nymphalidae; genus Hestina; species Hestina assimilis. The sequence continues at coordinate 2,753,782 of CM041767.1, read as the reverse complement.
TCTAGTCCGAGTAGCCAATTTTTAATAATTACTTTAGCTTCACGATTACCTAAGGGGTGTATATTTTTTATTTTATTTATTTTGTTGTACAAATAAACAGCTTTAAAATCATGTTGCCGTCTAGCTGAAGCTGTTCGACATATAACAGGTGGACATACGTTTTTTATGACACGTTGTTTACTGTATTCGTCGGCATAATAGGGGGTTATTCTATGTTGTTGGATAACTAATTGATAGACGTACAGTTGCCTAACCGTTAGGAGTTGACATTTTTCATACAATTTTGTTGTAGAAAATCTGTATGGGCTAAAGGTCATAACTTTTAAGATAGATCTATGCGCTCTTTCCAAGTCTATTATAAAGGTTTTACAAGCACCACCCCAAGCTTTTATACAATACCCGATGACTGATCGGCCTAGTGCATAATATATTTTTTTTTTTTTTTTTTTATGTAAGAGGGGCAAACGGGCAGGAGGCTTACCTGATGTTAAGCAATCACCGCCGCCCATGAACATCTGCAACACCAGAAGGAATGCAGGCGCGTTGCCGACCTTTAAGGAAAGAATACGCTCTTCTCTTGAAGGTTCCCAAGTCGTATCGGTTCGGGAAGACCGCCGGCGGAAGTTGATTCCACAGAGTGGTTGTGCGAGGAAGAAAATGTCTTCTAAATCGCGCTGTTGTGGATTTCCAGACATCGAGGTGGTAGGGATGGAATTTAGAATTTTGTCGCGATGTCCGATGGTGGAATTCAGCCGGCGGGATCAATCCAAACAATTCCTCAGAACATTCCCCGTGATATATGCGATAGAAGATGCAGAGTGATCCGACATCTCTACGCAATGCCAAAGGATCAAGCCGATCGGAAAGGGCTTGATCGTCGACAATTCGAGCCGCTCTACGTTGGATGCGGTCAATTGGAAGTAGCTGGTACTGGGAGCTCCCGCCCAGAGGTGAGAGCAGTACTCCACGTGCGGTCGAATTTGCGCCTTGTAGAGCTTCAGGCGATGAGCCGACGTGAAGTAGTGCCTCGCCTTGCTGAGCACACCAAGCTTTTTAGAGGCCAATTTGACCCTTCCTTCCAATTGATCGCGGAACTGAACGACGCTCGAAATGTCGACACCAAGTATTCCGATACTAGCTGTGGCAGCCAGGGAGTGTTCTCAAAACGAGGAGATACGACAAATGGTGATTTTTTAGCGGTTAACGCGCAAACCTGTGTCTTCTTGGGGTTGAATTGGACTAAATTTAGTCGGCCCCAGTCCGAGACTTTGGTCAATGTAGTCTCGACTTCAGACACAAGTTTGTTCCGGCACTCAATGACGTTTTCCCGAGAAATATTAGCGCGGCCGGTGTATAAAGCGTCTACAGTGCTGTCGTCCGCATAGCAATGAATGTTGGAAATTTCCAACATGTCATTGATATGCAGAAGAAACAAAGTAGGGGACAGTACGCAGCCTTGCGGGACACCAGCATTAATGGGTTTTAAGTCAGAGCATGCACCGTCGACAACGACCTTGATGCTCCGATCTGCCAAAAGCTGGTGACCCACTCGCATAATTTCTCAGGAAGCCCATAGGAAGGAAGCTTCGAAAGAAGCGCCTTGTGCCATACCCGATCGAAGGCCTTCGCTATGTCCAGACTGGCCGCTAATGCCTCCCCCTTGGACTCTACTGCTTCCGCCCATCTATGTGTCAGGTAAACTAGAAGATCACCAGCTGAACGACCACGACGAAAACCGTACTGGCGGTCGCTAATCAGCTGGTGCTCCTCTAGATACCGCAGGAGCTGGCAGTTGATAATGGACTCCATTATCTTTGAGAACAAGGAGGTAATGGCAATTGGCCTATAATTGGACGGATCCGAGCGGTTGCCTTTTTAGGGATCGGGTGCACTACAGCCGTCTTCCATGAGTTCGGGACGACGCCTGATGAGTAGGAGTACCGGAAAAGACGCGTTAAAACCGGCGCCAACTCAGGAGCACATGTCCGCAACACGATCGGGGAGATTCCATCAGGCCCACTCGACTTATGAATGTCCAAGGAAAGAAGTGCTCTGCGAACTACACTTTGCCGAAATTTAACCTCCGGCATCGTGGTATCACACCGCTGGATTGCCGGTGGTGACTTTCCTTGGTCATCCACAGTCGAGTTGGACGCGAAGAGAGAGCACAGAAGATCAGCTTTCTCTTTCGCGGCATGGGCCACCGAATCATCGTCCCTATGCAGAGGTGGAAATGATGGCTTACAGAAATTCCTTAAGACAGACTTGGCGAGGGACCAGAATGCACGTGTACCCGAAGGAAGACGCACTAGTCTCTCGCCAATTCTGCCGATGTGCTCCGACTTTGCTTTGGCAATAACTCTTTTGAAGGACCTGGAGGCAGAGTTGTACTCCTTTCTAAGTGCGCTGGTATTTACATCACGAGACGTCGACGCCTTAGCCCAGGCTTGGTAGCATTCCTGTTTTCGGCGAAGCGCCGTTTTACAGGAGTGACCAAACCAAGGCTGTGACTTGCCTCCGATGGGCACTGCAGAAGCTGGAACAAAGAGTTCCATGCCCTGGAGTACCACATCGGCGACAGAGTTGGCCACGACGTCCGGATCATCCGGCGAGAAGCAAACCTGTCCCCATGGGTAGGACGCAAAGAAAGAACGCATCCCATCCCAGTCCGCCGACCTGTAGTGCCAAACGCGCCGGTAGCCCACGAAGCGGGGCCGTGCTGGGCGCGAGACCGGCACTGTACTCCGAACAAGGCAGTGGTCCGACGAGCCTAGAGGAGGATCGACGGAAACCAAATAGTTGTCCGGATGAGAGGTCAGCAGAAGATCCAACAGTGAAGGTGTATGATCCTCTACATCTGGGATTCGCGTAGGCGAGGTTACCAGTTGTGTCAGATCATATGCCAAAGCAAAGTCGAGAACAGATCTCCCCGCGTGATCGGTGGTACGTGAACCAAGCCATTCGGCGTGGTGGGCGTTAAAATCGCCAAGAATCACGATCTCAGCGGATGGGATCTGTTGCAGCACGGAATCTGTAGCCATTTGGATGTGCTCAATGAGTCGGTCAGTTTCGGCATTTCCGCTATGGGACCTATAAAGGCACGCGTAGATTCGCGGATGGTCATCGCAGTCTACGCGCAGCCAAAGAATCGATAGGTCCCCTACTTCAAGGCTGCCGAGGCGACGAGAGCAGATATCCTCTCTGACGTACACGCACACACCAGCCCGGGGTACAAAGGAATGTTCCAAATTGTATCCCGGGTAGGAGAGGAAAGAAGTATCAGCCGGAGAAGATATCTGTGTCTCTGTTAGGAAAAGCAAGGCCGGCTTCGCCGTCTCAAGATGGTGGTGGACGGCGTTCAGGTTGGAATTTAGCCCCTTTATGTTGCAGAAGTCCACAGTAAGCGTGACAGGGGTAGCCTTAGGTAGCCTGCTTTGTTTGCCCCGAACAGTTCCAGAGCGCGCAAAATTGCCCCCCCAGAATTCGGAGGGCAGCCTGGGCATTCATTCTCAGGTGGAGTTCTTCCTGAGCATGGATGCCCAGAGAGGGATTCTCCACCGCGAACGCAAGTGGTACCCTCCTGGGGTACACAAACCAAATTCTGCACGTCCATTGAAGTGAGGGGGTTAAGTAGGCCTCCGGGACTCTCACTTACCGTACGAAACGCGACAATTGTCACTTTACGCCGGTTTTCTGTGCAGAGTGGTGTTTCCCCGGTCGTGCCGGCCCAATTCGGCTGCAGCAGAAAGAGCTGTGCAGCGTGGCACTACCACTAGTTGAATTGACTGATTGCACTGGTGGAATAATCTCTGCTGTGACAGAGATTATCCCACCAGCGGGCGATGGGGTCGTCACGTCCCGACGCCTAAAAATATTGTGCGCAGAAGATCTAAATCAGCAACGTGCCTCAACTTCTTAAAAACCCATATAAGTTTTCTAGTGCGTGCAGTTGTGATGTCTATATGAGAGCGCCAACTAAGTTTTTCGTCCAAAATAACTCCTAGATATTTGACGGTCGTAGATTTGGCTATCTCAAGGCATGAACAGGAAGAAAGAGAATCACTGGGGTAGTTACATGCGTGAACCTTAAGACTAATGTTCTCTGGTTTGGTTTTGGCTACAGAAAACTGAATAAATGAGGTTTTGGAGAGATTTAATGTCAACAGGTTCACACCAAGCCACTGATTGACTTTGTGGAGGCCTAATTGAGCATAATATCGTACTTTGTCCCAAGTCTCTCCGTGGAATACAAGTGCAGTATCATCCGCGTAGGTAAAAATTTTTCCATTTCTTAAGGTTTGTTCACATAGATCGTTAATATAAATCAAAAAGAGACTAGGGCCAAGAATACTGCCCTGAGGGACGCCACAGATGACAGGTGCCTGAGAACTGACGTGATTACCAATTCTAACCTGTTGTGAACGATCAACCAAAAAGTCCTTAAAAATCTGGAGCGGTTTGCCACGAATACCTATGCGTTCTAACTTGTTCACAAGAATGGGAATAGAGACGGTATCAAACGCCTTGGCTAGGTCAAGGAATATGCCTAAGCACTTCTGCTTTCTATCTACCTGAGAAGTAACATACTTCGTTAAATTTATGACTGCGTCCTCAGTACTTTTGCCAGACCTAAAACCAAACTGTGAGGCAGATAAAATTTTGTTATGTTCTAGAAAATTAATTAGTCTGCTATTTAGTATTTTTTCTAAAATTTTGGAAAGAGATGACAAAACCGATATAGGTCTATAGTTCGACACTTGGTCTTGCTCCCCACCCTTGTGAACAGGAGTAATGAGCGATCTTTTAAAAGCCTTGGGGAACACACCCTGAATTATGCAAAGGTTAAAGAGTTTAGAAAGAGGTGGAACTATTATATGCTTACATAATTTTAGAAGCTGAGCTGGTACTAAGTCCCAGCCAGTAGCGCAATTATTTTTGAGGTTCATTATTAACAGTTCCACCTCTGCCTCATCCGGTGGTAGTAATACCATTGAGTTACATTCTGGAGGAAACTTGAAATTGTATAAAGTAGAGTTAATTTCATAATTCGCAATTGCAGTCTTGGCAAGCTGCTGACCTATATTAGAAAAGTAACTATTTACCGAATCAATGCTATTATTTATATTATTGTTAGGACTTAAAAGATTTTCAGCTGACGATTTCTGTTTTGAATAATTTATAATTGATTTGATTGCATTCCAAGATTCTTTATTAGTTTTTGCATTACATAAAAGCGTTTTTTCAAAGTTTCTTTTAAGTTTTCTCAACAGAGAGTTACAAAAATTCCGGTATCGCTTATATGTTAACTCAAGCATTATATTATTTGGTTCATTTTTGTGTTTTTTGTGTAGCTTATCTCTATGTCGGATACAGCGTAGAAGTCCAGTGGTTATCCATGGTTTAATTGTTCTTTTTTTACTAGGTATACGGCTAATTTCAGAATTGAGTTTAACAGAACTAGAGATTATATCAACAAATCTAGATGCTGCTTCATTAGCATCGCAGGATGGGGTAATAAAAGAAAAGTCTACTGTTTCTAGGTACTTAATGCAGGCATCAAAATTAATTCTTTTGTAAGAGATTGGTTTTTAGACTTACAGGGGCGACGTCAATGCTGAGCAGTACTGAAGCATGGTCCGTTATGGTAGAATCAACTACAAACACTGATGCTGGAAGTACAGTTTTTAGCATAATGTGATCTAGACAGTTGTGCAGCCTAGTAGGATAGGTGTGCCCAGGCAATAGTCCTAGTTCAGCAGTTAAATTTAGGTATGCTGGACAGTTCCTATCAATAGAGCTAGCTTTAATATCAATGTTTATATCTCCGGCAATTATCAGGTTATTTCTTGGACTAATGGGACGAATAATCTTATCAATAGAGTTTAAAAAACTGTCTGTGCATTGTATGGACGGGGATCTATAAATAGCCAAAATGAATATATTTGGTTCAATTTTAATAAGTAAAAAGTTGCCTCCTATTGCTTCGGGTTCTGTTATAGAACACTTTATTTCTTTTTTTACGTAAATGACTATACCATCGTTCTGATTTAGGCAATTACGCGAGTAATAATAAACATAGTTATCGATACTAGGAATAGGTTTGTGACTATTTAACCAGCATTCCGTCAATATTATAATGTCACTATCAAACTTAAATCGCGCCAACTGAAGTGTTAAATTATCGAAATTTTTATATACACTACGAATATTTTGACAGAATATGTTAAGAAAACCAGCAGAACCTATATTTAGTAAGTTGCAAGTTTGGGTATCACATAAATACGCAGATGCTACACTAATGTTATCTATATCCGTTGAGATAATATTATTTGAATCAATCATTGCAAATGGTAAGTATTAATTTAGTACTAAGTATAGTGTTAAAGAATGCTTTATTTGTAAGAACTAGGAATGCTAATTTTAATAAATCTGTACAGAGATTGCCATTTGTGAAACAAATTATTGTGTGTATGTGTATACATGTTAGTCGAGGTACATGTGTGTGTAAGATATGTGTGTGTGTGTTAATAGTGAAGTGTATGTGGAGTTTATGGAACAGTATATAAAAAACAAAAACAGAGGAGTGGATACAGTGACTTAAATTGAGGACAAAATTAAATTTAACATTAAAAAGGCAAAAAATCAAAGGTATGAGATAATGAATTGCTACGACCATGCAAGGACTATGAATACAAATTATTATCTATTGTATAGATGCATAGTAATAAAATAATTTAAAGGCGTCGGGACCTCTGTCACAACAGGGATTATTCCACCAGTGCAATCAGTCACACTGGTGGTAGGTCTTTTGTTGCAAGAGGCCAACTAGGTAGGTACCACCGCAGTGTCAAATATTCTGCCGCCAAATTACTATTTGTGCTTAGCCACTACTGTGTTCCGGTTTGAAGGGCACTGTACGCTAGTGAAATTTCTGGGCGGACGAGATTTAAGAACTAATATCTCGAGGTTGGCAACGCGTGAGTGGCACCTACTAATGGTACTGCAAACGCTCATAGGCTACGGCAACCACTTACCATCAGATACGGCCCGTATGCTTGTTTGCCAACTTCTAACATAAAAAAAAAATCCGAGTATCCAAAAGCAAACATTGTTATGTATTTTAACACAAAAATTGTATCTTATTTTTATTTTTTTATGTTTTTTTATGTGAACTTTGTATGTTCTTATAAGAAATAAATTCTTTAAACCCAAATTAAATACAATATTCACATAAAATCATCAGAGGGAAAATATGCGAATAAAAAACGGAGTGGTTCTCGTTTATAATTTCAAATGTCAATTAATACGTTGGAATACATTTTAAAACTTAATTATACGTGTTTGGTAAAATTCTCGTATATTGTGAGTGTTATTATCGAATAATTTGTGCCGATTTCAAATGGGATCTTCTTAATTTAGTAATATCACGGGCGTACTTACCTAATTTAAGACCTAGAGAGGGGCGAAACGACTATACTCTCCAATAGTTACTGGTTAAATTTCATTTCTGAGTATTTAACCAGATCCAGAGTGGGGCAGCGGACCCCCCCGCCTGCACGTAACTCGTTACGCCCATCTGCGGTATATTCACGCGGGCGAAGCCGCGGGCTGAAACTGATATCTTAAGTTCCTCTTTTTGGTTATAGGAAGCAACCTAATAGAGTTTGAACACCCCTTCTAGGGAACTCCTTGTAGGGCACCATATATATTGCTGTGGCCTTCAAAGTTGAGCCCCCGCGAGGGCTGTCTCTATTCCACGGCTGAGTATCAGTACTCGGTTCCCCCACACAGTGACGCTGTCAAGGCTATTAGGGCCAAAATCAATACACAATAAAAAATAAAAAGCTGATGACGGGCTTCTGAGATAAACAAAAAATTCCTCAAACATAAGGGTTAATTATCCGCGATCGATCTGTTAATCTGTCACTCTAAAAGCTTTATTTTAAGGCGTTTATTGTTTTGGTTACATTTAAAAAAATAACCAGGTTGACAGCCGCTGTTATTTTTCCTAGTCCTATTTATTAATTAAAACATTTTTTTGTTACAGAAACACAAACAATGCAACGACAATCATAGCAACAACAACAACAACAACAAAATGGGTCCACCTATCAACAGCTGGCCTTGCAGCCCGCCATTAGAAAGGGTTAAAGTGACAAGTGATATTGTGTGTCAGATTTTTAATATTGTTGACAATTTTAGTAAATTAAGATTAAATTTTACATTTGCTTTAATAATATTTCAATTTTTCTTCAATCTGAGTACGGTCACCGCTGGTCCGGTGATATTGAATCTGGATTATTTGCAAGGTAAATATCATTTTGATTTTTTAAATGCTTATAAGCTTGACACCGTTGTGGCGTTGTGGGTAGCGAGTCTGCCTTTAGTCTGGTCAGATGTTTGTTATAAATGGACGCAAATAAGCAATACCATGACAACCCACAGAATTGAAAAAACTGAGTTATATGTACACAAGTATTGGTAAATGGCTGAAGAACATTTTTCTTTAATATTTGTAGGGTTTTAAGGTGTAAAACTTCTAAAAATTCAATTTTTATCATTTTATCAATTTATGTATTATGTTAAACGTTTTGAGTTATATTATATACGAAATATGAAGTTTGTATACTTATTTTTTTGTGAAAATAAGTAAAATAACTTACATAAATCTGAAATTGCCAAAAACTTGACCAATACAAAAAAATTAATATAAAGCAAGTTGTTCAAAATTTTCAAACGCGTTTTTTCGAAATGACATTCGTGTGGGTTGACATGGTATTGATTATTTGCGTCCAAATATCTGTTTCGATCTGGACGTTTATTTATTGTGGGTCTCCCCACCGTGCCTCGGAGAGCACGTTACGAGCACGTCGATTCCGGTTGTTGTGGTAATATCTGATAATAATCGTTAACTCTTGATAGGTAACTTACTGTTCCAATCCGATGAGTTATTGGTTAGCCCTTAGGGTTGCGGAGGTCAGATGGCAATCGCTCCGTGTAAAATCTAGTATATAATCTGAATGTATTAAGTTGAAACCTCTTTGTGTGAACAAAGAATTTAAAAAATGCAAATGTCAAAATATTTTCACTTTTTCAACTTTTACTTTGAATTGTAAATAATAATAGGCTGATTCGTTCCACGAACTCGGAGTGTTGTCGCCATATTGGAATCCACTTATACTTTTTTTCACAGATAAGCTAGCATGAATTACAAATATATTCTACTTTCTGTTTCACAGTAAATCATTCTTTAATTTATATTATGTATACAAAGACTGTGGCGCCAAGAGCTAGGCCTGCATGACGCTTGCATTGCACCCTCAATTATTATTTAGACTAAATTGTGGAAGCAGATATTTGTATTAACAATACAGGCATGTGTTCCGGTCTTGGTGTGTTTGTCCTTACCTTTTGTGTATGTTTCGGGACCCCCGACACAGGATATAACTATACTAATGTGCCGTTGAGTGTGTAGTGTTTATTTATTTATTATTATTATTATTATTATTATCTACAAAGATAATAATTAACTGGAAGAAAATGCTATTATCATTAAGCTCGCCTTTTGCGCATATTGTGCAGTAAAGTGTATATAAATAAATATATTATAACTTAATTAATTCTTTACTTTTCTCATAAATACTTTATTTTCAATTTTATAACATTACATATAAGGAATATGTAATGTTATAAAATTTCACAAAATCATATTCTAATATATAAAATTCTCGTGTCACAATGTTCGTTTCTATACTCCTCCGAAACGGCTTGACCGATTCTTATGAATTTTTATGCATATTCAGTAAGTCTGAGAATCGGCTACTATCTATTTTTCAAACCCCTCAGTGATAAGGGTGTCCACTCCAAAATTTTTATTTTATTTTTTGGATAAAATTTTTAATTTTTATTTTTTATTATGTGGCGTTGAAAACTACACACGACCCTAAATTTTCACTTTTTTATTACCAACCTCTGCTTTTTAATTTAGTCTTATTATTCAATCAAAAACTTTCACCGGGTAGAGGGCGCTGCTATCGGGTCCCAGATTTTTCGGGGCAGGACAACGTCTGCCGGGCCCGCTAGTAAACATATAAATACTGACATCTCAGTAAGTGACCTACTAGGTCTAGAGCCTTCTACTAGGGCCCCTACTAGAGGTCACTGGCCTTACAATATTTTTCTATTAATTGATCACAATACAAACTCTTTTAAACTAATTTATTATTATAATAATTATACTAATATGATTTATAATATATGTATGTCTATTTTAATATTATAAATTATTTATTTAAAAATGGGTAAGCTCTTGACCTCCATCGAGCTCGAAGGCATAGATGAGGTCTACAATGAAACGAGCTTACTCGTGAGAAGCGCGTGTACTCGCATCTTGTAGAGGTTCTGGTTGTATGGGTTCGGAAATACAGACGCCGGAACAGCATTCCACTCTCTGCATACTGTGAATGTTGGATATATCGACCAGATATGGGTGGTACCCTGCAGTGTGGTGTCCTGGTAGTAAAATATATAATTATAAATAAGCCATTATTATCGTACCGAAAATAATATTATCATATTACTTTTTTACTTTTATTTGGAAAGTAGGGCAGATGACTCTACTCCACCTGATTATAAGTGGAAATAAAGTCCAAACGCGAAGGCGGCTAATAGAGTTGCGGAATGCAACCATGTTAGCCACCCTTGCCCTGCCTATCCACAAGATGCCTCTTCACGCCTCGTTTGAAGGAGCCCAGATTGTAGGAAGGAGGGAAAATGTGAGCCGGCAATGAGTTCCACTTTTTGGAAGTATGACAAAGAAAAGAATTGGCAATTACTAATGGTATAACTCACTTTATCAAGCACTTTACAATATATACGTAACACGCACTGAGCAATACAAAATGATCTGGTGTATCTTCTATTTCATGGCGATATTAATTTCCTCTTCCGCGCGATTTGTTCTGGAACTGCTAAGGCTATTTTGTAGAATCTGTTCTCTGATCCAGGATTGGTGACATTTTTTATATTGCTTCCATATAAAATACGTAACACTAATGATCAAAACAGCGCACACAATTATTAGAATAATGCTGATCGTCGATATATACATTTTAATTTCCTCCAAGTGAGCATTTGAAGCCGCATTTTGAACATTTGTATCCGCCATCTTTGAACCCGCCGCATTTTGATTATTTGTAATTGGATTTTGATTCACAAACACCGTGTCCTGTTCCTGTGATAGAGACATTTTCTTGTAAACACTTAATATACATATCATATTAAATGCACGGAGTTTTCTCTTCTTGTAACATTTTAATCTTGAGTCGTAAAACTACATTTCGTAAATCTCAATCGCCATTAGGCGGATTTGTTTTGACTGAAACGACTGTTTCTATATGAACACCATATATTACTAAACTTATAATAGACGAGTACGTCCTTTATATTAGGCCTTAGACGTCTAGATTACTACATTCAGTTTTAGGTTTCCTTGGATACCAATTTATACATTTCTTCTCAGTGTGTTTCCCCACTTTCACTTCTCGCATCTAGGTCGTGTGTGTCAGACAAGGGCGATCATGTCCGCCATCTTATTTTATTGCCATGCTAATTACTAAAATAATATAGAGTTATATAAAATAACACTGATTATTATTTTTAGTAATTTAAATATATTAAATCTTCACAAGGGATGGTCAATGATCTAACATTTTAAGCGCTTTAAATTTCAAAGCTGCAAGTCTGTTTTTTTTATTAATCACGGGAGGCTCTGACTCTACTCTACCTAATGGTAAGTTAAAATGAAGTCCACACACGAGAAGGTGGCTAATATGGTCCCAAAAGGCAAACTTCGCCCTGCCTTCCGTGTTAACACCGCTTTTATATCACTTTGCGCTTCCCTGCAGATTGTCAGAATTAACATAGAGTACTACAATATCTTCTTTTTCATTAATAAACAGATCAATGATAAACGATTTTTGAGTTTATGCATCCTTAGGCGCGTTTTGGAAAAAATCATAAGTTTTATCGTTTTTACGAAGCACTCCCACAGTGATTTTTTTCCGTAAGGTAATAAATTTGTCTACAGTATAATGATTTAAATTGTCCAACTAAAGTCAGACGTCCTAAACACGTCCTGCAAGACCCTGACGATAGGATTACTCTAGATAATGCCCCTTACACAGCATAGACATGCACACAACACCGCCTTCGCCGACGAGAACGAGGTCCCTTGTATCGCACGTCGCGACGCCCTCACACCGTCGGCTGAGTCCATCGATTAGAATGCGCTCGGAGCGTCGCCTCCATTCCCGATGACGTCCATAGGCTTCGTTAGCCCACGCAGGAGGCAACCTATGTACGAAATCAACTTTGAGCCTCTGCGAAGGCTCTAGGCTGGATCTCAGTACTCAGCCACCTCAGGTGACGCTGGCAATGCGCGTAGGGCCAACAGCAATACACAATCAGAAAAAAAAAAAAATAGCACACAGGATTATTTTTATCCTTTTGTTTTATTTACCTCAAATGACGACAGCAGAAGCTAATAATAATATAATAATAATAATATTATATACTTTTCTTAAGATTAATTTGTTTTTTTTTATTGTTAATATTTTAAGGTCAACAATATAATGTCAGTAGAGTCACATCCAACGGTATTATAAAAACTAAAGTTGATACAAAATCCATGACTCATTTCTATTAATGTCCATAATAAAACAAATTATTTGCAACAAAAACTCAATATATCTAAGTGCCATCCATCCTGTTAATAACCGTAGTTTTTGTTACTTTGGTTTTTATAAGTTTTAATTTTTGGCTAAAAATCAATTGTATGTATGGTAGGTCTTTTGTTGCAAGAGGCCGGCTAGGTAGGTACCACCGCAGTGTCCAATATTCTGCCGCCAAATAGTAGTGCTTAGGCACTACTGTGTTCCGGTTTGAAGAGCATTGTACGCTAGTGAAATTACTGGGCGAACGAGATTTAAGAACTAATATCTCGAGGTTGGCAACGCGCGAGTGGCACCTACTAATGGTGCTGCAAGCGCTCATAGGCTACGGCAGCCACTTACCATCAGGTGGGCCGTATGCTTGTTTGCCAACTTCTAACATAAAAAAATAAAAAAATGTGTCACTCACTCGTTGCCAACGAGAGATATTGGTTCTTATATCTCCTTTGCCCAGTAATCTCACTAGCCTACAGTGTCCTCCAAACCGGAACACAGTGCTACTGGTAGAATAACTAACACTGCGGTGGTACCTACCTAGCCGGCCAGCATTTCAACTTTTTAATTTCGTCATGGCCGTCTGTCCGTTCGTATGTCACAGTCTTTTGAATCTTAGTTTTTTTTATATAGATAACTATGTAGTATCAATTAAAACTTTCTAACATATGTCGAGAAACTACTTAAAGTAGACATATTTAATCGATTCTCTTGAAAACAAATGAATCATTTCCGTATACCAAATGTGTGCCGATGTCCTGCGCATACGCAGATCCGTTCCAGCATTATGTAAATGCTTTCGTATCTCAACAAATTCGTCATTTTTGGGTGAGGCTTGACTTGTTGTAATGAGTAGGTCGAATTTAGAAAGGTTTTCCTTTTGTGATCTCATCGGCCTTTTTTATGTATTACTATTGTATTAATACTACTTTTTATCCAATAGTTGAAATACAACACACGTACAATCTAATATGTAAAATTCTCGTGTCACAATGTTCGTTCCCATACTCCTCCGAAACGGTTTGACCGATTCTTATGAATTTTTTATGCATATTCAGTAAGTCTGAGAATCGGCTACTATCTATTTTTCAAACCCCTCAGTGATAAGGGTGTCCACCCCAAAAAACTTTTTATTTTTTGGATAATATTTTTATTTTTATTTTTTTATTACGTGGCATTGAAAAATACATTGGACCCTAAATTTTCACTATTTTATCGCCAACCCCTGCTTTTTAATAGCCTTATTAGTCAATCAAAAACCTTCACCGGGTAGAGGGCGCTGCTATCGGGTCCCAGATTTTTTCGGGGCAGGACAACGTCTGCCGGGCCCGCTAGTATTCTATAAATGACATAATATTGATAAATAGATTAGAATTGAACAGTACAAAAAAAATTTATAAAAATATATATTAATTGAAGTCACACTGGTGGTAGGTCTTTTGTTGCAAGAGGCCGGCTAGGTAGGTACCACCGCAGTGTCCAATATTCTGCCGCCAAATAGTAGTGCTTAGGCACTACTGTGTTCCGGTTTGAAGGGCATTGTACGCTAGTGAAATTACTGGGCGAACGAGATTTAAGAACTAATATCTCGAGGTTGGCAACGCGTGAGTGGCACCTGCTAATGGTGCTGCAAGCGCTCATAGGCTGCGGCAGCCACTTACCATCAGGTGGGCCGTATGCTTGTTTGCCAACTTCTAACATAAAAAAGAAAAAAAAAAAAAAAGAAAACTAAAACTGTGCGGTCGGGCGATCTCGTCAGGAACGAAGTTCGTTACGCTTTTTTTTTAAACTCCGAAATTAATTTGAAATGAAATCTGTATATTTCAATAGGTTTTATTTTTTTTATTTTTTTTTCGGAATGTGTATTGCTGTTGGCCCTACTGGCCTTGACAGCGTCACCGGGCGGGGGCCGAGTACAGAGACTCAGCCGTGATAAAGGGACAGCCCTCACGGGGCTCAAATTTGATTCCGTCCTTAGGGTGCCTCCTGCGAAGCCGAACCACGGCTAAAGACGTCATCGGAGATGGAGGCAGCGCTCCGAGCGCATTCTATACGATAGACTCACCGACGGTGTGAGCGCGACGCGACGTGCGAAACAAAGGACCTCGTCCTCGCCGGCGAGGACGGTGTTGTGTGCGTGTCTGTGCTGTGTAAGGGGCATTTTCTAATGTAATCCTATCGTCAGGGTCTTGCAGGACGTGCTTAGGACGCCTTACTTTTGTCGGTTGGACAATAGGTTCTATGATAAAAAGAGACAGGGACAGAGAGAGAGACAGAAAAAGTTGCGCACCCGACTCGTGTGCTCATTTGCTTGTAGTAGGCTGGATACACACACGCACACATAGTATACGGCATTTCGTTACATGAAGATTTCTACTAACTACGAACATCGTTGCAAAAATGGAAAACAATCCATGTTTCTTTCAACAGAATTTGACGCTTAGTAAGCAAATCGGCATTGCTGTGCGAGGATGCGTAGCAAATAAAAAAAAATACATACATCTCTTTTTATCTTTTAATTATTATTTTTGTATTTGTTGTTATAACAGACGCAACGGATTTCGACTGCTAGAATAATTCTGTACACAACGCAAGCGAAGTCATGAGCACAACTAGTATTAGTTTACTTTCTTAATGCATTAGAAGTTCGCATTCAGATTAGCCTTTGAACAGGTTTACAACGGTACTCGCTTTTAATACCGACGAGTTGAAACCAGTTAAAGGGTATACGGAACCAGGTTGCATTGATAATAGTGTAATCCAAAGGTTGAACGTGATTGGGAAACGTGTAGGCGATCGTTGCGGGTTCGATTGCCGCTCGGAGCCGATAATTTGTTTTTAATGTCAGAGGATGATGATAGGAGATGCTTTGCTGACCTTTTTTTAGGATACAACTGATTATACGCTGGCTGACCTCGAAACGTGGTTGGTGATCAGTCACTTCAAGAGTTTTTCACCGACGTACGAACGTACGTACGGTAGCCAACCAGGCGTGCCTTTTTTTAAGCCCTACCCTACCAGCATATACATGTCTTGGAACTTCCTCACAATGTTTTTCTTCACCGTTAAGCACGAAATAAATTTGAAACACAAATTAAGCACTTGAAAACTCAAAGGTCCTTGCCCGGAGTTGAACCCGCGACCTTCGGTTAAAGTCTACGTTTTCAATTCATTGGGCCATCTCGGCTTTTAAAATGTATATAAATGTTTGTATTGACCATACAGACATTCCGGTCTGGGATAGTTTGTCCTTGTCATTGTCTATGTTTCCGGACCCCCGACACAGGATATAACTATCCTAATGGGGGCCGTTGAGTGTTTAGCGTTTATTTATTATTTATGTTAGTTCTTTAAAACTTCCTTTTAAATTAATAATTATGATCTGTTATCGGTCTGCAATTTATTTATTTATTTATTTATTTATTAGCACAACCACATCATACATATCTATTCTTATATAACTAAAGGTACAAAGTATTTTATCTGATATATATGACAATTACGGTGTACATAGCATTGATGATAATGTAGGAAGCGCAATTAATTTTATTAAACTTTAGTTAATTCAAATATTAATGGCGTAATACTGGCGGATTTATATTACACTAGAAATTGACCCTGTACTTGGTTTTGATATATTTTATAATTTTTTTCGTTAAGTTTCAGTTACAAGGTAAATTTTAAAATATCGATTACCAGTTTCATATAATTGAATTCGCAAACAATGATCACTATCCCATCCCTAAAGCTGAGCTGTCAAAACTAGCATCGTATTTTAGACAAACCCCCGGTTTTTCGAACCATGATGAAACTCATGTCAACTTAACATAGCAAATACGAAACGCTCATTGGTTGCCTGTTGATCATAGATTATCTTTAACAACGCTCATTGGAGCGTTCTATATTTGGTATGTTAAGTTGACATGAGTTTGATGAACGTTCGAGAAACCGGGGGTAAGTATAATTAAGATTGACAGACTCCGTTTGATTATTTATACAAAAGATTTCAACGCGCTGTAAGCTGTATATAAATTGTTTATTTTCTACCATAGATTTTTAAATTAATAATATTTGGTTCAAGGACAAGGACAACTAGACCAAATACAAAGATCTGCTCCGAACGATAATCGAATCCGCGACCTATGGTGCTTAAGGCAGGTTCGCTACCGCTACGAGTTAAGCACAGTGCTTGTCAGGGCGCGTTGGTTGGTTCTGCGAGAGTTCCCGTAACCTGTCAAACGCACTGAGGTCGGCCACTGAGGAGGTTATAGTGAGTCCCCATGACGTTACCATCTTGTCATGAAACCCCACATAACCCGGTTCTCCTGCCCAGGAAGCCGGGTATCCGGTATTACCAAAAAAAAAGGTCCGCTACCATTGCGCCACAACGTCGTTATTTAATTTGTAACACTTAGGCTCGGTGATGCTGTCAAGGCCAGTGGGGCCAACAGAAATACACACCGCGAAAAAAAAAACGATCGTTTATCGACCTCTACCACATATCTTAATAATTAATTCTAATGATTAAATTAATAAAAATAATTAATTCCCAATGATTTGTAGTATACGGCTGTCTAGACGCAATAAAAGATCTGTTGTTTCTGTTACAAACAGATCAATACTCATAACCATATTAAGCTATAGATAAGGCCATTTTAAGCTATGCCGGGCCCTTGGACAGACAAAAATTTAGGCTCCTTTATGTAAATAAAACAAAAAATCAGCTTCCTATGTTTAGCTATAGTTAACGGTTCTACCTATAAGTTAATGTAAATGAAGACTGTATTATTAACATTTTATCACTACCAACGCCATCTATTGAGCCGATAAGACAACTCAATATTACTTTACTTATGAAGGAACTAGATGTCTCTACTTTCCAATAAAAATATTTGTAAAAATTAAAAATTAGAAATATAAATAAGTTGAGATAATACCATAATATCGTTAAAAATATATCAATATACTTCTTATGCCACAATTATGGCAAAGAAGCATACATGGCCGAAAAACAGTCAGTGACATTAGAGGCATAATTGTTGCTAAGGATGAATAGTAGGAAAAGGAGACGAGGGGAAAAAGGAGGAGAATTTCGACCTCCCATGCTCACACTCATCGAACCAAATACAATCAATGCAACGAACTAAATAAACGCTACATAATTTATGCCCCAATAACTGCCTTATTGTGCTATATCGTGTGTTTGGGGTCCGGAAACACACAAACGCACCTCTTAAGACCGAAGAAAGTCAGGCTCCTACTGCGCCACAACGATCACTATATCCATTTTTATTCCAAATATCCATTATTACTTCTGTTTCTATGATTTATTGTATAAAATAATTAAAAAAACTTTTTTCTTTTGTTACAGGTCCAGTACCATTAGCTAGAAATATAAGACACTTGCCGTGCATATCAAGAAGTACAGGCCACGAGGGTCTCTGTATGTTTGCCATAGACTGCCTCAAAGCGAACGGCACACATCTAGGAACATGTATAGACAGGTTCTATTTCGGTTCATGTTGTCAAATACCAGATAAAACAACGTTACCACAAATAATTGGCAATAACATAGAGGATAATTCAATAGACAATGCAAATTTCGTACATCCACTAACTCAAGATAAGATCCCTAGTAATATGAATAATTTTCCCAATGCTATATTGCCTAATAAGGAAAGTTCTAATAAAGATAAGGTTTCGGTAGTAAATAATATTAAAAAACCGGAAATCGAAATGAATTTACAAACGGATAAACCAGCTACCGTACAAGATAGAACGGAACCGGATGAACCAGAAACTAACTCAGACGAACTTACAACCAGTTTTAATAAAATTACAAATAGCGATGTAAAAACAACCAATGCAATGGATACAGCAACGAAAGATAATCCAACAACACAATCTATAAAACTAACGTCTCATATTACAGAAATGACAGAAATTCCGATGAAATTTTCAACATTCCAAACAGTTTCTGGAAACAAAAGTAATGTTGTTACAGAGAAATCAGAAACCCAAAAACCAACAAAAGCCGAAAGTACAGAGGCAGCTAGACCGGTAACTGAGCAAGTTTCTACTGAAAAACCAACAAAACCTAATAGGAAACCAATAAAACCAACTTATAAGCCTAGACCAACCTACAGACCGACCAATTTCACAAGACCTCAGATAAATATTAAACCACGGCCCACAAAACCTATTGTACCATTTAATTCCACAAGAAAACCTCCATATAGATTACCACCTAAACGACCATCAACAAAAAAACCATTACCCGTACCACCTAGGTTAAACATTACTATAATTCCTCAATCTACAAGCACCAGACCAGTCTATACAAGACCATCGGTATCAACAATCACTTACATAAACTCGACAGTATCAAAAGACAACGAACCTGTCACAACTACAACAACATCAACAACGACAACCACAACAACCACCACCACAACAACAACAGTGCTACCTTCAAGTGAAACAACAACAGTTTCTAGTACAACATCAACAACAGTAGCTCCAACAACAACAACAGAAAAGATTACAGAGACAACTGAAAATGTTGTTACAGAAACTTTACCTCCATTACCCGCTGAAGTTATTACAGAAAAATCAACAGAAAAGGCAACAACAAAAATTACTACTGAACCGTCATTAGAAGTATCTACTACGGAGCTTCCAAAGGAATCCGCTACAGAAGAAGATATTCAAGAACCTTTTACAGAAAAAGTTACCTTGATGAATGATATTACAGAAAAAGAGACTTTAATACCAGTGACTGAAGCTGATATTCCTGTTACAATACAACCTACTACGTCTTCTGAATATCCGCCTTTAGTTACATGGTCGAATGCTGTAGACTCCAGTTCAAAACCTGCTGAGAACACTACACCACCGCCTGATGGTAAGTTTAAAGTTGGCTTTATTTTTAGTACATTAATACCAAGCGAATTTACGGTCCACTTGATGGTGAGATGTCACCGTAGCCTATACACGCTTTGCAATACAGTATTACAAGCTTTTTGCGATCCCAAGGGAAGGAGGGAACAGAGAAGGAAATAAAAGGAATGGAAAATGGGATAGGGTAATACGATATTTTGTAAGAGGGCAGAACTTCCTGATTGAGCCGGCCCGTTCATATTGAAGACAGCAAGCTTCTTCCTCGTTTGTCTACATTAAATCGAGGGTCCGTGCGAACATAAAGACATGTCTAAAACGTAGGGCTACATGATATCAAAAAGGGTTCAAATCAATCGAAAAAACATTTATTTTTAGTAGAGTTTTATAACAAACGGTTAAAATTTAAGCAATATTATTTTGATTTTATTAAAAAAAAATCGACAGTTTGTAGGCATTTTTATCTTGATGAAATACTTATTTTTATAAAATCAATAAATTAATAGTTAAAAAACATTTTTAAAAACAAACTTTCATTTAATTGCTCTAAAAAGAAAAAAATTAATTTCAAATTGTATCAACCCATCAATTTATTACTGAAATATAAAAGCTTGTCGCGAGATTTACCTGTTCATGTTTTTTCCGATTTTCTTATGTCAAGATCAAGTTTCTAAATTTTATTCTTGTTTATCTACATAATCTGTCGAGAAACTTTTATATTTTACCTTATTAATTACTTTAATTCTGATACCTTATTAATGCATTGTCATGCAATATACATAGGCGTACCAAAATTCAACTCAATTGAACGTCGGGAAGTAGGTCAAATTATGCTTGCAAGATTTGCTCTTAACATACATCTTTGCAAGGTTAATAAAAGCTTTTAAAAAAATAGGCTACATATTATATGAAGCTATTTACGCAATGAAAAATGACATTTTGAACATGTCTTTCTGTACGTAAGTATGTAAATACAAGATCCTAAAAGATTGCCAATTAGCCAATTTCACACAAGGCGGTATACACACTAAGCCATATTTGCATGTAGCGATTAATTACCTGTCAAAACTAATAACAAAAATTGATACTTTGAATCCATTGTTCTGGACATTAACAAAAAAAACTTACTAATTGTTTCACTGTGAGATCGCGGAAAAGATTTTTTGATACTTTATTTTATTATGACTATTGTTTTAACCGTATAATGGTTTAATAATTATGAATTATTATAGTTATTATTTGTAAAAGTTTTTTTTTAATTCTTTTTAAAAGTATTTTTTTCTGCCTGATGGTAGGCAGTCACCTGCAACCTATGAACGCTTGCGATACTTGAAGTATCACATGCGCGTTGTCAACCCAAGGAACAAAAAGGAAGGAGTGAGAAGGGAAAAAAGGAAAAGAACAGAGGTGGTGGGATATTTGGCCTCCGGCGCTCTCACTCACACTCACTCACAACGCAACAGCGTTTCATGCGGTGAGTGAGAGAGATTAAATACTGTTGTACTTACTGATACTGTTACTTGATCCCAATTTTCTGTGAGAGGGAAGTACTTCCCCGATAGAGCCGGTCCATTTGTGCTAGGAAAAGCATGGCTCTACTACCGTGGTATAATCATATTGTATTAAACTACTATTACCCGTAGCTTCGCTCGCGTAAATTATGTACGTATTTATATCTATACAAACAGACCCAGACTGGAATACATGATTGTATTGTCAGTACAAATATCTAACTCCCAGCGTAAATCAAAATCGCGGTCTTTGGCACGTAAGGCTCCTTGCCGATCGCTGCATCACAACGTTGTCAAAAATAAGTTTGAAACGCTCGTAGCCAAGTGAGCTTACTAATCGGTAAACGATCGGTAGGTTAAGCAACTTTAGGCACGGTCAGTGAGTAGATGGGTGATCGCATAGTGGTATTCCAACTGGCCGTCTCCGTGCTTCGGAGTGCACATAAAAAGTTAGTCCCGGTTGTTATTAATTTGATGATAGTCGAAAAGTCAAGTCAGAGGCGTATACGGGAGACTTTTCAACGGGCCAAAATCCTCAAGGATACGATGTCGCTCCAAGAAGTCTGTGAACGTCCCAGGATAGTTCTGAACTTCTAGAAGGAGCTGCGCTGGTTGGAATAGACTAGCCAATCCCACACACAAAAAGGACCATATTTTTAGTCTAATTGTGGAAAAGGGAGCCCCATTACTACTACTACGGGCAACCTGAACAACTCTGACACTAGGTTGGCCACTAACCACTCGATCAGAAGAAGATGAAGTTTAGGTTTGAGGTAATTCTAGTAAAATTATGTCTCCTAAAGTATAATGCGAGAACTCTTTTATATTCTAATGAAGTTTCGTATGCAAAACGCTTTAAAAAAACTGTTTTAAAAACATTAAAATTCATCTCAGAGTACGATGCGACGTCAGGTCAAAAACCTCCTAATTATTACTAGTTATCATTTTATTCTTTGTACCTACACCACAATATAAATATGACACCGTTGTGGCGTTGTGGGTAGCGAGTCTGCCTTCAGTCTCGACGGTTGCGGGTTCGATTCCCGAGCGGATATTATCAGATATTTGTTAAAATTTCTTTCTCGGTCTGGGCGTTTGTCCTTGTGGGTAAACCCACCGTGCCTCGGAGAGCACGTGAAGCTGTCGGTCCCGGTTGTTATTAATAACATCCGATAATAATCGTTAACTCTTGAGAAGTAAATTGCTCTTATCCAATGAGTTACTGGTTCGCCCTTAGGGTTGCGGAGGTCAGATGGTAATCGCTCCGTGTAAAAACTAGTAACCTGTCAAATCCGGATAAGAGTAATAAGCAGACCCTGGGTAAAATAAAATACTGGGAATAATGCTAGGACGAAGAAGACCTATAACACAATATAAGTATCTTTAAATATTAAGGTTTCTGATAGAGATCTCTTGTATATGTATATAAGAAACAACATTGCTGGTTCGATTCTCGCTCGGAGCAAATGTTTTTATTGACCATACAGGCATGTTACCGGTCTGGGAGTGTTTGTCCTTGTCATTATGTATGTTTCCGGACCCCCGACACAGGATATAACTATCCTAATGGTGGGTTGAGTGTGTAGCGTTTATTTATTTATTATATTATGCTATGTACACGTGTTTTACTAGTATTTTACCGTACTGCTGTTAGCGGTACATAAATAAATAAAACCAATATTAAAACATATTTCAAATTCAATACTAACTATATAAATAATTAAAACTGTACAAATCATGTGCACGCGGAATGGTGGCAAGAATGCTAGCTGTATTTCCCCGTTGAATCAATCTCTTTGGGCGAAAAATGAACAAACCCTTCAAAACCTATGGAGGCAATGAGTCAGGCAATAAATAAATAGAATATATCAGAAAAGTTTGCATTTGTAAGAGGAGGCAATTTTGTTTTGTGTGATGCAAAATCCAATTGTGAGGTCGCATGATAGTTTTTATAAAAAAAAAAAAAATCATTTATTTCAAGTAACAGAGACTCGTTTAGTATTTACTGTACAAATAAGGTATAAATAAAAATAAACAAACTAAGATATTAAAAACTTTAAATAAAATAAATAATTTTAGTGATTCGTTAATATAAATTGCAAAATTATATACTATGAATTTGGAATTAAATTAAATTATTTAATAATTATTAATTATTATTAAATAATTAAATTTATCCCGGGAAAATGTTAATTAACAAAAAAATGTCTAACGGACATATTCACTTCATATAGATGTCTTATATGGGTGTAACAACTTTTCGAAAATAAATACATTAATGCGAGCGAACCTGAGCTGCTAGTTTTTAAAAAGGGGCCCAAAAATAAAGTTTGGAGTTTTATGTTTAAAGTAACTTGGAAACCCCACTTGAAAGTGACTCAGAATTTCTTTCGAAAACATGTATCTAAGTTTGCAAAATATACTGTAAAAAAGTTACAACTCGACTCAACGAGTGTGAGTCACATCGTAAAGGAAATATTTTGTAAATTAATAAGAGATCATCGTCTTGTATAAGGCTAATAAAACCTTAGTTTTAAATATTCGTCTGGCTTTTTACTCGTCAAATTTATCGTAAATATTGGGCTTTAAATTACTAAATGTTTTTAAATTGTCTAAAATTTCGTTTAACAGAAATATTATGCAATTATTTTCGTGATTTCTGTACCGATTTTGATACATATTATTGGAACTTGGAGAATATTAGCATTGTTTTTTAAGCCACAATAGAAGGGCCGAATCCACTCCTTTAGAGCAAGTTATGAGCTTATTTATAGGGGCAATGGGAATATTAGTAATGCCTTGAAAATGCTAATATTCTTTTTAAAAAATTGCAGTACTTTTATAGCGACAATAGTGCGTTATTTCGTTTGGCTCTTCTTTCTACTAAAGACACGTTAAAAATAAAAAGACCAATTCATTTGCTTAGTATTATAGAAAATGACTTAACATCATTTTAACATCCGCACAAAAACAAATGGCTTACGCATTGGTTATTATCGGTTTCTTTTTAAAGTGATTCATTCAACTGTTTCGAATTCCTAAACTTGATCTCTTGTCTCATTAAGTCATTTTAAAAATAACATACTTACGAGCAATTTCAATTTCCCCTTCAACACAATAAATAAACGCTACACATTCAACGACCGCAATTAGGATAGCAATATCTTGTGTCGGGAGTCGGGAAACAACAAACACAACAAGCACGACAACCCAGAACACATGCCTGTATTGTCAATACAAACACACAAAAGCTTCGAAACCTTATTTAAACAATATATCCTGCATTTATTAAAAATAGGTCCTGCATGTAGTTACTGATAAGAGTGCCTTATTACCCCAAAATGGTCAAGAGCGAACTTGCAACTAGTATTCAATACTTCTAGTTTTGGGTCATTTTCCTTTTATATTTAGTATGTTCTTATTTTTACAGTTATTCTTTCGAACTTAAGCTTAATTGGAACGAAGTTCCTTATCGCGCGTTGTGAAAGGGGGCTAGACGGAAAAATTCTTACGAAAAGTTGTCACGACACTTTATGCTATAGTTGTAAGCCGTGCGGCGTGCGCGTGTTTCTCTGTCTATCTCTCTCTCTCTCTCTCATAGAAAGCAAGCCAGTTATTTTCGTTTCGTCTTTCTATTTGTTTTGAACAGTGTGGTGTCGCGACGATTATTTTTGTTGATTTGTTTTTTGTACATAATAAATAATAAATTAAAAAATATTATTATAACTTTAAAAAAAAATATTACAATTCCTTTACTAATTAATCGAAAGGAACTTCGTTCCATCCGGGTGTCCCTAGACACCTCTCAATTTTATTATTTTTCTAACTTAAGCTTAATTTTGTACCTAAGCATCCACACATCGTGATGGCAGCATTTGTACAGTCTTTGACTGAAAAGCAGCTGTAAGCTGAGTCAATGGCCTTTTCACAAGCAGTACTTAATGGATAATGTTAATTCGAATCAATGTAACACTTTATAATTATGCTTGAATGATGAATAAATGTCTTTATTATTATTTAGTAAAACTAATCTTGAAAGTTTTTTCAACTAGCAACACTAAGTAAAGATTATAAATAATTTAAACCTAATCTATTCATAGTCGGATCACGTATGGAGGTCAAACACGAGTAGAGTCAGGTCAGTATCGTTGTATTGTTTAAGTGAAATTGAGCACCTCACTTTCTTTCTCGATAGTAACAGTTCTTTTAAATGTTTCGTGATAAAATTACATTATTGGACGATATAGATAAAGAATAGATTCAAGCCGTTATGCCCAATGGATATTAACGAAGATTTTAACAGAGGGTCTCGTATTCAAATCCGGACAAGCACCTGTGAGTTTTCAAGTGCGTAATTTCTGTTTCCAATTTGTTTCGTGTTTAACGATGAAAGAAAACATTGTAAGGAAGCCCGTATATGGGCGCAAATAAGCAATACCATGTCAACCCACACGAATTTCATTTCGAGAAAAACGCGTTTGAAAATTTTGAACAACTTGCTTTATATGATTTTTTTATGTATTGGTCAAGTTTTTGGCAATTTCAGATTTATGTCAGCTATTTTACTTATTTTCACAAGAAATAGGAATACAAACGGCATATTTGGTATATAATATAACCCAAAACGTTTAACATAAGACATAAATTGCATGATTAAAAAATAGCTTTTTTAGAAGTTTTAAAGCTTAAAGCCCTACAAATATGAAAGAAAAATGTTCTTTAGCCATTTACCAACACTTCTGCATATATAACTCAGTTTTTTCAATTTTGTGGGTTGACATGGTATTGCTTATTTGCGTCCATTTATAAGTAGGATTCTGTAGGTAAAAAATATAAAAATATCTTTATGTTGGAAAGCGCTGTCTTATCCAGCGTTCGTCAATCTTTTCTTACCATTGACAATATGGTTTGGCATAGAAATACTGAAAGCGTTTTTTGTCGCCAAATACCGAAGTGTCGATCAGAACGCAACACACACATACAAACACACGCACACAGACATATCCCAATTGATAGAAATTCTTAACGTTGAAGCCGGCTATAAATACACTAATAGTTTTCGCGACGTATTTAGGTATTGATTTTAGAAATATATGTTTTTTTTGTACTAAAATATTTTCCAATATTTCAAAGAAAGGCATAAACAACACAACATAACGTATAACTTTTTACATAATATAATTTATTATGTTTTATTTATTACAAAATGCTTAAAACAGTATAAAACATATATAATTTTGAATATTTTCAGATGTATGGTCACCGATCACACCGCCCGAAGGATGGGTACTGATTTCTAGTATTACACCGAAACCTGAAACAACAACGGCTGCTCAAACTACACAAACAACAACATCAACAACCGATGCGCCAACTACTACGACCACAACAGCTGCACCAACAACAACAACAACAACAACAACAACAACAGAACCAACAACAATCACCGAATCGCCAACAATTAGCGAAGCAACAACAATAAAATCAGAACCGATCACAGTATTACTGACATCACCACCTTCATCAACTACACAAGTTCCATCAACTTCATCAACACCGGCTTCAACAATAC
Organism: Hestina assimilis; assembly: GCA_023373885.1. Lineage (NCBI taxonomy): Eukaryota > Metazoa > Arthropoda > Insecta > Lepidoptera > Nymphalidae > Hestina > Hestina assimilis. The sequence goes on along the minus strand of CM041767.1, from coordinate 2,727,077 downwards.
AAGCACCGGAGTTTGTTGTGAATGTCACGCTATCACCAACAATACCAACATCAACTTCAAGTATAGGTTTATCGACGTTTAGTTCGGTTTCATCAGAAAATGCGACTTCACTGAATCAGACAGAGACAACAATATCTACAGGATCTACTGATACAGGTATACACATTCATATTGACAGTAAAATTATTATTTAAGCACAACAAAAAAGCTTTTTGGAACTTAAAAATTTGATTTTTTTTTTCTCTGTTATGTTTAATTAACACGTACACGTGCAAGAGTTCTTCGCCATTCGCGTATGCTACCGATAGAATCATTGTTGGTTCGAATGGAACACGACTTCGCTTCGCGATTGCTTTCTACGTGTTTTCGAACAACTTCAAATATTCTTTTGTTGCAAGAAGGCTAGGTGCTTACCACCGCAGTGTCAAATATTCTACCGCAAAGCAGTAGTGTTATTGGCATTACTGTGTTTTCGAAAGGCACTGTAGGCTAGTAAAATGACTGGGCAAAGGAGATTAAACTTGGTAACATCGCTAGCCTAGCTGAGGGATTCCTCTTCTGTGTGATGAAAAGCAGTCACCGCAACTTGTAAACGCTTACAATACTTTAAGTATCACATGCACGTTGGCAATCTAAGAAATAAGAAGGAAGGGATGAGAAAGGAAAAAAAAGAAGGAAGCAGAGGGGTCCTCTTAGTTAGAGCTTTTTACGGCACGTTTTCAGTACCAGCACCAGCCCTAACGCCTTTCCACAGCAATCTCGATGATATTCTTTGGATGACCAGACATTAATCATCATTTATATTTTCTAGATCAAACAACCACAGATTTGAACGTGACAACCGAACCGACGGTGACAACCACCACTGAATCGTACAACATGTCAAACTATAAAGAAGGTCTGTATATTCTAAAAAAATATTAACAATGCTTTTTCAAGTCATTAATAATGCCCAATGATGATGAATATTGATAATAGCCAGGGTCAGTATCGAAGGTGTAGCTCGCGCGTTAACGAAGTCGGCTATTTACCGTTGGGCTATTGAGGTATTGCTATCATGAGGATTAGATTAGGAAATCAGCATGTACCGAAATATCATTGGATAAGGGCAAATTACCCATCAAGAGTTAACGATTATTATCAGATGTCATGTGATAATAGGATCTGATAGCTATAAAATACAGACTTCTATTTCATTGATTTTAGATTCCATTATTAGTGACAAGAGATTAGTAATAGAGCCATGCTCCCAGCACAAATCCGGCCCGACCGAGGAAGTACTACCCTCTCACAGAAAATCGGCGACAAGTAACAGCATCAGTAGGTACTGTTGCGTTTCGTGCGACGAGGGCCCAATCTTCCACCCAATGGGGATTGGGTTCCCATCCTTTTTTCCCTACCCTTCTAACCCCCGGATTGGCAACGCGCATGTGATACTACAAGTATCATGGATTTCGGTAACTGCTTACCATCAAGCGGACCGCATGCTTGTTTGCCAACCGTCATGATATAAAAAAAGAAGTCTTTATAATAGAAATCACAGATAATACAAAAAGTTTAATGTACGCATTCACTTTTGTTACCACATGTACAAGGAAGTTATGCATAGATATTATTTTCAAGGATTAACTGTACTAGCAATTTACTTGTAAATTACATTCAGTTGCAAAATTAATTATTGCATTATGTTTATCATTGTCTACGTAATAATAGTTTTTTTCACACATATTTGTATTGATCATACATGTTGTTCTCTTTGCTCCGTAGAGCACGGTATGGTCCCGGTTGTTATTATAACTGATAATAATCGTTAACTCTTGATAAGTAAATTGCTCTTATCCAATGAGTTACTGGTTCGCCCTTAGGGTTGCGGAGGTCAGATGGTATTTGCTCTATATAAACTAGTAACTTGTCAAATCCGGATAAGAGTAATAAGCAGACTGGGTAAATACCGGGAATAATACTAGGAATAAGAAGATGTATAGAAAATTAAAAAACTATTAATTTTTTTTTACATTCTATAGCTAATTAAGATGGTTATAATTATTCCCAAAATAAACAACTTAACAGTACTTTAAAAGAAATTTAATTTGAATACTTTGTGTATGTATGATAATCATGTTAACATCGCCATAAAACTTTTTCATGTCGTTTTTGGTAACAAAAACCAATAAATAAAACATGGCTGCCATTCCCGCGCAAAACACCAGGTCAAAGAACTACCTAGCCCCTTGCATGTATAACTACAGCCTCATATAAACAACGATAAAAAAACCATTTAAAAGAACTCACATTCGTTCAACAAACAAAGACTTGTCAGACGCGCGATGCTATCAACCGGCGAAGACGCAAGGACGCGTTTCCGAACGTTTTTTTTATAAACTAGATAATAGCAAAAAGTTCGATATCAAAAAAGGTTTTATCTCGTGGGAAAAATATGTGGTCACAGAAATTAAAAAATAAACATGTGTAGTGCGAATGCGGTCATAAAAAAACTAAGTGCGATGGCGTTCGTTTTAGTTTAGTGTAATTAGAATTATTTACGTTAACCGGAAAAGAATTAGATTTTTATTTAAACAAGTGTTCGTAACTTTTTAAATTAAATTAATTGTGTGTGATTTTATGTAGGGTAATGAACTAAAGATTAATAACAATTAAAACTATTTTTTTTAATTTTGTAAACAATATATTATGTGAAGACAAAGGTTCAATTAAAATTTTAAATAAAAAAATTATGCCCGTCAAACAGAACAGAGGTTACAAATGTTTTTAAATAACCAAGGAGTTTTTATAACAATGATAATAAATTCAACGTTGATGGTACTGGCAGTGTGTGGCCGCCGGATGTGGCCGCAGGCGAGGATCGTTGGTGGCGCGAAGTCGGGATACGGACAGTGGCCGTGGCAGATCTCCCTCAGGCAGTACAGGACATCGACGTATCTCCACAAGTGTGGTGCTGCTTTATTGAATGAGAACTGGGCAATAACAGCCGCGCATTGTGTTGAAAGGTATGTTATCTAATATATAAAATTCTCGTGTCGCGATGTTTGTTATCAAGCTCCTCCGAAATGGTTCGACCGATTTTTATGAAATTTTGTGTGTATATTGGGTAAGTCTGAGAATCGGTCGAAATCTATTTTTCATACCCCTAAATGTTAAGGGTGGGCAACCTTAATTTTGTTTTGGTCAAACTTTTTTTTTTTTATGATGTGGCATTAAAAATACGTACAACTCTAAATTTTAATTTTTCTACCATCACTTGGGGCTGATATCGGGTCATAAGATACAGCAAAATTATCAAGAATCTTGATTCTTACTACTAATTTTTTTTTTTTATTTATTTATTTAAAATCACTTTTAAATTCACTTTCAAATCACAAAACTAATATTTTCTCAAGTTAATCTTATATGTGGTACAGAACCCTTTATATGCACCAGTGGTACAGAACCCTTTATATGCACGAAAAACACTTGGCCGGTTTTAATATATTTGACTAAGGGACTTGCACAATTATTTTTTGCATAAATATTCAATTTTCACGGTTAGTCATAACTGTAAGGTCGTTTCGAGAAGATGGACGTCGAGATTAAAGATGGAATCATTTGGCACGTGTTTTCCTCTATAATTATATTACAGTTTTTTTTCTTCGTACGGTTAAAGGGGTTCAAGGTGCGATTTTAGTTCGATAAAATGTTATATCCATTTCAAAAGGAATTATCCTCATGGCGAGGTAGGAGCAAAAACTATTGGTTAGAATGTTAATTTGGCCCCCCTATCGATACTAAATTAAGATTTGGTACTCCCCTACGCCAAGTCTTGGCTACACCCATGCCCTTAATTAATATTATAAATGCGAAAGTAGCTCTCTTTAGGGTTCTACTCATGGACGTAGCCAAGATTTGGCCTAGGAGAGCGCAAAATCTTAGTTTAAGCTTTAGAGGGGGGGTAATATTATTATTCTCTCCAGCAGTTATTAGTCAAACAGCTTAAAGATGATTAGAAAAGATATTTTATGACATTAACGAATATTTAAATTATTGACATTCTGAATTTTATTTTATTATTATTATTATTGGAAATTATATAATAATTATGTTTAGATACCTACTTTATAATATCGAATAAATAATATAATTGCATGTTTGTTTCCGATGGTTAATTATGCTATGATTAAAATAAAAAAATTAAAGGATTTGTATTTAAAAGTAATGTATTTTGTTTGATACAATAGAAATGTTAAATTCACGTAATTAATTTTCACTGTGACATTTGCATGCCTAATTTATAAGGCGAAACATTATCACTGTATTTTAATTTATTATAACATCTTATGTACATAAATGTTTCTGCAAATAAATGATATTATTATTATTATTATAAAATGTCTATGCCTAAGTATTTCCAGCTGCCCCCCCTTGATGCTAACTCGCTAAGTCCATGGCTCTACTAGTTGTTCAAAAAATTTTCCAGCTTCATTAAAACATTACTCATTTTACAGAGTACCACCCTCCGAGCTGTTAGTACGTCTTGGAGAGTACGATCTGGCGAACGAAGATGAGCCTTACGGTTTCGCTGAAAGACGAGTACAGATCGTCGCCAGCCATCCGCACTTCGATCCCGCGACTTTTGAATACGATTTGGCATTACTCAGGTAAAACTTTTTTTATGTATTGCTCTTGGCTCTGCTGAGCCGGGTACTGAGACCCAGCATGAACAAGAGACAGCCCTCAAGTGGGCTTAAATTTGTCTCTGTCCTTACGGTGCCTACTGCGAGGCCAAGCCAAGGCTAAGGATGTCAATGGAGGATGCAGTAATAAAGTATTATTATATCTGTACTAGCATTTGCCCCCAATTTTGTATGAATGACTACAGTGAATGAGGCGCTGATTGGTTCCTTGGGGTTTACCATGAACTTCTTATTGGGATGAAGTAAACTAAGCGTATCGTAAGTTCGTAATTATCGTTAATAAATTTCAATTTCCCGGGCAACCGCTAAGCATTGGTCTAACATTTTTGTCCTTGACTGTACCAGCGGACGACGGCCATTTTGGTTCACCTTATGTGCCACTCATACCTTCATAGTCAGAGTAATGTTACGGCCCGCTAACACTCTTTTTTACCAATTTCACAGGTTCTACGAACCGGTAACGTTCCAACCGAACATACTGCCAGTTTGCGTACCTGATGATGATGACGACTACGTCGGCAGGACCGCCTTCGTGACTGGATGGGGGAGACTTTACGACGGTCAGTTCTCGTTACTCTTATAAGAATTATATCAGCCGAAGAATGTCCATTGCTGGACATAGGCCTCCCCCAAAGTGTGCCACAATGAACTCCTGCGATCCTAAGTCATCAGTCTATCTTGTGGGGAGCCTGCCCATGATACGCCTTCCCACTGCTACTTCAGTTTAGCGATGTTCTTATAAGGTCCTTGCTAATTTTGATATAGTAAGTGTGTAGAGAAATTCAAAAAAATAATATTATAAGGTTTTCTTTGGGTTTTTGTTTTGTTCCGAACTTTACGCATACAAACTCAAAAATAAAGTTTCTTAGAATATTAGTTTTTTATGTCACTAAGTAGGCGGCAAGCATAAGACTAACCTGAAAGTAAACGGTTGTCGTAACCTACGAGCGCTCGTAACACCATACATTCGTAGATTCTTAAATCCCCTTTGCCCGCTAACTTCACTAGCTACAGTCTCCTTTTAGCTACAATATCTGACACACTGCAGTGGTCCCAACATAGCCGGTCTACTATATTTTCATGTTTCTCCTCAGAGGGTCCCCTCCCGAGTGTCCTACAGGAAGTGGAGGTGCCTGTCATCAATAATACAGCCTGCGAGTCCATGTACCTAGCGGCAGGGTACAATGAACATATACCTAATATATTTATATGTGCTGGATGGAAGAAGGGGGGATCTGATAGTTGTGAAGGTTAGTTTGAAGTTTTGAGGTAAAAAAATAATGGTCGTCCATTATTTCCGAGACCATACCCGCTTTGACCTTAGAATACTTTTTTAAGGCAACCAATATTCCTATTGCCCCTCCAAATAAGTTTGCGCTAGGAGTGGGTACGAGATACCCAAGAGGGTCCGGATGGAAGCCGGGAGTATCGGTCTCACGGTAACGGAGTGGAGTCGACCCCGACCTTTGAGCTATTGAGGCTTTAATTGGCTTCAGAGAGAAATGAATCTGTAGATATAAAATGAGCAGACCTGACTGACTTATTAAAATAGAAAAGTGAATTATTGAAAGAATAATATTGACGTCATGATGTTTTGATAATCCTGGAACCGAACATTTTTCCTATAAAAACATTATGACACATTTATGATCGGGATTCAACACTTAAATTACCAATAGTTATCGCCTGACGTTTCGATCAGGTTACATTGACCTTGGTCACAAGCAGACTGGGATTTGACAGGTTACTAGTTTTTTCACTGTTTTTTGATTGCCATCTGACCTCCGCAACCCTAAGGGCGAACCAGTAACTCATTGGATAAGAGCCATTTACTTATTAAGAGTTAACGATTATTATCAGATGTTTAGATATCAACCGGGACCGATAGGTTAACGTGCTCTCCGAGGCACAGTAGGCAGATCCACAAGGACAAACGCCCAGACCAAAACAAATATCCCGACCCTGACCTTCAAGACTAAAGTCATCCTCAAATTATTAACTGTCAATTAATTCTTTTATTTATTTCAGGTGACAGTGGTGGTCCAATGGTGGTACCGAGAAAACGTGATGGTCGTTTCGTGCTCAGCGGTATAATCTCCTGGGGTATTGGGTGTGCGGAACCCAACCAGCCGGGGGTTTACACGCGCATATCGGAGTTCAGAGACTGGATCAACCAGATATTACAGTTTTAGATTTACAAGTACCAGAACTTATCGACCTGTGAAATTATTTTATCTTAAAGCCAAATAACTTTATGACTTGTATAGTGGGAATAAGATTGGTTTTATCATGAGCTTAGACGTGTTATAAGGACAGGGATGGACGTAGCGAGGAGGGGTGAGGGGGGAGCTGCCTCTCCCTGTACCCCCTCTAGGTCCTATATTAAGATTTTGCTTTCCCTTAGGCCAAATGCTGGCTACGCCCATAAGGACAGGCCGTTCCATGCTAACAAAATGTCAAAGACTCGAATCAATGAAACGAAGTTAGTCACAAGCTTGCAATGAAGATAGCGTGTGACTAACTTTACTATGTTAGGAGGACAAGCTAATTATTTGCCTTTTTTCCGTATGGAAAGGCCTGTCCTTAGTTTATAGTAAGTCAAAGGTCATGAGTCTTTTTAGGTGCAATTGGAAGTGATTTTTTGAAAATTGACTTTTTATTTTTGAAAAATGATGATAGCGTGATGTGTAAGCGAGATAGATAACATAAATGCTTATAAGTTATAGCGAAAAAGACGATGTGAGTTTTTAAATTATACATCACGATTATTATGGGACAGTCCTGTCTTGATGTATTGTTACACATACAGTAAAATTTTTATGAAATAGTATACTTTTAAATCTTATAGGTACATACTCTATTCGAAACTATTTACTATAGCAGCCGTTCCAATTGGAGACAAATCTCAAAAGCCATATGTTTTCATAAATTTCATAAAGGAAATGTCCCAAAATAAACGTATGTGCATACACCCTAACTAGACATAATTTATAATTATAACGCTAGACTCAGGTGTTATTAAAAGATTTTATTATAATCTACATTGTTTCATAATATCCAATTAAATATTCAGGAAATAATTATTTCTCATGATTATGTGATGAGAATTAATATAAAAATATATAATTCCGTTATAAAAAGTTTCATACAACGAAATTACTAGTTCGATTTTGTAAAAAAAAAAAGTATTTTTAATATTATAATACTTAGATAATTATCTATATAATAATATGAATCGTAGAGGGAGACAAAAGTAATAAAATATAGCTGGAAAAATGGATGTCAATTATTTACTTACCATAAAATAAGGACCGGGGCTTTAATAGAGAAATAATTAGCAGTCAAGTGCGTTGTGGACCACGCACAGTTGAAACTAAAGGGTTCCGCAGCGTGGTTATCAAGAATCTAAAGGACTTTAGAAATAATAACGAATTAAAATCGACCGCAAAAATAAGTTGGTAAGTTCATAATAATTGTTAAAAGTAATATGAAAAACAAAGATAGTGGAACAGTTTATATATCTCTAAAATTTGTAGACCTATCTTCTTTAAATCAAACGTGGTTGAAATTTCATTGAATGTTCTACAAGCTCAAATTTTTCCAGAATTTTAAATCCCATAGTTCAAAAGATTTTTACGACTTTAGGAGCTAATATCTTAACAACTACTGGCTTAATGAAAAATGTCGAAATCAAATATCGTTATCATTTCGCTGATACTCCTTTCAGACTAACGCAACGAAATGAATTTAGTCACACGCTAACATTATTCGATTATCTTACAAACTTGTGATTTACTAACTAGAAATTACGAATAAGAGCGGCAACTTCACTTTTGACGTTTTAATTTTATTTTCTCTATCTACGATATCATTAGATGTTAACGTCAAAATAAACTGCCGAATTTATTATAATAAATTAATATTTTGTTAGTCAGTTAAAACGGTTGTTTATGATTCCGTCCAACTATAAATAAATATTGTAAATAATTTTATTTAAATGCATTTATTAATATTATTTATAAATTAGCCATAATTTTAAGTATCCCAGATTGTATTTTAATAATAAAACTATTTATATAAAAAAGAAATAAAACATATTTTCTATAATACGTATTATTTGTTATATTTCTTATACCTACAACCACGTTAATTATTATTATTAGCGAAATCCTCTTTTTTTTCTGTTCACAAACAACCTTCATAATAGAGTTCATAATTTCGATGTAGAGTTATCATTAAATTTTTCATTGTTTTTTTCTGTGCGGTTTTCTTAGCATGATTTCGTATAGGGGTTCCGTACCACACTAGAATACAAATATCAAATTTCTTGTATGGAATTCTTTATTTTTTCTTTATATTGTGTAATAAAAAATACTAAGTCAAATACACAATTTAAATTAATTTCTATTGTTTTAGATTTTCACAATCACATAAATTTTATCAAGTACGAATTAGCTTCTATGAACTCAAATAGCTACTATTTATTAATTTATCGATAGTATGGAAGTAAAATCATTAACCAGAATCTCAAAAAATGTGGAACGCTTCACGATTTTGCGTGTCATCCTTGCGCAGGGGCCATGCTAATCTTCTCTGTATCGTTCCAATTTTAGTATATGTACTGCCGAAGCGAGTACACTTACAACGCTGAAACAGTTGTATATATAGTCATTTATTGTAAAAAAGTTGATAGCGCGATTCAAAACATTTCACATTATTCACTTATTTTATATAAAAAATTTTGTTTTTTATTTTATATAGTTATATTTTCTTTAGTTAAAACTTTTAATATCATTTGTTTTATAAAAATTTAGTTTAATTCTAAATAATTGCTTTTTAATGTCATTTTTATTTAAACAGTATTTAAAACGCCATCTACAATGTAGTTATGAACTATTTTTAAATGCAAACAGCGCCATCTACGTGCAACTTCTTTTAAACATTTTTATTATGATTTTATTTGTAATAATTATTATAGGAAAAATAATATTTTAAAACTTTTATTACATTAATGAGTATTTTCGCTTTAATCGTACATAAAAGTACTAAAATTAACATAACGACACATACATACATACACACACACAACATATTTCGAGAACACAAAATAAAATATTGGAGAGAATATAGTTTAAATTTTTAAACTATATTCATTGCGAAGTAAGAATATGTATACAAATTGTATTGTACTAACTACGCTCAAAGATATATCATTTTATACCTGTCAATAAATTTAAAGTATAATGGCTTTATGTATAATGGACATTTTCAATTCTTCTATAATATCTTTGGTTTTTTCTATTGTGATTCTCTGATGACACCATGGCCGTAGCCAGCCTTTGGCTTAAGGGAGGGCAAAATGTTAATTCAGGGTTCAGAGGTAGGCAAAATGATTATATTCTGTAATAGTTATTAGTCAAATAATTCCGATATGCATTTCCCTTGCTACGCCCATGACTAAAAAACCACATATTATTTCACACAAATTAAACCGCAGTCAGAAATTAATTGAAATAAACAAAAAAATATATTTAATTATTTTTATTATGAAAAGATGCATTAATTTTTAACAGATTATTAATAAATTCACTTCATATGAATCATGTGAGCGAGTGACCAGTCATGTTTTAGCTCCACTGGCTCTTCCACAGTCACTCCAGCGGCTGTCACCACTCCCAGCTGGTAGCGGGGGAAGGAACGAGCATCACGGTAGAACAACACCTCCATGCATTTGCGGACTAGAGCTCTGTAATACATATATATTACAGCAATTAGTTGTATTTTATGACAGTTTTATTATATATATTTCATATTCCATGATGGTTGGCAAACAAGCTTAAAAGTCGCAGGATGGTGACCAGTCACCGCAACCTATGAACATGCGCAATACTTGAAACTTGAAAGTATCACATCCACATTGATAACCCAATGGAGGGAAGGGATAATAAGGGAAAAAAGGAAGGGAGTAAGGGGGTTGGGAGATTGAGCCTCCGGCGCTATCACTCATAGCATGGAACTATTTATGCTTGGAGAAACATGCCTCTAATTATTACAAAATTTGTGCTATATTATGCTAGAGTTTGTCAAGAATAGACTTCTAAAACTAAAGAAAAAAAAAAGATTTCTGAAACGCTTGATCATTGAGTGTCAGTGTCATCGACCGTCAGACTTGTTCCGGGCATCCATTTATAAGTGCACCGGACTATGTACATCTCAGGAATGAAATGAAAAATAAATTATTACTTGGCAGACTCTTCATTCAGAGGTCCCTTGTCAAGTGCATCACGGAGCATTGGTGTTGCCATGTACGCTCCAAGACCAGTAGCTATTGTTGAATCTTCATATGCTGTACCGAGCTTGTCCACTGTACCGAGGAAAGGCTCACCGTCCTGTAAAAAATTATTAACAAAGCTGCAAGTTCTAAGGGTCAAAATAGGACAAACAAAATCCAAATTTTGTATGTTTGGATGTAAGGATTTTTGACAATAAAACAGAATCAATGGTCCAATCTGTAATGGACTAGATAAGTAGATTATAGTTGTAGCATGACCGATATTCTAAAATTCCACCCCTGTAGGGTTGGAATGGGGTTTCAAAGATTGTATTAAATTGTTATTCTATGACTAAGATTTCACCATAATCAATTTTAAAATAGATTGTTTCAATTGTTGCAATTTAGAGAGTAAGTTAAATTACAACTGGTATAGTGATATTTTTTTTTGTTTAAAATAACAACCTGTATCCCAGCAACAATATAATTGTTCCACAAGGGGTCCATCTTGCTGCGCTTGTTATAGAGCACTCGGGTTAGCCAACAGTGGAGAGACTTGGGCTTAAGGTGCAGACCATCTCCAATACACTGCTCATCAATACTGGAAATAGTTAAAATATGTAGAAAAGTATAAATATTCTTATAATAATATATAAAATATGATTAAAATTGGAATTTTAATGAGAAATTTACCATAATAAAAATAATATACCTACATATCTTATTTGTCGAACTAAGAATTGGCCCTTCATACAGAAAATAAATTACCAAAGATTTACTGGTGCAAAACGAAAGTAGTCACTTGAAAACTTTATTTATAATAATAATAATAATAATAATCGTTTATTTCAATCACTAGGATCATAAATATTACAGAAATTAATTAATATACTTTGGATTTAAATATAATTATAAAATTGAAATAATATACTTATAATTATTTTATGGTAGTCAATAAATGAACCGCATCGCAATGGTTCAAGTATTGACAGTCAAACCTATATGCAAACATATTGAGAATTTTGTTTTATGTTCCAAGCTGTGACTAACTTTGTTTTGTTGCATAAATAATAATTTATTAAAGGAGCACCAACATTAAATATTTTTATATGAAAGAATTTATGTTAATAATAACATAATACATACATTTTCTGTTCAATGATGTCCTTTAAATACTGATAATCGGCATAGTCTCCACCAGATCCGAGTAAGATCAAATCGTTAACCTTCAATACACGGGGACAGTCACGGAAACGAGCCAGAGAGCCATACGACCCAAGTGTGTCTGCAGCTATTATACAACCTTTATCAAACTTCAAACCAATCACGGTTGTTGTTGTTGTAATTGGATTTGCTGAGCTGAAAAGCAAAACGTAAATGAGTAAAGAAAATATAATTATTGACAAAAAAAATCATAAAATATATTTACATAATTTTTTTTATAGTCTTTGCTGTTAGTAAAGCAGAACAACAGTACAACATTTTAACTATACATAATACTAATACTGATAACAAGGGCTTCGTCCGGGTTACACCTAATGTGGTCATTAGCTGACTCAGTCACTCAGTCAGATATATCAAGCAATAAACTAAAGGTATGATCGCAATTCGTCCCACAATATTATTAACAATAAGAGTATGAAACGGCAAGATCACAATCTGTATGATTTCAGGAGTTTTCTAGTTTACAATATGAGATGAGCGACAGGGAATGGAGTAAAGAAAATTCTGATGTTGAAAGCGTCTAAATGATTACGGTTTTTGCTTACAATCATATGGGCCGTTAAAAAAATAAAGAATTACATTTTACCTATGTTAGGTATATTAATTTACTTTATGAGTATTACACTTATTTTGATATTTTAGCAACTTACTGAGCTCTAAAATCTTGAATTGTTTGGTTCGAGGGAGCGAAAGTTGAAGAGTTGCCGGGGAAGTTGTAAAACGCTCCTGGTGTTGGACCATTATGCCATAAGGGTGCTGGATTCATCATATCGCCCATGAAAGCCATGTTATTTGTATATATATTATAATCCCAATAAAACGTACAATCCTTTTAACTTAATTTTGTAGAATGAAAAGCGGCAACGAAAATGACAAACACTTTTTAGAATTGTCACGTTTCAATTTGCAATGCTATATTACTATTATATTTCAAACTTGAAATCTTAAAAAATCTTAATAATTAATAGAATAATAAAGGAATTTATAATAGAATTATTGAATGATGTTTTTTTTAAAATTATATAATCTATAAAATGTAGAATATTTTATAGACTATATAATTTTGAAGTAGTCAGAATACTTTATAGAATGGAATGTAAAAATCGCCCAAAACTAAGTTTTTTTTCTGATTTTGTATTTCTAATTTTTGTGCCTATTTTATCTTCGTCAGAATTGTTGTGCGTACTTTTTATAATTTAGAATGACAGACTTTTACGGTAGAATCAGATATTATTTATTATCAACTACTTCATTAATCACATTACATCACTTTCTTTGGAACAAAATATGAATTTTTATTTTTATACTGTTACTAACTTCATGCATTTGGTGTTTCCGAACTGATACTTTTATGATCTGTGAAAATCACAAACTAGGGCTAAGTTCGTGTTGAGGTTCTTTCAGTTTCCTCTTTCAAAAATTGACACAACAAAATGTCTAAGAGAGGTTCGTGAATTATAAAATATCCGTTTGAATCTCGTTTTATTTAATCAAAATTGCTATCTAACGATGTGTGAAATAGATTTTGTATCATATAAGTTGTGAATGCATATTTATTTCTGTATATAGTACCATTTGTCATGTGTTATGATTATGAGTTAGTGGAAGATGTATAGTGTGTTTTTTTAATGTTTTAAGGACGTGGTGGTTCCGCTGGAGCGAAGTTCCGCATCTCGCTGGGTCTCCCAGTGGGAGCCGTTATTAACTGCGCAGACAACACAGGTAAATACAACTACTAATCATACATAACCTCAATTTGTGACAATATAAAAACTGGACGGTCTTGTGATGATGCTAAAATATAACACAATGTGTTTTGAATCATAATGATATTTTCCTTGGCTGTGTCTGAAGACATCCAGGCTCATAAATTATCTATTTTATAAATAAATCGCACTTCGTGTTTTTATAATTTTATCGTATATTCTAAAAGACAAAATGGAATCTAGATTTGCTTATTGAAATTTACTGTTAAATGAGTATTTTACTCGTTCTTAACCACGAGTTCTTGCTGTACGAGTATTTTTTAAATCTAAAGCTTTTGTTAAAATATTTAAGGGGCGAAGAACCTGTATGTCATCGCTGTGCAAGGTATCAAGGGTCGCCTGAACAGACTGCCAGCAGCCGGCTCTGGGGACATGATCGTAGCCACAGTCAAGAAAGGCAAACCGGAACTTAGGAAAAAGGTATTTTGGTTTTTAGTAATATAGGCAAGTGGTTTAACTGCCACAAAACAAAGCTCATTAATTTCTCATGTAAGTCTCAAGAATCAAGAACTAATTTACATGGCACTTCAAGAATATTGCTAACTTGTAAAAAATGTTAAGAAATGTTTTTGATTAAAGAATTTGCTATGATGATAGCCAATGGTTTCGCTAAATATATCAACTGAACTGTCTTGAACAGTGTGTTGTAACCACCTTGGCTGACTGAGCAATTCATAACCACACTGAAAACTATATTTGTGAGGACCATTGCGGCATGCTGGTTGGCTTTGAGCATCGCCTATTCTGGGTTTGATTCCCACTCAGAGCAGATATCCAAACATATATATCAATATATAAATGTTTATTTTGGTCTGGGCATTTGTCCTTGTATGTCTCCTGTAAGCTGTTGGTCCCAGTTGTATCTGATAATAATCATTAACTCTTGATATGTGATTTGCTCTTATCCAATGAGTGACTGGTTAGCTCTTAAGGCTGAAGAGGCCAGTTTGCCATCACTCTGTAGACACATAATAAGCAAACCCTGAGAGAAAATATCAATACTTATATTTGAATTCAGTGTTCAGTTATCAAGTATGAATAGTCATTTAACAATTACCAAATGGATTATTGTATTGAACAACATTTTTATTATTTTTTAGGTTATGCCGGCAGTGGTTATTAGGCAGCGGAAACCATTCAGAAGGCGTGACGGGGTGTTTATATACTTTGAGGACAACGCAGGCGTTATAGTGAACAACAAAGGAGAGATGAAGGGTTCAGCTATCACAGGCCCTGTAGCAAAGGAGTGTGCGGATCTCTGGCCTCGTATTGCATCCAACGCAAGCTCAATAGCTTGAAATTAATATACGGCTAAGGAAAAATGTGTTTTTTATTAATATCATTAGAATCCCTTATATATGGTACTTTAGATATATTGAAATTTTTTTTTTTGTGATCTATGCGGAGTTAAACATGACTGATATGACATTTTAAAGACGAAAATACACCTTAAAACTCAGCAATTTTTGTTTCCATTAGGTAATAAAGCACTGCCTTTGAAATTGAATAATATGTGAGATTTTGTAGTAGCAGTCGTTTTCCTCCTAGCACAAATAGGCCGGCTCGACTGGAATTATTAACCCCTCACAGAAAATTTGCGTTAAGTCATGGTATCAGTAAGTACTGTTCCGTTTCGTGCGATGAGTGAGAGCACTGGAGGCCCAATCTCCCACTCTCTATTACCTTCCCTCCTATTCGTATCCCTTGGATTGGCAGCACGCATGGGGACTGCTTACCATGAACTATGCTTCTTTGCCAATCGTCATGAAAGAAAAAAGATCATTGGTATTTTTGTCTCTGAAGTGGCTGTTATGTGGAAACATCAAACATTACTTTTAGGTCCGTCAACTTTGCAGAAAAGTCTTTCTGAACAGTATAGGCAGGACTGATAGTATTCTTAATACTCGTATGCTCTGAAATTAGCATTACTCATAAATGTATGGAGATCTGGCACCTCTCTGGAAATGAGCTCTTGAGGCTTGTGGTTAACACATACCAAAAATAAAAATAAATTAAAATCATTGTTATGGATTCTGCTAAATACTTTTAATTAAACCTTCAAGCTGACCATATTCTTGTTGCCGTTTTTGGGAATTATAAAAAATATCTCCAAAAGAATTTAAAAAAAATTCGATTATTTTAAAAAGGGCAGCTGTGATTGTAAAATGCAATAAATATGCAACATGGGTGTCCAGGAGTCGAGGAATTTATAATAAAACATAAATTACAGAAAAAAATCTTAGATTTATTTAAGTGAAGCACTTTAAAATTTAATTAAAATAATCTTAACTAAACTAGCTTTTACGATAACAAATTATTCATATGTATTTTAAGTGAAAAAAAGTAATAATTATTAGAGTAAAAAGTTGACCTTACATAATTATAACCTAAATTAGACTTATAAGCAGCATAATCGATCATTTTGGTTACACACCCAAGTGCCACGAATAACCAAACCTCCCCAATGCGTCATCGCAAGGTCCACAACCTTTTTGCGTTGTGTTCTGTGTATGCGTTGTGTTCTGTGTATGCGTTGTGTTCTGTGTATGCGTTGTGTTCTGTGTATGCGTTGTGTTCTGTGTATGCGTTGTGTTCTGTGTATGCGTTGTGTTCTGTGTATGCGTTGTGTTCTGGGTATGCGTTGTGTTCTGATCTGATCGTGTCTTCATCGATTGAAATTACTCATGTATATTTTAGGCTACGGTCCGCCTGAATATAAGCAGTCACCGCAATCTATGAACGCTTGCGATAGTTGAAGTATAACATGCGCATTTCCAACCCAAAGGATAGGAGGATGGGAAAGGGTGTGGGAGATTGGGCCTCCGCTCTCACTCATCGCACGGAACGGAACAGTACCAACAAATACAGTTACTTTACGCTGATTTTCTGTGAGAGGGTTACTTCCCCATCGAGGCCAGCCCGTTTGTGCTGGGAGAAAAAATAATATTGAACGCTTAAATTACGTATCAGCACTGATTATAATTTAGCTGTATGGTTTTGGGCAAACTTATACGCATATGTTATGGATACTTACGTATACTTTCAGCTGCTATAGGCCGGCTTTCTTCCTCAAAAAATAGGCTCCTCTCTTGAAGGTTCCCACCCAGGTGGTATCGGTCCGGAAAGACAAGGTCCAAGCCGGCAGTAATTGGTTCCACAGAGTGGTTGTGCGAGGAAGGAAAATGACTTCTAAATCACGCTGTTGTGGATATCCAGACATCGAGGTTGTAAAGGTGGAATTTCGAGTTCTGTCACGATGATGCTTTGTAAGCATCCATGTTAAATGGAGTGTTACACGACACGTTTTTATGAGAAGTGATCTTCATAAAAACAACCGGGACCGAAAACGTGCTCTCCGAGGCACGGTGGACAAACAACCAGACCGAAACAAATATTTGTAAGATCAATATAAACATCTGCCCCGAATGGGAATCGAACCCGCAACCGTCGAAGCTAAAGGGCGAGTCTGCCTTGACTACCACGCCACAATGGTGTCGAAAAAAAAATGGCTATTTTCTCTATAGAAAATGCGAATCGATGCTAATAACTGTTATTCAGGAAAATAAAATAGATGTATAGGGGATATATTTAATAATAAAATCAAAGTTATTTAAAGTGCAATACATAATATTAAATATAAATTATCGTCGTTTCTTGTGGGTTTTAGTTGGTCCTTTCACGAAGCACCAGTCCACAGAGATCGCCTGTCCAAGGATATCAGCACCATCTAAAGCTTCACGGGCACTCTGCGGGAAGATCATCCGTAGTTTAAATTAGCTTAAGTGAATAAAATACATCGATATTATTAGCTGTCAAAAATATCGAGTAAAAAAATATCGATACATCGATGTTTTTTGAGTGTGCAGCGCTTGAAAAAATAGGAGGTTCTCAATTCACCTGTATACTTTTTATGTTTGTTACCTCAGAATGGTCAAACGGGGTGAACCGATTTTGATGATACGTTTTTTATTTGAAAGCTGGTGCTTCCCGTATTTCACTTTAATTTGGCCCAGTTCTGACAATGGGATCTATGACAAAACCATATAAGTGTTGCATCAAGTATGTGCGCGACAAATGGACGTATAACTCAATGTCACGCTAACCGATTTTGATGATTCTGAGTTTTTCATTAAGTACTTATTTATAACTAAAAAGTTTAAAATAAAATAATTTTTAAAAAAACCTATGTATCGTAACTAGTCCGAGGGTTTGTATTTCGTGACGTAAAAAAAAATCAAATTCGTAAATATCGATTATCGATTAAATGTGTTTAAAAATATTGGCAACATTTATCGACTATTTTTCCCAAGCCTTGTTTAATTTAGAGCACGAAAAATGCTAGTGTTCTACGCGCACTCTCTTCATAAAGCCCACTTTTGGAAGATTCAGAATTATTGTTCTAATTTAAGAATGAAATACTCACAGCCGCTTGTTTGTATGTTTCGTATTCAACCAGAGCGTAGCCCTTCAGGAATCCAGTGCGCCGATCAAGATTTAGATGAATGTTTTTGATTTCACCAAACTCGGAAAACTGGTTCTATAAATGCAAAGTGTCATATGAATAAAAATTATATTATTTACTGGTCACAAAATATTAGTTAAATGAACATTTAAAATATGGAGACTTCAATATCGCCTCTGTCTGTGAATAACAACAATATTTTGTCAAATAAACAAAATACAAAAATGTTATGCTATTCAAAGTAGTCCAGCAGATATTGTTTGAAAAACCACATGTTTTGGGTTACAGCACTGGTGATGGGTCTTTTTATCTTTCATTTCAAGAGGCCGGCTAGATTGGTATCAATGCAGTGTCATATTCTACCGCAAGCCAATAGGGTATTTTGCATTAGTGTTTGAAGGGCTGTAGCTAGTGAAGTTACTGGTTAAAGGAGATTTAATATAGATACCAATAGCTCGAGGTAGGCAATATGTGACCCCTACCGATGAATAGTATTGCAAGTAATCATAGGCAATAATAACGGCCTACCATTAGGTGGGTTGTATGCTTGCTTGTCTTAATCACATAAATATGTATCAACTACCTTTTGTATTCTTAAGTCTCAACAAAATGATTAACCTTTTGTAAATGCGACCCCATTTTGCCAGTTGTATATAAGTTTCACAATCACTAACAAATTCGTTTAACAATTACATATATATATATATATATATATTTTATTTTGTTTCATGTGTAAAGTAATTTGCTTGAATTTGTAAGTTCGACGAGGGCAATACTACCCTCATAAAAAATATTAACCAAATTTACAGTACTTATATAAACTTTAAGAACTTATTTACAGAGCAGGACCACCAAAGATTACTTCCCCCGTTTAATTTTGCTGATAATCGTTGAAATTTAAGTATTTTCACATAAAAATCCCCTGCCATCTCTTGGCCTGGAAATCACAATTATTCAGTTAATCGATGCATACCTGTATATCTTCTTCCTGGGCTTCTTCGTGTACATTACTCACAAACAGGATCCAGCCTTCTACAGACCTCTGTGGACCAGGTGTGTTGCCATCACCTTCTGGAGCTAAACTGTCATATCTGCAATATAAAGAGTGTATATAGTGTTTGGGTGACAAGGCATCTTGAGGAAGGCAGGGCGTGAGTAGCCAATGTTTGCTCGAGTCTAGTTACTAGAGTCGTTTGCTCCTAGAGTTGATAGAGAGTGTAGAAAAAGGAGAACACTGGCACCTCAGATAAAAACTTCTATTGTCGAAATTTCTTTTTTTCATAATTGTCTCAGAATTTATTCCAACTATAAATGCTGGTTCCCTCACAATGTTATGTCGTATGACACACAAGTTAAGCTCTTAATAATTCACAGATTGAACTCGCGACCTTCAGGTAAAATCTACGTTTTTTTCCACTAAACCAACTCGGCTTTTCCGATTGACGTACCTGCCTCTATTTCCTCTCTCGGAACCACCACCGCCTGTTTCTGATCCGAAACCACGACCTTTACGTTTGCGCGCCTTTTCTTTCAAGCGCGCAATTCCCTCTAAAATCAAAATAAGCAACTTTATTAGACTAGTTTAAAAATAACTGTAAATAGGAAAGCTATACTACGTTCTAAATCAGTAAGTCAAGCTTAACCTATTTCTGTGAAAATAATTTTAGTTTCCAATTCCTTAATTGTCATATACTTCCGGCATTACTTTTGATAAATAAATGAGTCATCTTACTAATTAAATATCACGAGGGAGAGAGAGTACAATATTGTATATTGTATATGTAAATTACAAATAAAAGATGGTTTACTTACGCTCACCGTCCTCGTCAACCTCAAATTCTTCCGAATTCTCGATATCCAAAACGTCTGCCATATTGTGTTATCAAACAAAATTATAAAAAATAACGAACGATATCTTAAATTGGTTTTATAATTACATGTAATTATAAGCAAACCTTATTAAATATTTGCGAAGTAGAGGATAGAACGCACTCAGTACATTTATTTATCCAAGCTCATTTGACAGCTGATGACAGTTCATAAATACATTTGACAATTGACACGCTAGTATAAAGTATATAATAGATAATCTTAAATTAATAGATAATCATAATTAAATTCTAATGTTCTTATTTTCAAACCAAAAAGAAGTACCTACCTAGGTATCTTTTTTCTTGTTTTATAAAAATTAGGTTATTATATTTAAGTTTTTTACTACAAAGAGAAAAAGGTGAAGGAATAAGGACTATAGTTTTAGATTATAACCATTGAATTATTTAATTCATTCATTTTCAATTGTTGCCATATTTGCACTTTGATGTTAAAACGTGTGCTAGAATGAAGATAGAAAAATAAGAAAAGTGACACAAGTCATTTTAAATTCATAAATGAAAATATAACTTCAAAAACGTTTTGTTTTTATTAAATTTCTTCGGCCAAAATTTATAATGAGTGTGAAAAATCTATGGAAAAAAGAAATCAAAGAACAAAAATTAAAAAAGTGTTTATCTTTTGATAAAAGTGGTATATCTCCAATAGCAACTTCACGATCATCATCTCCACCGAGTAGAGCAGGTGAAACAATCCTAAACAATTATATTGAACTAATAAAATCTAAATCTAATGTTTCTGCTGAAGCTAGACAAACTGAAGCTTTGAATAAGCCTTTCGATTTTTGTGATGACGAAGAATTTGCATTTGGAATAAACTTGCTAAATAATAATGTAGCATGTGTGGGCGACAATATTACAAAACTTGTACAAATGGGTAAGTTTTTCTTTCTAGTCTTTAAATGATTACATGTGGCAATGTATATTTTTTATTAGTTTAATAAGTTACCGGTGAAATTAGCAGCGTTGCTTCTAGCGGAAACGGTATGTGTACGGTGACACGCTTGATAAAAGATTTAGTTCGAAGTTAATTATGTTTTGTTACGTTTATGTGTTATTACGTTATATGTGTCTTCATTCAAGTACACACATATTATTTGTGACAATAATTTTTTAATATTTAAAAAAACTTTTACATACCTACTATTTTTTATAGCTGGTATGCAATCATATTGTTTTTACACTTGGCAGCCCTGAGTCAAAGACTCAAAAGTCAAATCTGTCAAACTCAGTCAATCGAGTTCGATAATTTGACAATTAGGGAGATTTTATAATTTTTCTATTTCGTTTTTAAAGTGAAAATAAATGCAAATTAATTAATAAAAAAATTATTACAACGTGTTAAAATGCCGGAAGTATCTCTCAAAGACACAATAATCACTTCGCTAAATGGTTGGTATTTCATTTTAAAATAAGCATTCCGTCATTATTTACATAAGGTTACATAATTTTTTGTATCAACTATATTTAAATACTTTGACACCATTATTTAATTATAGATGCTGGACGCCCTAAATATTAATGCGGTCTTCCTTCATTGCTCCATCGTTGTATAATTTAAAACAAAAATGATCGACGATTTTGTGTTCGGTATCTATCAATCAAAATCGTAAAAAAAAATTAATAAAATGTCACTAAAGTAACTAACCATAAATTCCTAAGAGACGGAATTAAATTTTGCAATTGAGTATTTAATATTTTTTGGATTTTTTAAAATTGATTTCTTTTGCATGGTTTTACGTGATCTATGTTTTAATGCTAGTAAACGAGTTACTGGTTTTTTTTTGATTTAATTTCTCAAGTGTTTCGTCTAAAAATTGGTGTTATAAAATAGTTTCTAATTCCTAAAGCCTTAATAGCTCAACGGTAGAAGAGCCGACTCCGCTCAGTTAGCGCGAGAGACACTGGTTTCGATCCAGACTCCGTCGAGCTATTGTAATCATTCCTAAACTCCATTGGGCTATCGTATCCACACCAAAAAAAAAAACAAAATAACATTTTTTAATTATGTTTTATACATATTTCTAGCTCAAGAGCCATGGCCAGACAATGTAAAACTGTATCAGCCCTACGAAGTCGAGCAGATATTGCTCCCAGATAACGCTAGCTGTTTAGCTGTACAGGCTTTTTTAAAGGTAACTTGAATGGATCACTATTTAATTCTTACATTTAGCATTAGGATCTTAAGATTTCGCTCTTAAAAACATAGCATTCCAATAAGAATCCAGCTAGAATCTTTATTATTAAAAATGAATCATCAAATGTATGTACACCCATAACTTCCAATCGACTGCACCAAGTTGAATAATTCTTTTATTATCCTGTTTGTAAATGTCTGGACAATTTTTGTATGGGATCAATGAGATCAAAATTGTCACTGGAACAGAATTGGGAAGTTTGTTTTGACAAATTTGTATTACCTAAAATTTACGAAGTTGTGGTGCAGCGGTGCCATAAATGCCACAGATTGCGGGTTCGATTTCCGCTCAGAGCATAATATATTTGTCAATATTTTCCGGTCTGGGTGTATTTGTCCTTGTCCTTGTATGTATTTCCGGACCCCGACAAAGGATATCACTATCCTAATGGGGGCCGTTGAGTGTGTAGCGTTTATTATTATTCATTCGCAGGTAGGTAGTCTTTAGGTAGGAGACCCAAGAATGGGATTAAAACTATGTAATGGGATCAACTGAATTCTATTTTACTATGTATCCGGACGAAATCAGACAGGCTGCTAGTATTATATATTCGAAAACCACCTTATGATAAATACTTTGTCTTTCAGTCATCTCTCAAAGTCACATTATTTTTTTCTTTCCCTTATAATTTAATAACCTAATGTTGAAATTGACATTCACTCAGTCAAGTTAGTAGTGAATCCTTGCTGTTTTCAGCATAAATGGATGGCTTTGATCGAGAATACCACTGAATATTGACAAACAGTATCCATACTTTTGGGTTGCATGCACAAGTGTCTATGGATTTGTGCAAATTTACAAAGGATCGAGTACCAGTTTATCTTTTTACATGTTATGGAAAAGCATATCTATCTTACTATATATCCTATTAATATTATAAATGTGACAGTTTGTTAGGAAGTATGGATGGATGTTTGTTGTTCTTTCATACAAAAACTACAGAACATACTTTGACGAAATATTGTACACACACAGCTTATTACCTGGATTAACATATAGAATGCTTTTTATCCCAGAAAAATGTTGGGTTCCTGTGGGATCATCAAAATATTATATAACGCAAGCAGAGCTGCAGGCATTAGCTAGTATGTAATAAATCCTTTTTACCATCAGACCTTTGTTTACCTTTGGAAGTACTTGATACCTCAGGAGCTAAAAAATAATAACTTGTATTAATTATTCACAGATGTGTAATTTACCCTTTGAAGTTGAAATGCGTTGGAATGCAGAGTTCATGTCCCCATCGGGCCGAGTGCCTTTTATCAAGTGTGGTGCATTTGTCGTGTCCGAGTTGGAGCCAATCGTACAATTTGCAGCTAATAAGGGTGTTACACTGTGTTCGAAGTTATCCACCGAGGAGAGGGCTGAGATGAGAGCCTATATGAGCCTTATTACTAATGTTTTAGTTAATGCCGAGGTATGTACTTTTTTATGATGATTGGCAAATAAGCATGCTGTTACCACAACCTATGAACGCTTGCAATACTTGTAGTATCACATGCGCCAACCCAAGCAGCAGTCATCAGCAGCATCTTATGCCAAGTTTTTTTGTTTGTATAATTAATTAAACACATTTTTTAATATATTGTCTATGCCACATCAAATCCGGATAAGATTAATAAGTAGATCCTTATTGACGACGTTGTGGCGCAGCGGTTGCGAATCTGCCTTAAGCGCCACAGGTCGCGGGTTCGATTCCCGCTCGGAGCAGATGTTTGTATTGACCATACAGTCATGTTTTCTGGTCTGGGTGTGTTTGTCCTTTTCTTTGTATATCCTTCCGGTACCCCGACACTAATGGGGGGCGTTGAGTGTGTTGCCTTTATTTTATTTTTTAGACCCTGGGTAAATACAGGGAATAATACGAGGAAGAAGTCTTCTTCTTCAAACTTCTTAGTTTGATGTAGTTTTTTATCTATTTCGACAGCTATACATATCCTGGGTGGATCAAGAGACATTCAACACGGTGACGAGGATCCGTAACTCATCAGTATACCCATGGCCGTTGGGCTGGTTGCAGACAAGGTCGAAGAGGTCCAACGTTATCAAACGATTGAAGGCTCTCCACTGGCATGATAAGACTCTGGAACAGGTTTTAGCTGATGTGAGTAGACTTTTTTTAATGTCATGATAGTTGACAAGCAAGCATATAGTCCGTTTGATGGTGAGCAGTCCCTGCAACCTATGAAGTATACGACCCATCTGTTGGTAATGGGTTGTCGTTGCCCGTAAGTGCTTCCCAACCTCAAGATATTGGTTCTTAAATCTCCCTTGCTCCGTAAATCCTATTAATAGTATTAGTTTTAAATATGATATTTTTATCAATAGTTCCTTAGCCTCTTTGCGTAACATTTTAAAAGATCTTTTTAAGTAACTAATTTGTGATTTAATTTTATTCATTTAAATTTTTTTATTATTATTTGTCTAGCTACCTTAGGCTAGATGCTTAGTTTAGTTATATTGTTATATTTGAGAATGCATGTTGTGTCTATATCTAGAGAAATGAAATCATAGATAAGTTCTTACATCTATTGTTATATTTACATGTACTTTTTTATTTTGATTGTCATTTTGTTTTATGGACCAATAAACTAAAAAAAAAAAAAAAAATTCACTAGGTACAGTTTTCATCAAACTGAAACACAGTACTGTTTTCCGGTAGAATATCTGAAACTGCAGTGGTAGGTACCTACCTACCATTGCAACCAGCAACCAACTGGTTGCTAGGCCTTTTATTACAAGAGGCCGGCAGACCGCTAACTTTATGAGAGGGATGCCATATGGTGGTTTGTAGTAAGGGTGACTAATGATAGTAGAAAATGAAATGAATGAACTGCGTTCCAACCAACTACCCGCAGGCCGCGACAGTTTTTAATTTTTTCCAAAGACAGTTGTGACGCAGTTGTTGCTTTAGAAACTGCAGTTTGGTATGATACGGCAACGGATTTTTATATATGTACCTATATTAGTTTTAAATAAAAATTAAATTATTAGTTTTAAATAAAAATGAAATTTAAAATTTTACCGGCGTCGGGATGTGACGACATCATCGCCCGCTGTTGGGATAGCCTCTGTCACAGCAGAGATTATTCCACTAGCGCAATCAGTCACACTGGTGGTAGGTCTTTTGTTGCAAGAGGCCGGCTAGGTAGGTACCACCGCAGTGTCAAATATTCTGCCGCCAAATTGTAGTGCTTAGGCATTACTGTGTTCCGGTTTGAAGGGCACTGTAGGCTAGTGAAATTACTGGGCAGAGGAGATTTAAGAACCAATATCTCGAGGTTGGCAACGCGTGAGTGGCACATACTAATGGTGCTGCAAGCGCTCATAGGCTACGGCAACCACTTACCATCAGGGGGCTCGTATGCTTGTTTGCCAACTTGTAAAAAAAAAAAAAAATTGTATTTTGTTAATAGTTGTTTGTCCGGACGCCGAAGATTGACTTGTTTGTTTTCCGGACCATGATTAAAATATTTATAATACTGACATAATGAAAGCAATTGAGGGTGTAGCGTTTATTTATTTTATAATTTTTTTCAGGTCGAGCAGTGTTGTAATTCTTTGAGTCAACGATTAGGAGATAGGGATTATTTCTTTGGAACGTAAGTATTTTTTTTTATCATTATATCTTAATGTTTGCCATTGTGCATAAGTTTGCTATCTATTAAGATATTTTTGTATGAGATATCAAATTTTGCCTTGCCTTTAGCCTCGACGGTCATGGGTTCGATTTCCGGTCTGGACGTTTGTTCTTGTTTGGTCTCCCCACTGTGCCTCGGAGAGCACGTGAAACTTTTGTTTGATAGATAATTTGATCTTATACAGCGTTACTGATTCGTCCTTAGGGTTATGGAGGTCAGATGGCAATCGCTTTGTGTAGTAGTGGGCTTTTTTTCTCGGAATGTGTATTGCTGTTGGCTCTACTGGCCTTGACAGCGTCACCGAGCGGGAGGGCCGAGTACAGAGACTCAGCCGTGATAAAGGGGCAGCCCTAACGGGGCTCAAATTTGATTCCGTTCTTAGGGTGCCTCCACCCGTACCCTGGGCAATACCGGGTAGTGCTAGGAAGAAGAACAGTTATTCTAAAAACGGTCCAATTATTATAGGAGTAAAATCTAAAATTACATAACAGTATAATGACGTATTTTCTATTCAGTCCTACACCACTGGACGCCTTGATCTACGGTCATATGAAAGCCCTGTTGTCAGCTAATGGTCCCAAAGCAGCGCTTATGATCAGACCTATAACAAATTCACTCCTAAAACATTTCCTGAGAATGTCTAATATAACGAAAATGAAGCTGACGGTACTATATTATTATTTAGTAGATAAACTTTGATGTGTAACATCTTTTTTTATCTGTTTCCCGCAACGTGTGGGAGTGATTTCGTAGAAAGGGACGGAAGTGTGTAATGCGAGACGGTTATAGCGCGCTATTTGATTTGGCCAATGAGCGCACGTTATTTGGTTAGACCAATGAGCGCGCGCTATCTTATTGGACCAATGAGCGCGTGTGCTGCTATTTATATTTATTAGGGTACTGACAGACATGCTCACATTTGGACGCAAATAAGCAATACCATGTCAACCCACAAAATTGAAAAAACAGCTATATATGCAGAAGTGTTGGTAAATGGCTGAAGAACATTTTTCTTTAATATTTGTACGGTTTTAAGCTTTAAAACATCTAAAAAGCCATTTTTAATCATGCATTTAATGTATTATGTTATTAACGTTTTGTGTTATATTATATACGAAATATGCAGTTTGTATACTTATTTTTTCTGAAAATAATTAAAATAACTTACATTAATCTGAAA
This sequence comes from Hestina assimilis, assembly GCA_023373885.1. Lineage (NCBI taxonomy): Eukaryota > Metazoa > Arthropoda > Insecta > Lepidoptera > Nymphalidae > Hestina > Hestina assimilis. Next base: position 2,699,758 of record CM041767.1, on the reverse strand, counting down.
TTGCCAAAAACTTGACCAATACATAAAAAAATTCATACAAAGCAAGTTGTTCAAAATTTTCACACGCGTTTTTCTCGAAATGACGTTCGTGTGGGTTGACATGGTATTGCTTATTTGCGTCCATCTAGCAATACAAATTTTCTGCATACTCTTAACTTTGAACTCATACTACTTACTAGAATGCTCATAAGCAAACCTATTCAGACGCGCTCGAAGGACGCCCCCTTCCACCCGCACCTCAGAAAGCATGCTCGAAGATCAATAGTCGTATGATTTTTGAACATGTCCGAAATAAGCGTGCTTCTTCTTATTGAGTGGTGAGTGGCCAACGTAGTGTCGGAGTTGTTCAAGTCGCCCGTAGGCCTTGACTTCACTTTTCGACTGTTGTCTCTTTGATAACAGTCGGGACCGACTTTTTACGGGCCCTCCGAAGCACGGAGACGCTCAATAAGCGTGCATTACTTTAGCAACGATTAGACACACATGCAATTGCTACTAAGTAGAGTAGCAATTGCATAAACAGATTGCTTTCGGGCTAATAATGAGCATGTTGGGATAACCTCTGTCACAGCAGAGATTATTCCACCAGTGCAATCAGTCACACTGGTGGTAGGTCTTTTGTTGCAAAAGGCCGACTAGGTAGGTACCACCGCAGTGTCCAATATTCTGCCGCCAAATAATAGTGCTTAGGCATTACTGTGTTCCGGTTTGAAGGGCATTGTACGCTAGTGAAATTACTGGGCAGAGGAGATTTAAGAATTAATATCTCGAGGTTGGCAACGCGTGAGTGGCGCCTACTAATGGTGCTGCAAGCGCTCATAGGCTACGACAACCACTTACCATCAGGTGGGCCGTATGCTTGTTTGCCAACTTGTAAAATTAAAAAAAAATGTGTGTACCCTTATGTTAATGTTTTCTTATTATCAAAGCGAGATGTTAGATGTTACACATCATAATTATGTAACTACAGTAAAACTTGTTTAGTTATTTTAGAAATTATTTCATCGTAAGTCTTGATGCGTAAATTTCGATAGCACGTATTTTTTATGGGTTATAGTTCAGTTAGTATAGATCGTTCTATTTATATGTAGATTATAATATCGAACAAATAATAATGTTATATTCAAAATCACATAATTTTTATTCAATTAGTGGCGTAGTTTAGTACAAGTTTCCCTGTTGTGTTGAAATTTGCCCGGTAGTTATACGTCTAGCGCTTAACTGAGTAGGTCCCTGCGATGGGGGAAGGGGATGCGTGTGACGTAATAACTGTCTCGCTATACACGATGGAGAATATTTTGTCTGTTTGGAATGGCCGGTTCATAGAATACGATTTAATATAAATTGGTTAGTAAAAATATGTAAATCCTTGTATTTCATTTATTGCTAGTCGAATCGTTATCTAAATGCGGTCACCGTGGCATACATTTTACAAAAACGCCAGCTACTAGTTCAGTAGAATTGGGATCTGATTTTCTTGCATTAAAATATTCGTAGGTTTAGTTTGGACTATCGAAGGACTCTTCGGTTATAAATCTCGTATTTTGTTTAAAGCCCCGGCCGGTCCGAATTAAAAGTGATACAGATGTCGAAGCCCAACACAGCCGAAGCATCGCGTCCTTTTGCGTAACAAAAACTCCCGGACCGCCACTGCCACAGGAACCTCAGTTAAGCCCTAGCTGCATGGGCGTAGCCAGGGGGTTTTGGGGTCCAAGAAATATCCAAAATATAGAAATATTTGCGGGTATTTCTGTGCTAAAATTGATCGTCTTTAGATAGGTGTTCCCGTAGGAATAGCAGTATATAATATTTATAAACACTCCCGGATAAATATAAAATAATCTCTTTAAAATTTCGCGGAATGACATTGTCCGATCGGCCGTGAAACGAAATAGAACCTCACCCCCCGCCAAATTTAGACCTGGCTACGCCCGTGCATAGTTGTGTAGTATACTTAGATTCAATATTTTTTAACTCTATATTTGCTATTCGTAGAAGATTTTCTAGTAATGTAGGACTATCAATTATTGTGTGTTGTAGTTGGACTTACCTTTAGCTAGTTTGTAGATAAAAATTTATACTATGATTGCGAAAAATATGTGGTGCTGAGTGGTCACTGTAGCTTATGTTTTTAAATAAATAAATAAACGCTACACACTCAACGGCCCCCATTAGGATACTAATATTCTGTGTCGGGGGTCCGGAAACATTCACAATGCCAAGGACAAATATACCCAGACCGGAAAATATGCTTGCATGGTCAATACAAACATATTATGCTCCGAGCGGGAATCGAACCCGCGACCTGTGGCGTTTAAGGCAGGTTCGCTACCGCTGCGCCACAACGTCGTCAAAATGTTTGACAATGTTTTGTTGTTGCTGGAGCAACTAGGTGTGATGAAGATCCAACCCAAACGGGGATCTTCTGATCAGTCGGATTAACTTTTTTAAGTTGTACACATGCTTATTGGCATTGAAAACTTTGTTAGCGCGATTCAGGACTGTGACGATATTGTCTTTTATTGCGTAGCATTACGTAGCATGTAGATGTCGCTAATGCTTTGGAAACCAGTACTGTCACATTCATGATGACCCCTATTCTATAGCATGAAAGGAACACTCGTTGAACGAAATGCAGCAGTATGTATACTGCTATTGCACATTTTGCGAGAGTAGTACTTGCCTGTAAGTACTTAAAGGACAGGCACCAAGCATTCAAAAACCTAACTCCCTACTAGTGTAACAGCGTGATTGTTTTGTCAAAAATCTTCACCGGATCCGGTATTTTGGTATCGGGTATACGTTTAGTGGTGCTGGATCCGGATCCGGGTTCTCGGATTGCAATCCCTACTTATCCGGCTAGTCATGACAATATTAACCAGTTTTTTTGACGGGAGGAAACCTGATACTCGGCCTTTTGGGGTCTTCTTCTGAAACGAGTTATGTGAGGTTGGCATCACCGTTGGTGGCCATTACACTTTGGTTAACTGAACCCATCCAAGGAAGAGCTGATTGTATGCTGATTGACTAATACTTTATTCAGCATCAAGAAGAGTACCTGGTGACCCAGGGTTGTCGGTTGAGTCTTCGACGCGTTTCGCCGGTCCGTAGCTTGTCCAGGATAAAGCGATCTAAGATGTGTCTTAATAACAGTAGCCGTGACAACTTGAAGTGTACTAAGGATGTTTTTGGTTAATATTATTACCTTTAACTTCTTTTTATTATATTAAGGGCTCTTTTATATTGGCGAGTGAGTTAAAAGATGAGAGTTCGCAGCGAGTACTCGGACTCTTCGACCTCGCTCGCAATTCACCAGTGTTATAAAGTCCCCATATAGGTTATTTCCGTACTTTCGTATGGTAGAAATTTGGGTGTCTGATTGTGGAATGTTTTTCATCACTTGTAAATTGTACATTTTGTCAGTCTGAAAGGAGAAAGTTTCCGCTTCTGATTTAGGTTTTCTGAATTGTAGAATGAAACTCTTCAAAGTAAACCCTAAGGTCACAATAGACAATATGGGCACAGAAATGATAACCATAGGTTTCCCTTATGATATAAGACTTTCGTATGAGGGCCTTGACTAATTTTACTCTTGTTAATTGATGAACGTAAAAGTTCAGTAGATTTTTTCGTCTCTAGCAAACATGCTACTTTTGGCAAAGGAAATCGACGGAATCGATGAAAAATCAAGTTTTGCCGACTCTCTGCGTTCGGTCCACAGATATAGACAATACACTAGATAGCGCGTCTATATGTCGTATATGACAAAGTGTTTAAAATAGAAGCGCCATCTAACAAGAGACTGAGAGCTAAATAAATATCGTACGGATGCGCTACAAAAAACATGAATTCAATTGGTCAATTTCGTATCCCATTCTTAGTCTTACTTTCACGCATGCGCAGTTTTAATAGATGGCGCTAGTTCAAACTTCAAATTCACTAATTTTAATATATGGGATGCGCAATCTAGTGTCCTCTAATATCTATGGTTCAGTCAAAATTTGAAGTTTTTTAATGATCGGCGCGTTTTGTGTAATCGCCGATCGCCGATGCTAAAATAGCATGTCTGCTACAGCCATTACAGCTTACAGATTCGAGAAAGTAACTAGTTTCATCCATAATTTTCTTTTATTTTAATTTTAAAACAGGCTTCAAACCATTCGCTTCAAAGCAAATAATAATTATGACGTCGAACGAAGGGAATATCATATGCGAATACGATAGAAATAAAAACATTTCGAAATGGATTCTGAATGACTCGTATGGATTCATTATCGATATAGTTGAGGACATTATCGATAAAGTCGATGAAATTATATTGAATAGCTATCGAGATATCGATAAGAATGAATTTGAAGTGATCTCGTATCCGAATGAGAATTTCGATAATTTTGAAAGGAAAGATTTGGATACTATTAATGAGAGCGCAACGAATACTGTCTCGGATTTTGTCGAGGAGGAGATTCAAGTTATCGATAGTGTTGTCGCTGATGTTATCGATACGGAAAAATTTATCGATACCGAATTAGTTAAAAGAGCCGAATTGAAAAGGAGTTCGGAAAATTTTGTGGATTCTAGGTAAAAAGTTATTTTAATTTTGCTTTTTCATTGCAACCCCTATTGGATTGATGTAAGAGAATCATTCAAACTATGACGTGGTGGATCAGTGGAAACTAAAGGGTTCCACAGCTTGATATCTAACGGTCTTTAGGACTTAAAAGTGTTAAAGAATTAAAATCGACCTCCAAAATAAGTTGGTAATTTCACGGAAATTACTACAATAATATGAAAATAAAAACCGAGGCAAACCAAAAAAATCTAAATCCCTACAATTTCTAAATGTACTATCTTCTTTAAAATAATTTTCGTGGACAGTTTTTTTTGAGTTTCTACTAGTAGTACCTTATTTTCTTCTAGAGTTTTATCCCATAATTCAAAAGATACAGGCGGCGAGGTAATTTTTATGAATTTAGGAGCCCTAATATCTCAAGAACAACAAAATTTATAAATAATATACATTCTATAGTGTGGCCAGGTAATAGCTAAGAGTAAAAAAAAGAACAATATGAAAACGCTATATTAAAATAAGAGAGACGCTGATTTAAATCTATTCAAAGAAATTAAAAAAATTGCTTCGCAAATTGTCTAGCTTATGGACCATAATTTGACCTTTTTTTTCTGGCAGAGAAATCAAAACTCCAGAATTAATAGACAAAATAAGTGTACAGACTGTTCATAAGCAAACATGTCTAACCGAGTCTAAATCTAAATCGTGCATCGGAGTTACGTCAGGTTGTTTTTTTTTTTTAAATTTTTTTTAATATGAAGTTCAAATCTTTATTTTTATTGTAATAATAATTACAGATCCGAATTCGACGTTGAAAATACCGAGTAGTTCCAAATTGAGTGTCGAAAGTCTTTTAAAATGTTTACGCATGCAAAAATCTTATAATGTGTCCTACGAAGTTGTGGAAGTTGATTGATTATTTTTTATGGCAACACTCAAATATTCCATTTTTATAGATTAAAAAAATGTTGTAATTGCTTAATGTGGTTTTATTTATGCAAAATGGCAAATATATTTTTTATTTTATAAATTTACATTGTATTTTAGGTTAAAAGACTTGTATGTTTGAGGAATTTTCATAGCTTTACCATATACTATGGACTGTCTCTTTCATACAGACGAAATTTCAGACTCGTTGGTGTTCTTTCGTAAATTCAACACCAAATTATTGGAACGAAATTAGACGCAAATTTCTCGGGGTCTGCTTTAACACAGCGATTGCCATCTAATATCTGCAACCCTAAGGGTCAACCAGGAAGTTATACATCTTCTTCTTCCTAGCCTTAGTTCCGGGTTTTGCCCAGGATCTGTTAAGTCTTATTTGGATTTGACTGGTTACAATTTTTTACACGGAGCGATTGTCATCTAAACTCCGCAACCCTAAAGGCGGACCAGTCACTCATTGGATAAGAGCAAATTAAAAAATCAAGAGAACGATTATTATCAGATTTTGTCATAGTAATCGGGACCGACAGCTCAACGTGGACCACATTAAAAGGCACGATGGGGCGCCCCACAAAAACCCACAACCCCAAGACCGATGCAAATGACAATTGATTCTTCTATTTTGTTGGAATTATCAAACAATTATATAATATATAAGCCATTCGTTTCGAGAATGCCCTCGCCGACCGTTACAAAAAGACGTCAAAATGGCAACTAGTACTGATGGCAAAACAATTTGATTGTCCGATTATTTAAAATTTTATGATTAGCAGAGACTAAAGGTTAATCTCTTGAATAAACCATATTGTGGTTAAAGTTACTCTGAATAATGTATGGTAAAACAAAAAAAAACTACATAAATCAAATGAAGACATTATTTGCTAGCAATGCTATCGGTACTAAACGGGTAAGAGCATTCTCGAAACAAACGGCTAGTATGTATACTTTTTTCTAAATAAAAAGATATTAACAATTCATCAAATAGTCCAACAGAACTCGACGCCCTCGTATTCGGACACGTGTTCACGATAATAACGACACGCTTGCCGTGTCGTAAGCTTGCCGACACAGTTCGCCGACATGACACGCTAGTGGCTCTCGCTAAGCGAGTCGACGAGCAGTACTTCAAACGTCCATAGCGTGAGGTTTTCAAGGATATCTCCACTGTGTTTAAGAGTCCTTGAATTTCCCCCTTTCGAACTGTTATTTCGTTTCTAAGAGTTTTTTGTTTGAGTGATGTGTAAATTATAGAGTGTAGAGTGAAAAGAAAAGGTAATTTAAAAAGTGTCCATCAAAATGTCTAAAATGATGAACTTACATTTGAATGACAAAGATAAGCTGCAACGAGTGACTCAGTCATTACATCTTTAAAGGATTTATATCTGTTCCTGTCTAATTATATTTTACTGTTTGAAGTATTAATGCGTTCCCACACTTGTTACAGCATTAATATTTGATATCATAGGTTTTTGTGATTAAATCGAAAGCTGTCAAAATATTTGACATAAAATTGTAATCATAAAATTTATTTTGAATGTCATAACAGCAGGCTGCCTCTATTCGGTGTATCTAGGTTAAGAAATTTTAAACTTTTGAAAGTAAAAAGAAATCTTTGATAATGAAAAAGAAAAGTTTCTGTTTAAGCTTTTTACATCTTATATTTTTAAATGAAGTAAACATATTGTCGAACATGTATGTATAATCTACTTAAACCATAGACATATAAAGAATAGACTGAGTTAATAATGGGACTATCGTGAAGTGGACATTATAGTGTCAGTGGAAGTTCAATAAAAAGAACGAATGATAATCCTAGTCTGTTCTAATGCCAAGGCGAAGCGAGCGGACGCGAAACGAGTGCACGTTCATTCAGTGAATGCTAGCGGCTTAAAAAAAAAGTAAGGAGCGTTGTAAGTCGTTCTCTTCTAACCGAGTCAACACATCTCACAACGCTTTCCCGATCTATTCGTATATGTCTATGACTTAATGACAAAGTTTACGCAAAGCTGTTTTTAAAAGCATACATTTTTAAATATATTGTAGTAAATCGTTTTTTTTTGTAGATAATAATAATAATATTTTAACAAAATAATTATGTAATAATTGCTATAATATTTTAATTATAAAATTTTTTTGGTTGAGTGATTTGTATAGCCATATGCTATAATACTTACTTTACAATATTATTTAATTTTTGTTCACACAGAATCGACAATACGCTATAAACAGTAAACACTATGTTTAGTGCCTGACACGCGGGCCGATTATTTGTACGGTGTCAGTATAATTTAACGTAGATGAGCAGACTCATTTCGAGACAGTATGACAGAAATGTTTGGTTTGAACATAAGCCTTAATTTGAAATCATAAAGCATTTAAATGTCACAATTTAGTATATATTTGTTTCTACTTAACAAATCTACTTTTCATGCACAAATATAGTTTTATAATAAAAGTACATAATGAACATATCTAGTTCAATTTAAGTAGATGTTTTAATACGAATGTATTTTTGTACATAAATAATACTATTTTGCAATAAATCTAAGTAATATAAAATGGCTGAAGGATTATAATACATATGTTTGACCTTGGCTGTAAACTTTGCTTTTTAAATGTGTTTACAGTTTATTTATATAGAAGTTGAGATAACGCTTCTGGAAGACGTACGATGTCCTTTCAAGACAAAGAGAGGTTCTTCTTGCCTGATATAATCTAGCGCCCTAACTGTTAATGTTTGGGAAGTATATACAGTATTGGACAAAAAAAAGTACGCACTGTTCAAAATTCAATATTAGTGTTTATTTCTTACGAAAAAAGTTAATGGAGTACTTCTACAATGGTTTTTACCATAGCATATCAGTTCAAATTTACATTGTTGCTGAAACATTATATAAATATTGCGAAAGCTGAACGCTGAAAACAATTTAAACTGCGGAATCCCCATTTTAGGCTGGACAAAAAAAAGTACGCACCTCAATAAAAAAAGAAAATAAGTAATCACATCCGTCGTCTAATATTTTGTATGGCCACCTTTTGCTGAGATAACAGCCTGTAAACGCCGAGGCATACTTTCAACAAGATTGTGAATTTGCTGTTCGTCAATTTTCTCCCAGGCCTCCCGTAAAGCATCAAATAGTTTTTCTTTGTTCGTCACATCTCCTGTATTAACATTTTAGTCCAAAATAGACAATAGATTTTCTACTGGATTCACACCTGGTGATTGTGCAGGCCAATCCAGCAGTTTGATTCGTGAAGAACGGAAAAAGGCCGATGTTTTCCGGGCCGTGTGCTTGGGATCATTATCTTGTTGAAAGAGAAATTCATCCTGCGACCCAACCTTTAGAAGCGATTCCTCCAGATTTTCGTTTATGATGTCAATATAAACATCGGCGGTCATAATACCATTGATCCGTACCAAATTTCCCACCCCTGAGCATGCAAAACACCCCCACACTAATACACTTCCTCCTCCGTTCTTAACATTCTTTTGGACATTTTTTTCGAGAAGCTGTTCGCCCGACTTACACAAAACGCGCGATCTTCGTTTATGCCCAAATAACTGAAATTTGCTCTCATCACTTCAAATAACTTTTTTCCAAAATAAAATTGGTTTATCGACGTATTTTTTGAGAACTCGAGGCGTTTGATTTTATTCGGTCTTCGAATCAAAGGGCGACGTTGTGGAAAACTATTCGTTAAGCCTGCTCCTCGAAGTCTCCTACGTACTGTTCGGTCGGAAATGTTTAGACCTGTATTTTCAAGGATTACACGGTTAGTAATTGTCGGATTTTTCTTCATCTCCTTGATTATTTTCCGATCGTCCAAAGTGGTGGTTATTCTTTTTCTATCTCTCGCCCATTGTTATCACGGACTATCCCTAATTTCTCGATTTTCTTGCATATTTTTCGTACTGCACCTTCACTTATATCATATTTTCGACCAATTTGTCTTTTAGGAATACCCTTTTTATGGTCTTTAATTACGAATTCTTGGACTTGAATAGAAATTTTCGCCTTCATGAATTTGTTGCTACTGTACTCGAACACAGAGCTTAGATAATTAGCTAAAAATCGTTAAACATTTATGTTTAGATACCGTTTGCCTACTTAAGCTTCGTTGGGAGAAAATCGCTTAGTAGCCACCATTGCCAATATATAATACTCGGGTGCGTACTTTTTTTTGTCCAGTGTATAACAGGTACTTTTTATGGTAAAATCGTTCAATTTTTGATTTTCATGTGTTTGAAACCTTGTTTTAATGTCAGCATAAAGGTAATATAATTCACTTTCATCAACACTGCTTAGGGTCTGGTTATTTATTATAATTATGATAAGAATTGCTCATAAAACGGACATTGATCGGTGCGTACTTTTTTATGTCCGGTACTGTATGCTTATAAGCGTTGAAAACTTCGTAAGCGCGATTCAGGATTCTGATCTTGTTTTTGAGCGTTTATTGTTGTTACTGTATAAGTTATTATATATATAGTTTAAGTTATGACCACACGCAAAGACCTAAAATCTAAACAGCTTTCTGTTAAATTATGAACAGCTCACAAATGTAACTAAAAATGTTATTACATTATAATGATAAGATCGAAGTAGTGTAATAATTTTAACGATAGAAATGCAAAATGGGTGTACGCAAGTTGCGGCAGCTGTCTTTATAATGAATCTTGAAGTAAAATATCGAAAATTGTGTCACAGAAAGTGTTTAATATAGGTTTTACATATTAAAGATCCTCAGACCAGGAGATATGACCTGCCGACCACAACGGTTTCTGTCTGGAAGTTTTGTATGTACACATGTTAATCTGCGTTAAAAATTTCAATAGCGCGATGCAGGATGTGACGATTGTCTTTTATCGCGTGGCGACGATATAGCGTGTGTATGTCGGTACGTTCCCTCTCCATGAGGTTTGCGTACACCCAGGATATTATTAGAAAAGCAATGAGTGCTTTACCTGTATGCATTTGCATATCATAAGTAGATGGTGTGACTTCGTAATTAATTTTATAGTAGAATTATTAATCGTTTGTATTTTTTATGCATTTAGTAAAAATGGTGTGTGCTTAACTTTGTTATGTAGGTATATATTTTGTGTAATAAATGGTAAGTTACTTCAATGATTTTTTATTTACATTTTCCTTTCACCACAATAACCCGTTTCTCTAATTGTAACGGTTTTCTTTCAAAGGTTGTCTGTAAGAGATTGCATGTAGCAAAACACCGCCTTTGCACACCAGAAACCACCCTTTACCTTATTTTCCACAATAACCCGTTTCTCTGTTCTTTACGTCAAAAGGTTATCTGTAAGAGATTGCTTGTAGCAATAAGACCGCATTTGCACACCAGAATCTATGCTAAGTTTAATTGTTTACCTTATATTGTTTTATGTGCAATAGAGTTATCTATCTATGCTAGATAAACTTGATTGACTAAACCTTAATTAAGAACTTTAAAAGTAAATAAAGCTGCTCCCCACATCACAAATGAGCCACCTAACCTTCTCACAGAAAATCGGCGTAAACTAATTCCCTCCATCCCCATTTTATTACAGGGATATTAGGCGCACTGGGAGGAACCATCCATATCTGGTCGGTGTACCCAACATTCGCACTTAGCGCTTTTTAGCGCGGGAGTGGATTGCTCTTCCGGCATCTGTATTTCCGAAGACATACAACCTGAACCTCTTCAATGTGCGAGTAAAGCTTCTTATTAGTAAGCTCACTCGATGGAGGTCAAGAGATTACCCATATATATATATATATATATATATATATGTATAAAATCATTCCTGCTGCGTTTTTAACGATGAGTGAGAGCGCCGGAGGCCGAATCACCCACCCATTCTGTTGTTTCCATTTCTTGTGTATCCTTACGTTTTTTTTTTTTTTTTCTTCGGAATGTGTATTGCTGTTGGCCCTACTGGCCTTGACAGCGTCACCGGGCGGGGGCCGAGTACAGAGACTTAGCCGTGATAAAGGGGCAGCCCTCACGGGGCTCAAATTTGATTCCGTCCTTAGGGTGCCTCCTGCGAAGTCGAACCACGGCTAAGGACGTCATCGGAGATGGAGGCAGCGCTCCGAGCGCATTCTATACGATAGACTCACCCGACGGTGTAAGCGCGACGCGACGTGCGAAACAAAGGACCTCGTCCTCGTCGGCGAGGACGGTGTTGTGTACGTATCTGTGCTGTGTAAGGGGCATTTTTAATGTAATCCTATCGTCAGGGTCTTGCAGGACGTGCTTAGGACGCCTTACTTTTGTCGGTTGGTTACATCGGTCTGTGTAGATACAAGCATGTCTAATCAAAGGATTTGGATGGAAAGTAGTTTGATCGAAATAGGTTTGCGATAAGCGCTTCAAATGTTTGGGGATCGAATCGATTTCAAAGTCTCTATGGAGATCTACGTTGCGAACGTACCACGGACAGCCCGAGGCCATGCGTAAGAAACGGTTCTGAATTATTTGTAATTGATTAATTCTTCTGGCGTGGACATGCGAAAAAACAGGGATCGCGTAGGTCAGTATGGGACGTATACAAGCTTTGTATAATGTCACCTTATTTCTAAGGGACAGTTTACTCCGCCTGCCCAACATCGCATACAATCTTCCCAAAACGAACGCTGCTTTATCGCGTGCCTTGCGGATATAAGCTTCGAAGGTAAGTCTGTTGTCGAGTATGACGCCTAGATATTTGGTTTTATCTTACCATCCTTACGTCATAACAATAAAATGGCTTGCATTTTTGAACCAATGATTAATATTAAGAGGTAGTTGAAATAAAACGATAACTACTTAGTGTCTATATTTATTTGGTTTTCATCACAATAAAATGTATGATACCATCCATCCGACCGTACACAATCATTACCAACCATAACGAGACTTAAAACTTATTGCTACAAATTTAAAAGAAAGCTAACTATCAGGTTGCAACACATGCGTTCACAGATAAAAAATATAAATAAGTTAGTAATTTTTTTTACATAATTATCTATTACAATTTTTTTTCACACACAACACAATAAATACTGTACAAGGTTGCACTCAATTAAGATTTATTTTTGTGTGCGTTTTATCAAAATTACCCCTATTTTGATATGAATAAACATGGCGTCGAGTTCCGTTGTAGAATGTTCTAGTAACTTGGCGGGGTTTTGGTCGGATTAGATTCTTCGTGTCTGATTGATGATCATCTGACGAACGCTGAAGGTTGAGAGGCCGAGACCGATAGCGGCGAGCGCGAAGGCAGACCTAGTCATCATTTTCTCACGGCTCGCTGGCTGTTGACAAAAAGAAAATCATTTTAGTTTTTCATCTTAAACTATTGCTTCTTCTTCTGACCACCTGAGGGTAAGTGGTTGCCGTAGCATATGAGCGCTTGCAGCATCATTAGTAGGTGCCACTCACGCGTTGCCAACCCCAAGATATTAGTTCTTAAATCTCCTATGCCCAGTAATTTCACAAGCCTACAGTGCCCTTCAAACCAGAACACAGAAGTTCCTAAGCACTAATATTTGGCGGCAGAATATTAGACACCGCGGTGGTACCTAGCCGGCCTCTTGCAACAAAAGACCTACCACAAGTGTGACTGATTGCACTGGTGAAATAATCTCTGCTGAGACAGAGGCTATCCCAACAGCGGGCGATGAGGTCATCTCATCCCGACGCCGGGAAATATTATTTTATTTATCTAAGGTCTGCTTATTATCCGGATTTGACAGGTTATTAATTTTTACACAGAGCGATTGCCATCTGACCTCCGCAACCCTTAGGGCGAACCAGTAACTCATTGGATAAGAGCAATTTACTTATCAAGAGTTAACGATTATTATCAGATGTTATGTGATAACAACATCTTGAACAATAGCATAAATTAAATAATAAAAACAGTTTCCAAAATAAACTCTCTAGAAAGTGCCAATATTATGTTTTCAACTCTTTCATAACTGATGTAAATGGTGCCAAGATTTTTACTACAAAGTTTTTATGGCTAGCACCGTTGTACAATAACCTATCACTATGTATAAGCTAACTGTAGGCTCAATAATGGTAAATTATGGACTTATGGGGCACTGGTAGTTAGTTTTTAAGAATGAACGCGACGTCTTTTTTCCGATAACGTTTTGCTGTTGAGCTTACCGGCCTTGACAACGTCTCCGGGCGGGAGTGGCTGATTACTGAGACCCCAAAAACTGGTATTGGTTACGATGACCGCTTACCATCATATAAGCTTGTTACCGATACGACTTGGGAACCTTCAAGAGAAGAGCCTATTCTTTCCTTAAAGGTCGGCAACGCGCCTGCATGCCTTCTGGTTTTGCAGATGTTCATGGGCGGCGGTGATCACTTAACATCAGGTGAGCCTCCTGCCCGTTTGCCCCTCTTACATTAAAAAAAAATCACACCGATAAAATTATAAATTACTTCACTTTATCATCGATTAGCAGTGAAGTTAGTAAGCAACATGCGTAATACGGCGCCTGGTGGCAAATATTTGGCAAACAAAATAGTTCCGGAAGTGCGTGAGCATTGTCATATGACAACAAAATTGTTGTTTTTTTTTTTTTTTTTTTTTTTTTTTTTTTTTATGCAAAATAGGCTTACGTTTGACCTCAATCTCGCTTGGTGGAAGGCGAAGATGAGGTCTAAGATGGAGCACGTATGCCTAGAAGGTGTCTGTTCACTCTGGCCTTAAAGGTGTCCAGGTTATAGCATTGTGGAAAAACTAAAACTTTTAAAGAATATTAGCAATGCTCTTTTCATCAAGGCATTACTAATGGTCATATTGCCTCTCCTAAGCTCGAAGCTTGCGCTAGGAGTGGGTACGACAATAGTCCAAGGGGGTCAGGATCGAAACCCGCAACTCTCGCTTCAACGGAGCGGAGTCAGCCTTTCTACCGTTGAGCTATTGAGCTTATGCACCGAGCGAGAAACCCGTACGGGATGGAAGTTTTTTGTTTATACGGCTAAGTATAAACAAAAAACTTGGTAAGTAAACATGCGGTCCACCTGATAATAAGCGGTTGTGGTAGCCTATGAGCGCATGCAACACAATTTGTCGGTGACACTCACACATTGCCAACCTCGAGATTGGCTCTTAAATCTCCTTTACCCAGTAACTTCACTAGCTACAGTGTGCTTCAAACGGAAACCCAGTAATGCAAAATACCCTTCTGCTTTGCGGTCGAATATGTGACCTTAGGCCGATTAGGTAGTCTTTGCTAAGACCGCAAATTTTTTTATGAAACTACATCTGATAATAATCGTTAAATCTTGATAGGTAATTTGATCTTATCCAATGAGTTAATAGTTCGCCCTTTATACTGATAGGATGAAGAAGGTTATCACACTACATATCAATAAACGTTATACACTTTTACGTTTAACGCCCCCATTAGGATAGTGATATCCTGTGCCCGGAGACAGGCACAATGACAAGGACAAATGGACGCAAATAAGCAATACCATGTCAACGCACACAAATGTCATTTCGAGAAAAACGCGTTTGAAAATTTTGAACAACTTGCTATAAATGATTTCATTATATTGGTCAAGTTTTTGGCAATTTCAAGATGTATGTAAGTTATTTTACTTATTTTCACATAAAATAAGCATATAAACTGCATATTTCGTATATAATATAACCCAAAAAGTTTAAAATAATCACATAAATGGCATGATTAAAAAATGGCTTTTTAGAAGTTTTAAAGCTTAAAACCCTACAAATATTAAAGAAAAATGTTCTTCAACCATTTACCAACACTTCTGCATATATAACTCAGTTTTTTCAATTTTGTGGGTTGACATGGTATTGCTTATTTTCGTCCACATACACCCATACCGTAAAACATGCCTGTATGGTCAACTACCGCTACCTAAATCTGCTACCGCTGCGCTAGAACGTCGTCATAATATATAATATTGAGCAACAACTTAGTAAGTAAACAGTATGCGTAATACGGCGCCTATTAGCAAATGTTTTGGCAAAACAAAATAGTTCCGGAATTGCGTGGGTATAGTCATGTGAATTTATCGTTGCCGCGAGAAATCTATAAATAAAACGGACTGACAGCGGTTTTAAATGTCGCTATACTCTTGGCGCTGATTCAAAGTAATATTTCAATAACAAAAACGATACATCGAAATCAGATTGGTAATTGACGAAGTTATGTAACAAAGAAAGATTATTAAGACTTATTTATTTATTTATTTTATTTTATTTATTTAAATAGGAAGCCAACAATATACAACATATTTATCTTATTTTATACACAAAAAGTTTACAAAAAAGTTTATACATTGTATATCCCACTTATAGCCTAACATAACATGTGTAACAAAAAATGATTGCTTACTCTAAAAACAAAATAGATTTATAGCTAAAACTGTAAAGGTAGCATGCAAAAATCAAAATGTTTAAAATAATAACAAAAATATGGAAAAAATGACATCATCGAAACATTATGTATAAAATGTAAAAATTAAAATACCAAATACCAAAAAAAAAAAAACATCTAAAATAAAAATAAAAATATAAGAAATTAACTATTAATATAAAAAAGTATGAAAATAAAAAAATATTAAAATATTAAAATAGGGACAAAAGAACTAACTTCCATTCTGTAATTTAAAATACTTTATAATTTTAGTTTTAAATGTTATAAGCTTATCATTAAATATGTCTAGACCTGCTTTATTTTGAATCAAATTATAAGTTCTCATTATTCTATTTAAAGGTGCAGCTAATCCTAAATTCGACCGAGAAAACCTTGTTTTAAACGTATTTATATTCTTGTGCCTGCTATTGTGTCTTGGAACTAGTAAATTTATTTTGTCTAATATCATTTTTAATAACTGCTGTGGACTTATTAAGACCACAGCAGTTATTATTTTAAAATTGTGATTTGTCACTAAAAATATCAATCTTTTATTATATATTTTTTTAATACTTTAATTTTATGAACCTATTAACATGAAAAATACAAAAAAAGCACCATTTCCTAATTCAACAGCAAATTAGTTTTGTTTTCATTAGTGTAAATAACTAAAAACAACTTTATACTTTCGAAAAAAAAAGTTTCCAAGAAGAAAAACGAAAACAATCTGCCTTTAAAAGCTTCATTTTTTTCTTTAAAAGCTTTATCGTGTAAAAAGTATGACAAACTTAAAAATAGCGACTTGAGTCTCGAAACGGCTCAAGGAGAGGTTCGATAACAGAACACTAAACGATAAACACGACCTAATTACATGTTGTATATAAATAATATTCATTTAGCACAAAATTATTATTTTATAGAATATTAGCAATGCTTTTTCAACTATTACTAATGTTCCTATTGCCCCTCCAAATAAGCTCGAAGTTTTCGCTAGGAGTGGGTACGACAATAGCCCAACGTTGTCTGGATCGAAACAGCAACTCTCGCATTAACGGCTAAAATGCATAACCACTGTTCGTAAGCAGTCACCGTAGCCTATAGACGTTTGGTGGTAACGACGTATGGAATGTGCCTCTAACACAAAGGGAGGATCCTCCGACCAGGCGGTTGATATTGCCTGGCGGATCGAAGCCCGATGACTTACGTTGGAAAGTTGTATATATGAAGGTCAAGATCGTAGGAACTCTGATAGCGCGATTTAGGATCGTGACGCTCATTGGTCATCCATACCGTTGCGTAGTATGCCCTGTAGGTGTCGTTGTAGCTTGATGTGAGATTGTGACAATTTTGTCTTTCTACCGAGTTACGTCACTACAAGACGCTTGTAATACCTACTGGTATTCGCATTAGGAGTGTTGCCGACCCCTGAGAGTACGGAATAACCATAAGGGGTTTGAAAAGGATAGGATACGAACATTTTTTTCCCAGCAATTTTTCTTTTTAACAGGCCCTTTTAGCAGTTAGCTGATGTTTTAAGGACTAACTTAGGTTTTCTATATTTTAGTTAAAGAATTAGAATTCTGTGAAAAAGTATCTACAAAATATATGTATCTTTAGCTTTAGCATCAATCCGTCTAGTAATATGCACTCTTATGTGTTACGATATTTCAAGACATTGGGTAGCGGTGTCATTTCGTATCCCAAAGTTCAACGACCAGACGTATGACACCATCCAGAAATAAACTCTCACCCTTGAGGGTCAGGATACTAAAGATTGGGAAATGGTGTCGCTACGTATTCGATAGTTCAACGACTATACATTTAAATGTGTAGTGACATTCAAATATAAATTTTCGCAGTAAGCTGCGGCCGGCAAAGAAGGTACCACCGCAATATCAGATATTCTACCGTAAAACGGTATACTGTATTTCAGTTTGAACGACACTGTAGCTAGTGAAATAACTGAGCTTAGGAGATTTAAGAACCAATATCGCTAGGTTGGCTACGCGTCAGCGACACTTACGACAACTTACTATCAGGTTTGTCGTATACTTGCTTGCTAGTCACAAAAAACTACGTTAGTATACGTCAAATAATCTCCACCCTTGAGGGTACGGTACTCAAGATTGGGAAACGGTAACGCTTCGTTCTCTGAAGTTCAGCGAACCGACATATGGCGACATCCAGAAATACATTCTCGCAGTAAGCTAAGTGAGTAATAGTCGAACTTGCCCCACCCTTGAGGGTCAAGATACTAAAGATTGGGAAACGGCGCCGCGTATCCCAGTTCAACGACCGGACATGTAAATGTGCAGTAACAGAAATACATTTTCACAATACGCTAAGAGTCAACTGCCGTCAACGAATAATCTTATACCTTTATACGAGCAATTCTTTTATATATATAGTTAGAGTTTAATTTATTTATCATATTAAAATATAGACGAAAGAGGTTTTTTTTTTAAATATAAAGTAGAGCTGGTTGCTATTGACATATGTCGTATCTGTCATGGTGCGTTTTTATTAAAAGGAATCATGGACGAATTTCTGCCCGAAAAAAAACGGGACCTTAACTTATGCCTATGTTGTCTTCTTCGTCATAAATCCAGTATCGTCATGCATTGAATGCATGAATGTACCTTTTTGACAGAGGAAGCACCAACCTCGCATAGAACAACGGCATTTCTACAATTTTCTTGGGCGTCGGAGGCTTAAATCTTAGCCACAAAGAATATCCTTATTTTGGCCAGAGAACCCGCAACCGTCGAGGCTAAAGGCAAACTTGCTACAAACACGCCACAACGGTGTCAATGCTACAATACCCTACCTTTTTTTTCAGAATGTGTATAGTTAGCCATACTGACTTTGACACCGTTGTGGCGTAGCGGTAGCGAACCTGCCTTAAACGCCACAGGTTGCGGGTTCGATTCCCGCTCGGAGCATAATATGTTTGTATTGACCATGCAAGCATATTTTCCGGTCTGGGTGTATTTGTCCTTGTCATTGTGAATGTTTCCGGACCCCCGACACAGGATATTACTATCCTAATGGGGGCCGTTGAGTGTGCAACGTTTATTTATTATTTATTTATTTACCGTCAACGTCGACGGGGACCGGGGCTCAAATTTGATTCCTTCCTTAGTGTGCCTCCTGCGAAGCCGAACCACGGCTAATGACGTCATCGGAGAGGGGCAGCGCTCCGAGGGCACGACGATGGACTCACCCGACAGTGTGAGCAACGCGACGTGCGAAACAAAAGACGGTGTTGTGTGTGTGACGTGACGGTGACGCGGCTGTGCTGTGTAAGGGGCATTGTCTAATGTAATCCTATTGTCAGGGTCTTGCAGGATGTTAGGACTGAATATAGTCGGTTGGTCGCCCTACTCAATCTACGACCCTGCCTAATAGGCGATGATTGATCTAATCTATCTAAGCAGAACCCTAATGCAACATTTTCTTTGTCGTCTGCAAACTTTGCAACGTAGTATTCATTAGAATTTCTACATATATCTATAAATAAACAATTGTTTATCTTTTATAATTTCTATACAACGTCGTAGAAATAAAAGATAAAATTAATTTTATCTTTGCTATTAAGTTAAGGAATTCGTGTGTTTTGAACTTTGGACATACTTATCTCATAATTACACTTGTTTTTGTTGACAAAAAATGTTCTTTGTGTAATCGAATCGAAAATATCCCAAATCAAAGTTTTTTTTTTTTTTAATCCTATATTTATTATAGAGGGTTTTATCTATATAAGATAATGCTACCCTCGAGGTAAACTAATAACAACTTATAATTTGCGACTTATAACTAACTTAACAAATTTATATAACATTCTGGCTGCTCGCGATGATGGATTTTTTAGGCATCGGGATGTGACGACCCCATCGCCCGCTGTTGGGATAACCTCTGTCACAACAGAGATTATTCCACCAGTGCAATCAGTCACACTGGTGGTAGGTCTTTTGTTGCAAGAGGCCGGCTAGGTAGGTACCACCGCAGTGTCCAATATTCTGCCGCCAAATAGTAGTGCTTAGGCACTACTGTGTCCCGGTTTGAAGGGCATTGTACGCTAGTGAAATTACTGGGCGGACGAGATTTAAGAACTAATATCTCGAGGTTGGCAACGCGCGAGTGGCACCTACTAATGGTGCTGCAAGCGCTCATAGGCTGCGGCAGCCACTTACCATCAGGTGGGCCGTATGCTTGTTTGCCAACTTCTAACATAAAAAAAAAAAAATACTACTATACAGTGCTATATCATACTTGTTATAATTAAATTTTAATAAAAATAAGCATCTTTCCGGCTCGTTCCGGACACATTCCGCTAAAATGTGTATCACGTCTTCTATTCTGTTATGTCTATTCGATACTACACTCTAAACAAAGAGGCAATTCCACTTTTGCCATGATTTGATTCATCTAAGCACTTAAGGAAAAATCACAGCATATGACGTCATCGGGAGTTTCTGGAACGAATTAACACGACTTAATGGTAGCGCGATTTTTTAGTACCTATATCGTCACGTAACGGAATGCCGTATGCTGTGTGTAAGCAAATGCATACACCAGCAAAGAAGTGCGCAGCTGTGTGCGCAACTCTCCTGTCGGCATCTCTTTTTATCATACAACCTATTGTAATATACAGGTTTCATTACAAATTACATTCGGAGTTGAAGTAAAAAAACGTAGGGAACTTCGTTCCTGACCGCACAATTTCTTTTTAATATCATGACGGTTGGCAAACAAGCATACGGTCCGCCTGCTGGTAAGCATTCACTGCAACCTATGAACGCGCACAATACTTGATGTATCACATGCGCGTTGCCAACCCGAGATATAGGCGGGAGGGGATGGGAGATTGGGTCTCCGGGGGAATGGAGTTGCTACAAAACTTCGTCCACAAAGTCCACTTTTAGGCCTACATGTTCTGATACATTAATAATAAGAAAATAAATAAAATAAATAAAAGCTAGATACTCTAAGGCCCCCATAAGGACAAAACATCCTGCGTCGGGGGTTCGAAAACACATAACAACACAACAATGACAAACACACCCTGACCGGAACACATGTTGTCACATGCCTGTATGGTCAATATAAACATCCGTCCCGAGCGGGAACCTGTGGCACTTAAGCCGTAGGCTTACTTCGATAGATATAAATTGAATGTGCGTCATTCTTGTTATGAAGACGCTGTTTAAAGTATGAAATACAATCTTTGTAATAATGTTCTTCGACCCGGACTATTGTACCCGGACTCATATACCGCTATCGATCTTGTCTCCAAGAATTAATAAACGTTAATTTTCTTCGCACGAGCGCAGTGATAAGTCGTGTATGTCAATAACAGTTAACTTCGCAGATATTAATTCGAAGGTTACACGTGTGTAGTATATTTTTTAAGAAAATTTATTTCGATATCTCCATTCTTCGTCCTATCATTATTCCCGGTATTTTATTCTACCCAGGGTCTGCTTATTACTCTTACGCGGATTTGACTGGTTACTAGTTTTTACACAGAGCGATTGCCATCTGACCTCCGCAACCCTAAGGGCGAACCAGTAACTCATTGGATAAGAGCAATTTACTAATCAAGAGTTAACGATTATTATCAGATGTTTTGTGATAACAACCGGGACCGACAGCTTAACGTGCTCTCCGAGGCACGGTGGGGAGACCCACAGACAAACGCCCAGACCGAGACGGAAATTTTGACAAACATCTGCCCGAGCGGGACCCAAATCCGCAACCGTCGAGACTAAAGGCAGACACGCTAGTAAAAAACAAAGTCTCTAGTTAACTAAATAAACGCTTCACACTCAACGGATGTCATGTATATAAATCTTCTTCGTTTCTCGCTCTTTCTATTAATGAATACCGTATCAAAATACGTTGTTTAGAAGAAGCAAGTAAAGGCACATTAGAGGAATCTTAACAAACGCTACACACTCTACGGCCCCCATTAGGACAATTATATCCTGTGTCGGGGTCCGGAAACATTCACAATGACAAGGACAAACACAACCAGACCGGAAAACATGCCTGTACGATTAATACAAACATCTGCTCCGAGCGGGAATCGAACCCGCAACCGTCGAGGCTTAAGGCAGACTCGCTACCCACAACCCCACAACGGTGTCACTAACTTCTTAATCTGCCACTAAGTTCTTAAAATAGACTTAAGCGCCACAGGTATGTGTTTCGGTCTGGGTGTATTTGTCTTTGTGTATGTTTCCGGACTCCCGACACAGGTTATCACTATCTTAATGGGGGCCGTTGAGCGTGTAGCATTTATTTATTTATTATTACTTTTAGAAATCGTTTTTCTGTACCCTCCTCCCCACTTTAGAACCAAGATTAAAGGACGATCCAAAGATCGCTTCGCTGGGAATTCGCAACTTTAGAACGAAAACGAAGTAACTCAAAAAGCCATTTTTTGGGGATATACAAAATAAGTTTTAAATTAAAATATTGACACCTGCACAATCTTTCGTATATTATATTTTCTTGGTTATTCACGTCAGTTACTTAGGTTGGAATATGGCAATGTTTGGACTATTGTTACATTGAGAATTTCGTTTTAAGTTTTAGTGATAACTAAATTTCCGTTTTTTTTGTATTTGTAGGTGCGAAATATTCTAAAATATGATTATTTATTGTAATCTCTAGACAAAATAAATCAAAATTTTTACATTATCTATACATGACTGGCTAAGTTACGAATATCATGATAACATTGTCTTGAACTTCCGATAAGATTTCGCCGGTTCTTTCTTGACTGATAATAAAATAGGGCTGTCATTCATGTTGGTTACAATTTCATTAATAATAATTTCAATAATCCTAATAAAAATTGCAATCCGACTTATACATTTCGAGATATCCGTGGAAACATACAGGTATACATATTCTGACAATAGTACATACATACAGAATTGATAACCTCCTTTTTTGAAGTCAATTTGAATATAAATAGAATTAATAATGTATGTCTTAATTTAATCAATTTTTATATTAAACTAGCGTCCCGCTCCGGCTTCGCACGGGTATAAAATATATAGCCTATGTCATTCACTGAAAAAATGATTAAAATCGATCCAGTAGTATTGATTTATTCATTACTGCCCGTGGCCCGCACGCGTTAAATGTAATTATTTACGACATCGCATTAGAAACCTCAAATTTTTTTTTTCTCTACTATTTAATGGATGTTATTATACATATAAACCTTCCTCTTCAATAATAATAATAATAATAATAATACACTTTATTTGCACACCAATATAACCAACACAGATAATTTAACAAGAAAGAAAACGGTAGCACAAAAGGCGGTCTTATCGCTAAGGCAGCGATCTCTTCCAGACAACCTTTGGATAGAGGACATGATAATGAATAACAAGCGGTGGAGGAGGTGTACATTGACACTAACAAACTGAAATTGAATAATGATATAAATAATAATAATATACATAATTACATAAATATATACATATATTATACGTAAATAAAATAAAATACATATATTATACATAAATAAAATTACATAATATACTCAATACACACATATATATATATATAAAACAATTAGATACAAATACATACTTAAATATATAAAACAAATACAAAATATATAAAAACGACAGGTGAAAAAAAGAATTACATAATTATAAAGACAAGTAATACGATTTCAGTAGTTTTTTAAAAGTAAAAACAGATTTAGCATGTCTTATGTCCAGCGGCAAGGAATTCCACAGACGAGCTGCATGAACCGTGAATGATTCGGAGTAGAAACAAGAAGAGTGCGAAGGTATTTTAAGCAAAAGAGTGTCTTTGGACCGAAGGTTTCGGCCATGCGTGTCCGTTAAAAATTCAAACCGTTGTTTAAGATAGAATGGAGTATTTGGGTTGAACAGTATACAGTAGAGTAGAGAAAGAATGTGAGTATTCCTGCGAAGGCGGATTGGAAGCCACTTAAGCTTATTGCGAAACTCAGAGACGTGGTCATATTTGCGAAGCCCAAATATATACCTTATGCAAAGATTTTGAATGCGCTCAAGTTTATTTAATTGGTCTTCCCTCAGATCGAGATAGCAAACGTCAGCATAATCAAGAATCGGTAAAAGGATGCTGTGTGCTAGCGCAATTTTAGTGGGAATCGGTAAAAGATTACGGAGTCTTCGAATAGACCCTGTTGCTGCAAACATTTTTTTGCTAACTTCATATATTTGCGGAGTCCAAGAAAGTGTTTGATCTAAAGTTATACCTAAATTTTTTACTTTGTTACTTAATGGAATTACAATTTTGTTAAAGATAATAGAAGGTAAAAACGAGAAATCTATCTTAGAAATTATTTTTGGACTCCCCAAAACAATAGCCTGGCATTTTATAGGATTCACTCGCAATCCAAATAAGTTGCTCCAATTTAGAATATTATTCAAATCAGAATTTAAAGCAAGAATCGTTTTTGGTAGATCAGCTACCTTGGAGTGAGAGTAAATTTGGAAATCGTCAGCATACAAGTGGTAGAGAGAAGAAACATGGGCAGTTATAGGATTAATAAAATTTGAAAAGAGAAGTGGCGATAACACACCTCCTTGGGGTACACCGGCATTAACAAAAGACCAATCGGAGTAAAAATCCTGTAGTCTTACACGCTGTCTGCGGCCATGCAGATAGCTGTGAAACCAGTCAATCACTGATGGAGATATATTAAGAGAACTTAAAATAGCCAGTAATATATCAAAATCAACAGTATTGAAAGCATTACTGAAATCAAGTAATATCAAAACTGTAACTTCCTGGCTATCCATAGCTTGTCTGATATCGTCAGTAATCTTAACCAATGCAGTAGCCGTACTATGACCAGATCGAAAGCCTGATTGGAGAGGATTTAAAAGGTTGTTATTAATTAAGAAAAGATTCATTTGTTGATAAACAAGGCGCTCGAGGACTTTGGATAGAAATGGAAGAATAGAGATAGGGCGATAATCACTAAAGGACGATGGAGTAGTTTTTTTGGGTAGAGGAATTATTTCAGCATCTTTCCAGGAAGAAGGAAATGTGCTAGAAGAAATAGAACTGTTAAATATGTACGTAATGGCAGGAGTTAGGATGTCGACAATAGGGAGTATCATTTTACGGCTAATGCAATCGGCTCCAACGGCATCGGATGTAATAGCTAAAATATTCTTCTTAATATCACATTCAGAGAATTGAGTAAGAGAAAAAATAGGAATGTTTGGAGTGGCTAAAGCAGAAAGTTGATTAATTGTATTCAATTTAACTGTACCATCAAAGGAAACTGAAGCAGTAAAGTGCTTGTTAAGCTGATTGAGATCTATATTATTGGAATTTATGTTCAATTTAGCTTTGCCAACTCCTAAAGATTTAAGAAACTTCCATACTCTAGATGTATCACCATCTTCAAGTACAGATTTGTGAATATGCCGCCTATGTGTATCTCTACAGAACTTGTTGCAACGATTTCTCAATTTCCTATAACTTTCTTTATTGTGATCTGTAGGATTAGCTTTATACTTTGCTCTAGCTGCGTTTCTTTTAGCTTGTAAGGCTTTTATTTCCGGAGTAATCCAGGGCGCTGGAAGGTGCTTCATACGAACACGTCGAATCGGTGCATGGATATCATAAATTTGGGTAATTAAGGATTTAAATATCTCTATTTGTTGATCTACTGTGTACCCTTTTATAGCTTTCAACCAGTCGATCTTGGTAGCGTCTTCCCGCAATTTTTCCAGATTCATACCACCAAAATTTCGCTGCAGAAGGATTCTTAATTTAGCTTTGGGGGGTTTAATTTTGTAAGAAAGAAAAAGGAGATCGTGGTGAGAAAAAGCATATGCATCACATTGACCATGTCTTTCAACATGATCAAGGGACGAAACAATAATTAAATCAAGCAAATCACTCTATTAATTAAAAAACCGCATCAAAATCCATTGCGTAGTTTTAAAGATTTAAGCATACATAGGGACAGAGAAAGCGACTTTGTTTTATACTGTGATATATGATAATTGTGATAACTGATATGTGATAATTTGAAATATAAATCCGATATAGATATGTAATATTTTTCCCAATAATTAAAAACAAACAAATTTAAACACATCAGTGTGTCAGTATGTTTGCTTGCCTATGATGACGCAAACGGGAGACGGATATTATTTTAACAAAATATATTTTTTTATCTCCACTATTTCTTTTTACGTGACAACCCTGAAGCTTATCTATAATTGGGTTTTTTTATGTCCTGATATTTGAGAAATTCAGGCGCCGATAGCCAGCACTGTCTTACGAATGATCTAGAAAAATTAAAGAAGCATTTTAAATGTTTTTTTTTTTTGATAATATGATCAAGGAATTATATAGCCAACCCTATTATAAAGCCTACGCTGTCCGTCCGTCTGTCAGCGGGCTGTATCCAATAACATAACAGTCATTATAATTATATAAATAAAATGAAATAACGAAAAATAAAATGAAATAATAATTAGTAAATATTATCTGTAATTTTTTTGATGTTTTTCGTGATATGATAAAATGATTTATGTAAAAGAATGTAATATCTTTTGTTATGAAATAGATAAAAGATAACGAAATTCTTGAGTATCTTGTCAATCTATTGCCTCTAGGTATAGAGACAATTATAGTTTATTAGGGCGCGACGGGAGTTGGACGCGACGTCAGCGGGGATTCAGCGTGACGGTAAATTGACCGCGATAAAGTCGAGTGTGTAGATTTTATTTTTTACTAACCTACTCATACATACATACGCTCATAGCCGAGTGCACACACTCATCGGTAAACGATCGGTAGGTTAAGCAACTTTAGGCGCGGTCAGTCACTAGATGGGTGATCGGATAGTGGTATTACAACCTAGCGTCTCCGTGCTTCGGTGTGCACGTAAAAAGTCGGTCCCGGCTGTTGACAATTTGACAACAGTCGATAAGTCAAGTCAGAGGCCTATACGGGCGATATAAACAACTCTTGACAATAGGTTGGCCACTAACCACTCGATGAGAAGAACAATTAACCTATTTCATTATAATTATTATTATCCTTACTAATAATATAAATCCAAATGTTTGTATGGTTGCTTGTTACTCTTTTACGCAAAAACTACTGAGCGGATTAGCATGATATTTGGAACACAGATTATCACTATCACTACATAGTATAAAACAAAGTAGCTTTCTCTGTCCCTATATCCCTATGTATGCTTAAATCTTTAAAACTACGCAACGGATTTTGATACGGTTTTTCAATAGATAGAGTGATTGAAGAGGAAAGTTTATATGTATAATAACATCCATTAAATAGTGGACAAAAAAAATACTGTAATTTTTGAGGTTTCTAATGTGATGTCGTAATTAATTACATTTAACGCGTGCGGGCCACGCGCAGTAATGAATAAATCAAAACTACTGGATCGATTTTAATCATTTTTTCAGTGAATGACATAAGCTATATATTTTATACCCGTGCGAAGCCGGAGCGGGCCGCTAGACATTACATATACAGACTATTGTACCATAATATAAATGTGAACGGGAACTATATATTTTTATTTCAATAAAGATGCCTTATTAAAAATCACGCGGGCGTAACCGCGGTCAATAGCTATTTATTCCGTTATATTTATAAGTTTAACCTTATCAGAGTTATTTTGGCATGACATTCAATTTTGTAATAAACAGGTCCACATTTCAGGACAATAAACTAAAATAGATCGAGTTGTTTTCACAAAAATTTAAACGCAAAACCTCGTCGCCAACTTTTGGCAAGACGCCATCTTAATACGCTGAAGGTCGTGTACATTCCAAAATCAAATTTAGGCTAACAGTTCATTCACTGACTATAATTTTATTGTAGTGATTTATTTGAAGTCTAATTTAGTACTAATTTAACTGTCTTAGGGAAAATTGATGGTTTATATTATTTTTTGAAGATATCGAAACCGATAGTTCTATTAGACTTCGAAGCACAGTCGATGATGACTATTCGAGTCTTCACGAGTTTTTCACCAACTTACGGTGGTAGCAGACGGCCATTTAAGTCGACCTGTCTTAGTGGTAGAGCCACTAAGACAGGTCGACTCCAGGTCAACTCCAGACCGCTATCAACCGTTGTATTCGCCGTATTCTTGGCGTCTACTGGCCCGAGAAAATCTCCAACAAAGATCTGTGGAAATGCTGCAGCGAGACCCCGATCGACCAGCAGATCAAACGCCGGGAGTGAAACTGGATCGGTCACACGCTCCGAAGGGATCCTGATCATATTCCAAGACAAGCTCTTGACTGGAATCCCCAAGGAAAGCGGAAACGTGGTCGCCCGAAGCAGACCTGGCGGCGGACCATCGTCGCAGAGGCGAAGAACATCGGGAAGACCTGGAGTGAAATGAAGCACGAAGCACATGACCGAAAGGGATGGCGACGCACTGTGGACGCCCTCTGCCCCAGCTAGGGGACAAAGGAAAATAAGTCAAGACTACGACCTAGGATTGGCGGATAAGAAGTAAAAATTCTTCCACATTTTTGAGGTGTTATCCTTCACTGTTATTGTTAAAAACAAAAAGCAAAAAATAAAATAATCTGTAGGAAAATTTCTTCAGAAGTCCGAAGTAAACAAACGGTCTACGTAAACAAAAATGTTTATAAAATGAAAACAACTGGGCAAAACTACATATGTTATATTTTTATGGGACCAAATGGCAATTATTTCGTAACATAAATCTCATTATAATCGGTGACCATATATAAAAAATTCCAATCGAAATCATAACCTCCTTCTTTTTGAAGTCGGTTAATTAAGCATAAACTCCATCTACGTTTTTTAAACTTTTTTATTTTTATGTTAGAAGTTGGCAAACAAGCATACGGCCTACCTGATGGTAAGTGGCTGCCGCAGCCTATGAGCGCTTGCAGCACCATTAGTAGGTGCCACTCACGAGTTGCCAACCTCGAGATATTAGTTCTTAAATCTCGTTCGCCCAGTAATTTCACTAGCGTACAATGCCCTTCAAACCGGAACACAGTAGTGCCTAAACACTACTATTTGGCGGCAGAATATTGGACACTGCGGTGGTACCTACCTAGCCGGCCTCTTGCAACAAGACCAACCACCAGAACCAGAACAAGACCTACCACCAGTGTGACTGATTGCACTGGTGGAATAATCTCTGCTGTGACAGAGGTTATCCCAACAGCGGGCGATGGGGTCGTCACATCCCGACGCCTTTAAACATTGAGCAATCTTAGCTCATAAATGTCTAGATCAACTATTATCTAATATTATATTTGGCATATCAAACAAGTTGCCAATGATTCATCATGCGATAGTGTCCAAATATAATCTCTATACCAGCTATCGAGATTAAAAGTCGAGATTCGATAGTGAGCGTTGAACTTATGTTGGTAGGTGACAAAGTTCAAGAGAAATAGATAAAGACATTCTAAGTTTCATATTGTTTAACCATTGTTGTTTTGATGGTGAAAATTTATATAAAACTCCCGTGTAAAGATGTTGGGGTACGCGAAATTCCGAAATTACTAGATCTGTGATTTCTTTATTTCGATTTCGCAAGGTTTTTCTACCGGGATACCAGGCGCACTGCGGGGTACCACCCATATCTGGTCGATATACTTAATATCCGAACTATGGGCTTTCGTTCCTCATTCATAATGCGCACGGCCAGGGATTGGAATGGTCTTCCGGCGTCTGTATTTCCGAATGCATACAAACTGAACCCCTTCAAGGTGCGAGTACATAAGCTTCTCAAGAGTAAGCTCGCTCCAACGTAGACCTCATCTATGCTTTCACGCTCGATGGAGGTCAAGAGCTTACCCATTTATGAATAAAAATAAAAAAAGGTTCATTTTTAATTAAATTTTTGTTGCGAAAATGAGCATTTGTTACTCGCATAACTTGTAATGCAAGTTTATGGGTGAATTCATACATTTTGTGATGATCTGGTCACGGAATTTGGACATGTTGAATGAAACTAAATACCTAGCCGTAAAAAAAATCTAATTCGAAAAAATGTCGAAAAATCAAATCATTTCGTTTTTCAAGTCTTCTGAACAAATTCTTCAGACAAATTGAAACCTAACCTACCTTCCCCAAAGCAACGAGTTGACATAAAGTCCATTCACATTTCGAAGCGGAACAACTTTGACGGATACGGCATGTTATGAATTTAATCAGCCACGTCTAAAGGAACTGAGAAACATACAAGAAAACATATAAGAAGATTTTTTTTTTATGTCACAAGTCGGCAAACAAGCATACGGCCCACCAGATGGAAAGTGGTTGCCGTAGCCTATGAGCGTTTGCAGCACCATAAGTAGGTGCTACTCACGCGTTGCCGACCTCGAGATATTAGTTCTTAAATCTCGTTCGCCCAGTAATTTCACTAGCGTACAGTGCCCTTCAAACCGGAACACAGTAGTGCCTAAACACTACTATTTGGCGACAGAATATTGGACACTGCGGTGGTACCTACCTAGCCGGCCGTTTGCAACAAAAGACCTACCACCAGTGTGACTGATTGCACTGGTGGAATAATCTCTGCTTTGACAGAGATTTTCCCAACAGCGGGCGATGGGGTCGTCACATCCCGACGCCGGTAAAAAGATATAAAAATCTCCTTGGAGACCGACCATTAATCGCGTGAGGCTTTAAAGAGGGTTTAGCAAAAATCACGAAACATCACAAGGGGAGAAGGGGAGTGTAGTAAGATACCACGTGTATTTATTTATTTTGTGTATTTATGTATTTTGTGTATTATTTATTTCTTCGTCAACGCGCGATTTCTAAATCGAAAAGCGGCGTGTAGATTGGGGCGGCTTCATGAAACCAATGTTGATCTTCAACGAAGCACAGTGCAACAACTGACTTGCAAGATGCTTATTCAGTTATTAATCTTGAAGAAAGTCGTGCCAATACGTGGTCCGAGAACTTCTTTGTATGTAATAACAATTTAACATATACACGTGATTTTGGGTAGGAGGAGGTGGGAGTTAGTCTTAAGCTTCATCACGTACCACCAAGGAAGGAGGGATTTATAAATGCTATTAAAAACATCGCGTGATTAATGAGAGGCCGTTTACCATCAGGCTGACCGTGTGCTTGTTTGCTAACGGTTATAATTTAAAAAAAATGCCTTGAGCGTTGAAATTTTCACAGAATGTGTAATTCTTTAGCCGCTACAACAATTAAGAGAATTTCCATACAAGAATCCTTTCATTTTTAACAACTTTTGCTCAAGATCAATTGATAATTGAGTATTTCTATGGTCCCTATAATAACAAATAATAAAAATAAATTCAATTTGAAATTCGTAAATTGTTAGGATAACCTCTGTCTCAGCAGTGATTATTCCGGCAATGCAATTAGTCACACTGGTGGTAGGTCTTTTGTTGCAAGAGGCCGGCTAGGTAGGGACCAACGCAGTATCAAATTTTCTGCCACCAAATAGTAGTACTTAGTCATTACTGTGTTCCGGTTTGAAAGGCACTGAAATTACTGGGCAGAAGAGATTTAAGAACTAATATCCCAAGGTTGGCGACGCGTGAGTGGCATTTAATGGTGCTGCAAGCGCTCATAGGCTACGACGACCACTACCATCAGGTGGGCTGTATGCTTGTTTGCCAACTTGATGAACAGATGTGTTTCCGGACCGCGGCACAGGATATCACTATCCTAATATACGACGTTGTGGCGCAGCGGTAGCGAACCTGCCTTAAACGCCACAGGTCGCGGGTTCGATTCCCGCTCGGAGCATAATATGTTTGTATTGACCATGCAAGCATATTTTCCGGTCTGGGTGTATTTGTCCTTGTCATTGTGAATGTTTCCGGACCCCGACACAGGATATTACTATCCTAATGGGGGCCGTTGAGTGTGTAATGTTTATTATTTATTATTATATTATTATTGTAAACGCTAATCAATGCACTGCTGAAAGACGAATAACTATCTATATACATCAAATTGGCAATCAAGGCCGACAAGCTTGGCGAGTACTACTCTTATTGTAGCTATTGTAGCTAGCCTTCTGACAGCGGCTTCGCCCGCGTGAATTACGATTTTAATAACTCTGAAACCAGACAACCCCAAACCCCCTCCTTTAAAACTTTCAATGTCATATTTATTTATCGAATCAACAGCCTAAAATGACTTTCAAGTTTCTAACTCTAAAAATAGCCTATGCCCTTTCTAAACTCTAGACTATCTATGTACCAAATTTCATTGAAATTGAAGCGCGACAGACAGACAGACAGAGTTAATTTTACATTTAACAGTGATATTAAAGTAAGGATTATTTTCACTAACTCCTGCCCGCGGCTTTTTGTGTAATATACAATTAAATCTCCTACAAACTTTCATTCCCTATATCAAGTAGTCTATATCCGTTCCTAAGGTCCAGTCTATCTTTGTACAAAATTTCATCAAAATCGGTTCAGGGATTTAGACGTGAAAGCGTAACTGACAGACAGTGTTACTTTCGTATTTATAATATTGATAGGGAAGTAGAGATTATTACGCAACGTAATAATCAATAGGACACGACCTTTTCTAATAATAAGTTTAACCTATAACGTACAGACGTATATAAATAAAATTGAAGTGTCTGTTTGTAATTCCAAATTAACAGCTTTTCACTAAATGCATATGAAAGTATATACGGTACAACATAAAATAAATCTATTCTATTTCTTCAAACTAATCTCTGGACCGATTTTAGAGGAACTTACACTGGAAGTCAGCTGATATAAAGAGTAACTAAGGCTATTTTTATTTTGGAAAAAGAATTAGAGTAAATAAACAAAAATCGGTACACCACGCGAGCAGTGCCGTGTGCACAGTTAGTACAGTAATAAGTTATCAGAAATTATATAACACTTTTAAGTACAAAGATTAGAAATTTCTAGACACTTCTAAGATCAAGGTTTTGGTATAAAAGGGCTACTAGACTTTTTAAAAGTACTTTTGAGACGTCCAGCGCTACCTTCGTGGGAAAACCCACAACAACAAACCCCCAGACCAAAACAGATATTTGTAGTAAGATCAATGAAAACGTCTTCCCGAGCGGAAATAGACCATGCAACTGTCGAGGCTAAAAGCAAATTCGCTACCGCCACGCCACAATGATTTTAAAAACATTCACACAGATACGCAAGTCTTTTTATAAAGTAATTGTTAGCTTTCAGCTATCTTTTATTATGTTACTAAGTTGGCAAGCAAGCACACGGCCCACCTGATGGTAAGCGATTGCCGTAGCCTATCAGTGCATGCAACACCATTAGTAGGTGCCACTCACGCGTTGCCAACCTCGAGATATTGGTTCTTAAATCTCCTTTGCCCAGTAATTTCCAAGTAATGCCAAAGACTACTACTTTGCGGTAGAATATATGACACAGCGGTGGTACCTAGATAGCTGGCCTTTAGCAACAAAAAACCTATCACCAGTGCGACTGATTGCACTGGTGGAATAATCTCTGCTGTGACAGAGATTATCCCAACAGCGGGCGATGGGATCCTCACGTCCCGACGCCTATATAGTGAAATTGCATAAACATAAATAGACTGCATAGCGCTAGTGCATGCGCGATGTATTCTGCAGATACTTTATCGATTAAATGTATGTCAAGTCACGATCTCGACCCTTCTTATCGAAAATAGTAATATTTTTTTATTATAATGTCGATATATAAATAACGTTTTATATGTACAAAGTAGTGATGCGAATACTTTTTATTATCGATAAAGATAAAATTCCGTACATGATTGATGATATCTCTTTCACGATAATGACATTTTTTATATTTTATTTTTTAGGTTTTATACATAATATAATGCATAAATGTTATTTAGTAAGGTTTTTATTTGTTATTAAGTTGGCAAACAAGCATACGACCCACCTGATGGTAAGCGGTTGTCCTAGCCCCTTTATTGGTTTCACTTAACCCCTAGATATTGGTTTATTTTTTATGTGAGAGGGGCAAACGGGCCGGAGGCTCACCTAATGTTAAGCGATCACCATCGCCCATGAACATCTGCAACACCAGAAGGCATGCAGGTGCGTTGCCGGCCTTTAAGAAAAGAATACGCTCTTCTCTTGAAGGTTCTCAAGTCGTATCGTATTATTATCGTAAGTGGATCTTAAATCACCTTTGCCCAGTAATTTCAGTAGCCTACAATGACCTTCAAACCGGAACACAGTAATGCCAAAGACACTATTACTTTGCGGTAGAATATTTGACACAGTGGTGGTACCTAGCTAGCCGGCCTCTTACAACAACAAACCCAACACCAGTGAAGTCAATTAAAAACGAATATACAATATTTACAAATCGATACGGAACAAAAGATCATAATTTTAAACGGAAGCCTATTATGTAATTCATTTTGCTTCATGAAGCCAAACAAATGTATATAAATAATACTTAGACCTTGCATTAACGACAGTTACAACGGATTACATTACACAATAGTTGACAACCGTTGTGACGTGCTGGTAGATAGATTGCTTTGAGCCATGACGGTTGCGGGCTCAATACCCGCTCGGAGCAAATGTTTGTTATATATATCTCTTCTGGACGTTTGTCGTTGTGGGTCTCCACCGTGAATCTGAGAGCATGTTAATCTTTCGGTCCCAGTTATTATCATAACATCTGATCATAATCTCTTATCCAATGAGTTACTAGTGCGTCCTTAGGGTTGCAGAGGGCAGATTAAATATATGATACTTCTATGCATCCTTTCAATTTTGGATCCCCCCATTTGCAACCCTTTTTTTTTCGCATTAAAAGCCTAAAGTCCTTTCTCAGGCTCTGGATTATCTGTGACCCAAATTTCATTAAAATCGGTTCAGTAGTTTTGCCGTAAAAGGGCGACATACAGAATTACTTTCGCGTTTATAAAATGAGTAAGGAAGGATTTGTAAAATTTTACATTCAAGTTTTATATCCAAAACAGGATATGCATAGAAGTATCATCAGAAGCTTGAAGCTTGAAACTTATTTTTTAGTTGATTCGATATAAATAAATATCACATCCCTCAAGGGTGTAAAATAAGAATAGGAAATGAAGACAAAACGCAATTTAAGCAGGCAAAGCCGTTTGCAGAAACTAGTTCAGTAGTATCAGCAGTAGCTTAAACAGACTGATTATATGCTTTTGACTTGGCTAAAGGCTAAGATATTAGGACTATTGCATAAATAATATTTTGAGTCTAATTTTGAGAATAGAAATACATTTAATTTAATTTTTAAAATCTCAAGTCAATTTACATTTGGTTTCCTCAAGATTTCTACTGCCACATGTGGCAATAATACATTTCACCATCGTGTATTGTCATTCGAGATGAGCTGTTAGTACCATGCATTGTCATTCGTAATGGAGAGAGGAATTTGGGCCTTGGAGGCTTAAACTCATTAACTGTAACCCTACTATAACTTTACCAAGTCAACAATGAATGTTCTTCAAAGACAACACTATATACATTTTAAACAACTGCTGTTTGTACTTATGTACGCTCGTCAAAAGTTATATTTCTTTGGCATCATTAAAAACAATTTTTAATTGCATGCAAATAATTAATTACAATAAAATATTAAAAAGACTGGAGAAGAATAGTCAAGATTGTCAATAAAGCTCAGTTTAAATTTGATAAATTAAATAAATAAAAACATATATAATTCACACTTTCATGAAACTAAAACAAGTGTTGTGTATGTAGAAGCTAGAAACATGTGCATAAATATTAAAAATAATAAAAACAGTGATCAGAGGCGACGAGCGTGCCGACATGGGCGACTAACAGAGGTTCTATTTATATTTTATTTTGTCAGCTTCAATCTGTGAAATTTAAATGATGGTGATGTGTGCACATCTTAAAATTTCATTCTCATAATTTTTTCATAACGCCTCTAAAGAAGTAAAACTTCAATAATTACATCAAGAATATGTCAAGATGCAGAACTCCGTATTCATAATGGTATGATAAACATCAATGTTTTAACATCCATTTTAAGCCCACATAAATCAACATTTTTATGTACAGTAATGTTCAGGTAAATGCTTTGTTATGAAAATATTAATAGATATTTTTTTATAACTCTACGTATATAAGACATGTATTGAGAATACCAGGATAAAATTATTACTGGATTGTTTATTTTAAATATATTTTTCCTCTTTTCTGTGCCACATCACATAAATAAGAAATACTCTTATAAAAAGGCCATAATAAGTAAAACACATAGCATACAGTAATAAAAACATTTCTAAAAAATTACGTTCTATGAGAAAAGATTAATTAGCGGGCGCTCAAAATGATCATATATTTAAAAATTCTCAAAACCGATCTAGACAGACATGAATACTTTCGGAATTTCATATTAAAAACTTTTTCGGAGACGGTTAAAAAGATATATTATTTCGCTGTACAATTGAGGAAAAAAAGAATTTATTCCTTATCACACACGGTTTGTGTGTGATAAGGAATAAATGTATCCTATAATGAGAAACCATTCCTTTTGTGTGATTGAGTAAACAAAAAATTTACATATAATTAATGAAATAAGACTGTGTAAGTAAAATTTAATATTAAGAAACTTACTTGCGAATATGTGAGTCTCAAAGCGTACTGGGCAATTTGAGTCGTTTTCATTATGTCCGAACCAGATTGTTATCTAGAAAAGAAATAGCACACTCAAAAACACGTAAAACCATATAAAACACACTTATATACTTAGAAAATTCCCATAAAATCACTTCTTTCAAAACTTTTACATAACCTAATTTGTAATTTGTATGTCACTGGTATTTTTGACAGAAACAATAATAGTTTCCCAGTTTTAAATTTTAAAATTAGAAGCGTATATATAAAACAAATTTAAAAGTTGGAATATCTCTATAATTTTATTTTAATTACACAATAATTTTAAAAAAATCACGTACACACACCCGCTGATAACCGCGAATGATAGAAAAGTATCGCTATTCGCTTTTGTCTTTTCGTATTTCGTTGTATCTTTCCAGTTGATTCTTTAGGTTGCATAACTTGGGATCCTATGTTGCTATTAAAAAATAAAAACTACCCGTGCTGTAGGCAGATATAACAATTATTTTTAGCAGAGCTTTTGTTTATTGATTTACCATTAAACCATTAAAACCTATCCTTAATATATTTTTATTAAAAGTGATTAGATCTGTAATCTACTATTTAAATGATAAGCGATATTATATGTATAAATTTAAAGCCATATTTGTGTTTTTTTTTTTCATAAATAAAAAAATATCCAATTTTCTATTAGTTTTAAGTGCAGTACAATACACTCTACAGTGTAGTGTTTTAGTAATTGTTTGATTCAAATAATGCAAATTCCAAGTGCTGGCAATATTATCAGCGGAAGATATAGAGACCATTCAATTTAACAAAGAAAAAGATTTTTTATCACGATATTATAAAAACAGAGTATACTAAAAAATAAAATTGATTCAAAATTAATATCCATTAAAAATTATACAGTCTTTTTTTTCTTTCTCTAACAATATAACAATTAATTGTACTTTGAGACAGTATTATATAATTTCTTTGTATTTTGGTAGATGGCGCTTTGGGAATAATTCTAATATATACACGATCATTCACTAGATAGAGCTACTTGTCATTATAATTATAATAGTAATTAGCTTCTTTACCTTCGGTAGGATGTTGCTTTTATTACGTTTTCACGCTTTTTCTACATTTAAAGCTAAGATCATGACTTTTTTAACACACATTGTCATGGGCATAATTATACCCTATATACTTTTTATGAAGTCTGTGACGATCTAAAGGTTTATTAAAAGTATAACACTTTTAATTAACCTTTAGATCATCCGGCAGAGCAACTGGTCCATAAATTATTTGCAATTTGCAACATGAGGCTTGTTAAAAATGTACTTTAAATGAGAGAACAAACAGAATTATGCACACATATACGTATTACAGTTGCAGAAGACGAACTGCGCCAGCCGCCATTACCTTACCAACCCGCATTTTTGCAACTAAGTTCCTTATCATTCTTTAATCGAGCCACCACCGGCAAAATGTGCCGTCATTCTATTTAGCACAGACTTGAGACTTCTGGTGTAGAATTGTGAACAGAAAACTTGATGAACCGCGATAGTTAGACAGTTAAATTTTCACAGATGATGTATTTCTTTTGGCGCTAAAAAGTCAACTACTAAAAATCAGAATATAATAAATATTTAAGAGGGGCCATACGACACGCATAATTTTTTGCCTTTTTATAGATAATGGTACGGAACCCTTTGTCCGCGAGTTCGACTCGTACTTAGCCCGTAATAATTTTTTTTTAAAGAATATTAGCAATGCTTTATTAGTATTGCCACTCCAAATAAGCTCGAAGCTTGTGCTAAGAGTGGGTAGGACAATAGCCCAAGGGAGTCACCATTGAATCCTTGACTCGCGTTAGCGGAACAGAGTCGGTCTTCAGTTACGTAGAGCTATTGAGACGTCAATATTTGTGTATATAAAGACATTTCACATATCACCTTAATATATTACTTCTGGGCCCCTACGTTTTTAGGGCTGAACGTCTACCGGGCCGCTGGTATCTAATTATGTCATGACGATTGGCAAACAAGCATACGGTCCGCCTGCTGATAAGCAGTTACCGCAACCTATGAATGCTGGCGATACTTAGAGTATCACAAGCGCGTTGCCAACCCAAGAAACAGGAGGAAAAGGATGATAAGGGTATTGAGGGGGTGGGAGATTGGGCCTCCGGCGCTCTCACACATCGCACGAAACGCAACAGTACCATGATACTGTTACTTGACGCCGATATTTGTGCAGAGAAAAGCATGGCTCTAATACCGTATAAACCGCATACCACATACTATTTTCGTATTTAAATATTATTAACAATGTTAAAAGCGAACGGAATTACGATAAATAGTAACGTAATTTCGTCACCCCGTATCACAAAAGCGGTATGTATAAACACATAGTTTGCTTACCTTATCTTTCACTATCTTATAAACGAGGACAAGATATAAGATGAAAATTTTAAAAGATAAGTCTGACAAATTTTGATTCTTCGAGAGTAATTACTTTAGATATAAGTATTAAATAAATGTATAATGTAGTATAACTAAATATAAGATGAAATATCAGATTACGAAAATTATGGCAAGGCCTGTACTATATCTATCAGCATCCAGCATTTAGCTTTGATTTGGACCGACTTGTGAGCATGATAATAATAATAAAGCCTCAATAACTCAACGGTATAAGGGCCGACTTCGCTCCGTTAACGCAAGAGTCGAGGGTTCGATCCTGACCCCTTGGGCTATTGTCGTACCCACTCCTAGCGCAAGCTTCGAGCTTATTTGGAGGGGTAATGGGAATATTATGAATGCCTTGAAAAAGCATTGCTAATAATCTTTTAAAAAAATAAATAATAATAATAATAATCTTTATTTGTCACAAACATGGGTGTAAATAATACATAATGATGGTCATTTTACAATAAGTCCCTTTCATGTTTTGCCCATCACATGGCATACAAATATTATTAGTCAATTATAATTTATTATGATTTTTAAATCCTCATACAATAATAAGAACAATGATTGGTGTATGTGAAAAATAAAATAGAATACAATACTGTAAGTTGATTAGCATTGTATGCTTAAGCATTCTTATGCGACTTCTGGACGTGACGATCCCATCGCCCGCTGTTGGGATAATCTCTGTCACTGCAGAGATTATTCCACCAGTGCAATCAGTCACACCAGTGGTAGGTCTTTTGTTGCAAGAGGCCGGCTAGGTAGGTACCACCGCAGTGTCAAATATTCTGCCGCCAAATAGTAGTACTTAGGCATTACTGTCTTCCGGTTTGAAGGGCATTGTAGGCTAGTGAAATTACTGGGCAGAGGAGATTAAGCACCTACTTATGGTGCTGCAAGCTCTCATAGGCTACGGCAACCACTTATTATCAGAAAAAAAAACGACTCAGCGTTGTCGTAACCTATGAACGCCTGCAATACCATACATTTATAGGTGATATTGATTCTTAATTTCACTAATAATAATAATAATAATATAGAAATTTATTCACACACATACAAATACAAAAACAAAGAAATCATGAATCTTAAAGATGCATTTTGTATGCTTGCAAAAGGCTGTGAACTCAGCTTAAAGCTGCTTTTCAGTACACGCCTGGGGCAGGTGCTGCCAATACAGAAAGTAATCCAACAAACATTTTGACTAACACATTTGTAAATAAAAAAACGAAACAAAAAGTAACTAAACGAAACAAAACACTAGCTACTAATGTCCTTCAAACCAAGACACAGAATACTGCTTTACGGTAGAATAACTGTCACTGTGGTGATACCTACCTAGCCGGCCAGACCAGTGAAGGTAATAAGCTATCTGAGTAAGGAGTTTCATCCAAATCCGATCTATAGTTTTTGCTTGAAAAGGTTAAAAACTTACTTAGTCGTCTCTCATGTTAAGTGCATACTGTCAATCTGTCATTATTTTCTTGTCGAAATTTTAATAAAAACTTTGTACTTCAGCTGTGATAGTTGCACAAACAAACAGATATACACCTTCGGCAAAACATTTAACATTAGCTTCTACAATGGCATTCTGGCCTCACCGTTGTCGGATGAAGCTAGAATGCTATTCAAAATAATTAGTTTGTGTCTTAGGTTACGTGTTAATTTCATTTAAATATTTTTGTATATTATTTTCTTTTTGTGAATAATAATAGGGGTGACATTTTCAGTAATTAAATAATAATAAGTCATTAAATAAAGATTTAAAAAAAAAAACAGATATACATTTAAAAAAAAAAAAAAATTAAAAGATTGATAAAAATTTATTGAATAAGTCATAAGAACTTATCTGAAATGTACAGTGAAATTTACTATTTTGTTATATATAGGTATAATGATGTATTTATAGATTTGTATGTATGATTTTTTTAATGATTAATTGATTAATCACTAACATAATTTTATATCAAAAATGTCTTGCATTCTTTATATCTTTTTTTTATTTCATGACGGTTGGCAAACAAGCACACTGTCCGCCTGAAGGTAAATCGTCACCGTAACGTAAGAACGCGCGCGATACTTGAAGCATCACATGCGCGTTCCTAAACCAAAGGATAGAGGGGCAGGATTTTCAATCAGTCACACTGGTGGTAGGTCTTTTGTTGCAAGAGGCCGGCTAGGTAGGTACCACCGCAGAGTCCAATATTCTGCCGCCAAATAGTAGTGCTTAGGCACTACTGTGTTTCGGTTTGAAGGGCACTGTACGCTAGTGAAATTACTTGGCGAACGAGATTTAAGAACTAATATCTCGAGGTTGGCAACGCGTGAGTGGCACCTACTAATGGTGCTGCAAGCGCTCATAGGCTACGGCAACCACTTACCATCAGGTGGGCCGTATGCTTGTTTGCCAACTTCTAACATAAAAAAAGGAGATTAGATCTTCGACCGTCATACTTAAGTCGCAGTAAGTACTTTACGTCAATTTTCTATGAGGGTAGTACTTCCCCGGTCAACTCGGCCTATCTGTACTTTATTTTATTTTATCTGATCATGACTCTACCCTTCCCGAAATCTCACAAGTTTTTGACATTTTTTCTACTCTTTAGGTGCTCATATTTTTTCATTACTAATATTGCTCTAGGAGTATGTACGACAATAGCCCAAGGAGGTCAGATCGAACCTGCAACTCTCGCATTAACCGAGCGAATTCGGATCTTGTACCGTTGAGCTACTGCGGCTTCAATTTTATTAGGCTTTGGCTTTTGTTACCACTTAGCCTAACAAATCGCCGTCAACCAGGTTGGTCGACGACTACGGTTAGCTGACGCCGGTAACCGGCGGTTGACGCCAAGGCGACAAGACGGTGACGATGTGTGAGAGCACGCAGGCGACGTAGGGTCAAGCAGGGTGCCACTGGCGTAAAGTAAGCGCGGGGACGATGGGCGTCGTAAGCTCGGGGACAGTGCACGTCGTAAGCTCAGGGACGGAGTGACGTAAGTAAGCGTGACAAAGGAGAGTTTACCAAGCACCACTTTCAGTTCGAGTGTTTCTCGTTAGTCCTATTTTTTAATTTATACTTCTGTACATACGTCATTTTACTCGGAGACTATGGGCCCATAAGATTCTTACAAGTCCGTAAGATTCTTCATCATCAAGCTGTGGGTTCCGCCCTTTAGTTTCGACTTTGCGTGGTCCGCAACGCCAAGTCCGTCGCGTTGCTTCTAATTTTTTTATTAATTAATTTATATCCCAAAGCACGGGGTTACTTTAATTGGTTTGTTACGGCAGAGAAGCATAACTTTTTTTTTTTTTTTTTATATTTGAAGTTGGCAAACAAGCATACGGCCCACCTGATGGTAAGTGGCTGCCGCAGCCTATGAGCGCTTGCAGCACCATTAGTAGGTGCCACTCACGCGTTGCCAACCTCAAGATATTAGTTCTTAAATCTCGTCCGCCCAGTAATTTCACTAGCGTACAATGCCCTTCAAACTGGAACACAGTAGTGCCTAAGCACTACTATTTGGCGGTAGAATATTGGACACTGCGGTGGTACCTACCTACAATAACAAAAGACCTACCACCAGTGTGACTGATTGCACTGGTGGAATAATCTCTGTTGTGCAGAGGTTACCCCAACAGCTTCTTTTATTTATTTATTTATTTATTTATTTATTTATTTAAGGTTAAACCAACGGTTTGTTCACAAAAATGATTATATAACATAAATGACAATGGTTTTTTTATCTCAGTGACAACCCAATTACAGGTGAACTCAACATTAGTATAAAGAAGACCAACGAATAAAATTTAATAAAAAAGAATTACACAAAAAAAAGTTAATAATAATTAAAGTTACAAAGTTAAAGAAAAAAGTATACTACCTATATAAAAAAAAAATAATAATAATAAAAATATATATATAACTTAAATCTT
Organism: Hestina assimilis; assembly: GCA_023373885.1. Lineage (NCBI taxonomy): Eukaryota > Metazoa > Arthropoda > Insecta > Lepidoptera > Nymphalidae > Hestina > Hestina assimilis. The sequence continues at coordinate 2,656,810 of CM041767.1, read as the reverse complement.
AATCCAAAACATCATTAGGAATTGACGTAACAGTAGATTTAATTAATTTCTTAAACTTGTCGAGTTTCGAATTGAAGATGTCGATACTATTGTTAGTACATAAGAACACACACGTTTCTTTTATTTTTCTTACTAAGAGACGATTAAAAACTATAGTTTCTACCGTATCGGATTTTTTGAACAAACTCTCATCATTATTACCTTGATTTTTTAAATATCAGGTCATCTACGTAATGCGGAAAAAACAGAATGATTATAAACCAATTTGCGTTATCGTCGAAAAAATATTTTAGGGGGTTATAAAAGGGTAAAGGGCCCCTTGATTTGCATTGCCTTGGGGCCCGGACATAGTTAGCCCGGACCTGACTCGCGTTTATATTACTATGGATACCGTATGAAAATTGTATGTAATACAATTTATTGATATTTAACCTGTCATAATAACAAATAATATTCAAATCGAAATATACAATACAAAATGTTTAAATTTCTAAAACAATAAAACTTGCTGTAACCGCATACGATTCAAAGCACCGACACGTTTAAGCGTAAAACAATAGTTGAAAAACGAAAGCGCCAGCCTTCCTGCATCTAAGAACGTATTTCCAACAATCTCACCTCAAAACGATAAGAACTTATGAATAATGTCTATACAGGTGTGACGTAACACAGACGTATGTATATAAAGACTGACTTAGCAGCAATGCCGCCATTTTACTGTACATCTTACACGGTACTTGTTCTTTTACGTTTTTTTTACATAATTATCACTTATTAGTGACATTAAAATTAGTTATATTCTATTTATCGAATGAACTTATAATAGTTTATAATATTATTTAGTGCTTCAATTGACTAGTGTCAAATTTAGGCGGGAAATCGCGCATTGTTTTATAAGATTCTGATAGGTATCTATGATCTGATTGGTCGTTAAATTATCTATGGATATAGATAGTTTTTCTTCGTCTGCTCTCTGATTGGTCACATGACCAAGCAGGTCGTCCGTCATAATGAACTAATGAGATAAACATGTGATCCAACATGGCTGATCATTTTCAGAGGAAAATTTGTAAAGGAGGCTGCGCTATACAACGGTGAGGTTTTTTAAATATTTTTTTAGTTTTAATTTAATTTAAATTGTAAAATAAAAAGTATGAATATCTTGGAAGTCATTAGTGATAAGTTAATCGACGGTTATACCACTTTAGTATTTATTATACTTAAGCCTTGATAAGAATAATTACATTAATTTAATTGGGACTTATGATGTAATTCCTATTAGGTATCGTTAAAAAAGAAACTATTTTGAATACTTAATAGTATTTTCAATTAAAAAAAATCATAGACAAAATACATTTTTTAATAACCCAATTAACAAGACTCGTCAATGTCAAAACTAATTTCCGTCTTACAAACTAAGCCCTAACAAACATAACTTTATAATCTGAAAGATACCTAATTACACGGGTTTTAATGAACAAATATTTGAAGGAGAATACGGTCACATTGACAGAGTAAATATTCTATATCTTAGATTACGCAGCTATAAACCTACTGATAACCGAAGTAGGACTTATGTTACGGTTCATTGGGATAAAAACGTTATTTAAAAAAAAAAACTTTACTGCTTCCTACTTACTGTTTTTTTTTTCGTAAATCTCTCATCTTCGGGGTTTAAATCGAAATTTGATTGCCTTTCAACTATGAAAACTTTATTTACTTAATTGCTATTAAAGCTAATAGCCATGTGTTAATTTTTTTTGGGTTTATAATTTATTTTTTATTCATTTATTTATTTATTTATTTAAGGTTACACCAACGGTTTGTTCACAAAAATGATTATATAACATAAATGACAATGGTTTTTTTATCTCAGTGACAACCCAATTACAGGTGAACTCAACATTAGTATAAAGAAGACCAACGAATAAAATTTAACAAAAAAGAATTACACAAAAAAAAGTTAATAATAATTAAAGTTACAAAGTTAAAGAAAAAAGTATACTACCTATATAAAAAAAAAATAATAATAATAAAAATATATATATAACCTAAATCTTAATCCAAAACATCATTAGGAATGGACGTAACAGCAGATTTAATTAATTTCTTAAACTTGTCGAGTTTCGAATTGAAGATGTCGATACTATTGTGAGATAAATCATAATTATTGTAGTCACGCATCATACGATTAAGCGGTGAGTGGCGACCTAAATTAGTCCTAGTAGAAATTGTTGTGAAGGTCCTTCGTGAATTGGGCCTTGATATTGAAGTTGAAAATGAAACTTCCGATAGTAGTTCAGGTACAACGAGATCTCCGTTAACTATTTTATGAAGAACAGACATATCAGCAATTTTTCTACGATCATTCAAAGAAGAGATTTGGAAAAGGTCTAATCTTTGCTTGTAGGTAAATCCAATTTTACGATCTTTATATGCTAAATACCTTGTAAAGCTTCTCTGCACTCTTTCAATCCGTAATATATGAGTTTTATATTGAGGACTCCATATAGTTGAGGCATACTCTAGTTGACTGCGAACCAATGCGTTAAATAATAATATAATAGTACTAATACGTTTAAATTTACAGCAATGCCTTTTGATAAAACCTGACATTTTAGCAGCTCTTTTTACAATATCATGTTATAATATGCATGTTAAATTGAAAATAGTTTAATTAAATTAGAACAATTATTGTAATACGTGTGCAGACGCGGCATAATGTATTTACATAAAATATGGGTGTTGTAGTGTGGCTTTTTAATTAACGCTTTATACGCTCTATTAAAGCGGGAACCTGAAATTTTGACACCATTTTGATTCACATTTGACAGGCACTTCCGTACAAACAAATTTCAGATTTACTGGTGCTCATAAATTCAAATATAATTAAATAAAGTTTGCGTGTAGGTTGATGTTGAATTTAAGAATGAACACCAACGAATTTTGGACATTTTTTTCTGTATCGAGGGGCCGGTCCTTCATTTATAATCATACATAATTCTCTTTAAAAAAAAAAAAATGTTGACTTCATCCTGTCTCCACAGTTAATTGTATCAAAATCGGTTTATTCTCTTACGATGAAAATAGAGTTACTCGACTATTTTAAACATTTAAATAAGTATTATTAAATATATCATTTTTCTTTGTCGCACTCAACTACACAGTATGAAACCAACTTAATTATTCGTGACACGTGATTTTAACTAACAACTATTGGAGAAAAATAATTTTGCGAACGCTTCCTATTGACTTCAAAGTCAAACCCTAAGGATAACCGGTGGAATAGATACAGATAAGACTGGACATTCGAACTGCTCATATAAGACAAGGTTCTTGAGCTATAAAGGAATAAATAGACGTAGTAATGTCCAGACCGTGCTCAGACATTCAGCATATGCCATTTAAAAACATATTTTTGCAAAACAAATAGGTGTTTTGCAAGAAACGTGGTTTGCATGTATGTTATAATTAATAGTATATACATATTTTTCACACATGTAAACTATAAATGTCTGTACATTTGGCTATATTTCAAGGTTTTACTATGATATGTTAAATATATATAGCGGTAGCAAACCTGCTTAAAACGCCACAGGTCGTGGGTTCGATTCCCGCTCGGAGCATAATATGTTTGTATTGATCATGCAAGCATATTTTCTGGTCTGGGTGTATTTGTCCTTGTATGTGTTTCCGGACACAGGATATCACTATCTTAATGGGGGCCGTTGAGTGTGCAATGTTTATTTATTTATTATTTATTTTATTGCGCGAGGCCGGCTAGGTAGGAACCACCGCAGTGCTAGTTATTCTACCGTAAAGCAAGCAAAAAATCTAAAGCAGTCATTCTCAAAGTGGACGATGACTCCCCCTTGTGGGCGTTGGAGGTCTAGAGGGTAGCTTACAGCCCAGTAAGGGACAAAGAAAAATTGGGGGATATTCAAGTGTTTTAGAGGGGCGATTCGTCCTTAACATTAGAATAGTTTTAGATTACTTAGTTGAAAGGAAATCATATAACTAATGCAGGTATAATAAGGCGGTCTTATCGCTGGTTAGCGATCTCTTCCAGACATCCTTATATGAGCAAAAAAACAATATTTTAAATAAGAAAGTGTAAGGTTGTGCTCATGTATGTCGTAATTTTGTTTAATGGGGGTTAAAGTATATTATAAAGTTGTGTTTTAAATTTTGTTTAGAATCTAGGTTTAAACTCCAGACTAGACGAATATAAAACACTAAAATTGAATTAATTAATGTCATTGAGGTTTTTGAGAAGACGTAACGTAAAAAAATTGGGGACGCTGAAAAATGTATTTTGTTGCAAGAGGCTGGCTAGGTAGGTACCACCGCAGTGTCAAATGTTCTACCACAAAGCAGCAATCGCATTACTGTGTTCCGGTTTGAAGGGCACTGTAGACTAGTGAAATTAGTGGGTAAAGGATATTTAAGAACCAATATCTCAAGGTTGGCGACGCGTGAGTGGCACCTACTAATGGTGTTGCAAGCGCTTTTTAGGCTACGGCACCCGCTTACCATCACATGGGTTGTATGCTTGCTTGCCAACTTAGTAACTTAAAAAAGAAATTGATATTCAAAATGTGGTGGTAGATGAAATAAGTTTGAGAGCTTCTGATCCTAATGCAACCGAATTCAAAGATGCAAAATATTTGATAGAAGAAAATAGTGACTTCAAAACTAAAAAACTAAAAATTAATATTTTGTAAAACATAAGTCGTTTGCGTAGTAAAACATTATCGCATAATCATCGCATATCAGCATTGAATATTTTTTGCTTTTTAGTTATGAACAAATTTATACTAATACTAAATTGAGGTAAAGTTTGTGAGGTTGTAGAGGATAATCTCTGAATCTACTGAACCAATTTTGAAAATTCTTTTACCAATAGAAAGCCAAGTTAGTTGGTGTTATATATATTAACCGGAAAAATTAAAAGACTTTCGTGGTAATCGGATTTTCAAAGCAAGTCAGAGTAAAACGGTCGAACTAAAATGTTCTTACGAACGCCGTCTTAGCGATTAAAGATATGAGAGATTTCTAGAGGATAGATATAGGATATTTCCGAGATAATAATCTCCGAAAAATGTTCCGTTCCTGTGGGATTATCAAAACGTGTAGCATTCAATTGAAATTCCGTACAGATGTGGCTTATAAATTCTTTACCGGCACACGTGATCATTTTACAACCTGGGGTCCTTCAAACGAGGCGTGAAGAGGCATCTTGTAGGCAGGGCGAGGGTGGCTAGTACAGTTCGCCTTCTGCAACCATACTAGCCACCTTCGCATGTGGACTCCACTTCCACTTACCATCAGGAGGAGTAGTCATTTCCCCCCGGCGTTATAAAAAAAAAATACTTATAATGATCCATTTTTCTAGATATAGTCGATAGGCAAAAAAATGTTACTCAATCTACTCTCGTTACAAAGAGTTTTATATACCTGATTCATATTTATTTTGTCATTATACCTACATTGATTATTTAAACAGGTGATAATGTTTCATTGGAAAAATAAGACGTATTTCATTAGTAATAAAATTTAAATTTCAATGCATTTATATTTCATGATTGGTATGTTCATTCAGCTGATATGAGTCTAAATAAAATATATGTGCTTATTTAATTTCCTGTAGACCGACCCCAAAACCCGCTGTTGAGGTAATCTCTGTTACAGCAGAGATTATTCCACCGGTGCAATCAGTCACACTGGTGGCCGACTAGGTACCACCGCAGTGTCAAATATTCTACCCCAAAACAGTAGTGTTTTTGGCATTACTGTGTTCCGGTTTGAAGGGCACTGTAGGCTAGTGAAATTACTGGGCAAAGAAGATTTAAGAACCAATATCTCAAGGTTGGTAATATGAGAGTGATACTTATTAATGGTGTGCAAGTGCTCATAGGCTACGACAACCGCTTGCCATCGGGTGGGCCGTATGCTTGCTTGCCAACTTGGAAATATAATAGTTGATTTTTGGCAGACCGAAGTTAGTCACAAGCTAACTTCATTCGATTACGTTGTGTACAATGAACTTCGTGGCTATTAACCCGCAAACACAAAACCTACGAATTTCTAAAGCCATATAAAAACTGTATAGAATTAAGTATCTTGGGCTCGTGCGTGACTTACTGTGTCATAAAAATAAAGTATTTCTGATTGTAACAATGTAATGTTGTCGTAGATAATTAATCACTAGCGATCCGCCCCGGTTTCGCACGGGTGCAATATAGATAAACACCGGCGGATTTATAAATTTTTAAGGCATAGGCTGTAAGGTTTTTGCCGCCTTCTAAAATTGTCATGTACTAGATTATTTTTACAATCCAACAATTTCATTGCACTTATAATATTTTTTAGGTATAATTTTAGCGTTAAAATACCGCATTCAGTAAATATTTTTTGATAAGACTAAGGTAAGGCGAACTAGCGCTTTTACTCTAAAATAAATAGAGACGCTCATAGCCGAGTGCACCCGCTAGTCGGTAAACGATCGGTAGCTTAAGCAACTTTAGGCGCGGTCAGTCACTAGATGGGTGATCGCATAGTGGTATTTCAACCGAGCGTCTCCGTGCTTCAGAGGGCACGTAAATAGTCGGTCCCAGCTGTTCACAATTAGACACCAGTTGATGAGTCAAGTCAGAGGCCTACGGGCGACCTGAACAACTCTGACACTAGGTTGACCACTAACCACTCGATAAGAAGAAGACTCTAAAATACTGAATATGAACAAATTTAATCGGCAAATTTGTTGCAGATGCTACCTGTAAACCATCAGAAAATCGTCATGCAAAAATCTTTTTGATTTCTAGGTGGTAGTAATAAAATTCGGTCCCCAAATTTGCCGCCCCAAAAATCTGCTACAACTAAGCACAAACCTACTCAGCCTGCTGGCAAATCCGCCTCTGTTATTATACAATACTATATGACGAGGCGCGGTATAATTTTTTCGGAGTGTATATTACGGTTGGCCCGTGGCCTTGACAACGTCACCGGTGCTGCCGTAGATGCGCTATTTATATGAGAAGAAACGTAAGGCCCACCAGCCGTTGTCCTTTTTAAATCTCCGATATCTTTTAAGATATCCATTTTAATAAAATGCTGTGAACGACAGTTTTGATCTAAATGAAATGTACAATGTATGCAATGTACTTAATTGGATAAAAAATAATACAGTATTGTATAAAATAGCTTGGTAAATAATACATTTTTTGTCATAAATAAAAGATAAAAATGGTTACAGTGGGTTATCCATTAGAGATAAATATATACGATCTGGGTTTTTTTATCGATCTTTATAAGATATACAATTCCGTACATTAATTTGATATATGTCGTAAAGTTTAGACAGCGTTTGCGATTTCAGCGTACAATAATGTTTGTTACAACATCATATTACAAATCCTTTAATTTTTGTTTACTATAATACGCATGTATTATATATATAAACCTTCCTCTTGAATAACTCTATCTATTGCTGTAAACTGCATTAAAATCCGTTGAATAGTTTAAAAGATCTAAGCGAACAGACAGCGGAAGTGACTTCATTTTATACTACGTAAATAATAGATGTTTAGAAATAATTCGACACCGTTGTGGCGTTGTGGGTAGCGAGTCTGCCTTTAGCCTCGATGGTTGTGGGTTCGATGTTTGTATTAATGGTACAGGCATATTTTCCGGTCTGGGTGTGTTTGTCCTTGTCATTGTGAATGTTTCCGGACCCCGACACAGGATATAATTATCCTAATGGGGGCCGTTGAGTGTGTAGCGTTTATTAATTTTATTATGTTTAATTAAATATTAGCGGCCAGCTCCGACATCGTCCGTGATCATAGTAATTTTAATGTGAAGTCATCACAATAATACTCATATTCCCCTCCAAATATGTTGGTAGCGCTTGGAGTATTGTCGTACATTGTCGTACATTGTCGTACTACAATAGTCTAAGGGGGTTAGGATTCAACCCGCAACTCTCGAGTAGACGGAGCGGAGTCGGCCCTTCTACTTATTATTTTTTTTTTTTTTCGGAATGTGTATTGCTGTTGGCCCTACTGGCCTTGACAGCGTCACTTTGGGCGGCGAGTACAGAGACTCAGCCGTGATAAAGGGCAGCCCTCACGGGGGCTCAAATTTGATTCCGTCCTTAGGGTGCCTCCTGCGAAGCCGAACCACGGCGGCGGACGTCATCGTAGATGGAGGCAGCGCTCCGAGCGCATTCTATACGATAGACTCACCCGACGGTGTGAGCGCGACGCGACGTGCGAAACAGAGGACCTCGTCCTCGCCGGCGAGGACGGTGTTGTGTGCGTGTCTGTGCTGTGTAAGGGGCATTTTCTAATGTAATCCTATCGTCAGGGTCTTGCAGGACGTCTTACTTTTGTCGGTTGGTTACATCGTTCTGTTAGATACAAGCATGTCTAATCAAAGGATTTATTATTTGAAGCTTATTTGTAGGAAAATAGGAATATTAATGATGCCTTAAAAAAGCATTGCAAATATTCTTTAAAAACATCTACGGTCTAGCTTATTACTTTTATCCGGATTTGACAGGTTAATAGTTTTATAACAGAGCGATTGCCATCTGACCTCCGTAACTCTAAGGGCGAACCGAAAACTCATTGGGTAAGAGCAATTTAATTATCAAAAGTTAACGATTATTATCAGATGTTATGATAAAAACCGCGACTGACAGCTTTACGTGCTCTCCGAGGAATGGGTAGACCCACAAAGATAAATGATAGAAACAGATCGTCAAGGCTCAAAGCAGGCTAGGCAGGCTATATAACATTACAGTAAAATCGTGATAATTTCAAGGATAAAGCGGGAGATAAAACGTCATTTAAATAAGAAGCGTCTGCTACATTCAAACGCAAATATCTTTGGACTTGTCATAAATTGTTTCTGAAGTTAATTAGCATGTCCTTTTGTTAACTATTGTTAGGAAAAACTTATTTGTCTTAACGTATTCGTGATGCAACTGACCTATTTAGAATTTTTAGTATGCATGCTGCGGTAATGATGCTATTTACAATGGTAGTTTAAGAAATTTTGTAGTCCGAGTGACGAGGAATGTTTTGTATTGTTATACAAATTTTGAGAATTATTGTTAGTTCAAATAGGTTGACACAATGTAGTGTTACCAGTTTTTAAGGCGACCGCTGTGGCGTGCTGGTAGCGATGCTTGAGCAGATATTTGTTATAAATATCTGTTTCGGTCTGGGTTTTTGTTCCTCTGTAGCCTACCGTGCCTCGAAGCATGTTAAACATTCGGTCCCGGTTATTATAACAGCAGTCAGGCGTAGTTAAATATTCGATATCAACTACACTCAAACGGCGGTAGTTAGATATAAAATGTTGGTTCATTGTCAGTTCTATAAATAGTCACGCCGCGAAGTATCTGGGCGCATTTCTAACGATTGCGTCTTGGTGTACGGACCGTTGGCTCTCGCTATACGGTCCGACCCAACCTCTCTTGATCATTATGTTGGCATTATAGTTGTATACCACCCAGCCCATTTGTAATTGATATAATTATTAGAGTTATAATTATCTACCCTAAGTATAGTTCATAATTTCATATTAAGAGATATACCCGTGTCCGCTTCTGATGTTTGAGAGTGACGTTCTGACAGACTGTTAACACGACATACCTTCATGTCTCACACATCTGATAATAAAGTTGACTCTTGATAGGTAATTTGCTCTAATCCAATGAGTTACTGGTTCGCCCTTATGCTTGCGGAGGTCAGAAGGCAATCGCTCTGTATAAAAACTAGTTACCTGCCAAATCTAGATAAGTCAAGTCAGTGGCCTATCTGTACAACTCAGACACTAGGTTGGCCACTAACCACTTGATTAGATGAAGAAGTATGACTGTCGGGATCGGTCGAAATTAGGATATAAGGGACTTAATGATTAAACAATACACAAAAGAAATACGTTTATTTACTTATTTTCACATAAAATAAGTATACAAACTACATATTTCGTATATAATAAAAACCCTGATAAAGCTCTTTCCGTTGCGTGTGCTGCGTAAACAGTTAAAGGTACGCAAAAATGATGTAAATAAATATAAATAAATAAACGCTACACACTCAACGGCCCCCATTAGGATAGTGATATCCTGTGTCGGGGGTCCGGAAACATTCACAATGACAAGGACAAATACACCCAGACCGGAAAATATGCTTGCGTGGACAATACAAACATATTATGCTCCGAGCGGGAATCGAACCCGCGACCTGTGGCGTTTAAGGCAGGTTCGCTACCGCTGCGCCACAACGTCGTCTGTATGATGTATGATAGAATTGTTACCCTTTAGAAGTTATATAAAAAAATCCGCAACAGCATATGTCTATCTATAAAGGTTAACTCACTAAAATCTTTTTTATTATAATCAAGTTGGTTCTATAATATCACACTACGATACAGTAACCATAAACGCGGATGAAACCATAGGCACAGTTATCTTTATGTAAATATTATAGTTCTATCTGTAACAAAATTTCCACGCAAACGAAGTCGCGTGTAAACAAAAATAATTATCGGTCAAGTGCGTTGTAGACCACGCACATTCGAAACTAAAGGGTTCCGCAGCTTAGTGATGAAGAATCTTAAGAATTAAATTATTAAAACTATCGTGAGACATAATTAACTTAATGTAGAATTAAAACCAGTGCGAGACGGGTTGCGACCGCGAACGTAGCCCACTCACCCTGATGAAGGACCTCCGATGAGTCCGAAACTAGTCGGTACTTAAACCGATTGAACGTGAGTGTTAGCCGTTTAAATTCTACATTAATCTTAAGAACTTTAAAAATAAGAACGAATTAAAATCGACCGCAAAATAAGTTGGTAATTTCATAGTAATTAATAAAAGTTATATGAAAAACAAAGTTATGGGAACAACTGATATATCTTTAATATTTGGAGACTTATCTTCTTCAAACTAAATGTGGTTGAACGTTCGTTTGATGTTCAACAACGTAAAATTTTTTTAGAATTTTAAATACCATATTTCGATAGTTAGATGAGGTCACAATTTTTATGAATTTAGGAGCTAATATCTCAACAACTACTGACTTAATGAAAAAAGTCAAAATCAAACCTCATTATCATTTTGAAAGACCTATCCAAAGATATCTGTTATGTTGTTATAAGTTGAATTTTTTTTTTCAACTCTCAGTTACATGTATAGACTGCTACTCTTAATTTTTATATATTTTAGAATTTCATTAAAAAATCGTGTAGCGGTTCATAGAATACAACTATTTCCAAAATTTTGGATAGACAGCGCCAATAATCTCGGGGTAAAATGACTTTGACATACAGACGGACGGACATGACGAAATTATACTTCCGTTTTTGCCATTTGGCTACGGAACTATAAAAACAGACATCTATCAATATGACCTATAACACCGGTATGCATTTTAATTAACATAACACATCTAACCACGTGAAATGGTACCTCACGAACGGACTAATTTGATTGTCGGGTTCACAAGGCGAGCCCGTTAAGTTTCGTAAACTTGTACAAAACGTTAGTACGTCTTGACATATATGTTATTTGTAACATTTACACATACATGTAGCGGTATTTTGTATATTTTAACTTGTCTCTGTGTAGTTCTTATTATCGAGTCGTTAGTGGCCAACCTAGTGTCGGAGTTGTTCATGGGACGTATAGGCCTCTGACGTGACTTTTACGTGCCTCCGAAGCACAGAGACGTTAAGTCGAAATACCACTATGCGATCACCCATCTAGTGTCTGGCCGCGCCTGAAGTCGCTTACCCTACCGATCGTGTGTAGTGTAGTGTTATTTGCTTTCTAAGATGTGGTAGAAATTTTCTGTTTCCCGCATGAATCTAACACTCGTCGATGTAACATAACCTAACTACACTACAAATAGCCTCAATAGATCAACGGTAAGTGACAGGTTCGATCCCGACTCCTTTTTTTGCTCTCGTAGTAGTGTACTCGTCAAGTACATTAGGCAGTGGTAGTGTTGGACTCGGCCGCCTGTTAGTCTAGCGGCAATATTCACAAAAACTCAATGGAACCCTCATCGCCATAGTGCTGACGTCACAAGGCCCCGAGGATGCCCTACTGAGACCTGAGTACCATCTCCCGTCCCGTCCCGTGTTGTGCGGAGGGGAGATGATGTATCAAGGCCAGTCTTAATCTTGGACCTAGATAGCTAAATTTTTAACAGGTTGTTGTTTTTTTTGTTGTTTTTAAAACATAATAGAGCGCTACGAAAAGATTTTTTGAAACTCAACCTTTTATGGGTAGAAAGTTTGTATAGAAGTCCGTAATTTTATAAACTAAATGCATTAAATGTTGGCAAGCAGTTAAAGATAATGAAAAACATTTTTTAACATTTTCTTAAATTCGACCCTTGAAAGGGTGAAATGGGGTTATAAAGGTTGTATTAAAATCGATATATACGTGGCTGAAGCAAGAAACATTTAAATAAATGATACTAAAAATGATCAAAAAACTTCAGAAAGGTTGAAAAAAATCGCGTAAATTTTATGACTTAGCGAAGTATATGGCGTAAGAATAATACAAAACTAAGTAAATCGGGGATTTACTAATAAGCAATTACTAAATACAGTATTAAATTTCATTATTTTGCGCTCGCCTATAAATATTGTAGAAACCGTTACAAATGAAATTTATATTCATTTGTCCTTTCACAATAAATTATCTTGCAATATCTTTACAATATATAAACTTATCTGCGTTCGCCTGTAAGAATAAATACTTCGAAATGGAAACTAGCTTACACTTCTTTGTAACGAAACACTCTTTACAACTATGAGTCTAGTAAATAGTGGTCAATCGAAGAAAAAAAAACCGAAGTTTTGAAAATTAATAATAAAATAAAATCAAGACTTTTTGGAAATTTCTTGGGCCCATAACTCCAAAAATATTGGTCATACTTTAAACAAGCATAGAACCAGTCTTCAGAAAATTCTATAAGCTTTATTTTTTTATGCTAACAACTTTGCGCTACGAGTGATATTTACCGAGATACAAGCGAAAAACTACATAAAAGCTCCTATAAAGGAGATCTGCCTTCAAGCCTGCCATAAGGTCTTTCTATTTTTTTAAAACATAGATATAAAACCAAGGCAAAAATAAGTTTTAAAACTCCGGATTATTTTCTCTTCGATTTATCTAATTTTACCGGTAGAAAAGGTGTCACAGAACAAGAAATAACTTTATTCGCGTTTTAGGTTCAAAGCTGATTTCTAGAGCTGTTCATTATCCAATACGTGGTTCGGGTTCAACTTTCAAATAACATACATTTATATGGTTTTTAAACCCCGCTCAAAAAGAGAAGTCTCAAAAGTGATGTATTAGTTTAAGTTTGCGTCGGTAATATTGTAATTCCCAAACGGTTAAAACCGATTTTGATAGTTTTTTTTTGTTCATAAGTTGATTTTATTGAGAATATTCTAAGACGATCAACTGTTTTCTAATTGAATAGATGTTGTAGTATTTTGAATTTTAATATTTAATATTACAATTTTTTAATCGAAGATTGATCATTTTGATACCTAAATGATCATTATGATACTTACTTATTATCTGTTTTAATGAAGAAAGTAACATCACATCAGATCAGATCACATCACATCAGATCAGATCACATCACATCAGAGAAGACATCGTAAGAAGCACCTATAATCTGTTAATGAAGAGAGCTATCCGTCGACAGTATTGATCCTAAACACTGTCATGGAGTTGCTCTCTTTATGAACGGATGCTGGGTCAACATGACGAAGACATCCCGAGATACAGACGTCAAGGTGCTGAAGCTGAGAAAAGTGTTAACAGGAGGCTTACCATTTTTTTTTTTACCATTAACTCTTATTGAGACTCAAATGACGACCTAAACAGAGCTACATCGGTATTTCGTACCATGACGTATATATTTATACGTCATTCTCATATAAAATCTAAATTGATTTACTGTCAAAATTGAATTGAATTGAAATAGAATTTTTAATAAAAGTTAATGGTAAGCCCACTGTATAGCTAAATAGATTGTATTTAATGTACTAGCTTTAAGCCAGAAATAACATTATGTGATTAAATGTAAATTAGAATATTAAAGGTGGTGAAATATCCTTAAGGCAAATTAGGCACGTGCTTAGTGGCGTGACATTGTAAAGCTCAGAAAGAGGGCGCTCGCGGACAGAATTTTTGGCGAAAAAAGTCATTACGCCAAAAATGCTTTTTACTTTGGTTAGACTAAGCATCGCACGTACCTTGTATTGTTTTATATCTTACAGCTATATGTGTTAAAAAAATTGTAAATTGAAGAGGAAATTTATTTATACAGCATATAAAAATGGGCTACGGAAAAAGAAGCAAAATTCAAAATGTAATGTAGTCTTTTTTACTTTTGTCACGACCATTGGAAAACAAGCATATGGTCTGGAAGTATCACATGCGCATTGGCAATCCAAGGGATTAGAGGGAAGAGATGAGAAGGGATAAGAATGAAACAGAGGGGGTGGGATTGAGCTCATCCCCACCGGTGACGCTGTCAAGGCCACTAGGGCCAACAGTAATAGACACACCGAAAAAAAAAAGGGATTGAGCTGGCGCTTTCAATCATCGCACAGAATGCAACGATAAGATTTTCTAAGAGATGGTATCTCCCCTGTCGAAGTTGCTTATGCTGGGAGAAGTAGGGCTTGTTATTTTTTTTTACAGAAAGTAAGAGACACCGGTGATTGTTGATTCGTGATTGTTATGCTTGCCACATTTTGACATTTAATCTTTTTTTATTTAATGCTTTCAATATCGCACCTTTAAACAAAAACGCCACAATTAAAAAAAATCTCAAAAATAGTTATCAGCGTAAACGAGTTAAAACGAAATTTTCAATGTAACAATAGTCCAAACATAGCCATATTCGAGCGTAAATAACTGACGTAAATAACCAAGAAAATATAATACACGAAAGATTGTGCAGGTGTCAATATTTTAAAACTTATTTTGTTGATTCACAAAAAGTTTATGTTAGAAGTTGGCAAACAAGCATACGGCCCACCTGATGGTAAGTGGCTGCCGTAGACTATGAGCGCTTGCAGCACCATTAGTAGATGCCACTCACGCGTTGCCAATCTCGAGATATTGGTTCTTGAATATTTACCCAGTAATCTCAATAACCTACAGTGCCCTTCAAACCGAAACACTAATGCCTAAGCACTACTGTTAGGCGGTAGTTACGTTGTTTTCGTTCTAAAAGTGCGACGTGTGTACTAGCTTACATGTACAAGGCGTATACGGTGCAAAATAATATAATAATACTTAATAACTAATAGATCAAATATCAAAAATAAAAATTAAAGAAAAATATCAAGATTATTTTATCTGATTTTGTAATTATACATCATATTACGGTATTGTGGTTATTTATTTTAATTTATCTATCATTTCAAGTATAGTAATAATAAATTAGTGATATAATGGACGCTAATAAGCAATACCATGTCAACCCACACGAATGTCATTTCGAGAAAAACGCGTTTGAAAATTTTGAACAACTTGCTTTATATGATTTTTTTATGTATTGGTTAATTTTTGTAAATTTTAAGATGTATGTAAGTTATTTTACTTATTTTCACATGAAATAAGTATACAAAATGCACATTTCGTATATAATATAACCCAAAACGTTTAAAATAATACATAAATTGCGTGATTAAAAATGGCTTTTTTAGAAGTTTATAGCTTAAAACCCTACAAATATTATTACTATTCTTCAGCTATTTACCAATACTTCTGCATATATAACTCAGTTTTTTCAATTTTGTGGGTTGACATGGTATTGCTTATTTGCGTCCACTATGTCAATGTTAAAATTCAATAGTTACATTTCTTACTAATATTATAAATGCGAAAGTAACTCTGTCTATCTGTCTGTCGCGCTTTCACGCAAATCTACTGAACCGATTTAAATAAAGTTTGGTACACAGATAGTCTGAGCGTGGGAAGGGATATAGGATACTTTTTAATGCGAAAAAAGGGTTGTAAGAGGTCGAAGTGCGACCAAGAAAATCATGGAAGTATCGTCATTCTTAGAGCTAGAAGTTTGAAAATTGTTTTTTAGGGCTGTTGATTCGATATTAATAAATATGATATTCAAAGTTTGTAAAAAGGGGAAGGGCGGATCAGAGTTTGTACTACCAACGTTATTCACGCGGGCGAAGCCGCTGGCAGAAGCTAGTCATTAAATAATAACAATTACAAGATAAATGTCGTCTTAATGTATTTTTTATGTTACGTGTAAATAGGCAAGCAAGCATCCAGCCCACCTGATGGTAAGCGGTTGCCGTAGCCTATGAGCGCGCGCAACACCATTAGTAGGTGGCACTTACGCGTTTCCAACCTCGAGATATTGATTCTTGAATATTTGCCCAGTAATTTCACTAACCTACAGTGGCCTTCAAACCGAAACACTGTATAGTTCCTTAAATGTAACTTGAACCAAAATGGCCGCTTCTGCGCAGGTACAATAATGGACAAAAATGTTAGACAAAAATATTGATTTCGTCTTATTTATATCGATTCTTTATAAAGTAGGAAAACGGAGGAAAGTATATAATATAGTTATTATTTCTTCTAAATTCAATTAATTATTTATTTATTATCGTTATTAATTACTTAAATCGAATAAAACAAATAAATAGTATAGAAAAAGGTATCTATATTTAAAAAAAAATTAATGTACATTATTAATAGTGAGACAGACTTCTTCGTATCTTCCGCAGTATTATTCAGAGAATTAGTTATATCATTTTCTTTAAAAAAATAACTATAAACGTCAAATACCATGCTTCTCTCCCGTCTCCTTAAAGTTAATTGTGGTCGAGGCATTATCTTGAAATAAATGTTAACACACTTGACAAAACTAATTTATATTTTTGAATTTATTTTTTAATAATTTATTAAAACAACCGTGAGCGATTGTACTAAACCCGGCCCCCTTCATACCGCATACGGTTGAGACCCGAAAACGTGTTACTGCGCAGGGTTCAAGTTACATTTAACAGACTATAACGCCTAAGCACTACTATTTGGCGTTAGAATATTGACACTGCGGTGGTACCTATCTCCTTAACCAACCGGCCTCTTGCAAGAAAAGACCTACCACCAGTGTGACTGATTGCACTGGTGGTAGGTCACAGAGATTATCCCAATGATGGGGTCGTCACGTCCACGGTGGATATATTTGTTTCTTTCACTGCTAAATAGGTTAAAAATGCAACGTCACGTGTTTTCGCAATAGATATATCATCATACAGACAATATAGAATTCAGTATCAGACACTATCATTTAGCGTATGAGCAAATAAATCTTTATAATTATTTAAGTAGCGATAAGACTTCAATTATTTTATCTACCTTATTTAAATATGACTTTGTGTAATAAATAACAAGGCACAGAATAGGTTGAAAATGATTTTTAACTGTGTAAATAAAGTTTTAAATAACGTGTAAACAATTTAACAATTTATTTATTTTGCCTACTTTTTTACAGGCGTTCTTAATTACTTCATATCTTTTTCTTTATTTTATTATTTTTTTTTATGTTACAAGTTGGCAAACAAGCATACGGCCCACCTGATGGTAAGTGGTTGCCGTAGCCTATGAGCGCTTGCAGCACCATTAGTAGGCGCCACTCACGCGTTGCCAACCTCGAGATATTAGTTCTTAAATCTCGTCTGCCAAGTAATTTCACTAGCGTACAGTGCCCTTCAAACCGGAACACAGTAATGCCTAAGCACTACTATTTGGCGGCAGAATATTGGACACTGTGGTGGTACCTACCTAGCCGGCCCCTTGCAACAAAAGACCTACCACCAGTGAAATGTCTTTATAGCATTATCCTGGTATTTTTCCCACAGGCTGCTTATTACGCTTGTGCGGATTTGACAGGTTACTAGTTTTTAAACAGAGCGATTGCCATCTGACCTCCGCAATCTTAAGAGCGTATCAATAACTCATTGGATAATTAATTAACTGTCAAGACTTAACAATTATCAGATGTTATGATAACAACCGCGACCGACAACTTAACGTGCTCTCCCAGGCACGGCGGGGAGACCCCAGAAACCCAATAAACACCCAGACCCATACAAGTATTTATAAGATCAATGCAAATATCGAGACTAAGGCTGGAAGAAAGACGAAAGTTGCTCTCTCTCTCTCTCTCTCTCTCTCTCTCTCTCTCTCTCTCTCTCTCTGTTGCTCTCCTCGTCCTAGTACTTCTGCGGTCGAGCCGACTCATTTGTTCTGAAGCAAGACTCTACACATGGCTTCATTCAGTTATTTATTATCGGTCAGTAACTTAATCGAAGCTAATGGATGGGAGAGTGCGTATTTGTTTTTACTGATAAAAACCGATAAAATAAGAATTAGAACAGGAATCGAACTTATTAATGATAACGGAAGTTTTCGATAACGATCGAAGTGTTTTAAATTTTTAGCATTTTTTTTTACATATTTTAAGAACATTTTTTTTAATATATTTTTAGCACATTTTTTTAAATATATATATTTTTTAATATTTCTACTAACTTCTGTCAGCGGCTTCGCCCACGTGAATAAAGATTTTTATACAAATTCTGAAGACAGAAGTTTGTTTAGAAAAATAGGTTTTACGCTTCCAGCTACAAAAATGACGATTCTTCCATACAACTTTTCATCCCCCTTTTCATCCCCTTAAACCCTTTTTTCGTATTAAAAAATAGTTTATGCCTTTTCTCCGGCTTGAGACTATCTGTGTTCCAAATTTCTTTTAAATCGATTAAGTAGTTTTGGCGTGAAAGCGCGAAGAACAGAGAGACAGAGTTACTTTCCTATTTTTTTTTTTTATTTTTTATGTTAGAAGTTGGCAAACAAGCATACGGCCCACCTGATGGTAAGTGGCTGCCGCAGCCTATGAGCGCTTGCAGCACCATTAGTAGGTGCCACTCGCGCGTTGCCAACCTTGAGATATTAGTTCTTAAATCTCGTTCGCCCAGTAATTTCACTAGCGTACAATGCCCTTCAGACCGGAACACAGTAGTGCCTAAGCACTACTATTTGGCGGCAGAATATTGGACACTGCGGTGGTACCTACCTAGCCGGCCTCTTGCAACAAAAGACTGATTGCACTGGTGGAATAATCTCTGTATTATTACTAATATTTATAATATTAGTAAGAATTGGTTAAAAATATTTATTTATAATCATAATATACCATACCAAAATACCATTCTTTATGTGACATGATGATGGTAAACGGTTGCCGTAGCCTATGAGCTGCGCGGAACACCTTTCATTAGTAGGTGTCACTCAGGCGTTGCCAACCCGAGCTATTGGTTCTTTAATCTACCACCAAGCTTCACTAAGTACTGCATTATAGTAGAATACCTAACACTGCGGTGGTACACTAAATGTCCTCTTGCAATATAAGGCTTACTATCAGTAAAATTAATAAAATATTTTAAATTCTTAGTTTATTTTTATCTTGATAGAATAATTCATCTCATGAAATCTTCCACGATCGACCAAATAGTTACCTAACTACGTATAAATAGATTAAGTATGTGTTATCATTGATAACAGCGAGAGCTCGCGCGATAATACTGATAAGAGTACCGCAGTCAAGTGAAACTAGGTAACTAACTTTTTTATATCATGATGGTTGGCAAACAAGCATACGGTCGTCGGTCCGCCTATAGTAAGTAGTTACCGCCTATGAACGCGCGATACTTGAAGTATCACATGCGCGTTGCCAACCCAAGGATTGATGGAGAGATTGGGCCTCCGATGACCAGTTACTAGACTGCGTAAAATTAGTAACTCTTGTAAAGGTTTTACAATAGGATTCCAGGAAACGTTCAGAAACTTTCTATTAATGAATTTAAACAAATAGTCAAGGCACGTTTGTGTGGTAAGGCCTATTATAAAATTAGTGAATACCTTGAGGACACCACACCTTGGGAATGAGACAGTCACTACAGGCTTTTCAGGGAACATAATTTGTAAATTACTTTGACATAAAAAAAAGAAATACTTATTTACTTCTTCCTCGCACAACCACTCTGTGGAACCAACTTCCGCCGGCGGTCTTTCCGAACCGATACGACTTGGGAACCTTCAAGAGAAGAGCCTATTCTTTCCTTAAAGGTCGGCAACGCGCCTGCATGCCTTCTGGTATTGCAGATGTTCATGGGCGGCGGTGATCACTTAACATCAGGTGAGCCTCCTGCCCGTTTGCCCCCTCTTACATAAAAAAATACATTCAAAAAAGATATAATAATTACCTGAGTTTGTATCGCCGGCTCTTCTCGGGTAGAGGCTTATATTTGGAGCCGATGGTAGAATCTGTCTTTCAACAAATAATCGTAATGCTTTTTACTTTGAATAAAAATATTTGAATTTTGTTCCTCTCACTCATCGAACGAAACACAACAGTGCCTACTGATACTGTTACTATACGCCGATTTTCTGTGAGAGGGTAGTACTACCCCGGTCGTCGGTAAAATCTTAATTTAAGGCATAGAGGGGGGGAAGTGATCATTCTCAACAATAGTTATTGGTTAAGCAATTATGTTAAGCGGTAAAGAAGTTGTCTTTTTTGTATTGATCATACAGTCATGTTTCCCGGTCTGGGTGTGTTTGTCCTTGTCATTGTGTATGTTTCTGGACCTTCGACACAGGATATAACTATTCTAATGGGGGCCTTTGAGTGTGTAGCGTTTATTTATTATTATTATATTATTATTTTATTTACCCAGGGTCTTCTAATTAATCTTATCCGGATATGACAGGTTACTAGTTTTTACACGGAGCGATTGCCACCTGACCTCCGCAACCCGAACGAACCAGTAACTCATTGGATAAGAGCAATTTAGTTATCAAGAATTAACGATTATTACCAGATGTTATGAGATAAAAACCGGGACCGACAGCTTAACGTGCTCTCCGGGGCATGGTGGGGAGACCCACACGGACAAACGCCCAGACCGAAACAGAAATTTCAACAAACATCTACCCGAGCGGGAATCGAACCCGCAACCGTCGAGACTAAAGGCAGACTCGCTACCCACAACGCCCAACGGTTCTTCCATTTATTAGTATTTTAGAAGTTGCCCTGCATTGCTCCTACCGCGCTACGCCCATGGGAGCATGGCTCTACTAGTAAATACGATATTTGGACGCAAATAAGCAATACCATGTCAACCCACAAAATTGAAAAAACTGAGTTATATATGCAGAAGTGTTGGAAAATGGCTGAAGAACATTTTTCTTTAATATTTATAGGGTTTTAAGCTTTAAAACTTCTAAAAGCCATTTTTATCATGCAATTTATGTATTATGTTAAACGTTTTGGGTTATATTATATACGAAATATGCAGTTTGTATACTTATTTTTTGTGAAAATAAGTAAAATAACTTACATAAATCTGAAATTGCCAAAAACTTGACCAATACATAAAAAAATTCACATAAAGCAAGTTATTCAAAATTTTCAAACGCGATTTTCTCGAAATGACATTTGTGTAGGTTGACATGGTATTGCTTATTTGCGTCCATCTGTCTTTTTAAACGTTAGTGTTACAATGGTGCGCTGTTATCTCCGTGTGGAGTCCTTATCATTCAACCTGTATATAAAATTCATTTATTTGGTTATACATATCTTGACATGTTTGCGTGTCACAGTAAACATTCGTGTTGCATAGGCTTATGATAGCTGTGTCCCGCGACTTTCTACTTTAGCAGGGCTGCCGACTATTAATAAAAAGTATAATTACTTATGAAATAAAAATATATGAAAATAAAATAAAATTATTTGCAGTTTTTTATGAGATTATTGAGCAGTTCTGTTCTACGAAGTCCTTGATTCGATAATTTATATGAGGTTAATCTTATATTTTATGTAAGAGGGCAAATCATCATCATCATCATCATCATCATCATCATCATCATCATCATCATCATCATCATCATCATCATCATCATCATCATCATCATCATCATCATCATCATCATCATCATCATCATCATCATCATCATCATCATCATCATCATCATCATCATCATCATCATCATCATCATCATCATCATCATCATCATCATCATCATCATCATCATCATCATCATCATCATCATCATCATCATCATCATCATCATCATCATCATCATCATCATCATCATCATCATCATCATCATCATCATCATCATCATCATCATCATCATCATCATCATCATCATCATCATCATCATCATCATCATCATCATCATCATCATCATCATCATCATCATCATCATCATCATCATCATCATCATCATCATCATCATCATCATCATCATCATCATCATCATCATCATCATCATCATCATCATCATCATCATCATCATCATCATCATCATCATCATCATCATCATCATCATCATCATCATCATCATCATCATCATCATCATCATCATCATCATCATCATCATCATCATCATCATCATCATCATCATCATCATCATCAATTACATAACTAAGTATTAAAAGACTCAATAGCCTAACGGTTGATGGGCCGACTTCGCTCCGTTAACGCGAGAGTCGATGGTTCGATCCTGACCACCATGGGCTATTGTAGTACCCACTCCTAGCGCAAGCTTCGAGCTTATTTGGAGGGCAATAGGAATATTAGTAATGCCTTGAAAAAGCATTGCTAATATTCTTAAAAAAAGACTTGATATACCCATAATATATTCGTATGTACATAGTAAGAAAAGTTATAGGAAACTGATTAAGATAAAAAAATCGATTAACTTGCATGAAAGCCAAAAAAAAATTCCGACATTGGCATCTTTCGAAAAACTATTCATTTGAAGCGGCAAACGCTGACTGAGGTGTGTGACGTAATAAACTTAGGGCCCTAATACTGTATTATTAATATTCTGGACCATTTTGTGTCACCACGATTTCCACCATTTCGATGATGACAACGTAGCACAGCGGTAGCGTACCCTCCCTTACGCGCCACAGGTCATGAGTTCTATTCCCGCTCAGAGCAGATGTTTATGTTGTAAAAAACATATATTTGAAAAGAGTAACTGTCGAGTTTCTTGTCGGTTCTTCTCGATAGAATCAACCTTCCGAACCGTCGGTAGCGTTTGGCTATTCAAAAGTACTTTTTAAAAGTCTACTTGAATAAAAATAATTTTGATATTGATTTTGACCATACAGGCATGTGTTCGGTCTGGGTGTGTTTGTCCTCGTCATTGTTGTTACCGGACCCCCCACACAGGATATAACTATCCTAATGGGGCCGTTGAGTGTGTAGCGTTTAGTGTTATAAACGGATCAATTACCTCTATACATCCAGTGCCGGATTAACTATAGTAGCAAAAGTAGCAATTGCTACGGGCCCCGCGCGAAAAGGGGCCCCGCACGAAAAGGGGCCCCGCGTATCCAAGCCTGCCAACGTATCAAAAGTATATTAACACAGTTTCGGAAAAAAATACGTCCTTTTTTTAATGGCACAGTGTGTAAATAAACCTATTAAGTAGTGATTGTTGGTACCCATATTATTAAGATCCAGGCCCATAGCGGATCAAGGGCCCGGGGATAAAAATTGCTACGGGCCCCACGCTTGCTTAATCCGGCACTGTATACATCGGCTATTGATAATAGCCGATTATTTGTTATTCATCGTCACCGATAAACTCCAATATTCTAATAATTTCGTTATCAATAAAGAAACAATAGATAATCTTAATAATTGTTCATTTATTACGATAAAATATCGATTGAGTCAAATCAGTGCAATAATTGCGACTTACAAAATGGACGACAGGATTGTTATTTTATTTATTTGTGTTGTTCTTTCTTCTAGTTGTGTTTATTGTGATGTATTGTGCGAGAGTGGATTTTGTGCGGTGAGTTTTTATCTATTTTTTTACAGCCCATATAACAACATAAATACAAATCTATTCTAAATATTGTTACATATAATTACAACTGTACGAATCATGTCCACGGGGTGTGATGGCAAGATTCTTTGGGCGAAAAATTAACGAGACTTCCTGTTATTCGTGGTGGCAATGAGTCGGGATGCGATATCTTTTAGAAATTGTGTTGCCCAAGTGTTTCTACTGCAATCATAAGATTTCTTTTATTCATCGCGACTAATTCCACATGGCTCAGTAAGAGTGGGAATGTCGATGGTGGCAAGAGCTTTTTTGATCGTATCATTTATAGAGCCGCGGTGGTAAAGCCTACCTGAACTCCTTGGCCGGAATTTTTACTATGAATTTTATGGCTTCTTAGAATCTAATATTTAGTTTCGATCACTGGTTGATAAACAATGGATGTGGCCTTCTTGATAACGTGATAAACCGTGGTTCGGTCTCGTAGGAGGACGGCCAGGTTAAGCTACAACGCACATTCAGAAAGAGGTTCGCCGGCTTTAGTTGTATGTCAACGAAGTGTCTCCGAGCTTCGGAGGGCCCGTAAAAAGTCAGTCCCGGTGGTCATTAATAAGGTAATGGTGCTTTCCACATGGACATCTGTACTGAGAGCAAAACGGTGTTTGCCGCTGGAGGCCTATACCAAGATTTTTCGATGGTAGTGCATGGAACCAGTGAGCCGATTCTTTAGCTCATAAATTGATTGTAATATTTTGAATCAATTTTTTTGTGCCATGTACAAATGGTGCATCCAAGTTTTTGTTTAGTAACTTCCTTGGGGATATTCTCAACAGGACCCTTAACTTTCCACATTTCTAGTGCATCTATTGCATCAGTAATTTGGAAATGAATTTGATTTAAGAATAATGGTACAAAGGTCTTTAACAGTATGCACAAAAGTCAGAAAAGCTGGAAGAGCAACACTCGAAATTTGTGTCAATCCGATACCACTATTCATAAAAGATAAAGTAGCTTGGGTCCACCAATTTTCATTTTGTGACCATGCCAAAATTAATCACGCTAGTTTTTGTCTAGTGGTCTTAATAATCATTATTAAATGTAAATTTCTACTTATGGTAAGAGTAAAAGATCGTTTTACAAAACAAAGAGAAAATGGTACTAAAATGTTTTGTTTTTACGCATAGAATAAATAAATAAACGCTGCACACTCAACGGCCCCCATTGGGATAGTGATATCCTGTGTCGGGGGTACCGGAAACACATACAAGGACAAGGACAAATACACCCAGACCGGAAAATATGCTTGCATGGTCAATACAAACATACTATGCTCCGAGCTACCGCTGCGCCACAACTTCGTCAAATAGTCGTCAAGAATAGAAATTATAGTGTTATTGTAAAGAGAAACTAATTTTTTTACAGTCTCATTTACTGGAAAACGCCTGTTCAACGCCAGCACGAGAATGTTCTATCAACAACGCAACACATTCAGGAATATGGCTGCCGTCACCAACTATATGCAATTGCTGTTCTTACTGCCTGCCAATGTATAGTGCGTATACCACATCTTTTTATTTATTCTTCCATGAATTTATAAAATTTTTAGCACTAAACAGTGGTAGTGGACGGGGCACATTGCAAGTATAACCAATGACCGTTTGGGCCGAAAGGTGGCGATCACGAATCGGAAGACGGAGCATGGGAGACCCGCACAAGGTGGACTGAGCACCTGGTAAAGGTCGCGGAGGTTCGATGGATGCGGGTGGCGCACTGATGAAAAGTTCGCTTTTAGTCCCTTGTATGAGGGACAAAAGTACCCAATCCTCTCCTGGCAAGATGACTAATTAACTTACTTTACCTTCCGCAAGTGTGAAACAAGGTTAATGAGCATGGGATTAGGGTTACCATTTCCAAAAAATTTGGGTACCGAGTTGTAATTTCCAATTTTTTTTATTTTTGGGAAAAATATGTGATTGCTTGAAAATGCTTTTGGGTAAAATGTGATAACTTTTAAATCATTTTTGCATTGTTTTCTTTCAGCGCAATACACGATGAAATTAAAATATGATTGCTATAAGAAATGAAACGGTTGATTGCTTGATTTTTTAGAAGCTAAAGATCTATAAAATTGTTTAGATATAGGTCAGCCGTGCAGCTTGGGTGGACCCGGCACTGGCATCACTGTCGGGAGATGTGGTGATGGCCTCACTTGTGATTCAACCACACGAACTTGTGTTCGAAGTAAGTAGTCATATCTATTACCAACACTCCTAAAAGTATAGAAGCTTATTTTTTTTTAAAGAATTTTACAAAACTCTTATTTTCTAGACGTAAGCGTTTATAAAAATGTATAAGAACGAGGTATGTTATGCTCCTTCAACACCAAGGGAGGATCCTGCCACCAGGAGGGTGATATTGCCTGGCGGGTTGAAGCCCGACGACTTCCGTTGGGAAGTTGCATGTATAGGTTACGAGAGTAGGAAACTCTGATAGCGCGATTTAGGATCGTGACGATCATTGGTCGTCAATATCGTTGCGTAGTGTGCCATGTAGGTGTCGCTGTCATAGAAATAATTATATTATTTCTATGGTCACTGTAGCTTGATGCGAGATTATGACAATCTTGTCTTTCTATCGCGCGCGTCGTGTTACGTTGTGTTGGGTGTAGATGTCGCTAAGTGTGCGGTGTGGTTTGGAGAGTGGGTACGACAATAGCCCAAGGGGGTGTGATCGAACCCTCGATTCTCACGTTATCGAAGCTGAGTTGGCCCTTCTACCGTTGACCTATTGAGGCTTATAGATTTGATTTCCTTGTCATATAAAACAATTTTAAACACAGTCTTCTTCGTCCTAACATTATTCCTGGGCGTTTATTTACCCAGGGTCTGCTATTACTCTTATCCGGATTTGACAGGTTACTAGTTTTTACACGGAGCGATTACCACCTGACCTCCGCAAACCTAACCAGTAACTCATTGGAAAAGAGCAATTTACTTATCAAGAGTTAACGAATATTATGAGATCTCCCTATAAGGCAGGGTGGGAAGATCCACACGATCCAAGAAGATCGAGACTAAAAGCAGTGTCAATTTTTAAACACAGTGTACAATACATTTTTTACCTTAAAAATTCCAGTGAAAACGAAGTGCCACGACGCCCAAGATGATTACGACGCGAGACACGAGAGAGGTGAAACAGGCGCCTTGGAGAGACGACCCAGTTGTGACAACAAGGGGAAATACACTTCCTACGATTGTGTCCCTTCACAAACGTAACGCTTTATTAAATGGACGCAAATAAGCAATACCATGTCAACCCACACGAATGTCATTTCGAGAAAAACGCGTTTGAAAATTTTGAACAACTTGCTTATATGATTTTTTTTTTATGTATTGGTTAAGTTTTTGGCAATTTTAAGATGTAAGCTATTTTACTTATTTTCACATAAAATAAGTATACAAAATGCATATTTCGTATATAATATAACCCAAAACGTTTAAAATAATACATAAATTGCATTATTAAAAATGGCTTTTTAGAAGTTTTAAAGCTTAAAACCCTACAAATATTAAATAAAAATATTCTTCACCCATTTACCAACACTTCTGCATATATAAATCAGTTTTTTCAATTTCGTGGGTTGACATGGTATTGCTTATTTGCGTCCAAATACTAGCTTCTGCCAGCGGTTTCGGCCGCATGAATAACGATTTTAATATTCTAAATCCCTAGGGGAGGAATTTTAGAAAATCTAGAAAAATACAGTTTCATTCTTCTAGACTAGTCTATCCTCCTCCCTTCCTTTCCCACCTGGTGACGCTGTTAAGGGCCAACAACAATAAACATAAAAAATGCTTCTAGTTTAAAAATGATGGACATCCATTTCCTATTGTTATTTTACACCCTTGAGGGTAAAATGAGCTTGTAGCTCTAAAATTACGATACTCCCACATCTTTTCACCCCACAACCTTCAACCCCTTACAAACCTTTTTTCGCATTAAAAAGCCTAGCCTTCTCAGGGTCTAGACAATCTGTGCACCAAATTTCATTTCAATCGGTTCAGTAGTCAGAGTTACTTTCGCATTTAAAATATTAAGTAAAGATTTAAAATATTTAACGAGCACCGTAGAACTGAAAAAAATCTATCTAATACCTTTAAATGAGCAATTCTTGTATATATAATATGAATCTAGAAAAAGCCTCCTACAATTTTCATGAAATTTAGTATGAAGGAGGTTCCAGGGGGGATAAATCGATCTAGCTAGGATTAATTTTTTGAAACGCTGAAAAGCTTTGAGACGCTCATAGCCGAGTGCACTCACTGATCAGTAAACGATCGGTAGGTTAAGCAACTTTAGGCGCGGTCAGTCACTAGATGGGTGATCGCATAGTGGTTTTCAACCGAGCGTCTTCATGCTTCGGAGGGCACGTAAATAGTCGGTCCCGGCTGTTGACAATTAGACAACAGTCGATAAGTCAAGTCAGAGGCCTACGGGTGACCTGAACAACTCTGACACTAGGTCGACCACTAACCACTCGATAAGATGAAGAATTTTTAGAAAATGTAGTTTTATCCGTATTTTCAAGCAATGAATACCCTGGTTCGAATCCAGATGTCTCCAATCAGGTTATTTTTTCCTTTTTTCTTTGAGGATAATAAAAATATTATTAATATTTCATTATTATATCATTTGTATCTAAACATAATTTCACAAAAACACGATATAAGAAAATAATTAATAATTACCAAATAATAATAACCCCACCCGGTGATGCTGTCAAGGCCAGTAGAGCCAACAGCAATACACTTTAAAAAAATATTATAATAAAGGACCAAAACCGACACGACACCGTTGTGGCGTTGTGGGTAGCGAGTCTGCCTTTGGTCTCGACGGTTGCGGGTTCGATTCCCGCTCGGGCAGATGTTTGTTAAAATTTCTCTCTCGGTCTGGGCGTTTGTCCGTGTGGGTCTCCCCACCGTGCCTCGGAGAGCACGTTAAGCTGTCGGTCCCGGTTATTATCAATAACATCTGATAATAATCGGTAACTCTTGATAAGTAAATTGCTCTTATCCAATGAGTTACTGGTTCGCCCTTAGGGTTGCGGAGGTCAGATGGCAATCGCTCTGTGTAAAAACTAGTAACCTGTCAAATCCGGATAAGAGTAATAAGCAGACCCTGGGTACATAAAATACCGGGAATAATGATAGGATGAAGAAGAATAAAGGACCAAAACCGAGACAGATATTTGTGAGCGAAAGTTGAACCCGCGACCGTCTAGGCTAAAGGTGGGCTCGCTACCAACATACTAAAACGATCTTTTGTTTGTATGTATGGTGTACTCATACAAAAATCTTTTGTTTTTCAGTTGCTTCTGCCAGTCGGAAGATGGTGAACGATTGTTCGGGGAGGTTGTCAATACCGGTGTATTCGTGAACATGCCTTGTAGTAAGTTTGAAACGAATTCATTTAATTCATATAAAGATGACGACGTTGTGGCGCAGCGGTAGCGAACCTGTCTTAAGCGCCACACGTCGCGGGTTCCATTTCCGCTCGGAGCATATGTTTGTATTGACCATACAGGCATGTTTTCTGGTTTGGATACGTCTTGTCATTGTGTATGTTTCCGGACCCCCGACGTTGAGTGTGTAGTGTTATTTTAAAACCATTCATGGATTTGCAAAATAATCATGATTTTATAAAAACCATAGACCAACCATAATTATAGACTCTGAACTTGATGAGTTCGCGTTATTAAAGAAACGAACCAAAAATGACTTTTAATGAAATTCCTTTGTGTTTTATTATACAAATGTTCAAAATATTTTTCTGTCATTCGATCGGGTTAAATACTAAGCCATAGTGATTAGTTTGTTTACAACTTTTAAATTTTAATTATAAAATGGTTTATAACATTTTCCAGGATGTTCCCGCATGGCCGATAAAATTGCGAAGCTAATTGCCCCAGATGTCCCCTACCCGGTATTCGGCTTAAGATGTACATCTGACGGTAATTTCAATCCTGTGCAATGCTTGGGCAAGACTTGCTACTGTGTAAATCCACTCACAGGAGAAAAGAGAGGAGAGAATACGATTAATTTAGATGAAGAATATATTTCTAAACTACCTTGTTGTGAGTATCTTCTTCTTCTTCCTAGCTTCCGGTATAACCAGTGTCTGTTTATACTCTTATCCTGATTTGACAGGTTACTAGTTTGTTCACAGAGTGATTGTCATCTAACCTCCGCAATTCTAAGGGCAAAACTCATTGTTAAGAGTAAATTACCTATCAAGAGTTAACGATTATTATCAGATATTATGACAGCAACCGAGACTGACAGCTAAAAATGATCTCCGAGGAACGGTGTGGACAACCACAATGACAAATGCCCAGACCGAAACAGATTTTTATAACAAACATCTGATCCGTGCGGGAATCGAACCCGTGACCGTCGAGGCTCAAAGCAAGTTCGCTACCAGCACGCCACATGAGCTTGCTGTGACAATATTTTTTTCTTTTTAAAATACTGAGTATTACTTCATTTCTATGTAATATTCATTCTATTCATTTTTCTTCATATTTATTGTATTTCTTCCGGTGGTGATGGCACCGCTTAATGAATTGAAATAGAATATTGATTCAAGTATATCCCTCATTATATTTCAGTAAAAAAAAACCTATTTATTTTATATTTATCTCTTTTTTATCTTTTACTATTTAGATAATCCACAACTAGACTTATTTCCAATACACGACGACAGTGAACCACCGTACGAGTACACAACGCCTTGCTTCCAAACAGTTCAAGAAAGGGAAGATTTGATTCAACAAAGTATTGAAGAAGGATACGACGTTACTTACTTCTCCACTTTTGATTCCATCAGTTGTCTACCAGATGGTACTTTTGGTAGAGAAAATATAAATTCAAATGGATCGTACGTATTATATTGTAGAATTTATTTGACTACGAAAAAATACTTCAGTATAACAATATTGCTAACCACCAATTTTCACCATTTGACACCAGCGGATCGCGAAAGTATTTAATTCATTACTTATATATTTAATATTATTATTCGTTTTTGTATGCGATTTCAATATATATTAGTATTTTGCGTTTCCCAATAAAATATTTGTATAATATATCTTTGGTGAATTGACATAAATGTAAAAGATCATAGCTGATACAATTTCAATGCGTGTATCACACTTACGAGTACTTCAGTTTCAGAAGTGACAAAGAAATATAAGCTTTTGCGTATATTTGTGTACTTGTGTGTAAGTAAACTAGAAATATAGATTCCACCTTTAATCAGGACATGATTTTATCATCTAACAATAATATTTTAGGAAAATCTGCATAGACGAGCGTGGAGAGCAACTGGGCGATTATGAAGCCGAACCAAACACGCCTGAGTTTAACAATATGAACTGCAGTAAGTAGAAGCCTTGATAGCTCAACGGTAGAAGAGCCTACTCAGCTCCGTTAACGCAATAGTCCCGGGTTCGATCCTGACCTCCTTGGGCTTTTGTCGTACTCACTCCTAGCACAAGCTTATTTAGAGGGGCAATAGGAATATTAGTAATGCCTGAAAAAGCATTGCTAATATTTATAATTGCTAAAATAATATTCTAATAAAATAAAGAAGAAAAGTAGAATGTATCTCTTACTAATGTATTACATATAATACTGAATATTCACTCTGTACAAATAATAACCTGTCATATCAGAATTGAAGTTAAAAATACTAAATAAATAAACAAGTATGTATTATGTTAATAGCATTTTTTTTATGTAAGAGGGGGCAAACGGGAAGGAGGCTCATCTGATGTTAAGCGGTCACCGCCGCCCATGAACATCTGCAACACCAGAAGGCATGCAGGCGCGTTGCCGACCTTTAAGGAAAGAATACACTCTTCTCTTGAAGGTTCCCAAGTCGTATCGGTTCGGATAGACCGCCGGCGGAAGTTGATTCCACAGAGTGGTTGTGTGAGGAAGAAAATGTCTTGTAGGAAGAAAATGTGTTACAGCTGTACGAACATAGCCACATACAGCATTTATAATTAAGATAATATAATTCGTATACACTAACCTGTCTTAAACTCCGATTATCAAAGGTTTGATAGAATATGTTTCCATACACTGGATACACTGGATATTACTACACTAAAGGGTTCCTTTGACTGTGTATCATTGTTTATATTTATTTATGCGTCCTAAGCACGTCCTGCAAGACCCTGACGATAGGATTACATTAGAAAATGCCCTTACACAGCACAGACACGCACACAACACCGTCCTCGCCGGCGAGGACGAGGTCCTTTGTTTCGCTCGTCGCGTCGCGCTCACACCGTCGGGTGAGTCTATCGTATAGAATGCGCTCGGAGCGCTGCCTCCATCTCCGATGACGTCCTTAGCCGTGGTTCGGCTTCGCAGGAGGCACCCTAAGGACGGAATCAAATTTGAGCCCCGTGAGGGCTGTCCCTTTATCACGGCTGAGTCTCAGTACTCGGCCCCCGCCCGGTGACGCTGTCAAGGCCAGTAGGGCCAACAGCAATACACATTCCGAAAAAAAGTTTATATTTATTTATTTATACATAGGTAAAAATTTATATTTCTACTTCATGTAATACTAATTCAAATTCCAGAATGTGCCCTGACTTCAAATGTAATGAGAACATCAAACGAACCGCCACGATGCTGTAGAAACGGCAACTTTAGACCGGTGCAGTGTCGCCGCGGTTTATGTCGCTGTGTCGACTCGGATGGACGACAAGTTGGTAAAGAAGATAAGGACGTCACTAAATTAGCTTGTTACACACAGGATTGGAGAAATTGTTAAAATAAACAAATTATTTTTATTGATAGAAATGGGCAATAAAGACGCCAATAACTCCTATCTAAATTTGACAAATATTGTTCAATATAAATTATTTTAGTGTTTATTCTATTTGTATTTTGTTAAGGTGTATACATTGTTTTACAATGTGTGTAATTAAATATGAAAAATTAAAAAGCACTTATTTTATAGTTCTTTTTGTTTTATTTATACGCAAGTAAACTCACGCTATCGGATTTCATCGGAGAACAAGTTTTGTTAACACTACCGAGATATCTAGGGTTAATAACAACTATTCAAAACAATAAATCACGGTAAAACGCTTCATTAAAACCTCCTTATTGTATAAAAACTAAACTAGGCTAATAGCTGTCAGGTTTAGTTACTGGCCACTGATTCCGTTATTAAATGAATAAATTAGAAACCAAATGAAAATTAGAGTAAGAGTCGATACCTCCTGTTATCAATTGGATAATATATTATATTAAAAGAAGACGAAGGGCTATCCATGTGAAATAACTTTATTATATGGTTACATAAAGGGTATCACTATAATTCCCAAATTCTTATCAATAACAAAGTTGAAGTTTCAAATCGAAAATATTTTTTATATAAATGCCGCACTTGTAGCGGTAGCAGAATAGTATGGTCGTGCATAGCGATGTCATTGCCTGTTAAATTGTCAAATAAAAAAGAAAGCTATGTCTATGGTTTCAAATTACTTGAAGTATGAATGTCGAATGACATATTTTGTAATTTTGTTGAGGATCGAGATTCGATGGTGATTAAACGGATTGTGTCAGTTAGCTTCGGGTATTATAGTTTCGAATTTTTTATTCACGTATTGTTTCGGTATTGTGGCTATAATAAATAATATGAAAACTGAAAGAGAGTGACATGTGTTCTAAATAAATCTAATCAATTCTTTCAAATGCTATAAAAATTGTCGGCATTATAGGTTATTGATATTCGTCATCAAAATAACGTATGTGTGATGATAAAGTTATTTTTGGACCATAATTATACTAAACAAAATATTTAAGTGCATTTATAGTGAATATTTTCGAACTTTTATTACCAGCTTGGAAAGAAAATGGGTCTGATAATATCAAGATTTCGTGTAAGTATTTCGATTGATATGTATCTTTAATTGTACGACAGCCAAAACTATTTCGATAGTTTAACATTTATTATGTTCTGGCGCGAATTCAAATGACCTCTATATAACAGGCTAGCTGTTACTGATGCTATTTTAATTAAACAAGAAAATAGTGCATCTCTGCATGTGTTGTAGTAGATGAAGTGTAAAACATAATGTCTGACAGAAAAAGTTGGTTAAACTGTTAAAATAGAATTGTTGTAAGTTTGAGGGCATAGATAAAAAAATCATAATTTCTTTTTTTTAACTTTTATTTAACCGCTTGTAATTATTATAGAAGCTTACCTACTAGATATATAAAAAAAACTTGATTTTTAAATGATCTTACATATAATATTTAAAAAAATTTAACGATTAAAAAGACTTGAACAATTATATAAAAAGAAATTCTTTTTTTATTTTATAAATTGACTTCACATAGAACATAGCTACAACAATAAATATCTATTATATATGGAAATCCCCTTTACGCCAAGATGGAGGTGCTCTTTTTTAAATTTGCCCTAACGCAACAAAATAAAGTTAGTCACAAGCTGGCATAGAAAGAGAATTAAGATAGAAGGAACATTAGCTAATAACCGAGTGCCAATATTTTACATATTTATGTGTGCATAATGTAAAATTACCTATATAATTGACAGTCTTGACCGGGTATAAAATATGCCACTATTGATATTTAAAAATAAAAATGAAGTTGCAAAACCTGTATATCTATCTATTTCTTTTGTTCATATTAGTGCTAGGAGCAACAGACTAAGATATCAATATCACCTTTGAAATAATGTTAAAAGAGCGCAAATATGGTATGGCTCCGTCCATGAGATTCTTAGTGTAAGCGAGATAGAAACATAATTGAAGAAGTCACTTTTATCTTGGATATTTTTCCGTAGGGAAGGACCGGTCTGTTGTTTATTGTAAATCAATGATTATATATGGACGCTAATAAGCAATACCATGTCAACCCACACAAATGGCATTTCGAGAAAAACATGTTTGAAAATTTTGAATAACTTGCTTTATATGATTTTTTTATGTATTGGTCAAGTTTTTGGCAATTTCAGATTTATATAAGACATTTTACTTATTTTCACAAAAAATAAGTACACAAACTGCATACTTCGTATATAATATAACCCAAAACGTTTAATACATAAATGGCATGATTAAAAATAGCTTTTTTAGAAGTTTTAAAGCTTAAAATAAAAACCTACAAATATTCAAGAAAAATGTTCTTCAGCCATTTACCAACACTTCTGCATATATAACTCAGTTTTTTCAATTTTGTGGGTTGACAGGGTATTGCTTATTTGCGTCCATATGTTATTGTGCTGTATAAGCTATAATATAATATACTTAAGATTGCCTATGTCTTCGTGAGTTAGTAACTGACGTACTTGTTGCTCCTGGGATGACGATAATCGGGCTATAAGCTCATTTTTTATCTTTTCATACTTTCCGGAAGACGGAGTATTTTTAATAACATCCTTGATTTCCGTCACATATTTAAATTCGAGATTCGCTATAACATAATTGTATTTTGTAATATCTGTTGTAATATTGGCGAGAGCAAACTAGCCTTCCAGCTGCGCGAACCATAAGGCCGGTTCATCAGGCCAAAACGTAGGAACTTTGACACTGATGCCATCTACCTTTTCCGTTTTAACCGCTTCGTTACTAGATTGACCACTGGGTGTCGATCGCGACATTTTTTCTAACAAACACAAATGTAATAACTCTTAACAAAACTAAGAAAGCACGAGGTTGTGTCCGTATAAAGTTTATTATTAACAGTTTCACAGCACTAGTATGAATATTTGTAATAACACTGAAGCTAATGTTCGTTTCACGAGGTTAGGTCACCAAATATGTGGGGACGTTCTGAATCAAACCACATATAAATTAACAAACATATAATGTTCATATAAATTACATTTACACGTGTAACAACAAATATGGATATTAGAATCAATCTTAGAATCAAGATAATATCAATATTAGAATCAAGATAATATCGATATTAGAATCAATATAATGTAGGTATTTATTAATTTGACTGTTTTATATAAAAACTAGACTATAACAGCCTATGCTTAGATACATTAATTGTAGATAATTGGCTTTAGTATTTTGAGGAGCTTCATTCTTTATGACGAAAGTCTTTCATCAGATTTGTGCTTCTTGTATGTATTCCCAGACACCTGACACATGATAGACTATACTAATGGGGCTGTTAAGTGTGTAGTGTTTATTTATTTATCAGATCATCAGGAAAATATACAGTATTGGACAAAAAAAAGTACGCACTGTTCAAAATTCAATATTAGTGTTTATTTCTTACGAAAAAAGTTAATGCAGTACTTCTACAATGGTTTTTACCATAACATATCAGTTCAAACTTACATTCTTACTGAAACATTATATAAATATTGCGATAGCTGAACGCTGAAAACAATTTAAACTGCGGAATGCCTATTTTAGGCTGGACAAAAAAAAGTACGCACCTCAATAAAAAAAGAAAATAAGTAATCACATCGCGCGTCTAATATTTTGTATGGCCAACTTTTGCTGAGATAACAGCCTGTAAACGCCGAGGTATACTTTTAACAAGATTGTGAATTTGTTGTTCGTCAATTTTCTCCCAGGCCTCCCGTAAAGCATGAAATAGTTTTTCTTTGTTCGTCACATCTCCTTTATTAAAATTTTGGTCCAAAAAAGACCACAGATTTTCTATTGGATTCAAATCTGGTGATTGAGCAGGCCAATCCAGCAGTTTGATTCGTGAAGAACGGAAAAATGCTGATGTTTTCCGGGCCGTGTGCTTGGGATCATTATCTTGTTGAAAGAGAAATTCATCCTGCAACCCAACCTTTAGAAGCGATTCCTCTAGATTTTCGGTTATGATGTCAATATAAACATCGGCGGTCATAATATCATTGATCCGTACCAAATTTCCCACCCCTGACCATGCAATACACCCCCACACTAATACACTTCCTCCTCCGTTCTTAACAGTCTTTTGGACATTTTTTTCGAGAAGCTGTTTGCCCGACTTAAACCAAACGCGCGATCTTCGTTTATGCCCAAATAACTTGAACTTGCTCTCATCACTCCAAATAACTTTTTCCCAAAATGAAATTGGCTAATCGACGTATTTTTTTGCGAACTCGAGGCGTTTGATTTTATTCGCTTTTCGAATCAAAGGGCGACGTTGTGCAAAACTATTCGTTAAGCCTGCTCCTCGAAGTCTTCTACGTACTGTTCGGTCGGAAATGTTTAGACCTGTATTTTCAAGGATTACACGGCTAGTAATAGTCGGATTTTTCTTCACCTCCCTGATTATTTTGCGATCGTCTAAAGCGGTGGTTTTTCTTTTTCTACCTCGTCCATTCTTATCACAGACTATCCCTAATTCCTCGAATTTCTTGTATATTTTTCGCACTGCACCTTCACTTATATCATACTTTCGACCAATTTGTCTTTTAGAAATACCCTTTTTATGGTCTTTAATTACTAATTCTCGGACCTGAATAGAAATTTTCGCCATCATGAATTTGTTGCTACCGTACTTAACTCAGAACTTAGATAATTAGCTGAAAAATCGTTAAATATTTATGGTTAGATACCGTTTGCATACCTATGCTTCATTGGGATAAAATCGCTTTGTAGTCACCATTGCTAATATGTAAAAGTCGGTTGCGTACTTTTTTTTGTCCAGTATATAACAGGTACTTTTAACGGTAAAATGCTTCTATTTCTGATTTTCACGTGTTTGAAACTTTGTTTTAACGTCAGCATAAAGGTAATATAATACACTTTCATCAACACTGCTTAGGCTCTGGTTATTTATCATAATAATGATAAGAATTGCTTATAAAACGGGCATTGATTGGTGCGTACTTTTTTATGTCCGGTACTGTATATAGGATTATCAAGGAAGGTAGCCATTCCTAATAAGAGAAAAAATAATAATGGAAAAGGTTTTTGATGAGTTTTTTTTTTTTCGGAAATAGTTATAGTGGTCCTATCTCAATCATGACATATTATAAAACAAAGTCCTCTGCAGCGTCTGTCTGTCTGTTGTCAAAAACCATGAACATATTATTGAACCAGCAACCATCTTGGCTAAAGACTACCAATACACCACAATGGTGTCAAATATTAACAATACAATATCCTCATGATTTATTTGAATTTCGTAATCATATGTGTGTCAAAAGTATTTCAGATAAAAAATTTATCTCCTAAAAAGAATAGATAGTGATAGTTGTGTCATAACAAACTGTGTCTTTCCAAAAAAGTTAAGTAAATATTACCAAAACACTTGAAGAAATTTTACGTAGTAGTGTTATCTTTCATAAGAAATAAAAATTGCAGTAAAAAATATAATTTCGCAAGTAAAATATCGTTTGTCCACGTTTTTATCGCATTTTTTGCACACTACACTGCATATTACGATTAAACGACGTTGTGGCGCAGCGGTACCAAACTTGCCTTAAGCGTCACAGGTCGCGTGTTCGATTCTCGCTCCGAGCAAATGTCTGTATTGACCATAGAGGCATTTTTTCTGGTCTGGTGGAATTTTTCGAGACCCCCGACACAGGATATAACTATCCTAATGGGCCGTTGAGTGTGTAGCGTTTATTTATTTTAAAAAAAAAAAACAAAAAAATTGTAACTGTAATAATTCTCCATTTAAAGTCCAAAATGACTTTCTATGTTACTATGTTGACAAAAAGATATGGCCCACCTGATGTAAAGTTGTTGTAGCCCATGAGCGCTTGCAACACCATACATTTGTAGGTGTCATTCACGCGTTGCCAACGACATTGGTTCTTACGTCTCCTTTACCCAGTAATTTCAATAACCACAGTGTCCTTCAAACCGAAACAAAAAATACACTACTACTTTGCGGTATTTTTTTTATGATATAAGTTGCCAAACAAGCATACGGCCCACCTGATGGTAAGTATAGCTGACCATCAGGTGGTAAACATGGAGCCGATCTTGCAATAAAAGGTCTACCATCAGCGTTGTTGTGGCGCACTGATAATCAACCTGTCTAAAACGGTTGTATTTCCACCCAGGGCAGATGTTTGTATTGTCAATACATTTTTCATTTTTGGAGGTTGGTCTAGTGTGCGTAATAGAGAGAGCGCTGAAGGTCTAATCACCCCCCGGTCCCCGTCTCATCCCTTCCTTCCTATCCCTTGGGTTGGCAACGCGCATGTGATACTTCAAGTATCGCAAGCGTTCATAGGTTGCGGTGACTTCTTACCATCAGTCGGATCGTATGCTTTATTATCATTCGTCATTCATAATAAAATGCGCAACACATAATTCTCAATAGTTACGTTTTACCATCGATTCTAATATAATTTTTTAAAGATTCAATAGCTCAACGGTAGAAGGGCCGACTCCGCTCCGTTAACGCGGGAGTCTAGGGTTCGATACTGACCCCATTGGGCTATTGTCGTACTCACTCCTAGCGCAAGCTTCGAGCTAATTTGGAGGGGCAATAGGAATACTAAAAAAAAATCTTTAAACAATTATTTATTATTATTATTATTTTGAACCGATTTTTTTGTGTCGATTAATTCTTCCAATAGTCGTTTTATGGATTAAGTATTAACCACAGTTGAATTCAATCAGAAATTGAATATGTAGGAGTACGTTTACCATGCGATTTATCAAAACCGGGATATTATGTTCTTTAAAATATGTTATATTAAAGATTTAAGGTGCATAAAACAATTTATTTATTCATGTCAGTAGTCCGAGTTGTCATGCCCGTCGGCCATTAACAGTTTATTTTTCTTCTCTTTGGGAACAGATTTTTCTGGATAAAAGGTACCCTATGTCTTTTTCTTTGCACCCTTGAGAACGTGTATGCAAAATTAGTGAATCAGTGGCTTTTTTTATGTTACAATTTGGCAAAAAAGCATACCGTACCCACCTGATGGTAAGTGGTTGCCGTAGCCTATGAGCGATTGCAGCACCATTAGCAGGTGCCACTGACGCGTTGCCAACCTTGAGATATTGGTTCTTAAATCTCCTCTGCTCAGTAATTTCACTAGCCTAAAGTGCCCTTCAAACCGGAACACAGTAATGCCTAAGCACTACCATTTGGCGGCAGAATATTTGACACTGCGGTGGTACCTACCTAGCCGGCTTCTTGCAATAAAAGACAAACCACCAGTGTGACTGATTGCACTGATGGAATAATCGCTGTTGTGACAGAGTTTATCCCATCAGCAGGCGATGGGGTCGTCACATCCCGACGCCGCTTAGGCGTGAAAGCGTAACAAACAAGCAAAGAAACTCACTTTTGCATTCATAGTATGAAGTTCAATGGTAGGACACTAAATTTGCTGTCAAAATTTACATATTGTGATGTAGCTGTCTAATATTACTTTCAATTAGATTATTCATAACCGAGATAATAAAAATACTAACAAGGCCAGTTTAAATTTGAAAGTGACTGTACAAAGGTCTTAGACGGTATTAGAACGATTGTAATGATGATCGAGTTTAGAGGTGTGGTTACAATAGCTAGAAAGTACTGAGCATACGTCATTTTATTTACCACCTAATGTGACAAGCATAAGGTTATCTGACAAAGGCACTGAAGCATTTTTTCTAAAAGCAATACTATATCTGTAGATTGCCAACTGATATGAGGTATTGAGGGAAGGGATGGAGGAGAAAAAGTATGGTTTGAGAGTTTGAACCTTGAACGCTCCCACTCACTGTACGAAACGCAATATATAAATAAATAATAGAATATGTCCATGTCGATAATCTACGTAGCAGTAGTACTTTCTCGTTCGAACCGTCGTCAATTCGTCAATTAGTGAGGCTCTTTAATTAACATTGCTAGTAATATTGGTGTTTCGCAGTTGCTATTATGCCTAAAAACATTTTCGTACTTAATTCACGTTTATATTATTGTCTTTATCGTTACCTGGACATGGAAATCTGTAATCTAAATTTTCCAATATCGCCAGATGAGATCTTAAGGTGACAATATCATCGCAGCATATCTTGTATTTTTTCGGCAACGTTACAGACGGTCATGCTTAATATTTGCAATATTGGCTGTGAATTTTTTAAGCCTTGTAATGATGAAGGAATGGTCCTGTCCATCGAACCTTTGTAGTGTTCTTTGCTGAATGTAGCAAATCAAGCTCCTAGAATTATGTATCATAGCCTGAGATACAATCTCACGTAACTTGGTCCGAGTGGTGAGACGTAGCGAACGCAAGGAATAAGGTTCATTCAAACATTTCGAACGCGCGATTGCGTCTGTCGACCACAAGGGACGATGTACCCGCACCACTGAAAAGCTATAGAAGTGAAAACTATGCTCAAACTTACACCCACTACGCCAAATCTAGCTAAATTACTTGCCTTGTATGAATCGGCAAATGTGACTAATCCTTCATTTAGAATAAGGCATTCAAGATACAGAGCAAATGCTAATTTGGACCTCTTGTATTCTTACTCATAAAACTAAACACAACGGTGACAATTCTGAAATTGAATTTACTTTGTATTAAAACGGCAACACTTTAGTCGTGTTCCCAACTTTCTCTCTGTGAAAATATCACATAACAAACAAACAAAACCAACAAAAATTACAGATACATTAGAAAAATATTATTTTTAGTGATATTTAAAAAATAAAAAAAATTACTAGGACTTGTCCATCTTACATATTCCATGGACGTCCTATCATGACACGATGTTTATTCTAGAACGTAAGTCCATTGTTCTTTTATATTAAGGCATGCTTTGTATCAATAATGTAAAATTAAATATACATTGTACAAAATGTAATCAATTGATTAAAATAAAAATAGTTTATAAAACCAAAGTATGATAAAGGAGAAAGTGATCCTAAAATAACCTTTATAAATTATATCCATAAACTTTTTCTAATAACACAAATAAATAAACGCTACACATTAAACGGCCCACTTTAGGATAGTTATATCCTGTGTCGGGGGTCCGGTAACATACACAAGGACAACACACACTCAGACTAGAAACACGTCTGTATGGTCAATACAAACATCTGTTCTAAGCGGGAATCGTACCCGGCGAACTCTGACGTTTAAGGCAGCTCCCGCGCCACAAAAATTTAACTATGCTAATAAGTTCCAATCTTCATTACCGCCAGTTCTTTCTCGTTCGTTTTTGACATGTACCAGGACGTCTCGTCCCTACTGCGGGACGAGGGATCCTGGTCTGCTCTGGTCTCGCAAAAGGAGGTCTGGAAGCAAGAAGCATCACTTTGCCGCGCCTGCTTCCTCCACCCTAGAGAAGCTACGGCGGAGGACGCATTTAGCTCCTCCGCCACCAGAGCGGGAGAGGGCTCTGCCATACCCGGGTCACCATTTTGGTGATGGTGACCTGCATAGGTGGGCCTTTCTCTGCTGGGGCGTCATTGTTTGCTCAAGACGTCCCACTATGACGAGGAGGGATTCGCTGAGTTTTAGTGGGTATTGCCGCTAGACTAACGGGTGGCCGAGTCTCATACTACCACTGCCTAGTGTATCTGACGAAGACACTACGTACAGTGGTGCGTAAATGCAGACCGGCAGACCGTGGTTAAAT
Organism: Hestina assimilis; assembly: GCA_023373885.1. NCBI lineage: Eukaryota > Metazoa > Arthropoda > Insecta > Lepidoptera > Nymphalidae > Hestina > Hestina assimilis. Next base: position 2,614,235 of record CM041767.1, on the reverse strand, counting down.
ACCGGGTATAATGATAAGAAGAAGAAGAAAACATTCAACATTTTTTTTTCAAACGCTCCACACTCAACGGCCTCCTGTAGGATAGTCTTCTTCTTCTTATCGATTGGTTAGTGGTCAACCTAGTGTCAGAGTTGTTCAGGTCGCCCGTAGGCCTCTGACTTGACTTATCGACTGATGTCTAATTGTCAACAGCCGGGACCGACTTTTACGTGCCCTCCGAAGCACGGAGACGCTCGGTTGAAGTACCACTATGCGATCACCCATCTAGTGACTGACCGCGCCTAAAGTTGCTTAACCTACCGATCGTTTACCGATCAGCGGGTGCACTCGGCTATGAGCGTGTAGGATAGTTATATCTTGAGTCGGTCTGGAAACATACCCTAGGACAAGAACACCCAGACCGGAAAAATGGCTGTATGGTCAATACAAACATCTCAGGGTACATGTTCGCCGTAGTGGGTAAAATACGTGTATGTACAGCATCAGAATCAGAGATTCAACCCCCCTCCCCATCAACTTCTTGACCTCAGATCGCCCGTACATTATTTGGACGCAAATTAGCAATACCATGTCAACCCACACGAATGTCATTTCGAAAAAACGCGTTTGAAAATTTTGAACAACTTGCTTTATATGAATTTTTTAATGTATTGGTCAAGTTTTTGGAAATTTCAGATATATGTAAGTTTTTTATACTTATTTTCACAAAAAATAACTATAATAACTGCATATTTCGTATATAATATAACCCAAAACGTTTAACATAATACTTAAATTGCATGATTAAAAATGGCTTATTTAGAAGTTTTAAAGCTTAAAACCCTACAAATATTAAAGAAAAATGTTCTTCAACCATTTACCAACACTTCTGCATATATAACTCAGTTTCTTAAATTTTGTGGGTTGACATGGTATTGCTTATTTGCGTCCATTTTTACTATATATCTCTTCCTTTTCCAATGGGTTTCATCATACTAATTTTTTTTTTTAAATTATCGACTGGTCTATAACTTAAATTAAATCTTTGAAAGATCTCAACGTCCACGTACTAGCGCTTGGTAACTTTCATAACTTTTGTAATGGGATCGCTCGGTTCTATGAAAGTATGTTATAGACGGTTGAATGTAATATGAACCGTGTTACCACGTAATAAGACCTAACCGCTGTATCCGATACGGTCTAGCAATTTCACTTTCGTTTTTAATAAAAATAAAAATTAGCAGTCAAGTGCGTTGTGGACCACGCATTGTTGAAACTAAAGGGTTCCGCAGCTTGGTTATGAAGAATCTCAAGGCCTTTAAAAATAATAATGAATTAAAATCGACTGCAAAAATAAGTTGGTAATTTCATAGTAATTATTAAAAGTTATATGAAAAACAAAGTTATGGGAAAAACTTATATATCTCTTAAATTTGTAGACCTATCATCTTCTTCAAACCAAAAAAAACACTTCAAAAGTTGGAGGGGGTTTGGTTTACACAATTTTTATGACTTTAGGAGCTAATATCTCAACAACTACTGACTTAATGAAAAAGTCAAAAATTTAAAAAATTTAAGCATACATAGGGATATAGAGACAGAGAAAGCGACTTTATTTTATACTATGTAGTGATTTATATGGCCGCTATAATAAATAATGGGGAAAAAATTATTTGCAAGAAACTTGATATGTTAATACGGTGGTACTGAACCTTTTAGTTGCGAGTCTGACACAAGTCAATCAGTTTTTCAAGTGTAAAAATCAGAATGACCAACATTAAAAATCTTCCAGCGCAAGAAGACTACAATTGAAGTACTCGAGAATCTCGAAACGAAGATCAAAAGCATCGAGCAAGATGGTCAGTACAAGGAGAAGACACACAAGAGGGTTATAGGGTACATCATGGCGTACTCTGTCGGACTGTACGTTCTGTTCGCCGTCCTGTACTACTACATGTACGTCGGACGGAGCCAGCATTGGGTACATTCGTTGTTGTACGCTTCGCCGCTACTGATACTGCCTGTACTGTAAGTATATTTTTGTACTGAAAGGGTAAATTACATTTTTTTTTTATTTGTAGGAGAAAAGTTTCACTGGTGGTAGGTCTTTTGTTGCAAGAGGCCGGCTAGGTATGTACCACCGCAGTGTCCAATATTCTGCCGCCAAATAGTAGTGCTTAGGCATTACTGTGTTCCGGTTTGAAGGCCACTGTACCCTAGTGAAATTACTGGGCGGACGAGATTTAAAAACTAATATCTCGAGGTTGGCAACGCGTGAGTGGCACCTCCTAATGGTGCTGCAAGCGCTCATAGGCTACGGCAACCACTTACCATCAGGTGGGCCGTATGCTTGTTTGCCAACTCCTAACATTAAAAAAAAAAAAAAAAAGTAGGTCATACTCACTGCGGATTATCGCGACAATCGCTGGTGGCAATGTCCTATTTTTCTCCCGCGGACGAATGTATTCCTACGATGAAAATTTCGCTTTTAGTCCCTGGTACGAGGGATAAATATACGATTGCTAGGTTACAGAGAAAAAAGTTAATTAAACTTCTAAATATCCTTATATATGAGATGTAGCCTAGGAGCCTGTGAATAGACCTATGTTTAATATAAGCTGAAAGTTTCTAAGTGTATGCCAAGATTTCCCTGCTCAAGGACAATTCCGCTTCCCCGTTTTAAAGCAAATGTAAGTCTTTAATTAATCAGAACTGTAATGTAACCTTTAATTTAAGATATCACAGGATTATGTCATTTTAATTTGGGTCGTTGGCTGGCAATTTTATGTCCCTTTTAAGGTGCGTCTACGCTAGACGAGCTTAGCATTTTTTAAAAAGATTGCCCCTCTGTCCCCTCCAACTAAGCTTGTAGCTTGTGCTGGAGTGATCCAATGATAACCTAAAGGGGTAAGGATCGAACCTGCAACTCTTGCAAAGTCTGAACTTCTACCGATGATATGCGGAACCTCTCTGCTTGTCGTCTGCTTCGGTGTCAAGTGTGGACGTACACTGATCCACCAACGATCACTGCCCCATACATACGTACGAACGTTGCTTCCCGCAGTGTGCTCGCGGCTCATAAATAAAAAGAAAAAAAGATGATCTACACAACACACAAACTCTTACCATATAAATATTAAATAAATAGCAACTATTTTCTAGGAAGGTTAGTTCAATTTTTTTTCTTTTTTGTTAACGTTTTATTATTATTTAGTCAAAATGATTAATTCTAAGGGCATAAAAAATTTAATGATGATGATATTAAGGGGAAGAAACTGGCTTTTGCAACACAGGCCTGCTAGTGCAGAAGTCTGGGTAATCCTTCTTATTTGTAACATATGTTTGTGTCCAATAAAGTGTTATTATTATTATGTTGTTTTACATTTTTTGTTCCTCTTTTTAACAAAAGGTATTGGTCTAGACATGCGGGCTGTAACCAAGCAAGTCTAGATATTAAAAGTTAAAGTAGATGAAACTGACGTTGAGGAGAGAAATTTACGTGTTATGCGACAAGTGTTCAATATTACGGCTTTTTGTAGTTGGTAGATGGTGGGCTTGATTGGCAAAGCTAAGGAGTCTAGGCTTTTCTTCAGAGTTTTAGGGACAACACCAGTGGCTGACAGGATAATAGGTATAATGTGTACTCTTTCCGATCTCCATTGAGTTTTTAATTCGATTGCTAATTCCTGATATTTTGTAAGTTTTTCCGATATAGTAGATTGTATGTTATGTGTGTTGGGTATGGCAATTTCGATTATGTATGTTATTTTGTCTATTTTATTATGTAGTGTAATATCAGGTCGGTTGCAATGTACTGTTTTATCTGTAATGATAGTTCGATCCCAGTAAAGCTTGTATTGTCGATTTTCGAGAATTATTTGTGGTTGATATTTATAATAGGCTATTTTTTTAGATATTAATTTGTATTTGTGTGCAAGGTTTTGGTGTATAATACTACATATTTGGTCATGTCTGTGTTTGTAGTCCGTTTGGGCAAGTCTACTGCAACCACCTGTGATATGTTGAATAGTTTCTGGTGCTCTATTACAGTGTCTACAATTGTCTGACTGGTGAGGGGGAATCTCTTTAGTGATGTATTTTTTATAATTTTTCGTAGGAATGATTTGGTCTTGAATTGCTAGCATAAAGGCTTCAGTTTCTGGAAACAAATCACCACGTTTGAGCCACGCGTTCGATTCCTCTTTGTCGATGTGACTTTCGCTCAAATCGGCTAAATGTCTCCCGTGTAGAACTTTTTGACGCCATTGTGTTATTTTGTCTTGCCTAGATGTAATGTGTTCATTCGGTTGTATCTGACTATCGTTTAAGTTAAGTGGTGTTAGCTTAGTATCTATTGCTGTGCGTATTTATTGTAATTCAGAATTTTGTGATCTCTCATAAAAATATTTTCTAAGTGTTGAAATTTGCTTATTATGCAAGTTCTGTATATCAATCAATCCCCTTCCTCCTTCTGATTTTGACAATGTGAGCCGTTGTGTACATGTTTTGGGGTGATGTTTTCTGAACTTAGTCATCTGTGTATTAATTATACGCTGAAGTTTTATTAAATCAGTCTTAGACCACGTGATTATACCAAAAGAATATGTTAGGACAGGTATTGCGAATGTGTTAATGGCTTTTATACAATTTCTTGAATTTAAATGTGTGTTGAGTATAAGGGATAACCTGTATTTAAATGTTCGTATTAATTCGTTTTTGTGCTTTTTGACTGATTTGTCGCGCTTGTTGGAATCCTAAATATTTGTAAGTTTCATTTTCAGTTAGTGCTTCTATAGTTTCGTTATTGTCAAGTGTATATGTATTGTTGACTATCTTGCCTCGATCTATTGAGAGTATTTTACATTTTTCGACACCGAAATTCATATGAATATCTTTAGAAAATTCTTGAGTGATTTCCGCAAGCTTGTAGAGTTCTTTTTTAGAACCGGCGTATAATTTTATATCATCCATATACATGAGATGTGAGAGTGTAAAGTGATCCTTATTGTGTCTGAGTTTGTATCCGAGATTGCTGATGTTAAGTAAATCTGACAGTGGGTTTAAGGCTAGACAGAACCACAGGGACTGAGAGCGTCTCCTGAAAAATTCCTCGTCGAATCGAATCGGTTCAGTAGTTATTGTTGTAGAGTCTAACCTTATATTTAAAGTTAGTTTGCCATATGCTCATCGTATGTTCTAAGAATGATATTAATTTTGGATGAATTTTATATAAATGAAGTATGTGTAAAAGCCAGCTATGGGGGACAGAATCATATGCTTTTTTATAATCAATGAACATGGCATGTATATTGAATTTCTTTTTAAGTGATTGCTTCATTGCTATTGCATCTAGAGTAAGCTGCTCCTTACATCCCTGACTGTTCTTTTTACAGCCCTTTTGCTGTTCGGTCATAACGGTATGTGCTTCTAAGTGCTTGTATATCATTCTACTAATACAAGCTGTTAAGATTTTATAAATTGTTTGTAAACAAGTAATAGGTCTGTATTTTGCAGGGTTTTTTGTATCTGTGTCTTTCGGTATCATGTATGTTATTCCTTGTGCTATGTATTGAGGTATAGTATTTGGGGTTTGAATAAAGTTGTTAATGTGGTTATGAATGTATGGGTGTAGAGTTGTCAGTTTTTTGTACCAAAAGTTGTGTATTTTATCAGAACCAGGTGCTTTCCAGTTGTGTAGTGTATTGATAACTTGTGTAAATGTGTCCATAGAAATATGATTAAAATTCATATCTGAATAAGGTGTCTTTATTTTGTTGAGCCAGCTAGCATTATTGTTGTGGTGTACTGGGTGTTGCCATATTTGAGACCAAAACTGATGTAAGTCTCTTGCTGAAGGGAGTTCTGAATGCTTGATTTCTGCATTTGTGGTTTCAGCTGAGAGATTTCGATAAAAGATTTTCATTATTTTGGAATAAGGTGTTTTGTTTTTTTCTTTTAGTACAGGCAAGATATCTTTTAAGTCTACTAGCTGCTGTACTTAAGTTTTGCTTTAGTGTGTCAAGGTAGTGTTCCATTTCAGTATTAGGATTTTCATGTTTTGAGTGTAATTGATAGTTATGTTTAATTCTGTCAACGGTATCTATGATTGTTTGATTTCTATTCCCTCTAATAAATTGCGTAAGTCGCCCAATGTCTGCTCTTAGTAACTTAATATTTTTTTCTAGCCGAATTTGCCAATTTGGTTTACAGAGCTTCTTTATAAGTAAATTGTTTTGTGATTTTATTTTGGATCCATTACATATAGCTGTTGAAAAGGCTGCTGCATATATGATTGTTTGTATAGTGAGAAAGTCCTGCTCTGTATTTATGTACTGTGGGATAATTTTTTCATTGATGTAGCTGACAATATAAGACAATCTGCGTGAGCTTTTTTGCTTTGGAATATGGGGTCTGGTTGTTGGTTCGGTGTTTTTGAATGTTTCTAATGTTTCAATGAATACATCCTCTATTTTTGCTGGGTCGATAATATAATTAATAATTGTATCATTACTATGTTCGCTTTGTGTGACGACTTGAGGTGTCTGTGTATTATCAGTCATGTTATTTCCAATGTCTATTAGAGCCTCTTGGGGTACGCTAACCGTGTTTTGTTCAGTATTGTGAGTGTGTTGTATTTGAGTGTTTGATATATATATTTGTACGTGATTTTTAATTTCTTGCAGCTTTTGATCGTTAATGTATTTATTATTTAATATGGCTCGTAGTTGATCGGATAGTCTTTGTTCACTTACATGATTTAAATTTGGATAATGTTCAACAAACTTTTTGTGCAATTTTTTTCGGTAGTTGGTTTTATCTGTTTCTAGTTCAGTAACTTCATAATAAAATCTAATTATTGTTTCGTTAATATCAGATGTCCAGCGCATACGCATCTTAGTTTGTGAGTTTGTGTCAGTATAATTCTGTATGGGAGCTAGTGATGTGTGAAGATCTTCTAAATACGATGTCGCGTTTGGTAGTGTGAGTGAAGGCTTGTTTTGAGATTCTGTATCATGTAAGAGTGTTGATACTTCTGATCTAATTTCGTCAAGAATACTTTGTGATAGAAGCTTATTTCTGATAATTGCCCGTTTCTGATCTCCTAGTCTTTGCCTTGAAGCATTTATATGTGGAAAATTTTTAGTAAATTCTTTGTGAAGTATATCTAAATATCCATGTGGTCTCATTTCTAAAGAAGTTGCTATTAAATATGTACGCCAGATGAATCTATTCATTTTTATTATTATTATTATTAATGATAATATTAATAATTATTAATTTGTAATAATTTGTAATTTACAAATTTTTACAAAGACAGATCCAGTCAACAAAATAAAGATTAAACGACCTTGATGGTCAGCTCGAGTGAAGCGTTTGTCACTCAACAAGTCCACGAGCATACTTCGGGAGCAATGAAATGCCCTTGTATTGATAAAAAATCGACAATTGGCGAAAAATATTCGAGGACGAGCTGCATAACGAGCCACACTACACGAATTCATGTTCGTGTCGTGTTCGGCGCGTAAGTGTAGACGCACCTTAACATTTCATGAATTATGAAAATGATTTTTGTAGTACATCCGTCATGTTGTTTGGCGCATTAACCCTCGACGTAAAAACGACAAGGTCATATAGGTTTAACGTGTCTGTCTGTGTGTGTGTCAGTTTGTGGCATCGTAGCTCCCAAACAGATGAACCGATTTTGTTTTTTTTTTTATTGAAATTTAAATTAGTGTTCTTATATGGGTATCCAAATGAAAGGACTTGACGAAGAGTAGAATAAGTTTAATTTTTTTTGCTCCAGAGTTTATATTGTTGGCCTTTAAAAACCCGCTACGTTTAGGTATTACCTGAATAAAACGATATGTTTGTTTCAGTGTGATATTTCTCCGCACCGCCATATCTTGGTACTACAACTGGACGCTCAATAAGAATAGGGTTAAGCTGAATCAGATGAGACAAGAGAAAAAGAAGATTCTAGAAGACGTTATGAACACTGAGACTTACAAGGTAATAAATAACATATGGTTTTTATACTATGTCGTGTGTGTGTGTGTGTGTGTCGTGGGTTCGATTCCCGTTCAGGGCAGATATTTGTAATCATGTTACAAATATCTGTCTCGGTCTTGGCGTTTGTCCTTGTGGGTCTCCCCACCGTGCCTCGGAGAGCACGTTAAGCTGTCCGTCCCAGTTGTTATCAAACATCTGATAATAATCGTTAACTCTTGATAGGTAATTTGCCCTTACCCGGTGAGGTACTGGTTCGTCGATCAGTCACACTGGTGATGGTCTTTTTATGCAAGAGGCCGGCTAGGTAGGTACCACCGCAGTGTCAAATATCCTACCGCAAAGCAGTAGTGTCTTTGGCATAACTGTGTTCCGGTTTGAAGGGTATTGTAGGCTAGTGAAATTCTTGGGATAAGGAGATTTAATAACCAATCTGTCAAGGCAACGCGTGAGTGGCACCTAATAATGGTGTTGCGCGCGCACATAGGCTACGGCAACCACTTACCATCAGTAGTACCACAGTGGGCCGTATGTTTCCTTGCCAACTTGGTAACATAAAAAAATGTGATCACGGAGACGGTTATGTAAAGAAAACACCTTTGAAATGGAAACACCTTCTTCAGCAACAATATAATTATTAACTATAATATAAGTATTCACGACACCGTTGTGGCGTTGTGGGCAGCGTGTCTGCCTTTAGTCTCGACGGTTGCGGGTTCGATACCCGCTCGGGCAGATGTTTGTTAAATTTCTATCTCGGTCTGGGCGTTTGTCTGTGGGTCTCCCCACCGTGCCTCGGAGAGCACGTTAAGCTGTCGGTCCCGGTTGTTATCACATAACATCTGGTAATAATCGTTAACTCTTGATAAGTAAATTGCTCTTATCCAATGAGTTACTGGTTCGCCCTTAGGGTTGTGGAGGTCAGATGGCAATCGCTCTGTGTAAAAACTAGTAACCTGTCAAATCCGGATAAGAGTAATAAGCAGACCCTGGGTAAAATAAAAATACCGGGAATAATGCTAGGACGAAGAAGAAGAATATAAGTATTCACTAAACAACAAATACAACGTTCTTGTTTCAACGTCCGATGAGAACTAACTAGAACTAGGCAATCCCCTGTTACATCATGTTTGAATCAAATCAGCAACATTATTATTAAAGTCAAATCATTATCCTATTAAATAAATTATTTTAGTCAAATTACATACTTCTATTCATCATTCAACTATAAAATCTTAATAACATCATATTAATATTTGAAAATCATGTATCACGGGGAATGTTCTGAGGAATTGTTTGGACTGATCCCGCCGGTAGAATTTCATCATCGGACATCGCGTCAAAATGCCAAATTCCACTCACCACCTCGATGTCTGGAAATCTACTACAGCGCGATTCAGAAGGCATTTTCTCCCGCACACAACCACTCTGTGGAATCAGCTTCCGCCGGCGGTCTTTTAACCGATACGACTTGGGAACCTTCAAGAGAGCCTATTCCTTTCTTAAAGGTCGCAACCCACCTGCATGGCCTCCGGTGTTGCAGATGTTCATGAGCGGCGGTGATCACTTAACATCAGATGACACTCCTGCCCGTTTGCCCCTCTGATATAAAAAGATCATGACAGTTATAGGCTACTTTTTGTATATAACAAAACTGGAAAGGAGTGGAATAGAGGTCGAAAGTTTACTAAAAGTATCATTACAAACAGACACTTTTTTATTAGTATTTGTATAGATAACAATTTGTAAAATACATTGCAGGTTGCAAAGGAGATACTCGACAAATACGGCAGTCCCGACGAGCAATCGAAAGCGATCAAACCAATACAATCGTTCAATACAACATCTAGAACACCGCCAGGTAGATTTAATATATTTGATTATATCGTTGGTACTAGATATTATGGTTACCATCAGATAGATAATATTGCTTGATATTAGAAATAATACCATAGACCTTGGAAACCGGATAAAAAATAGACCGGTTTTGATCTACTTTAAGCACAATTCACCCGGTATAGACCGATTCGAAACCGGTTAAGAACTATAATTACTGGTAAAAGGCGGAGCAATAGCTCTTAAAACCGGTTATTTTTAAATCGGTTCCAAGCTTTACCGAAAAATTATTTTGTGACGTCACGAAATAACTCATTATAAATAGCTGTGATAGAACCCTTAGTGCTCGAAGCGACTCACACTTGGCTGCTTTTTTATAGAATTTTACATAGATGTGTACATTAATAGATTTTAATAAATTAACTAATAATAATATAATGTACCGGACGGACAGAAATATATTAATATGTATATAGAATTCGGTATAGAAAGCTTTTGAATTGTGTTGAGGTTGTTGAACCCTTTTTTTGATAAAGCTTTTATCACATGGCGATGCTTAGTCTTCATCACTACATTGTATAAAACAAAGTCGCTTTCTCTGTCCCTGTGTATGCTTAAATCTTTAAAACTACGCAACGGATTTTGATGCGGTTTTTTTAATAGATAGAGTGATTGAAGAGAAAAGTTTATATGTATAATAACATCCATTAAATAGTGGAGGGAAAAAAAATAATTTTTGAGGTTTCTAATGTGATGTAAATAATTACATTTAACGCGTGTGGGCCACGGGCAGTAATGAATAAATCAAAACTACTGGATCGATTTTAATCATTTTTTCAGTGAATGACATGGGCTATATAGTTTATACCCGTGCGTAGCCGGAGCGGGCCGCTAGTTGAAAAATAAAATACGATTTCCGTAATACTGACCATTAAATTATTACCTCTTGTTGCCGCTTGGGCTTCAGTGACTTGATATTTTGTCCAAAAATTCGTCATAATTACGCCTGACTTTTTGATGACTTTTATAAGTCACAAACTCCCCGAGCTATTTGTAATAGCGAAATTACAATTTCTCTAGTTAAATTGTAATGTAACCATATTGATATTGTGATTTTAATATTATTATTGGTAGCATCTGCGTTGTAATTGATCGATTCTCTGATAGTAATATGCAATAAAAACAAGTATTTGAATCGATTCCTCTTATTTGAAGATTTTACAATTTAAGCCACAATATTTAAACGATAAAATGGCTGACTTATGACGCGAGAGTCTCAGGTTTGATCTTGAATCCCTTGTACTATTGTCATATCTTCTCTTTTTTTCGACGGGGACGAAATGCTACGAGAGAGGAAAACCAGGTTATGTGGGGTTCCACTTGTGCCAGTGGTTTTCAACCGCGTTCCGGTGTTGGTTTTCGTACTTGCCTATAGCTTCCTGGATTCTTTTAAGGCAACTTAGATTCTTTATAACGCAACAGATTTCTTTCAAATATACCTTGTAGTTTTTCAGATTAACTTCGTCAAACACTCTTTAAATTCAAAACTATTATTTTTTTTACTTTTAAACTAACAAACCGATGTTGATAAAATTTGCATGGGAGTTTAAGGAGTGCAATAAAAGTTTCCAATTCCAAACCGCGCGTATAAACTAGTTTTAAAATATTTGCCATATGAATAAATGTATAATGCATTACGAACTGATTTATTAATTATTATAATATAATTATATAATAATAGCATCTGAAACAACATCTAAAAATATTCCCAAATGGATTTTTGAAAATCCCAGGAAACCTAACATTTTCCCGGGATAAAAATAGCCTATGTGTTAATTTTTTTTAATGTTAAAAGTTGGCAAACAAGCATACGGCCCACCTGATGGTAAGTGGTTGCCGTAGCCTATGAGCGCTTGCAGCACCATTAGTAGGTGCCACTCACGCGTTGCCAACGAGAGATATTGGTTCTTAAATCTCGTCTGCCCAGTAATTTCACTAGCGTACAGTGCCCTTCAAACCGGAACACAGTAATGCCTAAGCACTACTATTTGGCGGCAGAATATTTGACACTGCGGTGGTACCTACCTAGCCGGCCTCTTGCAACAAAAGAACTACCACCAGTGTGACTGACTGCACTGGTGGAATAATCTCTGCTGTGACAGAGGTTATCCCAACAGCGGGCGATGGGGTCGTCACATCCCGACGCCGGTTAATCTAATAATCTAGATAATAAGCTATCTTTGTTCCAAATTTTATCCAAATCCCTCGAGCAGTTTATGCGAGATTGACTAACAAAAATCTAAACATAATTCCTTTACGTTTGAAATTATTAAAACTATCGTGAGACATAATTAACTTAATGTAAAATTTAAACGGCTAACACTCACGTTCAATCGGTTTTAGTACCGACTAGTTTCGGACTCATCGGAGGTCCTTCATCAGGGTGAGTGGGTTACGTTCGCGGTCGCGACCCGTCTCGCACTCAGTCCGAAAGCCGTGTTAGCCGTTTAAATTTTACATTAAGTTCCTTTACGTTTTTTGATAATGCCACGGCAACTTGATATTTTCCCGGGATAAAATGTTAATCCGGGCTATAAACTATCTGTGTTCCAAATTTCATCCACATCCGTTCAGTCGTTTTTGCGTGAAACAGTAACAAACGTCCATCCATCCACTTTCACATTTATAATATTAGCAGTTTGATATAATTATAGATTTAGATATTTATATTTTACAGATATAAAATGGAGTTTTATTTAAATTCCTATCGTTATTTATATTTAATATTATATTTAAATAAGGTAAAATTTAATTTACTATACTAAGCTAAGTATACATATAAAAAAGTAGGCGGAAGAGGCGTTCAAGTATTACATTACTTACAAATGAGTGTTTGTTTAAACTATAGATAAGAAAGTTCTGGAGATCCTCTTTTATAAAGCGCTCCCTTTATTCCGAGTTTTTAGCCAATCTTTGTTATCTTATCGAGTGGTTAGTGGCCGACCTAGTGTCAGAGTTGTTCAGGTCACCCGTAGGCCTCTTACTTGACTTATCGACTGTTGTCTAGTTGTCAACAGCCGGGACCGACTTTTTACGTACCCTCCGAAGCACGGAGACGCTCAATTGAAATACAACTATGCAATCACCCATCTAGTGACTGACCGCGCCTAAAGTTGCTTAACTTACCTATCGTTTACCGATCAGTGGGTGCATTCGGCTATGAGCGTCTCTCAAATTATGATAGTGACACGCATTGACTCACTATAAACGGTAACGCTCGCTCGCCACGCTATCTGCAGGCTACGGTGACCTTTTAACATCCGACGGGCCGTATGCTTAGGGTGCCTGTCCACTGAAACGGAACGAGGCTAGCGGAGAAACGGAGAAATATTAATCAATAGGGTGGCATAAAATCTCCGCTCAGTTCAAGTTGACAAGGATTTGTGAGATAGTTTTAAAATTCACACATTTTTGGAAGCAGTGCGGGGCCGCGGAGCGAGGCGGCGGAGAAACGGCCTCGGGGGATGGGATAGTATAACTATCCGTAACTCCGCTCCGCTGCCTCGCTCCGCGTCATTAGACGTACACATTCCGCAACTCCGCTCCGCGATACTTGCTCGCTCCGCTCCGCGTCAATGGACAGGCACCCTTAATTATCACCTTTTTCATAAATTAACAAAAGTTTTTTTTTATTACAATATTATAGTATCTGTCCGCGATTTGTCCGCGTTAGAATTGGGTTCCATAAGACAGGTATAGCTGTAAAAAATTACAGTCGATACGTCAGGTACTTCTGTTCATTTTCACATAATCCCACAGGAACCTAAACAAAATCGGTATAAAAAGTGTCGTATGTGTTTAACCAAGTAATAGACTATCTGTGTGTATCTGTGTGTGTGTATTTCATTCTAATCCCTTCACCCCTCTCCCCGCCCCTCCTTCGTCAAATTACGTAACACTTCTTGAACGCCTACCCCCTTTTAAGTTAAGTTATCATAATGCTCGTAGGTTATTAAAATATATTAGGTTAATTATAATTATAAGTAAAATTATGAATATCAAAATACACGTTTTATATCATTTTGTAAAATTGTTATTCATTTATAAAAACCTTTTCCCAAATTATAATAAATAAATTAAATTCAATGAAAAAGTTGCCAATGAACGTAATTCTTTGAATAGTAAAACAATCATGTCTTTGCGGCAAATGTTGAATATTAAAAAAAAATTAAAGCTTGAGTTTTGAAATTTATAAAAATGAATACAGTGAATTATGATTTACATAAAGATAAAAAAATATAGATGCTTACTACATTTATACTGCAAAAAAAGCAGTTTGATAAATAAAGTTATTTATATTTTGTTATAGCAATAAATTATAACATTTTTATATATTGAGGTAGTTCCCCGTTCAAAGACTAAATAAGTTAAGGCATACGACAGACTGGAGGCTCGGCACAACTTTAGCTGATCTACTGTGTATGTTGAAACGACAAACATACATAATTTACTCTTAATTGTGCTAGTATATGCTAATTTAAATAATGCGTATAAAATTACGATCCTCCGAGGAACATTAAGCCAACTTATTGTATTTTCTTTTTTAAGCTCAAACAACTCAATATTATCTTAACTGTTAATTATGGTTCTAAAATTTCATTAAAAAAATTAAGAAACTTAAAAGTTTTTAGGATAACATAACGCCAAGTTAACGTACTTTTGAAAATCGTGCGACGTATAAGCCGCATACTAGGATTAGGCATTTTATGTCGTAGTTAGAGTTGGCTTAGTATTTCTTGGAGGTTTCGATATTTCGGTCTCGTCTGTGCGACACCTTAATATCAAAAACAATGTCATGTGTAATACATTATTATTTATGCAAAGTGACCTTAATATTTTACTATTAAAAGGGAATTCCCCTTTCAACGATATTCATTGTAGGACCTTCGTTAATGGTTTGGTTTTAAACAATCGTGTTTTGTATAAAAGTTGAACTTTGCTTATGGTCGGTTCATCCCCGCTTCATGTAAATATAAATAATTTCTTAAATCTACGTTTTTTATTTTTAACTCATTGTAATTCTTAAGGGACTTATAAATAATGATTTTCTATACTAGCGCTTGCACGAGGCTTTGTCTACAATCATAAGAAATAAACGCTACACATTCAACAGCCCCCATTAGAATAGTGATATCCTGTGTCGGGGGCCCGGAAAAACACACAAACACATTGAATCACAAGTCTGTGTATAGTCTATACAAAAATTTGCACCGAGCGGGAATCGCCTTTCGCTTTTATGCGGATGTCGTGTTCTATTTTCCACCGACTTCTGTTCTAGAATTTTTTGAAGTTATACTTCTTTAGGAGCGTTATAAAAAAATTATGAGAGTGAAATAAGATGCGCGCGCATGAGCGTTATACAAAATTCACAGGTTGAACCTGTCCGCAAACCCGCTCATTAAGTCTCGAAGACAAATTTAAACTGACCTTTATTGACTGTGTAGACTATTCTTCCAGGCTTTTTATTATTTTACTGTAATTAATTATTTGCATGCAATTAAAAATAGTTTTTTAATGATGCCAAAGAAGTATAACTTCTGACGCGCGTACATAAGTACACGCGCTCATTTTGTATTTTTAGCTTTTCCCTTTTGAAGTCGGTTTTTTCTATTATTTTTTAAATTTCGAATTCTATTCCAGCGACTCCTGCGCAGTTCCGTCAAAGGCTAGCTATACAAAACTCGACGCCAGTATCGAATAATAATCTTAATTTAGTACCAATGAATACTCCATCAGCTGTCTACAAAGGACCAAGACTGAGGGTGAGTTACTAAATATCAAAGATGGCGGCCATTATTACGATCTATACAAATAAATAAAATTGAAGTGTCTGTTTGTAATTTTAAATTAATAGCTTTTTATATACAAAATGAATGATTGAAATGTCTTTTCCGTCTTTCTGCCTGTTTGTTCCGGCTAATCTCTGAAACGGCTGGACCGATTTTAAGGGGACTTTGACAGGCAGATTGTTGACGTCATAAAAATCAGTGCACCCCGTGTACGGAACTGCGTGTATGGTGTTCCAAGCGCTCATAGGCAATGACAACCGCTTACTATCAGGTGAGCCGTATGCTTGCTTGCCAACTTAGTCACATAATAAAGCAATTTTTTTGGATACGGCAGGAATAAAAATTTTTAGGCGTTGTTTTACGGAAGTGACGTAATCACTATAAGGTAATAACAATCCTTACTGATATTATAAATGCGAAAGTAACTCTATCCCTCTGTCTGTCGCGCTTTCACGCCAAAACTACTGAACCGATTTAAATGAAATTCGGTACACAGATAGTCTAGAGCCTGAGAAAGAACATAAGGGTACTTTTTAATGCCAAAAAAGGTTGTAAGGGGTTGAAAAGGGGGATGAAAAGTTGTATGGAAGTGTCGTCATTTTTAGATCTAGAAGCTTGAGGCTTTTTTTTATGCTGTTGATTCTATATAAAAGGGGGTAGATGTTCAGAGTCTGTATTAAAATCTATATTTACGCAGGCGAATTCGCTGGCAGAAGCTAGTTTAATATATGAAAAAAGTAAATTTCGTCTTTCGCAGTCCGACCAGCTACCACGACCGTTGCCGGATAGCAACCGCTCTGCTCTCGACAAAGTGGTCGACTATCTGCTAAAAGAAGGACCTAACCATCGCATGGCACTGATATGCGCTTCGTGCTTCTCTCATAATGGTAAATTAACTTTCATATTATCAACACTCCACACATATCGATCACCGTTAGTCCCAACACATATGTGCCGGCTCGTCGGGACGTGACGACCCCAACGCCCGCTGGGATAACCTCTGTCACAGCAGAGATTATTCCACCAGTGCAATCAGTCACACTGGTGGTAGGTCTTTCGTTGCAAGAGGCCGGCTAGGTAGGTACCACCGCAGTGTCCAATATTCTACAGCCAAATAGTAGTGCTTAGGCATTACTGTGTTCCGGTTTGAAGGGCACTGTACGTTAGTGAAATTACTGGGCAGAGGAGATTTAAGAACTAATATCTCGAGGTTGACAACGCGTGAGTGGCACCTACTAATGGTGCTGCAAGCGCTCATAAAATAAATAAATAAAAATAAAAGACACTAAAACACTATATAAATAAATGACTAAGCATTTTCAGATCAATAGAACCACGCTAAAAGCACTGCACAAATGGGCCGATTCTATCGGGGAAGTACCACCCTCTCACAGAAAATCGTGAGAATTAACAGTATCGAAGGTACTATTGCGATTCGTGCGATGAGTGAGAGCCTGGAGGCCCAATCTCCCACCCCTGCTCCTTTTATTTTCCCCTTTCCCTTGGGTGGGTAACGCATTAACTGCATCGTTATTGTTTCTTTTATAAAACCGTTTTACTTAACGTAAAATTTAACAACCTTGAAGGCCCTCCGATGGGTCCGAAACTAGTCGGTACCTAAACCGATTGAACGTGAGTTTTAGCCGTTTAAATGTTACATTGAGTTAAACTGTTTTTGAAATAATGCCTCGCCTTCGTTTTAATAATTCAAAAACCCGTTAACTTAAAAAATATTTATACTTTTTTTTTATTTAAAAAAAAAAACTACGTTGCTGACAGTGTCTCTTATACCCATATAATTTTTCCCATCATTGCCTCCAGGAATGGCAATGGCTGAGGAGTTCGAGTACGTGTCTTACGTGTGCGCGTACTGCGGGCACATGAACGCGGCGCGCAAGCAGCGCCCCACCGCGCCCCTCCTGTCGCCTGTTAGGGCTCTGCCCCCCGCGCTACGGATCTCCACAGCCGGTACGTATTCCTACTATAACATAAAAGAATATTTCGATTAAGGGTAGTCCACTATAATTATAAGTAAAAATTTATTAGTAAGTATTTGTTTGATTGTTAAAAGTTTTAAAATATTTTATATAAATGTAATTTTTATATAATTGGAATTTTGAATACTGCAATATCAAATAATGTACCTACGACTTTGCAAATAAATGATTTTGATTTTGATAAACTTCTTCTTCGTATCGAGAAGTTAGTGGCCAACTTAGTGTTGGAGTTGTTCAGGTCGCCCGTATAGGCTTCAGACTTGACTTAACAGCCAGGAACGACTCTTTGCGTGCCTTCCGAAGCACGGAGACGCTCAGTTGAAATACCACTATGCGGTCACCCATCTAGTGACTGACCGCGCCCAAAGTTTTAAACTAATCGAACTCCTTTTGATTTTGCTGAAGGAGAGAGAGAGTTAGTATCTGGATTTAATGTTGAATATGGGGGAGGAGGGTTTGCTTTAATTTTTTAGCAGAGTATTCAAGAATTTTATTTATAAGATTATTATTTGTTGTTATTTATATAGGGGTTTATTATTTAAATTTAATATTTTATTTAAAGTTAGTATTTTTATCTTTTTTTTGTTTGAGTACGGGGAACTTTACCTCGGTATCGTTATTTATTTATTTATTTATTTATTTCATAGGAAGCCAACATGATATACAGTGTTAAATTTACATTTTAAATACTTATGACACACATTTTACATAGTATACCACACTTAAAGGCTAACTCAGCATGTATAGAAAAAAAAATCAGACTGCTTTTGCTTAAATCATCTAAAACTAAACCAAAAACAAACAATAATTTAAACAAAAATGTAACCTATAATCTAATACTTCAAAATATAAAAAAAAACAAAATTTAAAATATGATAAATTAATATATTTATGTTGAAAAAGATATTTACCAGTTTCTTTAAATTACATTTTATTTTATATAGGATTAAAAATAATTTTATATTATTAAATAATTTTAGTATAAATTAAATAAATTAATAGAATATTAATATTCTTTCTTAAGTTTTCAAAACAAATGCTTTAACAAGCTCATTAATTATTTAATAATTGAAAATTAACTTATCTCAAATTTTATTTATAATTGGTGAAATAATAAAATAAGAAAAATAAAGGTTTAAAAGTTTACCGATCAGTGACCGCGCCCGGCTATGAGCATTCTAAACTCAAATACCTCTATGAAGGTGCCTTTTAAGTCGAAAATTTTAAAATGTTAAAAGAGTTAGGGTGTGTCTGATATGCGAAACTCTATTGCAGTGCCACCGTGTCCAATTTTGAATCCACTAGAATACACACATACATTTCATAAAAATCGGTCCAGCCATATAGGTGGGCTTAAGTGACATATTTTTAAGGCGTCGGGATGTGACGACCCCATCGCCCGCTGTTGGGATAACCTCTGTCACAACAGAGATTATTCCACCAGTGCAATCAGTCACACCGGTGGTAGGTCTTTTGTTGCAAGAGGCCGGCTAGGTAGGTACCACCGCAGTGTCCAATATTCTGCCGCCAAATAGTAATTCTTAGGCACTACTGTGTTCCGGTTTGAAGGACACTGTACGCTAGTGAAATTACTGGGCAGAGGAGATTTAAGAACTAATATCTCGAGGTTGGCAACGCGTGAGTGGCACCTACTAATGGTGCTGCAAGCGCTCATAGGCTGCGGCAGCCACTTACGATCAGGTGGGCCGTATGCTTGTTTGCCAACTTCTAACATAAAAAAAAAACATACATACGGACACTTAGGAGTTTAGTGACACACCGACAGAAGAATTATATATATTAATAAATTAACGTTTATTATTTCTACCCGTAGGTAGCGGTGACGATTCTTCCGCACCTAGTTCTAGTGACAGCGAAGATGACAAAAACAACGAGAGAATAATGAAAAATGGTGGTAAGTTCTTATTTCACCGTTGTGGCGTTGTGGGTAGCGAGTCTGCCTTTAGTCTCGACGGTTGCGGGTTCGATTCCCGCTCGGGTAGATGTTTGTTAAAATTTCTGTCTCGGTCTGGCCGTTTGTCCGTGTGGGTCTCCCCACCGTGCCTCGGAGAGCACGTTAAGCTGTCGGTCCCGATTATTATCAATAACATCTGATAATAATTGTTAACTCTTAATAAGTAAATTGCTCTTATCCAATGAGTTACTGGTTTGCCCTTAGGGTTGCGGAGGTCAGATGGCAATCGCTCCGTGTAAAAACTAGTAACCTGTCAAATACGGATAAGAGTAATAAGCAGACCCTGGGTACATAAAAATACCGGGAATAATGCTACGATGAAGAAGGTGGTAAGATCTAATTTCGTATAAAAATAATATCAAAACCCCAGCACAAATGGGCCGGCGCGACCGGGAAAGCACTACCCTCTCGCAGAAAATTGGTGTAAAGTAACAGTATCAGTAGGTACTGTTGCGTTTCGTGCGATGAGTGAGAGCGCCGGAGGTCAAATCTCCAACCCCCTCGGTTATTTATTTTTTATTTTATTTTAATACTTTATTGTACACAAAAAAAAAATCAATATAACAGCGGCCCTTAAAAAAGAAAACGAGCACAACAGGCGGTCTTATCGCTTAAAAGCGATCTCTTCCAGACAACCTTAAGGATAGCAGATCTGTTTGAAGTTGTGGGTGGTGTAGCAATAAAATAAATATACAAGCAAATAACTACACACTAATACATAAACTTAATACACACAATATATTATAATAAATATATACATGAGTATAATAAACTAATAAATATTAAACTATATATACATATAACATAAAAATGAATTATGTAACCTTCTCATCCCTTCCTACATATTTACAAAATGTTATATAATTTCACTGGGTATAATTTTTTCGGTTATAATTAACTTGACCTAGCTAAAGTTGATCTGGTTTTAATTTAATAAAAAAATATCTTTTTTTTAATATAAAATTGTTTTGAATATGTTTTTTTATGTTACCAAGTTGGCAAGCCAGTACGTCTCTTTTGATAAGCGGTTGTCGTAGTCTATGAGCGCTTGAAACACCATTTATTTTTGATGTCACTCAAGCTTTCAAGAGATATTGGTTCTTAAATCCCCTTTGCTCAGTAACTTCACTAGCTACAGTGTCCTTCAAACCGGAACATAATAACCGGTAGAATAACTGACACTGCGGTGGTACCTACCTAGCCGGCCTCGCCAAATAAGAGACCAGTCAAATGTAACAAGCATGTATCAATCAAAAAAATTAAATCCACGTAAAGCCATGGTGATAAACTAGTTAATATTCTTTCAGAAGTCGAACCGGATCGTCCCCCCTCCCCAATGGAGGTTGAGATGAAATCCGAAGTTGAGAAAAAAGAAGACTGAGCGATGCTGCATTGTTAATTATTAATAAATAAAACTCATTAAATAATATTTAAAAAGAAAACAAGGGAAAAATGGCGGTAATATATCACTGTTTCGAAATTAATGGACGCCGTCACTAAGTCTTATGAATACAGAAATAGATTAAACTATTAAGTGATTATTTTCTAAATAATGCGCTAGAAATATTACTTTCTATTATCATTAAGATTTATTAATAAACGCAAGAATGATTGTCGGAACTAATTTCTAGGACGGATGGAAATACTGATCAAATGCGAATCGATGTCTCACATGGTTCTTAATTATTTTTGAAAAAATCTGGATAGCTATTACGGTTCTAAAAAAATACTCTATTGTTGTCCTTTGAATACCGAACTCAAAAAAAAAATTAAAAATAAGCAAAAAAAAATGACAGCTCCTACTCCGTCCCTGTGCTACTTATTCATATGTCAAATTGACAGGTGTCAAGTGATCTATGTAACTAGTGACCTGTCAAGATCTAGAGTCAGTATTCGGAGCATTGATCTAGTAACTGGTGTTTTGTATATGTCCCCAAAAATGTATGAATATAGATGGCGCTACTGTGACTGAAGTGTCTATTTAGAATTGACACGCCAATAAATTATAAAGTAAAAATTAGTCAAAGAAAGATAGAATCAGGCCTACATACAACAAAAAAAAAATTTGCCTATGTGTCCAACATTGTGAACACAGAGGCAGAGATGTC
Source organism: Hestina assimilis (assembly GCA_023373885.1). Lineage (NCBI taxonomy): Eukaryota > Metazoa > Arthropoda > Insecta > Lepidoptera > Nymphalidae > Hestina > Hestina assimilis. The sequence goes on along the minus strand of CM041767.1, from coordinate 2,592,484 downwards.
AGGGGCGCCATCTTTAATGGGGGGGCACTCGCAAACTTCAAGCCTTTTAAGAGCTTTCCCAATTGTAAAACTAGAATTTAATTCTGGAACCCAAGTGAGGTAATTACAGAAATAATAATACTAGCAACATTATGTCATAGAATTTTCAGGGCAATGTTTTTAAAATTAAAATCTATTGAATGACTCAAAATCCATAATAAATAATAATAGTCTTATAGACTTACTATACTGTATAGACCGGCCTTTTCACACAGAATGGAACGAAATTAGTCACAAGCTTGGTACATCTCCAGATGAAGTTAGCGTGTGACTAAGTTTATACCGTTGCGTTTGTGTTGAATTTACGAAGGAGCACCAATGGATTTGTAAGATTTTCTCTCTACAGAAGGACCAGTCCATAATGCATAGTAATTTCTAGAGACTGTGGTTTAATGCGTGAGACTAATAACCTTTTTGTCTTCCTAAGGATAACGTGGCTTAAAAACTTTAAAATATTTCCGTCTCTTTTACTCATATTACGGTTAGGAAAGAGAAGAATATATCGCGTTTATTAATAGAATCAATAAGATATTCTTTCATTAATAATTCTTAGAAGAAATCGCTTTAAAATAGTGTGTTCATAATGTAAGGACGATTTGTTGAAATTATGACAAACTATCAAAGAAGTATCAAACTTTTTAAGTGCATTGAGAAAGAATAATAATGCCAATTTTTTTTTTGACCTCGTCTCAGACTTTAGTCAATTGTAATTTTTTTATTGACTTTAATTAAGATGTTCTATTAAATTGATTTCGGATATTTTTTCTGTAGAGACCATTTTTTGAATATATTTTGGATCTTTAATTATTAATTGTCTGTATGTGTGAATAGGGATTGTTTTTCACGGTAGGGAAGGTGTTTTCAAGGTAAAGGTTTTTTTGAAGGAGTCGCTTATTTTATTTAATCTGTGTTTAATTTATTATTAATTATGTAATTTGTTTCGAAACGCAGCATTACATTGACATCAATTAATAATATAAAAATATAATTGAATTTAAAAAAATCAGTAAGTCAACATACGTCATAGAAGATCAACAAAGTGTGACAAAATGCATATGCATTGACATGACGTGACATAACATATGACTGTTTCTATAACATATTTTTTTAGTTTTACTATTAAATATAATTAAATTTAAAAAAAAACAGTAAGTCAACATACGTCACACGTCATAGATCAACAAAGTGTGACAAAATGCATATGCATTGACATGACGTGACATAACATTAATTTTCTTTACTATTAACGTAAAATATTTTTTTTCTGACATATGTTTTAACTGATAAATGCTTAACTGCCACAGACTAACAATATAAAGACATGTACATACTTGTCTAATAAAACGCTGCGTTTCTAGTTTAAATAATTTATTCGAATAATGTTAAGTTATTATGAATCTATCTAGATGTAGATATAGGCTTAGTAATTCATAGCTTGTCAGGCTCGATACTTAATATAAATTAACACTAAATAACCACATTTGATGTTTTTTTAAATTCTATAGTCACTGTTCATTTTGACATATGTCAACTTTTCCCGCGTAAAACTAGAATTGTCTATGAGATGGGAAAATAAATCTCATTTGTACGTACTAAATCGATCAAAATAATTTAAAAAGTTTTGTAAAATAAGCGATATATCTTATCAATAATTTCGTTAGAATAAACTATCTGTTATTGTGACTTTCCACGAAGGGCTTTGTTCATTTCGGCCCATTACAGTTTATCTCTAAATGTATGTCTAAAAACGTAACTAAAGGTAGAGCTTGACCTACTTTATACTAAAGACCGGCTCTCCCATACACAAAAAATAATCAAAGACTGTGTTTCTCTTCCGTAAATGGAACATTAATCCAACGAAACGAATTTAGTCACACGCTAACTTTATTCGATTACGTTGCAAGCTTGTTAACTTAATTTCGTTACGTCAATGTTGGATTTACGAACGGCCATCAGCGAGTTATTGACATTTTTTTGTAAGAGCCTGTCCATATATTATATATCTTTGCATTTATGATATTAATGTCTTTTTTTTTAAATATATTTTCAACCTATTCACATTCCAGACCTAAATGTTGTTCAGTAGACAGGGAACGAGTTAACATATATTTTATAATAGATTTGTGAGACTTATTATAATTGATTTATGGATTCAGTTAAGCATTATTTTTTTATTTTTTTGTAACATTTTTAAAATGTCTGGACAGTGAATGGGTTAAAATACTGGAGCAAGCGTCTCGTGGAAAGTCAGCCTAAGTTTAATTCCTATATATTTACAAAGTAATAAAATTATCATACATCAATTATCACTTTGCCTTATTGTATAACGAAATCGCATTATCATATTTAATAAAATCCATTTCATTGTAAACATAGACATAGTATATACTATAGATAGACCCATCCGTCAGTGGCGGATTTACAAATTCATTTTCAAGGGTTATAATGTTTTTGCCACCCTTGCCGAACTAGCTGTTTTACTCTAGAATACTGAATATGGAAGTTCGCTACTCGGACAAGTGAGAGGGGAAAGTCATCGGCAACCTGTAAAACATCATAAAACCGTCACGCAGAAATCTTTTTAGTTTCTTTGAGGTAGCAAAAAAATTCGGTCCCCAAAAAATCTGCCGCCCTAGACTCAAGCCTTCTTAGCCTGCTGGTGAATCCGCCACGTCCGTACAGACAAAATGTCCAACACTTGCTGATGCTTCTTTCTAAATTCAACATGAACGCAAAGAAACTTAGCTAGTGAGTCGCTTACTTTAATCGCTGTTGCAAGCTTGTGACTAACTTCAGTTTTGAATGTATAAAGAAGCACCAGCGCGTCTGACATTTTGGCAATGTTGTCATGTCTATAGTACACAGTCTATCTATACGTCATAGCTTAAGCATTAAAAACAAATTACTGTCATAAGTCCGTATTATGTTATTGATCGTCATTGAGATATCAAATGTATCTGTACTAATAAAATAGAAGCGATTGTCAATTGTTATTGATGGTCATTGATCAAGTAAAGACGAAATCTGCTAAAACGGCTGAGGCTATGAATATTATATACTTCTGAAAATTGACGTTGACAATTAGTTGTTTCGGGTCTGACTAATAATTTTTTAATTAAATTTTCATTTATTAAAAAAAAATACACAACTTAATTTGACGTTTCAAAAATGATTAGTAGTGTAAATTCACACTTAGATTAAAACCGACAAGTATGTGTGGGACTCGGACGTAATGGGTTCCGTAATACCATAGTATGTCAAGTTTCTTGTATGGAAATTATTACTTTTTAATTTTCAAATTTAATTTGTTCATTTTGTTCATTATTTGGTAAATACAAACATGCAATCTGTAAAAATTTCAACTCTACCTATTCCATTTCGTGACTACACACCGGACAGACAAACATACATCGGGGGCTTAGTAACACATCTCCATTGGCCTTGTTTGGGTACGGAACCCTGGAAAGTGAAATAGGAAGAGTTTATTTTAATTTTGTTCCTATTACATTTAAATTATTCATTAACTTATGTTGCTTGAAATAGATAACCAATTACTGATACTTGGCATCAAGAAATAAATAATTTGAAAAAAAAAATTAAGTTGGCATTTTAACTCATTTTCTTATACTCGAAAATATTTCTAGTCAAATTGTAAAAAAAAATCAAGCATTTTTAATCTAAGTTGTTTGAAACTTAATTTCCCTCAACATTCCATTGGTTAAAATTTTTAATTGTAGACCGATATAATGTATAACCGAAAAGGTCTAAATAAAAACGTTATACGCAAGTTTAGCATTATTTATTTAAGCCTTTTAAATTCACAGATAAATGTTAAAAGTTATGCTGCGGTCCTATCGGTGTAATTAGTCGCTGCGTTCGACAATTATCTGACCATGGCTTAAACTTTAAAAAACTGAATACATTTTAAATGTCTACACATTAACAGTCCAAAAACTTATTTATTATTGTGCCGAATATTTTTTTATGAAAAAATTTTCGGTTTTTTGAGAAAACAATTAGACAATATAAACACTTTTTAATACCACAAATATTCACTGTAACACAATATGATTCCAAAAAATGCATGCTAACATAAGACAATAATTTTCTTGAAAAATTTGATACGATATTATTTAAAGAACGAAGTTATTTAAAACGGTTGTACTTTTTTATGGCAGGTTTTTCAAGGAACGTAATTTTATAATAGAATCGTTTTTTTTTATTTCACAAGAATCCTCACTTGTAAGTACGGTGATGTGTGAAGCGTTGTTAAATTTGTTATTTATTGCTTGTAACGTTGATTAGCTTTATAATGAAACTAATATATTATAAGTATCAAAATGTGTTTTATTTAACCCACCAATACCAACTATAGTTACTATTAAGTTCCAATAATCGTCTTCTTCTTCTTTTAATATTATTCCCGGTATAATACGAGTATTTACCCAGGTTCTGCTTATTACTCTTATCCGGATTTTACAGGGTACTCGTTTTTACACAGAGCGATTGCCATCTGACCTCCGTAACCCTAAGGGCGAACCAGTAACTCATTAGAAAAGAACAATTTAGTTATCAAGAGTTCACGATTATTATCAGATGTTATGTAATAACCGGGACCGACAGCTTAACGTACTCTTCGAGGACCGATGGGGGGACCCACAAGGCAAGCGCCCAGACTGAAACAGATATTTACAACAAACCTCTGGTCCGAGCGAAATCGAACCCGCAACCGTCGACGCTAAAGATTCGTGTGTAAATGCCACAACGGTGTCACAATAAGTTGCAATAATGGTCTGAGCAATAAATAGCTCTTATATTTTAAAAACATTCACCCTTATCTCCTAATTCTGATCTAAATTCTTTCCGTGTTAGACAATTTAAGGTCTACCCACCCTACCAGGAGAAAAGTTGCTGTCAACATGTAGATTAAAACTCATAGTAGACAATTACGCTCACACCGTGGGCTATCGATTAGAATGCGCTGGGAGCGTCGTCTCCATCCCCGATAACGTCCATACCTTGTGTGGAAGGTGAAGATCACGTCGGAAGTCATAGCTGTGGAGATGTGACGTGAGAAATGCCTCCAACACAACGGGAGGATCCTCCGACCAGGCGGTTGATATTGCCTGGCGGACCGAAGCCCAACGACTTGCATTCGAAAGTTGTATATATAGGTGTTTCGCGTAGGAAACTCTGATAGCGCGATTTAGGATCGTGACGTTCGTTGGTCGTCCATATCGTTGCGTAGTACGCCCTGCAGGTGTTGTTGTAGCTTGATGTGAGATGTGATAATCTTGTCTTTCTATCGCGTTACGTCATGTTGTGTGCAGATGTCGCTACACTTTGCAAGATGGACCCTATGAAAAAATTAACTGTCCGTCCGCGTCGGTTGTCCCTTATTCTCGGCCGAGTCTCGGTACTCGGCTAACCCTGTGACGATATCAAGGTCAACAAAAACCAACAAGGGCCAACAGAAATAAAAACAGATAAAAAATTGTAGGCAATTGACAGAACCATTAATAAAGGTTTGCTATTAAAGGCTTATGCTATTAAAATAACACCCATATTGGTGTCCTGATTTGTTATCAGCTTTGCAATAAATTCAGTGTCCTCGCGTCTTATATCGCTTAATCGATTGTCTTGCGTATTATCCATTGACTTCCTAATTCCTATATATTATGGACAAGCTCTTCTATATAGAACAAATGTCAAAGACTCTCTGGTGCTCCTTCGTAAATTCAACACCAAGTAGAAACGATGTTAGTCACAAGCTTGCAATATAAGCGTATTATGTGTGTGACTAACTTCGTTTCGTTATGTTACTTTTGAAATCGTGTTGAATTCAGGAAAGAGAATTTTGTCCGTATTATTTAAGTCTATGAAATTATGAATGTACGACGTTTCTCTTTTATCATTCAACTTACATTCCATATCTAACTGCTTTCGCATTTAAAAAATCATTAATCATGTATCTTAATTAAATAGGATTTTGAACGAAAAATATCTGTCAAAGTCGTAAACGCTAAACGATTAACCTTCAATAAATCTGCTAAATTCTTTATCTTATCATATCATATTTTGGGTTTTGCGAAAGTTTATCAAGTATAATAGTATCAATAATTATGTTATAATTACGTATAGGAATAATTTATCTATATGCTGCAGCTCTTGTTGACAGTTCATTCACAGCTGTGAAGGCGTGAGCACGTATAGTACAAGTTATAAAAAGACAGATTTATTTATTAATTACGATTGTTATAGTGTTAAAATCATTAAAATGTCAGTGTTAAACAATTTCACCGTGTCCATAGCCAAGGGGATTAGGCGTAAGTATTTTTTTTATACTTAATATCTCGAAACTTTCACAGAAACTTCAATGAATCTGTACATTTTTGCAATTAGATTATGTCCTAGTAACTTATGTTATCACTTTTTTTATGAACACGTATTACATCATAAATAAAATATGTAGTATATACCTTGAAAGTAGTAGTTCTATTTGTTTATTTTATTTGTTCTATTTGTTTACCTTTGCCTTATGTATGTACTTATTGAAAAAAAAAAATAAGGAAAATTGGCGGCCGACAATTTTTTTTGTACTTCTTCATTTTAAATATTAATTTAAATACTAGCTATATATTTTATGTTTGGTATTATGTACATTAAAAATAGCTCCAAGGTTAAATATTTTTCATGTAGCTTACAATAAAACTTGTTGAGGCACTCAAACGACACTTAGGACTTGTTGAAGCAATTTCATTAGTAGCTAACCAAACATTTATGATTAGATTGTAGCAATTTTATTTTATTTGTTTATTCTGTATACTGATACTTTTGTTTTATTAATTTTTTCAAATGTTAATTTATTTTTTTAATTATTATGTATTTGTTGGAAATAAAGAAATATGATATGACATATGGTGGTCATAGTAATGATAGTGTACTGGAAGTTCCCTCTCAAACATCAGAAGTGGACATAGGTCTTTTCCTCAATATAAAATTATGAACGATATGGACCGTAGATAATTACAGTTCCATGAATTATGTCAATTACAAATAGACTAGCCGGAATACTACTATATTATTAAAACCATGACAATAAGGGTAAGCCATGATCTAATTTCAATGCCAATAAAATGACAATGAGAATCAGTGTAGGTTGGGATGCATCCTTGGATGAGGCAGTGGTCCGTACACCAAGACGCAATCATTAGAAATGCGTGCAGATACCATACTGTAGTAGCTATTTATAGAAAGGTTTCTAGTAGGTACTGACAATGTAGATGGGAGCAGAGACAAAAAATAACATAAATTGTCTAATTACCGCCATTAATTATTATCTAGATATATTGAATAATATCCAATTACCCCCGTCATGGTCTAATTAACATCTAATATCCCAACATATTTATTAGTTTTCAAATCCCTGAAAGGGTGCAACAAGACATAATGAACCCAAATAAATCAATTGAATAATTTTAATCACCGCCTACTCTAAGAACTATGTACATTAGGAATAAAATAGTCACCTGACGAAGTGTGTTTTAAATTAACGTAGGGGCACCAATGAGTCTGTGACATTTAGTCTGTTTGAATGGGCCTATCCATAATGTATAGCAGTGGCCTACATTCTATATAGGCAATTAGGCAGTGTCTACAACCTAGTAATTTACTTTATTATTTCTACTATACTTTAGTATTTTATAGTAAATACTTGGAGAAGGATAGTGTATTGTTTTTTATGCTACATAGGCACTGCCTAGTTGCCTATATGGAATCCATGCAACTGGCATATAGTAGACTTTTTTTTTTAATGTTAGAAGTTGGCAAACAAGCATACGGCCCAACTGATGGTAAGTGGCTGCTGCAGCCTATGAGCGCTTGCAGCACCATTAGTAGGTGCCACTGGCGCGTTGCCAACCTCGAGATATTAGTATTTAAATCTCGTTCGACCAGTAATTTCACTAGTGTACAATGCCCTTTAAACCGGAACACAGTAGTACCTAAGCACTACTATTTGGCGGCAGAATATTGGACACTGCGGTGGTACCTACCTAGCCGGCCTCTTGCAACAAAAGACCTACCACCAGTGTGACTGATTGCACTGGTGGAATAATCTCTGTTGTCACGGAGGTTATCCCAACAGCGGGCGACGGCATCGTCACATCCCGACGCCTTAGACTGTATGCATGTGATATTTTTGCCAGTATGATAACATAAAATTAATAATACTGTATTATATAAACAGTTTTATCAAGATCTTCCTGTTTTTACTATCATAACCACTCCACAAATAGATAAATAAGGCGGAATGAATAATAATTACAATAATATTATGATCATTATTTCTAATTTAGAAAACCTAAGGTTAAGGTTTATTTGAAGGTTCAAATGTCATAACAATATTTATTTATTTTAAGAATGTAACATATTTATTGTTGTTTGGAACGACAAGTTATTAAATTTTTTATTAGGGTTTTATACTCATAAATAAATAAATAATAAGAAACGCTACACGCTCAACGGCCCCCATTAGGATAGTTATATCCTGTGACGGAAGTTCGGAAACACACAAAACCAGATCGGAAAACATGTATGGTCAATACAAACACCTGTGTCATTTAAGGCAGGTTCGTACCTCTGCATACACAAGAAAGAAATTACATTGACAAGAAAAAATTAAAAAGAGACTCCTTTTCTTACAAGACAGTTGTTATTGTTGATGATTGTTTCTGTATCTCATGAATTGTAATATATAAATAATTGTTATTCTTAAAAAAATCATTCTACATTCTTCCAAAACGAGTCTAAAGCTTAGCTAAAAATGATAATTGGTAAAATTGATAGCCTCTTTTATAAAATCTGTTGCAAATGCCTTTGGGTTTAGTTGATGATATTATAATACATTTAATCTAGTATATCTGACGCGAGTAAAAGATAAGATTTGAAGTAGTACATTCGTATATGAGATACTAATCTCGTGCATTTCACTAAAGTGGAAAGTCCACAATATTTATTTTGATTTTTATCAAAATCATTGTCTTTTGTTTGAATGACATTTTAAGTGAATGTTTTTTTTACAAAATGGGTAAGCTCTTGACCTTCATCGATGAAGATGACGTCTACGGTGTGGTGAGCTTACTCATAGAAAGCCTGTGTTGTATGGACTCTCACCTTGAAGAGGTTAAGGTTGTATGCGTTCGGAAATACAGCCGCCAAAAGAGCATTCCACTCCCTGGCCGTGCGTATTATGAACGAAGAATGAAAGCGCATAGTTAAATCGACCAGATATGGGTATTGGCGCCTTGTATCCCGGAAGTAAACTGGCGGTGGCGGTGAGGATTCTTTCTTTAAGTAGCCTAAGTCACCCCTTTTATAATATTAACTATCTGCAAGTGGAAATTCTGTTAAAATCAGCCCAACCATTTCTGAGTTTAGCTGGACCAAACAGACAGAAAGACAGATATAAACATTTTAAAAATTGTTTTTTTTTGGTTATAAGTACTGCACGTTCGTCCCGTATATATTTTTTGTAATGCAGCACATTATTGCCAGTCAGGGGCGTAGGGCTACCGCCGTATCAAAGAGGGGTGCCCAAACCTGTGTAAGCTAAAATTCGTAAAATACTGTCCACAATCTCACTCCAACTCCGGCCGTACGCTAAGGTTTCATACCTATACTTTACAACCACGCGAAAGCGGAGGGATTCGCTTTTAACTCATTAAGCATACAAATAAAACATTTTATTATTTTTGTATCTTTAGTGATTATTTTATGACGACGTTGTGGCGCAGCGATAGCGAACCTACCTTAAACCACAGGTCGCAGGTTCGATTCCCACTTGGAGCATATACGTTTGTATTGACCATGCAAGCATATTTTCCGGTCTGGGTGTATTTGTCCTTGTATGTATTTCCGGATCCCCCGACACAGGATATCAGTATCCTAATGGGGGCCGTTTAGTGTGTAGTGTTTATGTTTATTGTCTTCATACACGGCCTCTATAAGGCAAGCTACGCCACTGTTGTCAGTAACAAATTTCATTATTAATAATTGTGATAAAAAATTGTTGTTGATGTCTATTTAATGTGCGTCAGTTGCACTTGTATTATATTGATAATAACATCGATACGACAATTGAATCAACAAATATATTCCAGACTTTCGTACACGTAACACTTAGTACGTTTGAAATTAAATTGTTTACCAACGACGCCGTAGATTGAGGTTTATCAATTCGTAAGTAAGTGAATATAAGTCACGTTATATTTATATAGGTTTGGGTCTTCAAAATAAAACCACGCTTGGTCACAGGGGCCACAACGGGTACAATTTAAATAAATGGATGAATTAATGAATGTATAAAGGTGCTAACAGACATGCTCATATTTAAACATACTTGTACATTTTAAGCATGCTTAAAACTAGCATGCTCTGCATCTTTTTACATTATCTAGTAATTATCATAGTACTTTTGAGCACACTCCTAACATTTAACTGCTCCGTACTTTGATAAAATCGATACTGCCTACTAATTATTAATTCCCATAAGCAAACCTATTCAGACGCGGTCGAAGGACGTCCTCTTCCACCCGCACCTTGCAAGTTCGAAAATCAAACGACTTGATTTATGAGCATACTTGAAATAAGCGTGCTCATTACTACCAACGCTTAGACAAAAAAATACAGCATGCTATTAATAAGCAATTGCTACTTGGTAGCAATAAAGCATGCTATTAATAAGCTGTTGCTACTTGCTCAGAATGTCTGTCAGTACGCTAATGAATAACTACTTTGAACGAAACATTGGGTTAAGGTGACACACATGCTCATTACTAGCACGAAAGCATGCTATTTATGAGCAATTGCTACTTAGCAGCATGTGTGTCTGTATATATTATGAGAATTGAAGTGAGTAGTAAGTGGTATCGATTTTATCAATGTGCATGTCGAAAACTGGTATGCTTGTTGGTAGATAATGTGAACAGATGTAGAGCATGCTAGTTTTAACCATACTTACAAGCATGCTTAAACGTATGTGTGTCAGTACCTTTACAGTTGGTACAAAATATTTATCAGGTACAAATTACAATGTTTTAATTATCCGTTTTAGGGCGTGCAAATATTTATTTCGTTGTTCTTTTTGAACAGCGTATCGTACACACAGTATATAAGTGTTTTTAGGATTTGTAAAATCATAAATTCTTTAATCGATAACACATTTTTTTTATCAATAATTATTTAAACTAGAACATTCCGCTTCTTACGCGTGTGCGAATCTTATCATAGTACTCTTTCTTTTTGATAATGCGTATTTACAATATGAGTAGTATCTTTCAAAATACAAGCACGTGGTAGTCACGCGTTTTGGTAGGTATGGAGACACTACTATAACATGGCACGTCCCTCCAAATTACTTTTTCAATGTGTGTGTTCACATGCTTAGAAGAGTTTGTATGTAATTGTAAATATTCGTCTTCAATAGCGCCGGAAGTTTTATGATTAACTAATCTTAGCTAGATCTTTAAAGGCGTCGGAATGTGACGACCCCATCGCTCGCTGTTGGGATAACCTCTGTCACAGCAGAGATTATTGCACCAGTGCAATCAGTCACACTGGTAGATCTTTTGTTGCAAGAGGCCGGCTAGGTAGGTACCACCGCAGTGTCAAATATTCTGCCGCCAAACAGTAGTGCTTAGGCATTACTGTGATTCGATTTGAAGGGCACTGTAGATTTAAAAAAAAAATAACCCATATCTCTCGTTGGCAACGCGTGAGATACACATACAAATAATTTGTACCACAGGTCTAGGATTCGATTCCCGCTCGGTGTATATGTTTGTTTTGACCATACAGGCATGTTTTCCGGTCTGGGTGTATTTGTCCTTGTCATTGTGTATGTTTCCGGACCCCGACACAGGATATAACTATCCTAATGGGAGCCGTTAATTTTGTAGCGTTTATAGTTATTAATATTTATTTATGATGACCATGACGACATTTTTCGTTGTGGTGTTATGAATGACGCGTGGTTAGATTCTTCTTAAATTCTTAAAAATTTTTTTTCGAAATGTGTATTGCTGTTGGCCCTACCGGCCTTCATAGCGTCACCGAGCCGAGTACAGATACTCAGCCGTGATAAATGGGCAGCCCTCACGTGGGCTCAAATTTGATTCTGTCGCTAGGGTGCTTCGAAGCCGAACTACGGCGGCGGACGTCATCGGAGATGGAGACAGCGCTTCGAGCGCATTCTATACGATAGACTCACCCGATGGTGTTAGGATTTAGTTATTGATATGTCGTTATTGGTTTGATTACAGATAATATATTGTATTAATATCGGTCATAATTATTTACCTCTATAATTTACGATAACGATTTTGTGAAATACCAAAAACACCCAAGGTGGTCGTTTTTATCTTATCTTTGTAGGATAATTATAATGTACTCAGTACTGTGTAGGACGATTGTCGATCCGATCAACTTTGATCCTTATTATTAGTATAGAGCAGGAGCTTCCAATCTTTTAAGACGCTTTTAGTACACACATGTTTTGACCTCTTTCAAAACGTCGGATTAAGGCTGCTTGTCCACCTGCTCCGCTGCTTCGCTCCGCTTCAATGGACAGACATAGTCCGCAACTCCGCTTCGCAATACTCGCTGGCTCCGCTGATTTGCTCCGCGTCAATGGACAAACACAGTCCGCAACTCCGCTTCGCAATACTCGCTGGCTCCGCTGACTCGCTCCGCGTCAATGGACAAACACAGTCCGCAACTCCGCTCCGCAATACTCTCTGGATACGTTCCGCTGCCTTGCTCCGCGTTAATGGACAAACACAGTCCGCAACTCCGCTCCGCAATACTCGCTCGCTCCGCTGCTTTGTTCTGCGTCAATGATTTGGCAGCCTAAATCGAGAATTTGCATAGGACCGATTACAATTTAATAACCCATGTATGACATATCTACTTATATATTTTTTTTAAAGAATACTCCAAATAAGCTCGAAGCTTGCGCTAGGCGTGGGTACGACAATAGCCCAAGGGGGTCAGGATCGAAGTAGATCTCGCGTTAACGGAGCGTTATTGAGCTATTGGGATTTCGATGCTTTGGAAATACTGTTTTCGTTAGAAATAATACATGTCAATACTTTTATTGCTTCGAGAAATTCAGTGAGTTACATTTAACCTTCAGATATTTATATATAAATCGTTGACCTAAAAGTATGATATAACATTATATTTGTGAAGAACAATGATAAGATTTTTATTTATATATAAACCGATGAATCATTACGTAAACTTTGCGAGTATGCGAAGATATTCATTTAGCAATTGTATTTTACATCACAAAGTGCCTTTAAATATTTTCATGTTAATATTTTAAATATTATAGTATGCTATATTTACCCGACTACTGAAGGAAGGTGATAAATAAATAAATAAATAAATAAATAAACGCTACAAACTCAACGGCCCCCATTAGGATAATTATATCCTGTGTCGGGGGTCCGGAAACATTCACAATGACAAGGACAAACACAACCAGACCGGAAAACATGCCTGTACGATTAATACAAACATCTGCTCCGAGCGGGAATCGAACCCGCAACCGTCGAGGCTTAAGGCAGATTCGCTACCCACAAGGACACCGTTGTGGCCTTGTGGTGATGTTTTTCGAGCGTATGTATGTATGTCTATTTCTTTTTCCCTTGGTTGGCTACGCGCTTGTAATACTGATGGTATTAGACGCGTCTATAGGCTACGGTGAATGGTATTAAAAAATAAAAATACAAAAATTATTCGGCGTCGGGATGTGACGACCTCATCGCCCGCTGTTGGGATAACCTCTGTCATAGCAGAGATTATTCCACAAGTGCAATCAGTCACACTGGTGGTTTTTTTTGTCGCAAGAGGCTGGCTAGGTAGGTACCACCGCAGTGTCAAATATTCTGCCGCCAAATAGTAGTGCTTAGGCATTACTGTGTTCCGGTTTGAAGGGCACTGTAAGCTAGTGAAATTACTGGGCAGAGGAGATTTAAGAACCAATATCTCGAGGTTGGCAACGCGTGAGCGGCACCTCCTAATAGTGCTGCAAGCGCTCATAGGCTACGGCAACCGCTAACCATCAGGTGGGCCGTATGCTTGTTTGCCAACTTGTAATGCTTACGTAATACTTTAGAATATAATATTCACATACTGTATAATTGTAACTATAATTGTAAAGCTTTTCTCTTTTCAGCATGAATAGACAGATATAAGAATTACTGTTGTATGTTAAATTTATCTAGTCGCATAGCTGTTATATCAAAGTATAAATATGTACTGCTAAGTTTAAATAGACTCATGTTTTGTCACATGATAATGTAAAAATTGCGACTAATGTTTGTAAATACGCAAGAATATATTTACCAAAGGTTTATCGCTTAAAAGTATTTAAGTCCTTCACCACTGTACTTTCAGGGTTCAGGGCCAAAGAAATTTTTCACATGAATTTGACAGTCAATTTCATTTTTATTGAACAGGTTATACTCCAGAATAATTTGCATTATTTTTTTATGTCATTACGGTTGGCAAACAAGCATACGGTCCGCCTAATGGTCAGTCTGATCAGTTACCGCATCCTATGAATGTTTGAAAAATGTTGTGATGTGGAGTTGAGCGGAGTAAACAAAGAGCAATGAAACGACATCTGTTGGCTCTAGTGGTCTCGACAACGTCACCGGTGAGGGGCCGGGTCGGTAGACGGTAGAAGACAGCCTGCGCGGAGCTTATGTTGATTTCGTCCCAAAGGCCCATCCTGCGAAGGCGATCCTAGGCTTAAAACGTCATCGGAGGCAGGGAGCGCTCCGGAGCGCACCGTCTTCGTCGCCGGCGGAAATGCTGTAGTGTATTATGAAGAGTAACTTAAGCTAAGTTACCTTTATTTAAGAAAGATAATTAGGAGTCTGCGCAGTAAAAACACTACACAATAATTCTATAGCCGATAGCTAGTATCTTATTTAAAACGGTCCAATAACATCGATAAACTTAAGATATCAAAAATCTAAATACCAGAAAATGGAGCAAATCTTAGAATTTCTAATGATAACGTCTTAAACAAAAGACGGCATGCGCACTCCAAAGTATTCCGAACATTTCCAGTATTATCAACCAACCTCTGCCCTTTGGACGTACCATTAGTATCCAAATCTTTCCGGTAAAAGTTAAATATAGGCAATGGAAAATTACTGAATGGAGATATATATATTATCATGTCGATTTTAATCCATTTTACGCATTATCATTTTAGCGTAAATACATGTGACTAAGACACTTTCTGCACGAGTTACGATTGATAAGCTTAATGATAATTTGCGTCTAATTTTATCGTTTTGTATTATCATTGTGTGTTAGTACTTAGTGTCATCTCGGAGAATGTAGGTTTAGCTTTGGTCCGCGGCTTCGCCCGCCGAAAAAGCAGCTTTATTGCTGTGGAGTACTAAGGTATGTAATGCCTCCAACAAAATGCGAGGATCCTCCGACCAGGCCGATGATATTGCCTGGCGGACCGAAGCCCAACGACTTACATTGGGAAGTTGTATATATAGGTGACGAGCGTAGGGAACTCTGATAGTGCGATTTAGGATCGTGACGATCATTGGTCGTCCATATCGTTGCGTAGTATGGCCTGAAGGTGTCGCTGTAGCTTGATGCGACATTGTGACAATCTTGTTTCTCTATCGAGCTACGTCGTGTTGCATGTAGATGTCGCTACAATTGCAATTATTTTCAAAGGCTCATTCATGTCTCGAGGTATTGGACATCGGAGATATTGGTTCTTTGCTCGGAGATATTGGTTTTTGAATCTTTTGTCAAGTAACTTCACTATCTATAGTTTACTTCGTTGAAACACAGTAATGCAAAACACACTAGTCACGATAGAATATCGGACACTGCGGTGGTATCTTTTACGTAGCCGGCCTCGCGCAATGAAATGCCTATCACATACGTTCATATTCTTACTAGCCTTTTCCTGCGGCTTTATCTGCATTGAATAAAGATGCAATTAGTCTTTTACACATTGATAAAGAATATAATTATACGATAACAAAAAAATATTTATCTATCTTCATTCTATATATTACGTTTTGACACCGTTGTGGCGTTGTGGGTAGCGAGTCTGCCTTTAGTCTCGACGGTTGCGGGTTCGATTCCCGCTCGGGCAGATGTTTGTTAAAATTTCTGTCTCGGTCTGGGCGTTTGTCCGTGTGGGTCTCCCACCGTGCCTCGGAGAGCACGTTAAGCTGTCGGTCCCGGTTGTTATCAATAACATCGGATAATAATCGTTAACTCTTGATAAGTAAATTGCTCTTATCCAATGAGTTACTGGTTCGCCCTTAGGGTTAGGGTTGCGGAGGTTAGATGGCAATCGCTCTGTGTAAAAACTAGTAACCTGTCAAATCCGGATAAGAGTAATAAGCAGACCCTGGGTACATAAAAATACCGGGAATAATGCTAGGACGAAGAAGATTCTATATATTACGTTTTAGGATATATTTTTTAATTTATAATTTCTTAATTATAATAATTAATCATCATCAAGGTTAAAACTAAAAACGGAAAATAATATTTAGTCATTATATAATTCGTTCGTCGAGCAAAATTAAATTCGTACTATGACCCGTCATTCCTTCTCTTTTGCTCTCAAACAAATATATCGTCGTCATGCTCAGACAATGGCAAAATATTCCCATAAATAGGTTTAAAATTAAAAATTGAATATAAATATATTTAATACTCCACGTGACCAAAGATTATTATTTATTTCCACGTGGCCAAAGATAGAAATAAATGGCGGTATCTAATCTATCGTATCTATCATGGGGAATGTTCTGAGGAATTGTTTCACCATCGGACATCTCTAAATCCCATCCTTACCACCTCGGATGTCTGGAAATCCAAAACAGCGCGATTTAGAAGACATTTGCTTCCTCGCACAACCACTCTGCGGAATCAACTTCCGCCGCCGGTCTTTCTGAACCGATACGACTTGGGAACCTTCAAGAGGAGAGCGTATTCTTTCCTTAAAGGTCGGCAACGCACCTGCATGCCCTCTGGTGTTGTATATACATCCAAAATGAGACGGTCGAACGGTTATACGGATATAGTATAGCTACTATGGTGGTATTAAAAATAATTGTTTTTTAAATTCTCAGGTCTTCGTCAAAATAAGGAGCTCAGCGACCGAGTCTCCGGTCTTACGCGACGGCAGCACGGCTCGACCGAACCACGTCTCAAGATGCAGAAGTGTCTGATCGTATCAAAAGTTACCAGATACGAATATGAGAAGTAAGTTGATTGACACTCGCTTTGATTTCATCACGTGAAGTAATCGGAAGTGGTGACATCGGAAATTCTCATACAAAATTTCGATTTTTCCTCTTTCGATATTCGTTATATACAGTGGGTCATGGAGTTCTTTATGTACCATTCGTTAAATATAGGTCGTTATGTACCTACAGCTCGATATATACATTTCGTTATTCATAGTTCATTTTATACAGTTGGTTCTAGATAGATCCGATATACACAGTTCGTCATATTCATCCTTTTATATACAGTTGCTTATAGATACAGTCCATTCTGTGTACGTACTGTTTACGTTACGTAGTTATATACATTTCGTTAAATACATTTCATTATATATAGAGGACGTTATATTATATAATTTGGTATATACAATTCGTTATATACAATCCTACTTTTTTTCCTTTGTAAACCACCCTTGAGGCGAATAAAACATATAAAAAAATTAAAATCAGTCAAGCTATTTTAATTTTTTTCAGAATTCATTTTTATAAAAATAATTATTTATTTAATCGATAATTTGTCGCAGGCACAGTCACGATAATATATCAGATTCGGAGCTAGAGAAGATCTTGAGGAAGCGCGGTTCAGACTACGACGCCATGATAACAACACATCGAGAGCAGAAGGCTTTCGAGGAGAGAGTGGCGAAGAACCTGAAGAATATCGGGGTGCAGGTCGAAATGGCTAGCAGGTATTTTATTTAGTTACTAAGTTTGTAAACAATCTTACGGTCGACTTTGTAGCGACATCTACACGCAACATGACGTAACGCGATAGAAAGACAAGATTGTCACAATGTCGCATCAAGCTACAACGACACCTACAGGGCATACTACGCAACGATATGGACGACCAACGAACGTCACGTTCCTAAATCGCGCTATCAAAGTTTCCTACCTACTTGAGGTATATATACAACTTTCCAACGTAAGTCGTTGGGCTTCGGCCCAGGGCTTCGGCCCAGGGCTTCGACCCGCCAGGCAATATCACCAGCCTGGTCGGAGGATCCTCTCTTAGTGTTGGAGGGCATTTATAATGACGTACCCTCCACAGACTTGATGTAAACTTTCCTTAAATGTCGGCAACGGACCTGCATGCTTTCTGGTGCTATAGATGTTCATGGGCGGCGGTGATCACTTAACATCAGGTGCCTACTGCCCGTTTGCACCTCTCACATAAAAAAGCAGTTTTCGTAGCCTATGTTCCGACGGGGGTCGTGACGACCCCATCGCTGCTGTTGGGATAATCTCTGTCACAGCAGAGATTATTGCAGCAGTCACACTGGTGGTAGGACTTTTGTTGCAAGAGGCCGGCTAGGTAGGTACCACAGCAGTCAAATATTCTCCCGCCAAATAGTAGTGCTTAGGCATTACTGTGTTCTGGTTTGGAGGACAAAATGAAATTACTGGGCAAAGGAGATTCAAAAACCAATACCTCGAGGTTGACACGCGTGAGTGGCACCTACTAATGGTGTTGCGCG
The DNA here is from genome assembly GCA_023373885.1 of Hestina assimilis. Taxonomy (NCBI): domain Eukaryota; kingdom Metazoa; phylum Arthropoda; class Insecta; order Lepidoptera; family Nymphalidae; genus Hestina; species Hestina assimilis. The sequence continues at coordinate 2,573,616 of CM041767.1, read as the reverse complement.
CGCTCATAGGCTACCGCAACTGCTTACCATCAGGTGGGCCGTATATCTTGCCAACTTGTAACATTAAAAAATGAGCCTTTACAATATCATACATTTGTAGGTGTCACTTACAAATAGTTCTCTTTAGAGCCAATTCACAAGGTCACAGCGGACGAAAACGCGGGCAATTGCTAGTAATCGAATATAACCATACCCATTCCCGACGCAGGATATGTTTATTCTAATGGAGCTGTTGAGGGCGTCACGTTTATTATACGCGGCTTACGGGTAGTGCGATTGAGTAGAAATATTCACGTAACGAAATGTCGTGTGCTGTGTGTGTATGTGTGTGGGTGTGTGTATCGAGCCTACTACAATTGAGCACACGAGGAAGTATGTGCGCAGCCGGATGAGCAACTCTCTCTCTTTCTTTCTCTGTGTGTCCCTGTCTCTTTTTATCATATAACCTACTGAATTATACAGATTTCATTTCGAATTACATTCGGAGTTGAAGAAAAACCGACCGTACATTTTTTTATTTTCATTCCAGATTAACGTACAACGATGAATTAATAAACTGGTGTGACGTGGTAGTCCCTTGTGGTGGGGATGGGACGTTCCTTCTAGCTGCTTCTAGAGTGAGAGATGCGAAGTAAGTTTTGTTTTTTTTTCAATGGGTCAATATACTCATATGACTTTTTTAGGTTTCGTACCTAATAGGTGGCAACGAAACTCTATTACAAAAGCCTCAGCTGTGAGTCTGTCCGTCAATCGGGCTGTATCTCAAGAATTGTAATTAGTAAAGAGTTAAAGAGTTTAGGTTTTTACTACCAAATGATCAGTGTCAAATATTCTGTGTGTGTAAATAATAGTGGTACTTAGGCATTACTGTGTGCCGGTTTGAAGGGCACTGTAGGCTAGTGAAATTACTGAGCAGAGGAAATTTATACGGCAACCACTTACCATCAGGTGGGGTGTATGCTTGTTTGACAACTATTAACATAAAAAAAATTGAGCCAAATGTTTGTTTCCACTATCCTGAAAAAAACTTAATTTTTAACGACTCTACTTTTATTTTGAAAATACTAGCTATATCTACATGCTATATCGACGCAAATAAGCAATACCATGTCAACCCACAAAATTGAAAAAACTGAGTTATATATGAGGAAGTGTTGGTAAATGGCTGAAGAACATTTTTCTTTAATATTTGCTTTTCTTTTAAGCTTTAAAACTTCTAAAAAAGCCATTTTTTAATCATGCAATTTATTTATTTATTTATTTATTTATGTACCAAAAACAGCAGTACAGTAAAAATACAAGTATAAGACAAGTGTACATAGGATAACTTATCTCTAATAAGAGATCTCTACCAGAAACCCCAGGAACATAGAAGATTTATATCGTTGTGTTGTGTTACAAGGAAACAAAAAAACAAACAAAAACTACATACTTAATTATACTAAAATATATACAATACATATTATACATACAATAAATATATAAATCATCAAATATGTAATATTAGATAAAATACATATTTATATATATAAATACATACATAAATACATACATTTTATGTATTATGTTAAACGTTTCGGGTTATATTATATACGAAATATGCAGTTTGTATACTTATTTTTGTGAAAATAAGTAAAATAACTTACATAAATCTGAAATTGCCAAAAACTTGACCAATACATGAAAAAATTCATATAAAGCAAGTTGTTCAAAATTTTCAAACGCGCTTTTCTCGAAATGACATTCGTGCGGGTTGACATAGTATTGCTTATTTGCGTCTATATAATGCAATACGATAAATGACAAGGTGGTCAAAATCCTGCACCACGTTTTCGAGTTTTCAACGTAGTTCTAGTGTGTTTAATATAAGTTGACCCATGCGCAGTAACACGTTTTTGAGTCTCAACCGTATGCGGTAGCTCTTTAAAAATAAACTTAATTCTTTAAAAATAAATGATTAAATATTAAATTAAAACCTATTAAATTAAAACCTACCACCAGTGCGACTGATTGCACTGGTGGAATAATAAACGCTACACACTCAACGGCCCCCATTAGGATAGTAATATCCTGTGTCGGGGATCCGGAAACATTCACAAAGACAAGGACAAATACACCCAGACCGGAAAATATGCTTGCATGGTCAATACAAACATATTATGCTCCGAGCGGGAATCGAACCCGCGACCTGTGGCGTTTAAGGCAGGTTCGCTACCGTTGCGCCACAACGTCGTCAAATATACTCTCTGGAATAATCTCTGCTGTGACATAGCTTCATCTATAATTACAATCATTTTTCATAATAATCTACAATTCGATGACGTTGTTGCGTAGCGGTAGCGAACCTGCCTAAAGCGAAGCACCACAGGTCGCGGGTTCGATTCCCTCTGGGGGCAGATGTTTGTATTAACCATGCATGCATGTGCTGCGGTTTGGGTGTGTTTATCATTATCCTTTTTTATGTTTCCGGACCCCGGAAACAGGATATTACTATGCTAATGTCGGTTTTGAATATGTAGCGTTTATTTATTTATATATATATATATATATATTTTTTTTTTTTTTTATGTTAGAAGTTGGCAAACAAGCATACGGCCCACCTGATGGTAAGTGGCTGCCGTAGCCTATGAGCGCTTGCAGCACCATTAGTAGGTGCCACTCGCGCGTTGCCAACCTCGAGATATTAGTTCTTAAATCTCGTTCGCCCAGTAATTTCACTAGCGTACAATGCCCTTCATACCTGAACACAGTAGTGCCTAAGCACTACTATTTGGCGGCAGAATATTGGACACTGCGGTGGTACCTACCTAGCCGGCCTCTTGCAACAAAAGACCTACCACCAGTGTGACTGATTGCACATATTATTTAATTTCCAAGTTTTCTTTCAGCAAACCAGTAATAGCATTTAACAGTGCCCCCCATAAATCAGTCGGTCGCCTGTGTCTACCTAATTGGTGTTCGAACGACGTGAAGGGTGCGTTGCAGGCTTTGAAAGAGGTATGTCATTCATTCGTTCATTCGTACAATCGTTCAATCATTCACATGACATCACTATCCTTTGGGGGGACGGGGGCGGTCGTTGAGTGTGTAACGTTTATTAATTTCAATCTTTGATCTCTTGGCTTTTGAAGTACTCTATTTACTTTATAATACGTCTCCTGCTTTACAATGAAGCAAATATCATGAGAAAACCTGTATTTCTGGAAATTTTCCACCAATCCGCAGTGGACCAGCATTGCGGATAAAACTAATCCTTTTCCTACAATTATGCTATCATTTCAGGGCAGGTTCACATGGATGAGACGGTCGAGGATAAGAACGACAGTCACATCGGAGCCTAAATTGCTGGATACGATCACACCCGTCGACTTGCACACCTTGCATTATTGCAGGTAACGAATGAATTGATAAAAAACGACAAACATCTTTGATATTTTTAATGTCCATAATCGATAACCGATATTTATTTTCGAGTATAAAATTCGATGTATTTTTCGGGCACCAAATTCAATTAGTTGTAGTAGTTAAGTTTGCTTTAACAAACACGCAAATGTCCAATTCCTTATCTTTTGAAAGAAAAAAGGCCAGGCACCTTCACTTTGTGTTAATGTTTGTGCCCCTTCATCACCTTGTTCGATCATCCCATCCCATGGAAAGATAAAACCAAATATCTAGGCGTCATACTCGACAACAGACTCACCTTTGAAGCTCATATCCGCAAGGCACGTGATAAAGCAGCGTTCGTTTTGGGAAGATTGTATGCGATGTTGGGCAGGCGGAGAAAACTGTCCCTTAGAAATAAGGTGACATTATACAAAGCCTGTATACGTCCCATACTGACCTACGCGAGCCCTGTTTTTTCGCACGTCCACGCCAGAAGAATTAATCAATTACAAATAATCCAGAACCGTTTCTTACGCATGGCGTCGGGCTGTCCGTGGTACGTTCGCAACGTAGATCTCCATAGAGACTTTGAAATCGATTCGATCCCCAAACATTTGAAGCGCTTATCGCAAAACTATTTCGATCAAACTACTTTCCATCCAAATCCTTTGATTAGACATGCTTGTATCTACACAGACCGATGTAACCAACCGACAAAAGTAAGGCGTCCTAAGCACGTCCTGCAAGACCCTGACGGTAGGATTACATTAGAAAATGCCCCTTACACAGCACAGACACGCACACAACACCGTCCTCGCCGGCCAGGACGAGGTCCTTTGTTTCGCACGTCGCGTCGCGCTCACGCCGTCGGGTGAGTCTATCGTATGGAATGCGCTCGGAGCGCTGCCTCCATCTCCGATGACGTCCTTAGCCGTGGTTCGGCTTCGCAGGAGGCACCCTAAGGACGGAATCAAATTTGGGCCCCCGTGAGGGCTGTCCCTTTATCACGGCTGAGTCTCAGTACTCGGCCCACCCGCCCGGTGACGCTGTCAAGGCCAGTAGGGCCAACAGCAATACACATTCCGAAAAAAAATGTAAATTCGTAAATTCAACTCCAACGCAACGAAATTAGTTACAAGCTGGCAACATAACCGAATAAAGTTAGCATTTGACTAACTTCATTCCGTTCAGTTTACAAAATATTTTTTACAATGATGGCCAGTCAACAACAATCTTAGCCTTAATCTTATGTGATAGTCTTAGATTATATTAACAATACCCTTATTGTTAGTCTGGATAATATAATCAATACGGACTAAGAACAGTCAGGGAGGCTGTGACAGTCCACTGCACGTCCGTGCACCACGACGCATCAGTAGAAATGCGTGCCGATACTTTTTTTTTTTTTTCGGAGTGTCTATTGCTGTTGGCCCTAGTGGCCTTGACAGCGTCACCGGTGGGGGCCGGGTCTGGAGACCTCAGCCGGTAAAAGATGGACAGCCCGCGCGGGGCACAAGTTGAATCCGTCCCAAGGGCCCCTCCTGCGAGGTCGAGCCTAGGCTTGGAACGTCATCGGTAGGGCGTGCCGATACACCGGCGTATTGGCTTTTATAGTGTCGAGTCACGTGTTGTGCCGTGTGGGGTGCCGCTTGGGCATGATAACCCCGTCTCTTTCTTACACCGACGCTGTCGCCGTCAAATAAAGTTATTTACAAAAATGTTATTTGTTTTAGATATCCTCCAGTATCAAATCCACACGACAGTCCAGAAACAACCACAGAGCTGAACGTAACTGACAGCACGAATCCTAATTCGACCTTAGCAACAAAAGTTTTACCATTTTTAGCGTTAAATGAGGTAAGATAATTTATTTAATTGATTTAAAAGATTCTTTTGAAGTGAAACTTCTTTAGAATCGTGATGAGATTTAGAATCGTGAAAAAACGAGAGCTAAGAGACAAAAATACAAAAATGTGTAGGATGAAGCCGACAAAGAATGAGACAGAAATATACACACTATATTCATTAATTTCAGACAGACCGACCGACCGACCGACCGACCGACCGACCGACCGACCGACCGACCGACCGACCGACCGACCGACCGACCGACCGACCGACGGACCGACCGACCGACCGACCGACCGACCGCCCGACCGACCGACCGACCGACCGACCGACTGACCGACCGACTGACCGGACGGACGGATGGCCAGACAGACAGATTTTTTTTTATTTCATGGCCGTTACCTAAGAAGCATATGACCCACCTGATGTTAAGCAGTCTCCGCAACCTATGAACGCGCGCGATACTTGCAGTATGACATGTGCATTGCCAATTTAAGGGATTGAAATGAAGGAATGAGGCAAAAAGGAAGGGTACAGAGGGGGCGGGAGATTGGGCCTCCGGCACTCTGAGTTGTCACACGATACACAACAGTACCCTACGCCGATTTTCTATGAGAGGGTAGTACCTCCCCGGTCGAGCCGGCCCATTTGTGCTGGGAAAAGCCTGACGTAGTAGTACTACTAAACTGACTAAGTAAAGATGACGCCAAATGCAGTTTTGTACTAACAACTAACACCATCTGTTATAAGAACTCGAAACTAAGATGTGTAATATTAATATACGTTGCAAAAAAATCAAAATTAGTTAAAATATTTCAAGTAATTTACTTGATTTATATTCTTTAGTTTTTATCAAAATGAGAGCCTACAGATGAATGATAAGATAAGACCAATTCCGCCCAATTTATGACGTCATTTAAACTCAATTTTTCGACATCAAATTTTTTGGATATTGACAGGTATTCATAGGTGAAAGTGTTACATCTCGAGTTTCCCTACTCCGGCTACAGATCGACAACGGTAAATGGACGCACACGAAGAGCTCCGGCCTCTGCGTTACGACGGGGACCGGCAGCACTTCATGGCATTACAGGTATAAATTAACCAGGGGAAGTACCTGGAGATAAAATATCCACCCAAAAGCCAGGTGATCCATTAGTGGATTAAGCAGCTTTAGGTGCGGTCAGACTAAAGATGGGTCATAGTGTATTGTAGTATATATGTAGTGGTATTTCATCTGAACATCTCCTTGCTTCGAAGAGCAATTTGTTAATAGTTAAGAAGTCAAGTCAGTGGCCTACATGGGACACTACACGATAACATTATACCTAACGAGAACCGCTTGCGCTAATTGGTCAAATCAAATAGCGCACCCTCATTGGTCCAATCAAATAGAGCGCGCTCTTGGTCAAATCTAATAGCGCACCCTCATTGGTCCAATCAAATAGAGCGCGCTCTTAGTTAAATCAAATTGCACGCGCTCATTGGGCTAATCAAATTGCGTGCGCTCATTGTGTAATTTGTCAATTATTGTTTTTAGTATAAACTGTCTTCGGACCCACTCAGTGTTTGAGCTGATGAAGATCCTCGGCGAGGAGTTCGACGTGAAGATGGAGAGCACTCTGGAGAAAGCGAGGGAGGTAGCCGAGAGGTACAACCAGAAACTGATGTTCCCTGCTGGTGAGCTGGTTTCTTTACGGGCTAACTTTATCTTTTCAGTTTTCTCATGAATTATTTAGCTATATGGTTTTTGAAACAAAACCACCCACTTTCGCCGTAGTTCTTCTCAGAGTTGTAATTTTGGAGCTGGTTTAAATTATATTGTAGGTCTTTTGTTGCAAGACGTTGGCTAGTTAGGTACCATCGTAATGTCAAATATTCTTCCGCAAAGCAGTAGTATGTTTGGCATTACTGTGTTTCGGATGGAAGAGCATTGTAGGCTAGTGAAATTACTGGGCAAAAGAAATTGAAGAACCAATATCTCGAGGTTGGCAAAGCGTGAGTGTCACCTACTAATGGTGTTGGAAACGGTCTTGGGTTACGACACCCGCTTACCATCTGATACTACTTGCCATTATTATTTATCGGGAATTTATTTTTAATAGATTCGGAGTACTTAGCGTACTCGGTGCGAGAGTACATAACATTCGAGGAGTGGCCGGCGCCGCGCGGACTGCGCGTGCGCGACCGCGCTGGAGCTGTGCGCGTGCGTTCGCACTGCACCGATGCGGGTGAGTTCTGTGTACACACACTTGTAAACCAGCATTTCAAGTGACTTAACTAGCACACACAAGGATTAGGAGAGTAACATCTTGTTGGCGGGTCCATAAACAACTTGTATAATCAATACAACTGCTGCGACAGGAAATCGTACCCGTGACCAGTGATCCTTAAGGGGTACGCTAGTCACATTATTTTTATAATTTTTCATCTATTTTTCATCATAAATTAAAAATTCGCATTTTAATATACATATTGATAGATGATAGATTTGAAAATAGAACGTCACGAAACTTATGACCGTTCTTGTCACACAATGTCACACTTTCTTGTCACACAATGGCACATTTCGTCAGCCCCGCCCTTTCCCTTTACGTGTGACGTAATTTATACATTAAAACTTGTGGCCCGCTCCGGCTTCGCACGGGTATAAAATATATAGCCTATGTCATTCACTGAAAAAATGATTAAAATCGATGCAGTAGTTTTGATTTATTCATTACTGCCCGTGGCCCGCACGCGTTAAATTTGGAGTAAAACAATTCCCCTTGCCAGAAACCTCAAAAATAACAGTAATTCTTCACTATTTAATGGATGTTATTATACATATAAACCTTCCTCTTCAATCACTGTATCTATTAAAAAAAACCGCATCAAAATCCGTTGCGTAGTTTTAAAGATTTAAGCGTACATAGGGATATAGGGACAGAGAAAGCGACTTTGTTTTATACTATGTAGTGATGTCAAAGAAGTGAGCAGGGCAGATTTCCTTTTGACATAGATAAATGATTATTTTTTCTAGGTTTGGTTGTCGATGGCAGCGTATCGTTTCCATTCAACGATGGCACTGAAGCTTTGCTAGAAATTCATCCGGAGGACTCTTTGATGACAGTACACATGGACGATTCTTTACCGTATTAAAGACTATATTGTGAATCGGCCTATTCATATAGACAAAATGTCACTCGTTCGTGCCCTTCAGTAAATTTACCAATGGAACGGAACGAGGTTAGTCACAGAATAACCGAATGAAGCGTGTGACTAATTTCGTTCCGTAAAATTTTGAGGATTTCTGAATTACTTCTGACGTTAAATCGAACTTGACCAGTAACAGATAACGATGATGAAAACAGCCAGAGATAAAACAACCGTTATGGCCTCAGATTTATTATAATGTACTATGGATCGGCCCATTTATACAGACAAAATGTCACAGACACGTTGGTGCCTCTTCGTAAATTTAACACCAATGTTAACTTCATTCGGTTAAGATGTGCAAATTTTAATCGAACGAAGTCAGCGTGTGACTAAGTTCGTTCCCACTATACATCGTAGAGAGGGCGCTTTAGTATTTGTTAAGTTAATGGTGTTAACTTTAAAAAAAATTGTTTTATCCCCGTATTCCATTTACACGTATAGTGTCACATATTTTAAAATCAAAATAAACATGGACAAATTGATTCTTGATTCATGTTGTTTTTAAAATATTAAGTACCAACTATAGATACTGTTTAGATCAGGGGTTCCCAAACTGTGCGTCACGACGCCCTTATGTGTTGTGAATATTTCAGTGTCGGATTAAGCAAGCGTTGGGCCCGTAATAGTTTTTGCCCTGGATCTAAGTATAATACGGTAAAGAAAAATCAATAGTGTTACAATATTATTTAGATTACTACTGGGCCGTCTTGGGCTTTTTGGGGTGCGTGGTAACTTTTAATATGTTAGTGGGTTTGGTACGCAGGGCCCCCTTTCGCTCAGGGCCCGTAACAATTGCTACTACTAATCCGGTACTGGAAAGTTTCCAAGGAGGTCGCAAAGTGAAATGCTCATGTTCATTGCACGTGATGTAGGTTTAGGTATATAAGCTGTAATCAAAGCGGCAAGCCTGTTCAGCTTGTTCTAAAATGGGGTTGATGCTAATTTTTACGAAATATTTTAAAATGTATTTAATGTATACTTTTAATACGTTAGTGGGTTTCGATACGCGGGGCACCATATTGCACGGGGCCCGTAACAATTGCTACTATTCCTACAAGGCTGATCCGGCTCTGGAAGATGTCGAAGGACGCCACGATGTAAATTTCCATGTTCAGTTCACACAACGCAGGTATAGTTCCTTAAATGTAACTTGAACCAAAATGGCCACTTCTGCGCAGGTACAATAATGGACAAAAATGTTAGACAAAAATATTGGTTTCGTCTTATTTAAATCGATTCTTTATAAAGTAGGAAAACGGAATGAAGTATATAATATAGTTATTATTTCTTCTAAATTCAATTAATTGTTTATTTATTATCGTTATTAATTACTTAAATCGAATAAAACAAATAAATAGTATAGAAAAAGGTATCTATATTAAAAAAAATATTAAATGTACATTATTAATAGTGAGACAGACTTCTTCGTATCTTCCGCAGTAATATTCAGAGCATTAGTTATATTATTTTCTTTTAAAAAATAACTATAAACGTCAAATACCGTCCTTCTCTCCCGTCTCCTTAAAGTTGATTGTGGTCGAGGCATTATCTTGAAATAAATGTTAACACACTTGACAAAACTAATTTATATTTTAATTTATTTTTTAATAATTTATTATTAATGAACTAAAACAACCGTGAGCGAGTGTACTAAACCCGGCCCCCTTCATACCGCATACGGTTGAGACCCAAAACGTGTTACTGCGCAGGGTTCAAGTTACATTTAACAGACTATACAGGTATATAAGCTAAGATCAAAACGGCTAGCTTGTAGTTTGTTGTTCTAATATTTATTTTATCGGCTAGAACTGTAAAAGTACTTCATTAAGTACCTTTATGTAGCATTCGCAGATTATTAGCGCTAAAAGGGCTTCGGAAAAATATTGCAACACATGCAGGGATCCGCAGTTAAAAAAAGATTGGGAGCCCCTGGTTTAAATAATGGGCTGTTGATATCTATTTATAGTATAAGACTGAATTTTAATAGGGACACTTTGCCTTATGTAGCGAAATTGTTAAGCTTTATAAAAGTTGTATATAAGCGAACAGTGTTATATCTACCTGATTTTTTTTTATATCAAATGTTTTAGAGAGTACTGATATAATTAATATCCTTGGCACAGCTTTTTCAAAATGACCTGTTCTTTACCCAGAAAATATTTAAAAACTACATTACTATAGATAGGCTGACAGTTTGAAAAAAAAAACGCGTTTTTTTCTATTTTTTCAGCATATGTTGCTTTCTATCAGTAAATGGACATTATACTATTATATGAAGAGATAGTACAGAGTATTTATTAACGCATTTATTTTTATATTTTCACATCGATATTTTGCACAAATACCAACATGGCAACATTTAGCTTTCACAAATTGTGACTAAATATTATTTAGTTCTAATTTAATTCCTGTGGAGTGTTACATAAGATCTTTGCCTTGTTTTATTTTTTTGAGGATTGTGATACCAACTTAAGAAAAATGGTTCTTTGGGCACTTAAGGCGCTGTCCCACTGTGCGAACGTTGTGCACAGCCAGGTAACGCATTTTAGCATCATGGGTTTTATGTCATAATGAAGTTTGCACGCTTTCGTGTACAGCGTTGACAGCCTGAGCCATATTTTTAGCTATTACGTCATTAATCTCGTATATGTGAGTTGCAGTGGACGATATCGCATACATTTTCTCCCAAAGTTAAGTATGCCTCTACGTATGCAGCGGTGGGATTGCGCCCTGACATGTTGGGTATAATCATGGCTCCAATCAAATGGCATAGAATTCTTTGGCGCTACAATAGTTTCTAAGCGTTATTATTCTATATGATATCGTTCTTCTAATTATGATTTATATTTTCTGGAATGTTGTTATGGTCAATATTGTAATGCAGTTCGGTACTCTCTATATTATATAAAATAATAAATAACTTATATTATTTGACGTACTTATCACAAAATATTAAAATCAATGTACCTATGTATTCTTTATAGACGTTTTATTAAAGACATTTATTATATTCCTTATTACTTTGTTTTATTTTACAATACACAAATCATTTGGCCATGTATGTTACTATGTAAAAATTCTAGTGCAAGTTCCAATGTTCCTCAATGCACTAAAAAATTAATACTACCAAACGTGTTTTGTTTTGTTCCCATAAAAACTGGAAACGCCAAAAGGATAAGGAAACCTATTTTTTTTTAATTCCAAACAACCATACGGTCGGCCTGATAAGCAGTCACCGTAACATATGAACGCTTGCTATACATGAAGTATCACATGCGCGTTGGCAACCCCTGTTCCCATAGGCAACCCCTGTTCCCATAAACAGTAAATGTGATATCGTATTGTTTGCTGATGATACTTCCCTAATATTTAAGGTTGACAGGAATAAGCATAATTATGACTATGTAAACAATTCTTTATCGCTTGTACAACAATGGTTTACTGTAAATAACCTAGTTTTGAATGCGGTGAAGACAAAATGTGTAGAATTTTCAATGCCAAATCTTAAGAAACAAGATTTTATTTTAAGTATGAATAATACAAATCTTGATATAATTGATAATACAGTATTTTTAGGAATAACACTGGATTCAAAACTTCAGTGGAACTCTCATTTAACATCCCTTGCAGGAAGACTCAGCTCTGCTGCTTACGCGGTTAGGAAAGTTAGACAATTAAGTGATATCGATGCTGCTCGATTAGTTTACTTCAGTTATTTTCACAGTATTATGTCTTATGGCCTATTACTTTGGGGTAATGCTACAGACATTGAGACTGTATTTATTCTTCAAAAAGAGCTGTTCAAGGATTTATAATTTGCAAGCTAGAGACTCTCTTCGGGATGTGTTTACTAGGGCAGGCATACTGACGGTTGCTTCGCAGTATATCCTTAGCAATATCCTTTATATTCATAAAAATGTTGATTTGTTTGACACAAACAGTGACAGACACTGCTTTAATACAAGAAGAAAAGATAAACTTGTTACACCAAGTTTTCGGCTTCACAAAGTGAGTATGTCCTTTTTGGGGCAAGGTGTTCGCTTCTATAATAAAATTCCGCAGACAATTTTGAATCTACCACTTATGAAATTTAAATCTTATATCAAGCGGTGTTTACTAAATAAAGCTTATTATTCCGTTAATGAATATATTGCAGATAATGTGGCATGGAATTAATATACGTTGAGTTTCATGCGGAATATATATCTTAATTGTACATTTGACAAATGTAATGTGATTATTTTTGAAAAGAGTAACTGTAGAGTTTCTTGCCGTTTCTTTCTCTGCAGAATCTACCTTCCGAATCGGCGGTAGCTTCACTTAGGCGGACATAACAGACTGTATATTTGACGATTCAAAAGCGCTTAAAAGCCTATTTGAATAAAGAATATTTTGAGTTTGAGTTTGAAGGAAGGAATCAAAAGGAAAAAGGCACCGGGTGGGTGATTTGGCCTCCGGCGATCTCACTCATCGCACAAATCGCAACAGTAACTACTAATTGGTACAGTAGCTACTGTTACCTACTTTACCCCGATTTTCTGTGAGAGGGTAGTACTTCTGTGAACTGTCAAGCTGGCCATTTGTGCTGGGAGGAGCATGGCTCTGTTACTACTTCTTCTTATCGAGTGGTTAGTGGCCAACCTAGTGTCAGAGTTGTTCAGGTCGCCCGTAGGCCTCTGACTTGACTTATCGACTGTTGTCTAATTGTCAACAGCCGGTACCGACTTTTACGTGCCCTCCGAAGTACGGAGACGTTCGGTTGAAATACCACTATGCGATCACCCATCTAGTGACTGACCGCGCCTAAAGTAGCTTAACCTACCGATCAGCGGGTCCACTCGGCTGTGAGCGTCTCGTATGAGGTCTGTTACTAAAAACCATATAACTATATCGTACCGTAGTACATATTTTAACGTTGGTGTTAAAAACTTTTTTTTTCGGCGTCGGGATGTGACGACCCCATCGCCCGCTGTTGGGATAACCTCTGTCACAGCAGAGATTATTCCACCAGTGCAATCAGGCACACTGGTGGTAGGTGTTTTGTTCCAAGAGGCCGGCTAGGTAGGTACCAGCGCAGTGTCCAATATTCTGCCGCCAAATAGTAGTGCTTAGGCATTACTGTGTTCCGGTTTGAAGGGCACTGTACGCTAGTGTAATTACTGGGCAGAGGAGATTTAAGAACTAATATCTCGAGGTTGGCAACGCGTGAGTGGCGCCTACTAATGGTGCTGCTAGCGCTCATAGGCTACGGCAACCACTTACCACCAGGTGGGCCGTATGCTTGTTTGCCAACTTCTAAAATAAAAATAAAAAATTTATTTATCTTTTACAAAATATTTTTTTTTCACGAAATTTTGTGAAAAACTTACCTTTACATGTCCCAAACACACTATAATTTTTTTCCACCTTATTTTGACGTAATATCGAAAAAAGCTTCCTTCCACTAACCCGACCTCTGATCGCCCGTAAATTATATTTCTTTAATTTTTGTTATATTCTCTTCCTTTTCCAATGGGTTTCGTCCTATTGTTTTTTTTAACCGCTATACGTTGTGGTAGGGTTGTTATGGACTTGTAGATATATTAGAAGTAAACTCTCCAGTAGAATGTAGTGGAATAATTTATTGCAAAAATGCATGAGTATATATACAAAAAATTTAAAAGTAATTAACCAATGAGAAAATAGTAAACAAAATAAAATATAAAATAAAATTCCAGTTAAAAATTATTACGCGGGCCTCTGATAGGTGGCGTCCCGCGCTCCGCACTTCGTCTGCATGTGCGGGAGGACTCGCGGTTGTTGCTACCGCGTCCCGCGGTGATTAATAAAACTGGCCTTGTGACCCGGCGTCACCTTAGAAATCTTAGAATCGTCGAGCACCGAGTGCAGTGACGTCGTGTTGTCCGCGTTCAGTTCCCGCGTCGCGTATTGATGAAGTAGTATTGCTTGAAGATTCTAATTGGAAGATTAAGAAAGAAGAAAATGTTGATCTTCGTGTCTGTATATTAAAAACGCTCTTTTCAGAGCGACGCTGCTTCCCAATCCAAACTCATGGAGACGTCTATAAAAAAGTTCTTTTCAGAGCTATCTATTCCGAACGATGTCGTAGAAAATAAAGATAAATAAAAGACGAGTTGTGTACAATTATTTCCTAATAACTGCATGTAGGTGATGCTGCTACATTTTTTCTTAACTTTTTCCATTTTTAAAGGCTTCAACCTTGGTCTATTTGCCATTCCCACTTCATTTGGACCGCACGCTTACTAGAGGACGCTAAAGTATTAATTGCCCACGGCTGCTATATAGGCTAGGGACCGCTCTGTATCCAATACAAGAACATTAAATAAAATAATTACAAAACAAAATACCAATGAGATAATGTACATTGTCACGCGGGCCCACGCACCTATGACCTAACAGAATAGGTAGCGTCATACTCCCCGTACCTCGGCCGCCTGTTGCGGGGACGCGCCCTCGCTCGTGCACCAGTATTGATATAAACGACCATGCAAAACTGGCGTCGCTTTAGTTTAGTCGAGCACTGAGTGTAGTGAGGTTGTGTTGTTATATTCCGTCGCCGCGTCGTGCGCAGTAGTGCTTTTTGTAAAGGCTGAAGATTCTCACTGGAGCTTGAAAAATAACGTGTGATAACTCTTTGGGCGTGCTACATCTTAAAACACTCTTTTCAGAGCGACGTCCATAAGAAGGTTCTTTTCGGAGCTTTCCGAGTTCATTTATTTCGATCGATGACGTGTTAAATAAAGTAAATAAAATAGTTTTTTCAGTGCTACCGCAGCTATCACTATTACTCAGTGATGCTGCTACAATCATGCTACAACTAACTCTAGTCTTTATCATCTATCTAACAAATAAATGACAGCGCAGAGCATTGACATTATCATAGACATTTTAGATATGTCTTAGATAGATTATGGATTGGCCCCTCCATACCGACAAACTGCACAAATGTAAACTGCCAACTTATTTTGATAAATAAATTCAAAATAACCTAATTGTCTCTAAAGCCTAGCTTTCACCTCATCTGGTAAAGTTAGTAATAATTTTATGGCTTTTCTAGATTTCGCGCCGTAATAATACTTTCACGGTTTCTGAACTGTTTGTCAATTGTCATTCTCAAGACGTCAATGTATGAAGTATGAACGTCAAATTGCCAAATTTAACTGTCCAAACCTGAAAATCTGAAATATAGGAAGTGATTCCACTGGTATAACTGTAATATATTAGTCGATTGGCGAAGAAATTAACAAAATTGATTATTACTGGCTGTAAATAAATATAAGTAGAGCTCATTCAATATAAATGCAATGAATTTACCTCCAAGTTTTATTCAAAGTTTTGAAATGTTGTACTTTAAGTCATCAAGAAGCAAGTTTTGGCGTTTGTATACATATTGTAACCATTGATTTTCAAGACATCATAAACCTCAGTGTCGTGCACATTACAAAATAATTAAGTGCCTACAGGACACAACTAAAAGCCAACATTGGAGAAAAAAAAAATAAACAAGAGAGTATTTACGTTGACAATATATTATATTGGATTTTGTTGTTAGTTATTTGAAAAACAAAGGAAAGAATGGAGAAGAAAAATGTTGATATCATGGACATTATAGACAAGTTCTCTATAGCATTCTGTAAACATGAGGTACTATTTGATAAACCACCAAAAACTCCACCGAGACCTTTGGTGAGTATGTCAGAATTTTAAAAAGTTTCATATAATATTCTAGTTTTCTTTTAAACATCTAAGTTTTGTAATATAATTAGTTACTAGCAATGCCCATGGCTCAGCTTGAGTTAATAGATTTTTATATTTGCCCGGACGGAAACGAGATTTAAGAACTAATATCTCGAGGTTGGCAACGCGCGAGTGGCACCTACTAATGGTGCTGCAAGCGCTCATAGGCTGTGGCAGCCACTTACCATCAGGTGGGCCGTATGCTTGTTTGCCAACTTCTAACATAAAAAAAAAAAAAAAGAAAAAAAAAAGACCCCAACAATTTTCTAGAATAAAACGTATCCTAAGTGCTAATCCAGGTAATAAGCTATGTGTGTACCAAATTTCATTAAAATCTGTGCTGTAGTTTTTGCGTGAAAGAGTAATAAACGTCCATCTAAACTTTGTCATTTATAATATTAGTCGGATGGGATAATACACATTCGAAAAAAAATAAAGCTCAAATAAAAACCAGTATATAACTGGAATGCCACCACAGGATATAACTTGCCTAATGGGGGCTGTATAGTGTGTAGCGTTTATAAGTTTAAGCTATTAATATCTTTACAGGTTCTCCGGAATAATGCTTTAAATGAGATTGCCAAAGAACTTGGACTATCAAGTAAAGTAGCTGTTAGAACATATATAGGACAAGCCAAATATGCTGCTCTTAATAAAGTAAGTACATTTAAAGGTCCATCCATAGATAACGTCATACATGAGGGTAGGAGGGGTTGACAAAGTGGGACGAGGGGTGGGATATTATACCTAAATATATAAATGCAGTTTGTGCAATTAATACTGTTAAGAATATCATAAAAATTGCAAGGTAAAATTGCAAAAATTCTGTGAAGTGACACGACGGAGAGAGATTCTCAGAAATGTGACCATTGGGCACATGTGACAAGGATGGGAGGGGTGAAACAATTTTTGAAATTAGTGTGGCTTAATTTATGCATAGACTCCAATTTGTCAACAGACCATATCAGAATTGTTTGACACCTCTCTTTAAATAAACCTTTAATAAAAGTAACATCCTAATTATATAAGAAATGAAATGAAAATGCAATGATGCTATTATGACGCAGTTGCAGCGAACTTGCCTTAAGCACCATAGATCGCGGGTTCATCTCCCGCTCAAAGCAGGTGTTTCTATTGATCATACAGGCATGTTGTCTGAGTGTATTAGTCCTTGTCATTGAGTATGTTTACGGATCCCGACACAGGATATAACTATCCTAATGGGAGCCATTGAGGGTGTATCATTTATTTATATTACAGATGCGTCGCTATGTAAAAGTGGCCTTAAGGCGAGGGAACAGCGGCTATGATGGAATAAAGTTAGCACCGGCCTGGCTACAACGACTTAATAAACCTTTTGGATTGTTAGATAAAGCTGTCAAAGTGAGTCCTGTTTTTTTAAGTTCAAAAATCAATTAACAACATGGGTCTCCCCACCGTGCCTGGGAGAGCACGTTGAGTTGTCCGTCCCGAATGCTATATATAACAATTCATAATAATCGTTAACTCTCGATAGGTAATTTGCTCTTATCCAATGAAGTAATTGATATCGCTCTTAAGGGTTGTGGAGGTTAGATCGCAAGCAATCTGTGTAAAAAGTAGTAACCCATCAAATCTGGATAAGAGTAATATGCAGACCGTGGACAAAATACTATACAGTGATCAAAAATTTTTGGAAATTTTATCAATTGTTACTACATGGTGATTGCTTACAAAAGTTTGGCAACTTAACACGGCAACAGATACTAACAATAGCTAACTTTTGGTTATTAAATGTTTGACATAACCACCCACGACTTTGATGGTTCCCAAACAAGCATTAGGTCCGCCTGATGGTAAGCAATAACCGCTACTTATGATCAACAACCCAAGGGATATGATAGTGGGGAATGAGAATGAAACAGTAATGTTACTTTACGACGATTTTCTGTGAGAGGGTAGTACTTATCCGGTTGAACTGGAGCATTTATGCTGGGCAGAGCATGTCTCTATAACCGTTAAAATTGGAAATGTTTTTGCATAAAGTAGTAAGTAAAAGTAAAAAGGATATGAAAGCATCGTTACATTTATGTCACGATGGTGACTTCCAAGAGCAAGTCTCGTCTAATGGTAAGCTATCACAGTAACCTATAGGCTGTACCAAAAGTTAGGGGGGGGTGTCTCATCAAGGGCTTGATATCTGAGCCTCGTGGATAATAATTGGCCTTTTTTTTCTATTTTATTGCGGTTGGCAAACAAGCATACGCTCCTTGTGATACTTGAAGTATCACATGCGGTTGACAACTCAAAGGAAGGAATGAGAAGGGGAAAAAAGAAGGGAACATAGGAGGTGAGAGATTAGGTCTCCGGGGCTCTCACTCATAGCACCAAACTTTTACTTTACGCCGATTTTCCGAGGGTAGTAAATCTGTGTTTGAGCCCACCAACTAGTACCAAAAACATTTTTTTTTTTACTAAAAATTTACCATCAAAAACTCTAGATGGAAAACCAAACAAACACGAACAGTAAGAATTACTTGATTTACATCAAATGGGAGCTTTTGCGATCCGCTCAATTGGCGGTGGAAAACGGATGTGGGTACTTACAAGCAGCACGGGAACTTACCGAAATTGACGCTGTGAAGCACTTTGCGCAAGCTGAGCAATTGGACGAAGAGTGCACGAAAAATCTACTTCATATGTGGTAAGGATATTTTAGGCTTTAGAATTATGAAATGGAAAATCTTTCAATGTTTATTTCTTTATTACTAAGTTGGCAAGCAAGCACCCACCTGATGGTAAGCGGTTCCTATGAGCGCGCTCAACACCATTATCAGGTGGCACTCACGCGTTGCCAACGAGAGATATTGGTTCTTAAATCTTCTTTGCCCAGTAATTTCACTAGCCCACAGTGCCCTTCAAACCGGAACATAGTAATGCCATAGACACTACTGCTTTGTGGGAGAATATTTGACACTGCGGTGGTACTTACCTAGCTGGCCTCTTGCAATAAAAGACCTACCACCAGTGTGACTGGTTGCACTGGTGGAATAATCTCTATTGTGACAAAGATTATCACAACAGCGGGTGACGGGGTCGTCACATAAAATTCTCGAGGATTATTATAAGGATTATTCATAAGTTATTGTGACTTATGAACGCTTCCAATACTTGAAGTGAAGAACTCGAAGGGGATGAGAAGGCTAAAAAATAATTATAAAGGTGTCGATTTATTGATTCTTTCTGCATTATATATTTGACGGAGCGATTATTTCATGGCGCAGCGATAGCGAATCTGCCTTAAGCACCACAAATCGCGGATTCGATACCCGCTCGGAGCAGATGTTTGTATTGACCATACAGGCATGTTTTCCGGTCTGGGTTTGTTTGTTCTTGTCACTGTATATCTTTCCGGACATCCAACGCATGGAGGTCGTTGAGTGTGTACTGCGCCACGACGTTTCTTGACAACTTTCTTGACAAACTTTACACAAAAGCGTGATGCCTCCATCACGGAAGGAAGTAAAAAAGGCCTTCAAATAAGTCTTTCACATGATCTTTTATCGTCGCAGGGTCCGTTTCTATAGTCAGTCCATGCAAAAACTATTAGCGCTGATAGATGTGGGGGATTTGAGCCATCGGCTTGTGCCGGTAGAGCGACCCTCTGTGCAAGAGTGGCGAGCCGCAGATCTAGCGCTGTTGTATGATACACGCCTGAAAGTACTTCGAAATGTAAGTATCTATTGAAGTTCGCGTGTAAATGCGGGGATCTCCCCTACTTGAAGGGGGAGGGATAATAGGGAGTTATCCGTCTGACAGCCGGCTGTATCTCACGAACCGTGGAATGTTGACATTTTCACAAAATGTGTATTTCCGTTTCCGCTACAACAGCAAACACTAAAAAAGGGACTTCTCTAAAATTTTATATAATTTTTGATATTTTTGGTTGTATCTCGTAAAATGTAATATATAAATAGTTGGATTTTTCATTAAAAATGATTTCCAAAAAAATTGGGACGATGCCATACTTACCCTTTGACAATAGCATACTTTTATGTATATTATGTATACGAAATACTTATTTCTTTATTTTTGTTTTAATAAAATTGAATTGTCTGTTTGTAATTCCAAATTAACAGTTTTTCACTTAACGCGTAGAGTATATACGGGTCTTTGAAAAAAACTAAATTTCATATTTCTTTTGTCTGTTCGTTTGGTCCGTTCTGGAACGGCTGGACCGATTTTGACGAAATTTTCACTGAAAGACAGCTGATGTTATTAGAAGTAACTTAGACTACTTTTACAGGATACATTAACTTCTTTCATTACCCTACAACCTTTAATACTACTCTTCAAACTAATGTCGGAAGTTAAAAAGCTATTGGACACTAACCAAACCATAGATGACCTCATTTTCGATCAATTGGAACCCAAACCGATGTCTGAAATAGGACACTCACAAAGCCCTAATGAAAATGTCGATTGTGGATCAAAATTAAATGAAGAAACCGTTGATGAAGATGGAGATGATATGAAAAGCATGAGAAAATATGAGACAGCGCAGGTTTGGGCGTTGGTGTATTTGGAATATAAAAAACGGTTCGTACTTTATAATGTTTTTTAAATTGCATCATGTACTAGTATCTTGGATTTTCTTCGTTCAAAAGAAACCACATTGCTGCATAATTTAATTAAGGTTACCAAGATTGTGACTTATTCTATAAGAATAAACCATCAAAGTAATAATAAAAAAATAGTGTTATAAAAACCGAAGTAATAGAACCAAATTCGTATAAATTAATCTTGTCCAGTGGTGTCTCAGTGGTGATTGCACGTGTTACGGGTGGCAAATATAATATAAATTAAAACAAAACGTCCTAAAAACCAGTATACATTGAGAGGAAATAACGAAAATAAAAATAGTTCATAATATGTAATGTTTATTATAAATAATCGTAATAAATATAAATCAGTGATCAGATTTATTTACTGGCCTTTCTAACACATAACTAGTAAATCACTACATAGTATAAAACAGTCGCTTTCTCTGTCCCTATATCCCTATGTATGCTTAAATCTTTAAAACTACGCAACGAATGTTGATGCGGTTTTTTTTAAAATACATAGAGTGATTGAAGAGGAAGGTTTATATGTATAATAACATCCATTAAATAGTGGAGAAATACTGTTATTTCCAAATTTAACGCGTGCGGGCCACGGGCAGTAATGAATAAATCAAAACTATTGGATCGATTTTAATAATTTTTTCAGTGAATGACATAGGCTATATATTTTATACCCGTGCGAAGCCGGAGCGGGCTAGTAGTAGCTAGTAACAATAATTATAAACTAACGATCTTTAACAATAAGATACAACCGAGTATAACGAGCTCAGACTATTCCCGCTGTCCCGCGGACCAATCTAGAAATATAATTTGTATTTGTTTCTTTATTATAGGAATTTATAAATAGGTCGAAGAGAAAAGAAGGTTGTATGTTTATAATATTATATTAGCGAGATCACTTATAACAGCTAGCCGACAATCCAAAACGTAGAATTTATGTACCTTATCATTAGATAAATATTTAAAATGTTAGAGGATTTAGAAATTTTAAACAGACTTTAGCAAAGCGTTTGATTGAATTGATCATAATATTTTACTTTTGAAATTCGAAGCAACTGGATTTCATGTGGATATACTTTTCTGGCTTAGATCGCATGTAAAGAATATGTGTAAAGCAGTAGCTTTTAACTGTGTCACATCTAAGTGAATACGTATTCCTTCTGGTGTTCCCCAAGGATCGATATTGGGACCCCTTCTGTTTATTATACTATCACTACATAGTATAAAACAATGTCGCTTTTTCTGTCCCCATATCCCTATGTTCGCTTTAATCTTTAAAACAACGCAACGAATTTTGTTCCGGTTTTTTTTAATAGATAATAGAATATAAAATTTCTTTAATAGATTTAATAGATAGGGTCTGCTTATTACTCTTGTCCGAATTTGACATGTTAGTAGTTGTTACATAGAGCGATTGCCATCTGACCTCCATAACACTAAGGGCGAACCAGACCAGAACTCATTACAGAACTCATTGAATAAGACAAGAGCAAATGACCTATCAAGAGTTAACGATCGTCAGCTTAACATGCTCTCCGAGGCACGAAGCACAGATGTTTTTAATACATGGGCGTAGCCAGGATCCGGCATAGGGGAGGACAAAATCTTAATTTAGGGTCCTGAGGGGGACAAAATGATTATTTCCTTTAATAGTTATTAGCTAAATTTTACAAATTGCATAATATTGGTGCATTTATCAGTATTTAGCAAGGTTCAGAGAGGAGCAGTTTCTCACCCTTGCTACCTTGCTACGCCCAATATAAACATCAGCCCTACGATCGCTGAGGCTGAAGGCAGCCTCAACACGCAACAACGGTCATACATACAGGGTATAATATAATATAATGCTAAACGCTTCCGCAGTGGGTGTTCAGCTTCCGCGGTGCTGCTGCAGAAGCGTTGGTATGAACTGAAGCAGCTGACGCGCATGCGCGTGAAGGCGACGATAGCGCCTCTCTCGTCCGTACCCCTCCTGCACGCGCTCGTCAAGCGGTGAGTATATTCTGGAATGCTAGTTACACTCCGTTAACGCGAGAGTCGCGGGTTCGATACAGACCCTCTTGAGCTATTTTCGTATCCTCTCCTAGCTTCGAGCTTATTTGCCCCTTCGGCAATATGAGTATTAGTAATGCCTTAGAAAAGCATTGGCTTATATTCTAAAAATCAAGAATTGTAGGAATGTATGTACGCGCATAACTTCAGAACGACTGCACCAAATTGCATAATTCTATTTATTTTGTTTGTTTGATCAACGGGATAGACCATGTGGACGCAAATAAGCAATACCATGTCAACCCACAAAATTGGAAAAACTGAGTTATATATGCAGAAGTATTGGTAAATGGCTGAAGAACATTTTTCTTTAATATTTGTAGGGTTTTAAGCTTTAAAACTTCTAAAACAGTCATTTTTAAATCATGCAATTTATGTATTATGTTAAACGTTTTAAATAAATAAATAAATAAACGCATCACACTCAACGGCCCCCATTAGGATAGTAATATCCTGTGTCGGGGTCCGGAAACATTCACAATGACAAGGACGAATACACCCAGACCGGAAAATATGCTTGCATGGTCAATAAAAACATATTATGCTCCGAGCGAGAATCGAACCCGCGACCTGTGGCGTTTAAGGCAGGTTCGCTACCGCTGCGCCACATCGTCGTCAAAGTTTTGAGTTTTGAGTTTGTATACTTATTTTTTATGAAAATAAAAATAAAATAACTTACATAAATCTGAAATTGCCAAAAACTTGTCCAATACATTAAAAAAATCATATTAAGCAAGTTGTTAAAAATTATCAAACGCGTTTTTCTCGAAATGACAATCGTGTGGGTTGACATGGTATTGCTTATTTGCGTCCATAGTAAGGATGGATCAAGTAGATTGACCTAAGAACGAGATGAATACCCCCAGAGGAACGGGGTAAATCGAATAAAATAGTAGCGTTTATATGTATATGGGCAGGCCATTCCATACTATCAAAATGTCCTAAGTTTCATTGGTGCTCCTTCGTAAATTCCCTCTAACGAAAATAAGTTAATTACAAACTTGCAAAAGTCGAATACAGTTAACATTTTTTTTTTTTTTTTTATGTTAGAAGTTGGCAAACAAGCATACGGCCCACCTGATGGTAAGTGGCTGCCGCAGCCTATGAGTGCTTGCAGCACCATTAGTAGGTGCCACTCACGCGTTGCCAACCTCGAGATATTAGTTCTTAAATCTCGTCCGCCCAGTAATTTCACTAGCGTACA
The DNA here is from genome assembly GCA_023373885.1 of Hestina assimilis. NCBI lineage: Eukaryota > Metazoa > Arthropoda > Insecta > Lepidoptera > Nymphalidae > Hestina > Hestina assimilis. The sequence goes on along the minus strand of CM041767.1, from coordinate 2,549,568 downwards.
GTGCCCTTCAAACCGGAACACAGTAGTGCCTAAACACTACTATTTGGCGGCAGAATATTTGACACTGTGGTGGTACCTACCTAGCCGGCCTCTTGCAACAAAAGACCTACCACCAGTGTGACTGACTGCACTGGTGGAATAATCTCTGCTGTGACAGAGGTTATCCCAACAGCGGGCGATGGGGTCGTCACATCCCGACGCCTTTGACATGTGACCTAACTTCGTTTCGTTGCGTTTGTCCGAATTAAGGAGCACCGGCGAATCTTCGGACATTTTCGATGTTTTTAAACGAAACTCATATTATCTCTTAGATTCCCGTGCATCGTGACTGAGAACTTACTGTCATGGACGACGTTGGTTCAGACTAAACACATCTACACAGATGCCGATTTAATGCGATTCAAAGCGGTAAGGGATACAATTTTAAACAATTTCAAAAGTTTGACAAACAACGCTTGAAGTATCACACGCTCTTTGCCAATCCAAGGAACAAGCGGGAAGAGATGTGAGGGGAATAAGGAAGGAAATAGAGGGGTGGGAGATTGGGCCTCCGGCACTCTCACTCTTCGCACGAAACGCAAAACAGTACTTCCGATCCCAGATCGAGCAGGGCAATTTGTCGCTAGGAGGAGCTTTTCATCCCCTCTTTCACACTCTCGGGTTACCATCGCGCATGTGACACTTCAAGTATCGCATATTCAGTTTGCGGTGACTGCTTACCATCAGGCGGACGGATGCTTGCTTGCCAACCGCCATGAAAAAAAAAATTGATAAAAAACGCCAAATGTCGTCAAAAACTATCAAAAAAAGAAAATTATATGGAACTATTGAATATAGTTAGGTATTAAAATTTTTTTACAGACATCAAATGATCCAAATCCGGTCCTTAGAGTTTGCTGCAGGATGAGTAAGTATTTTTATGTCACATTTTTTACAACTAAATAGATTCATGTCATGGGCGTAGCCAGGATTTGGGCCAGGGAGGCCAAAATCTTAACTTAGGGGCTAGAAGTGGGCAAAATGACAATTTTGTTCAATAGTTATTGGTTATATAGTTCAAAATTCACAACATTCGCGAATTTATCAGTATTTTATCAGGAGCAGATGTTTGTATTGACCATCTGCTTCCTTCCTTTTATCCTTTCTCTCCTATCCCATAGGTAGGAAACGAGCATGTGATGAAAAAATGTAGTGTCTTTAATTATCGAAATTTTCGGTAAAAATTGTTATATAAGAATAATTTATATTTTTATAGATGGCAAAGGTTGTAGCGTTGATGAGAATTACTATTCAAGTGATGACGATATAGAAATCATTGATCAAAAAAAAGAAACTATAACAGTATACGACTCAGATGACGACCAAACAAAAATAGATACAGATAAACAAAAATCACCCGATTTCATAGAAAAAGATAACGTAACTAATAGTTGTATTGAAACATTGGAGAGTTTCGATCGAAATAAAGTTAAAGTCAAAGTTATTTTAGATGATGATTCAGATTCGGATAACTATGATATTAAGAAGTTAAATGCTGTTATAGAAAATGCTATAAGATCTAATCCAAAATATAACACAGTACTTGAAAATAAAATTCAAAGTCTGGATGATGATATTTATGAAAATACTTCTAACATTCGATCTCGTCTTGATTTTGAAGAAAATAATATAATAACTAAATTTGAAAAGGATGAATTAAATGCTTTAAGTTCTGTTGGTGAAGACATAAACGATTCTGTTGGTGATTTTAATATCAAAGTTGAAAGACCTTACAATTTTGTTAGTGATGCCAATGAAATGTGTAATGATATGGAATTATTAGATGATGAAATAAAAGTTGAAAGTAAAAGTAGTTCGGATGATGAAGGTGACGGTGATGAAGCTTGTGATGAGTCATATCGTAATGATGACGAAAGTGATACAGATGGAGGGCGAACACACCTTGGTGAGTGCTTTTGATGTAATGAAAAGCAATTTGTATAGTAATTATTAGTTTAGTGCGAAAGCGAACACGTTACAGCGTACAGAAAATAAGGCTTTGAAGTTACCAAAGAGTAAAAATATATCTATATTTAATTTTATTTTATGTCTTTATTCAAATAACCTTAATAAACGAGTCGTCCGATTCTGATAGGAACAAAATTCATGAAAATGATGAACTTTCTCAATATGTCCTAAAAGAAATTCTGTTTTTCAAATTGTCTGTTAAATAATTCATTAATTAAATTTTCACTTAATTTTTATCGGACTCTTGTTTTTTTAAATGTGAAGTTTGAAAAAAATAATTTATTGGTTATATCTTGTTGTGATTGATTGATCTATTTATATGATAAAGTCCTCGATTTAGGTTCATACAAGTTATAAGTAAGCAGACTAAAAATTCGGATCTTTTCTGTAAATAAAACTAAAATTTGCAAATGTTCTTTTGTCAGCAAAAGGAAGAGAATAGGACTTTCTTACTCCCTGTCTCAGTAAAAATAAAACATGCATAGATAAGAGGAGAATGCGTGAAATGACCATTGAACCTTTATTACAGATGATAAACTAGTAAATTTAACGAACGTTGTACTAACGCCTGTTGAACATATATATCCATGGAAGTTGTTCTCAAAAAATGGGACAATTAATTGTAGACGATTTAGCGTTAAGAATTTCTCGCGACCGATAATTTTAAACTCGGACCAATTGTCAAAATGTCGACCCTTCATACGACAAAAACAAAATGGCATAAAAATTGGAAAAATCAACGAAATTTCGAAGATTCCAGAATATATAAAACGGCAACGTAAAATTTTAACCAGATATTTGAGGCTACCTCGTACCTACTTCTCAGCTGGTTTTTGGAATGATGGAAATGTGAAACTGTTGGAAAAGTGTAAACCTGTGTGTGTAAAGTTGAAAAAGGGTTTCAGGGCAGTTAAAAAGGTGGAATTATCTGATATATCGGAAGTTAGAAGAATCAATAAGACGATACTAACAGCGCAAGTGGCGCCAATCGTCGTAGGACAGAATCGGACAATGGTAAGTGCATCTTCTAACAGAAATTTCTAACCGAAATGGCCCAATTATTAGAAAAAGTAAACTTCAACCGAAGGTTGCCAGTTCATATTCCGGCAATCACCTTCGAGTTTTCAAATGCTTAATTTGTCTCATGCTTTACACTGATAGAATAGCTCCATGTCTTAGAGAAATTCTAAGATTCGTGTGTCCAATCATAGTGGTTGTCTCTTGATGGTTGTAGCCTGGTTAGGTACAACCATAAGTTTGGTGACAGCTTTAAGGCCGCATTTAGCATGTAGCGGCTAGTGCAGTTTACTTTCAACAACGGTATTGGCCGCCCGAGAATTTGAGCGAGATAAAGAAATTGTAAATATTTTTGTGTGGATACTGATTGGGGCGTATAGGGGTTAAATACATACGGGGATGCAGGTACAGATGGTTAAAAATGGGCTTGAAAGAAGCGTAAAATAAAAACTGACTGACTGACAAATGACTAACTAAAGTATCTTCAATTATATAGCGCTCGGGGGTGGTTATTCGAGCCACCTTTAGATGGTTGTGGACGCCAAGCACGAGGATCACGCACGTTTAGTCGCGTGCGTGTCACTAGCGTACCGCGGCCGGATTTAGGGGAGACATATTATTTTCCTTCGATATTTTTTTTCGCTGTTTTATGTTTACCTACTAATATTTAATTTCGTTGTTAAAAAACTCGACTGAGAGGAATTTTTCAGTTTCTTTGATAAATAATTTGGGGCCAGGGAGCCTCTACTACTTCTTTGCCTTGAAGCCCCCAGACCTCTAAATCCCACCCTGGTACTAGCGAGCGCATATCCGATGACCTGATGACTGCAGGCGTCACCAATATGGCGGTTGCGTCTTCCGTCCTTTTCTTCTTTATGGTAAAGGAAAGGGAAGACAAGGAAGGCAGAGGATTTCATTTAAAAAAGGCCAACACTTTGGGCACCAACGCTAATTATATAATTTATTTTTAGATCATAAATCCATATCCATCAGATTCAAACGCCCAAACAGTTGCAATGGAATCATCTGGTACGTATCACACTATAAATAATAAAATAGTTTTTTTATATTACTAAGTTGGCAAGCAAGCATCCGGCCCACCTGATGGTAAGCGGTTGCCGTAGCCACCATTAGAAGCTGCCACTAACGTGTTGCCAACCTCGAGATATTGGTTCTTAAATCTCCTTTACTCAGTAATTTCACTAGCCTACAGTGCCCTTCAAACCGGAACACAGTAATGCCTAAGACACTACTGCTTGGCGGTAGAATATTTCACACTGCGGTGGTACCTACCTAGCCGATATCTTGTGTGATAGATTGCACTGGTGTAATCTCTGTCATAGCAGAGATGTATTTTAAGATGTTTTTTTTAAATTTCCATTATAAGTGAACCTTGTTCTTTTTGAATATTCTTTAATAGATTTAAAGAACTACTTTTAGTAATCGTGGGTTCGGTTCTCGCTCGGAGCATGTGTTTGTATTGACATGTTTTCTGGGTGTATCTGTCCTTGTGTGTGTGTCCGGACTTCCCGAAACTTTTTTGTTTATTATGTATTTTATTTCAGAGCCATCGAAGACCACAGATGATACACCATCTTCTATAACACAAAATGATTTCGTAAAAACCGAACCAGATTTGACCTCAAATCACAACCAGTCGAATCTATCAGAGGTTCCCAAATCGGTACCTCAAGATGAACCAAATCCGGAACCCGAAACCATAAAAAGTGCTCTAAACACTAATATCGTTCCGAAAGAAAGCGATGAAATTGTAGCAGACGAAAGTCTTACAAACACTAATATAGTTCCAACAGAATTTGAAGATAAAATTCCTACGAACACTATTTTAGTTCCAACAGAATTTGAAGATAAAATTCCTACGAACACTATTTTAGTTCCGAAAAAAAACGAACCATTAGTTCCCGATGTAAGCCAAGATACGAACACGGACACGAATGAAGGGGGTATGGATAACATGATCAAAGAAATTTATGTAAGTGTAATTCTTTTACCCAATGCGCGATGTATGGAGGGTACTGTGTTTATTAGTATGTATGTTTGTTTGTTGTTTTGTAGTATTCTAGAGAACAAATGCTTTTGATTCTTACGTTAATCGTATGATATTGTTACGAGCTGGGGTTCGCGGATTTGGAAACTAACACCTGATGGCTCTAAATAAGACTTGTTATTGAGATCTGGATTATACAACAGAACTTCACAAATCACAGGTCAATCACAGTCCAAAAGAATAACCGAGGTCACTAATTATTGCACTTGTTCACTGGTATCACTTGTAGTTGCTTCGCTTGTTGCTCAGAACTGAATGACTCAGTCGACGCGCTACGCCGCTTATATAATGCGTAACACGGGTTCGAGAAAGTTCCGTCCGCGGAACGCTATACTACATGTTTCGAGAATACATCTTTCTAGAACCGACGCGACGATAAGGAAATAAACAGAGAGAGTAGCAAGCGATTTTGAACCTTATGACCCGTGTGATAAGGTTCTCCGTAACAATATTATATTTCAAAATCAAAAATCAAAATCAAAATTATTTTTATTCAAGTAGACTTTTAAAAAGTACTTTTGAATAGTCAAGCGCTACCGACGGTTCGGAAGGTTGATTCTATCGAGAAGAACCGACAAGAAACTCGACAGTTACTCTTTTCAAATATATGGTTTTTACAATTGTATTTTTAATATAAAATTTGGTTCTTGAATGAGATCCAGCAATATTAAGAGTCCCAAGCATTTTTATCAGAAAAATATTCTTCTAACGAGTAATAGGCTTTATTGATAAGTTTATTTTTTATGTACATTTGGAACTTGCTTACTGGCAGTTCCAATAAGCAATCCGGAATTTTGTTAAAAATGCGAATACCTAGCCCCTTAAAAGAATTACTGACTCTACGCAGACGAAAGCTAGGATTACAAAGTTTATTTTTGTTTCTAGTGTTAACTGAATGTATATCACTATTTTTGCTAAAAGAATTTCACAAAAGAGACAACCAAGCCCCATATTGTCCAAATTTTTGTATTGATATTATTACGCTGCTTTTCGCTTTTTAAGTAATAATTTACTTTATAATATGAGTTAGTAATATCTTGGTCATTACGTTGGTGTCGCCGACCCTTGTGGCGCAGCGGTAGCGAACCTGCCTTAAGCGCTACAGGTCGCGGGTTCGATTCCCGCTCGGTGCATATGCTTGTATTGACCATACAGGCATATTTTCCGGTCTGGGTTTATTTGTCCTTGTATTTGTTTCCGGTCCCCCGATACAGGATATCACTATCTTAATGGAAGCCGTTGAGTGTGTAGCGTTTATTTAGTCATTTATTGATTGTGTGTGTATGGAATATCTATAGAATAATTATAATTATTTTACTTGTAATTAGTCGTATAGTAAGTCTTTTTTTTTTTGAAAAATACCAGCAATGCTTATTTCAAGGCATTACTAATATTCCTATTGCCCCTCCAAATAAGCTCGAAGCTTACGCTGCGTGTGGGTACGACGATAGCCCAAGGGGGTCAGGATCGAACCCGACTCGCATTAAAGGAGTCGGCCTTTCTACTACAACAATAAATCTGTCCTTATATTGAAACATACAATAAACCTATCCTTATATTGAAACGAAGTTCCCTATCGCCCGTTGCGAAAGGGGGCTATACGGGAAAAAAGTAAGACCAAAAGTTGTAACGACACTTTTTGCTATAGTTGTAAGCCGTGCGGCGTGCGCGTGTTTCTCTTTCTTTCTCTCTCTCTCTCTCTCTCTCTCCTTTGTGTCTCTTGACTTGACACCTCTCAAGTTTTGTTTTTGTGATAGATGAGAAACAAGCTACACAGAAATGATAAGTCGCTTCTGGGATCATCGACTACTCCGTCTATAAGGATTGGCGGACAGTTTTCAGTAAAACAGCAATTACTGGACACAGACATGTACAAAATGGCGAAGTATCTTTTAGCGGTATGTATTAAAGAAACTTACCACCACAGGTTTCTTCTCCTTCCTAGCATAAATATAAATTCTGTTATTTTGTCCAGGGCTTATTACTCTTATCCGGATTTGACAGGTTACTAGTTTTTACACAGAGCGATTGCCATCTCACCTCCGCAACCCTAAGGGCGAACCAGTAACTTATTAGACAAGAGCAAATTATCTATCAAGAGTTAACGATTATTATCAGATGTTATGATAAAAATCGGGACCGACAGCTTAAAGTGCTCTCCGAGGCACAGAAGGGAGACCTACAAATGGTCAGACCGAAACAGATATTTACAACAAACATCTGCTCCGAGCGGGAATCGATCACGCGACCGTCGAGTCTCAACAGTCGTTACCACCGCATTGTCAGATATCCTACCGCAAAGCATTAGTGTGTTATATATTCCTGTGTTTCGGTTTGAAGGACACTGTAGCTAGTGAAGTTACCGGGAAAAGGAGATTTAAGATTCAATACCTCTCGTTGACAACACGGGATTGACATCCAGTATATGGTGTTGCAAGCGCTCATAGGTTACGACAACTGCTTACCATCAGGTGGGCCGTGTGCTTGCCAACTTGGTAAATAAATAAAATAACTTGCTAGCCATTTCAAAATGGACCCCGATATTCTTCAGGTTCATCGCCACTCTCTCCTCGAAAGTCTTCTGTTAAAATATAATTTAAGAGACTTAAACTTTTTTCTTAATGTGTATTGCTGTAAGCCTTCTTCGAGAACGTACCGTGAAAAATATTGTGGATACAGTTAATACCAGAGAAGTTACTAGTTTTTTTAATATAATATCGACAGATATACCGTCGATCCTCTCTTTATTAAAGCACAGAGAAGAATTCCATTTATATATTATTTCCTTTTTCATATACTTTGTATGTTTGTCTAGTTATTCAAACTTTATTACTTATATATTTTTGAAATATTTCTAGAAATCGAAAGGCAAAGATTTGAACAAACCCAACGAAAGTGAAAAGATGACGAAATCGTCAGAAGATAAATCGACTTCAAATCGCCATACCAACTCTCTTCCATCTCTATCATCAAATACTGCCGGGGTTAACGAATGGCTACGACAGAAAAAGCAAAATCTTCAATATTTCAGCTTGAAACCTTTAAGTCCACCATTGACATCTAGCGAGAAAAAGAGAAAAAAGAAAAAGAAAAAGTCAAAAGATAAACATAATAAAGATATAACTGGTGAGATAAATAAAGGAAAAGATAGTACTAATTCCGAAAAAGATTCATTAAAGATAAATAAAGATGTTTTATGTAATGATTCTGAAGATGAAGAAGATAATCCTTTGATTATAAATGAAGATGAAGATATTGATCAGATTGCATCAACTGATATAGATCCCGTGGAAAAAGATAAACATTTGCCATCAGCCGACAATATTCATAATAATCAAAATAACGAAAATTTATTAAATATTTGTGACACTCAATTCCTAAACACAAAAATCGTAAATCCAAAAACAATTAATATTGATAAAATATTAGATCAAATTGAAAAAGATAAACATTTAAAACTTCCAACGTATACAAATTTTCAAAATAATATTCAAAATAATGAAATAATCAAAACCAAAGAAAATCCAATAAATATTTGTGAATATACAAAAGCCGTAGTTGTTTATCCAAAATTAACGAATATTGGTACAATATTGAAACCAACAGAAAATGTTGAACCTCTGAAGTCTTCAACCGATTCAAACGATGTGCATCACACTCCAAATAATCATATAATACAAATCAAAATAAATCCAATAATAAATAGTGATAATATTCAAACCGAAATCATAAAGCCAACAGCAATCAGTATAAATATACTAAATCCAGTAGAAAAACATTTAACGCCTCCGACAGATTCCAACAACGTTAATTTTCAAAATAATGAAACATTAGAAAATAATTTTTGTCAACATTCTAGAACAGAAACAATAAATCCAAAAACAATTGATATTGATAAAATATTAGATCAAGTGGAAAAAGATAAACTTCTAGAACCTCCAATATATTCAAGTCAATCTGTGAACGCTAATTTTAGAGCTAACAATAGTGTCGAGCAAAATGAAGATGACGTCATTGATTTATGCGATAGTAATGACGAAGATAACGCCACTGATGACGTAATTCCAATAAATCAAGAAACTGAAAATGCTAAAGCGGCATCTCATATAAACATACGAATAGTACAAAATACGATAGAAATAAACGGTCAAGGTAATGCCGAAACATTAAAAGAGAAAAGCGAAAAATTTCTAGAATTACTATCGAAAGTTGCTGGTAAAATAAAAAATAACAGAGAAGTACAGAAAATAACGGCTAACAATAAACAAACCAGCAATAATCCCACAGTTTATTACGTCGTTAAAACAATAGATAAAAGCAATGCTAACTTGCAAACGGATACACATACAGACATGCAAAAAAACGATGAAAAATCCACAGGAACTAATTCACAATATCGAGTTATAATGATCGCTGATGACAAAAGTGCCAACGCAACGGTTACAAATCCTATACCAGATGAAGGTATCCAAATGCCCATAATTCAGAGTGTATTATCTCTGGCAAATCAAAAATTTGTTGAAAATAATATGAACGAAATAAACTCCACACCTGAACAGAAAGCTACAGAAATAGATAATGAAGTACTTCTTGTAGAGGATAATTCTAAGCAAGAAAATGCACATAACATATTACCCCCGATGAAGGATAATTCTATAGACAATGCAGTCAAAATTGACGATTCTTTGATTGATTCAAACATACTTCTAGCTCCAATGAAGCGAAGAAATTCTGAATTGATGCCGATCACATCGGTATTTTCATGTAAGAGAGCGCGAAGAACTAGTATAGATGATAGACAACTTTATCCCGTAGTTGTTACAAGTGGTCCTTCTAGAATTATGACGGAGAGGAACAGTGGTTCGGATGAAAATCGTCTTGAGACGGAGTTTTGTGAAGAGACTGGATATAAAAGTGAGTATGACTTTTTATATTTTTGTAGATTCCTCGTTTTTCTGCATTTTATAGGTGATTTTTCCCGGTTTCGGGTTGCGACGACCCCATCACCCGCTGTTGGGATAACCTCTGTCACAACAGAGATTATTCCATCAGTGCAATCAGTCTTTTGTTGCAAGAGGCCGGCTAGGTAGGTACCACCGCAGTGTCAAATATTCTGCCGCCAAATAGTAGTGCTTAGACATTACTATGTTCCGATTTGAAGGGCACTGTTGGCTAGTGAAGTTTACTGGGCAGAGGAGATTTAAGAACTAATATCTCGCGTGAGTGACACTTACTAATGGTGCTGCAAGCGCTCATAGGGTACGGCGACCACTTATCTTCAAGGTGGTCGTATGCTTGCTTTCCAACTTGTAACATAAAAAAAAAGAAAAGGGACGGAAGTATGTAACAGGAAGTCGGGGAAGCGCGCGCTATTTGATTAGACCTCAGAACGCGCTCGATAGTAGTTATATTATATAATATATAGTGTTATTGTTACTTATTATCAAAGTGGGATATCAAATGTTACACATATATAGTTTTTTATTAAAATTAAGATTTTATATTAGAAATTGTTTTTGTTAAGTTTTATAATTTGTATGACTCATAGTCTGTAGAATGGCCTATTGAACAGACAAAATGCCGCTAACTCATTGGTTCCTCGTTGTTAATTCAACACCAACGAAACGGAACGAATTTAGTCACACGGTAACCACAATCAGATATGTTAACGGTGAAAGAAATTAGTTTTCCCAACACAAATAGGCCGGCTCGAGGCTCAGGAGAGTTTTACCTTTTCACAAATAATCGGGTAAAGTAACAGTATCAGTAGGTACTAGTGCTTTTCGTGCGATGAGTGTGATTGCCGGAGGCCCAAACTCCCACGTCCCACTATTCCCTTCCTTTTTTGTCTTATCATCTCTTCCCTGCTACTCCTTGGGTTGGCAACGCGCATGTGATACTTCAAGTATCGCGCGCGTTCATAGACTGCTTACCATGAGACGGACCGTATCCTTGTTTGCCAACCTTCATCACATAAAGAACTCCACCATTTGTATTCTTTATAAATAAATGTTCCCACTACAATTTTATTTTAAAATATTATTTTTGACAGGTATTACTGCGCCAGACTCACCACAGCCCAGCACATCACAGAATAATGATACAATATAAAATTCAATAGATTTAAAATTGTAAATAATAATTATTATTTTTTTTATAATTACGGAGGCTAACTTTGCCTGTGGAAAGTGTAATTTATTAAAGAACTGATTTATACAGAATCTTATCTAGTATGTATTCTCATTATTTAGTTACCCGTAAGTTTTGTATATAACTTAAATGTAAAATGACAATTAGATTAAATATAATAATTAGGTTAAAAGCACACACAAAAACACTAATTTTGTTAATTGTCGGATGAAAAAGTTCCCTGAAACGGTGGTCGTTTCGTCTCATTTCCACAATAGACTGTGTCATTAGTTAGATAGAGAAGGAAAATATTAATAGCTTTCCTTAAATATTCATTGGGATTTGCGAAATGAATAATTCAATTATAAGTTAAGATAATTTTAGTAGCGTTTTGCGTTTTAGAATTATTTTAAAAACGTTATGCGTTATTGTAAAAACCTTATTCCCTCTAAGCAAATCAATATTATTGATTTAATCATTTTATCACACATTTGATATTTACTAATTAACTTGATAAATTTGTTTTTAAAGTAATTTTTCAAATGAATAAAAATAATAATTTAAATTATTAAATACAGTATTATTAATAAAATTTCTATGAATTTGATTTTTGCAGGCATATTTTGTAATATAATAATTTTATATTTATTGCGTCTGTTTATAAGGACAGTTGCCGAACGACTAACTACAACCTTAAATTATAATGATACATAATAATTGTTCAAAATAGAAAAAGCTTAGACGACAATTTATATAATAGTATGTGCATAGGGCACAATAATTATTTTTAAGAAGTTATGAATGAATACTAATGAAATTTGAAGTAGTTATAATTGTATTTAGCTCTGTTGTTAATTGTGTGTTATTTTTATAGAAAGTGCCCCCTAAATAAGCTAACGATAAGAGGATACGATAATAGCCCAAAGGGGTCTGGATCAAACCTACAAATCTCCCGTTAACGGAGCGCAGTCGGCCCTTAAAACGTTAAGCTGTTGAGGCTTTTTCTTTGTAAAAAATAACCAATTTTTTAAAACTACCCACCTATAATATTATGACCGCAAACGGTTAACTTTTGTATAATGTTAATATTACTTTTAACTTGTACGATACACTACTGTGTACCGTTCCATGGAAGACACAGTAGTGTATGTGTATACTGTCTTCCATGGAACGGTACACAGTAGTGTATCTTATTAGATATAAAAACTATATATATTTAATAAATTAAGTGACATATTAAGATGTCAATCCACTGAATAACTTTTTTAGTTTTAGTTAATAATAAGAGCCTGTCCAGATGAAGCGTTTTAGGTGTTAACACTGGCGCGTACCCGCGATAGTAGATCTATATATATATATCCCGTCCAGATGCCTATGCGCGTTTTCTCACTCGCGCGTAAAACGCGTGCAATGATGGACTCTTGACTATCACGGTTTACCGCGCGTGTCAAGATACCCGCCATTGCTGCGCCCAGTACTACCCGTGACTCCGTTGCCGAGTTCATTTTTGTGACTGGCTGAATCCCTCCCTGCGTAAAACTCCTCATATGGACAGGTTCTGGAAGAATAATCATGGGATAGGTCTTTTTATTAAATGATAATTTAGTGATGAGTAGTTTTGAAATTTTTAAACTAATTTTAAGACATGTTTATAATAACACTTTATTGTACACCAGAAAGACATAGACATTGAGTGAAAAGAACAAAAATCATGTCTAACTGGCAGTCTTATCGCTAACAACCGATCTCTTCAAGACAACCAACAACCATTGCGTGAAAGTCATAAATACCAGATGAAATGGGGTGGTAAAATTATACCTCCATACTGTACTACGCAACGTATAGACTTATTACTATGGACGGTCCTTCCATAGATTTTGACGACATATTTTTTACGTTTTCGTATATTAGTATAGTAATTGTAAATATTATATATATACTTAATTTAGTAAAAAGATTATTGTTTCAAGAAGTATTTATTTATTATAAATTTAGAATAAATTGATTGACATCACTTGATATACTTTTCTTTTATTTCATACCTCTGCATTCCTTGCTCTCAATTGTTTGTTAAACTTAAGCGATCATCATCACCATCATCATCATCACCACCACCACCACCATCATCATCATCATCACCATCATCATCATCATCTGGATGGATTGGAGAGCTACGTATGTGGTGAGCTCTCAAGTGACTATCGTATTCAATTTTTCCACTAAATGCTCTGCCACATATACTGAATGTCGGCGTTGCACGTTACATAATTTTATTCCTCGAAAAGTCAGGCGAGGTGTAGACGGATCGGGCGTCGTACCATAAAACGGCTCATAGTATTTAGTGTGTCAAACTTTAATGGGACGCTTTCTCCATCTACAACTCGGAATTGTGACGCGGGTCACGCCTGATTCGTTCGCATTATTATCATAGTGTTATTATTACAATCGTTTTTGATATTATTATAAATTGATAATTAATTATTAATTGTTTTATTTAAGTACCAGGATTATCACCCTCCTTCACAAATTTTACAACCAAATTCGTGTCGTTCTGATTGGCACGTCAGTACCTCTTAACAAAATTATAGCATATGGCCACAGGTGGTCGGGCCTTTAGCTCATCATGCATCGCGTTAAGCTCTGCTGTACGTTTTTCTTTACCTTACCGTTAATATTACCTTAACTGTGGTCGGTCCTTAGCCAGTATCTCCCATTGTGAAGGATGTACGCCACATCGCCTTGTACCGGAAGAGTGGGCCGCCTTGTTTTCGCTTGCCCTTCCCCAACCCCGAGTAAAAAATTCGCTTAAACAGTTTTACGTTACGCGATATCTACTCGACGACGTTGTGGCGCAGCGGTAGCGAACCTGCCTTAAGCACCTAGTTTGTATTCACCATGCAGGCATGTTTCCCGTTCTGGATGTGTTTGTCCTTGTCACGATGTATGTTTCCGGACCCCCGACACAGGATATAACTATCGTAATGTGAGCCGTTGAGTGTGTAGAGTTTATTATTTATTAATAAAACACATTTCTAGTCAATAAATAATACAAGTTTATTGAACTAATTGTACAGAATATGGCACCACGGCGTGGTCGAATCGTTTATACAAATTACAAACATTTAATTACAAAAGGGGTCCTTTAATTATACAAAATTATACTACGGAATTCCGACGCAGTCTCTTAGTGGTGGGAACGAAACAATGGATTATGGGATTAAAAACCACATTTTACTGACCGATGTTTCAATAAAAACCCATTTTTATTTCTGAATAACTGGAGCTTTTTTATTATGTAAAATGTGTTACATAAGTTTACGTGAGTTGCCTTGACATTTATTTGCTGACCATCAAAGAAATACGACCCTGGCATATGCCATTTGGATTAGCCTTAAAACAGCTCAGGATGCGTCTAATGATAATTTGATTAATTTGATTAAATTTCTCCAAGCTATTTTTGATGATATTATATGAATATTATTTCAATTCAAGTTTTGTCGAATCGTAAAGAATATTTACTCTCACTTATATTTTAGACCATTTAACATATATACATACATCAAATCCTCCAAAAGGAAAAGTTATTTAATCTATATATTGTTTTTTGCTCACCTCTTTCTTAATGATCAGGTAAGAGTAATTGTATCCTAGTAATTGGTGCAGAATAACGCTTAAGCCTTTTGACTTATTAAGCTTTGCATATGTCAGCACTATGAAGACAGTTTCGACCGCGATATTTTTTGAAATATCAACCTTATGTAATTGTATCCGTTCGATTGCATTACGTTTTCCACCCAAAGTGAGTTCTCTCTTCTTTCTTCACTACGATGACGTAGTTATATTAATACAGACAATAGGCTTTTAATTGGTCAGTAATATGTAGTTTATAATAATTTTTCAAAATATTTAAACACAAAAAATCAGTCTAAGAGCTCCCTTAACAACTAATAATACATAGTATATGGTTACCGCCATTTATAATCTGTGAATATTATGCAATCTTTATAATAAGCAAAGAAACTATAATAAGTGTTTAAAAATTTAAGAGATCTTCGAATTTATATAATATCTAGGCAAGTTCAATAAGAAAATTGAAGTCAAAGGTTAAAAAAATATGAACACATTAATAATTAAATAAATTAAATATCATTCAGAAATTTGACACGCCACTATCTCATGACGCCATTTTGATTAAGTAAAATGGCGGTATTCAAATGTCAAACAGCTTGACAGTACTTTTTTTATTTACACAAATCGTAAAATACATATAAAGTAGTGCCGTTTAAAACTTTAATAAAATAATTAAAATGGCGGTTTACCAAACAAGTTCACTACGAAATATTGTAAATCAGTCAATAAAATACATTACACAACTTACTATAAATAAATACGAATAACTGGAAGAATAAACGGGGAAGAAATTGTATAAAATTTGACAGATCCAATTAGCCCTTACCTTATGGTTAGGGTTTTTGGTAAGTAATGTGGTCACAGCATATCTTTTGAATAGAAATGTAAACATTGATGTCAGCGTATTTTGAGTTTTAGTTCTTTTTTCGTAGAATTTAAGCTCAAAATTGCATATATCAATGTTTACATTTAATTGTAAATATTACATATGGTAATACTGAATAGGAACTGTTATTTTCAGGGATGATAATTTAGAATTAAATTCTAAGAAAATGTTAAAAAGGATCTAAAAATGTTTAGTTAATTCAAGATTATTGTATATATATATATATATATTGTAATTAGGTTTATATTTAACTAAGGCACGAATGAAATAAATTTTAATACATCGGAAAAGCCTGGCAGGAACGACATTCATTCGTCTATTATATTACTTTAAAAAAAAATCAATTTCTTGTCATCATATACAGTATTACCATATTTTCATATCAGCAGTTATTATACCGTTAATTAAATTAGTGCGCAATTCCTCGGCGGTACGCCGTCAGTACCTACAGCTTATACTATAATAATTATAGAAAAATATTAAACTAGGACCTATTTACAATGGAGGTTTTATTAAAAATTAAGCCTCGTCACATATTACAGGTGTATTTTGGAAACGTCTACGACTACGATGTGGGTTGTCGATTTTAGATTCTAAAATTTTATTACAATATACTTTTCAAAAATGTTATAAGTAAAAAGGTTTGTTGTTTAATAACTTACTGTCACACTACGCTAGATGACACGTCAAAGTAGGACGGCATATCCTGAATTTCAGGAGTGAAAAAGAGAGGGATATACAAGAAACGTTGCTATGCGACGTCCTCGTCTGTTGATATTAACTAAATTCTAGTTAGCCATAGATAGAGAAAAAACCTAGATGGAGCGACAAAAGTTGCCAAGCATATGTATAAGCTATTTCTTTTACTCTTACTGGTGCTCCCTGAAATAGACAGAGATAACAATATCTCGTTTCTAATACTAATGTCACAAGAGCGGTAACTATAGCTTCGTTTAAGTTTTTTCTGTGTCTCCAATTTAGCTAATTAGCAAGTTTTTATGTGTCACTGACAGAGAGTTTATAAACTATCTCTATTTTATACACCTTTTTACTTATAACTACCATTATTTTTATAATGCTCATGATGAATTTTAGTTTCACAAAATAGCTGTAAAGAAATACAAGTATTACAAGCTACATTCAATTGTGGATCCGGTATTTTATTTTATAAAGGTTAACATTTTTTTTTGCACAAAATAAATGAATCTAAAATTTTCACAATAATTATATAATTTTGTATATTCTTATTTCATGCGTCTGTATATATAATACACCTGTGATATGTACAAAGACTTAAATAAAGCAGGGCGAAGCTGCTAGTATTAGCTTTGACCCTTTAAAAATATCAAACAACATTATCAAAAAACTGTGTTCAATATTAAACCTTATAATAAACGCATTACGGTACAAAATATTTACATTAAATGTGGAAACGTGCAAAACGATCGAAAGTTACTTGTCTCATTCTAACACATAACGTTAGAGCGGGACGTAATAATTGTTCAATGTGCATTGTCGTAAAGACAGTGCATCAAAATTTTTTCTTCGAAATACGACCTTATTCCTTTACAATAGAGTCCAAATTGTGTTAGTTAGTGTAAGATGGAAAAAGTGGACCCATTTTAAAATATGAAATATTGTAATATTCGCGAGCGAGCTCTGCACTTTAAGATATTTTTTATATATTATAATAACCTATAGCAAATGCTCTGCAATAGGTATTTAACTGAGCAATATTATAAGGACTGTCCGGTGTTTTATATATTTTTTAATGGAATGTAAGTTGGTGCCGTGAATTTTGGGTTATGGAGACCCAGTAATAAAAGCTTATGTAAAAGTGTAATATTTATGGTGCGTTATAAAGTTTTTCCAATATGAAAAAAGGTTATAATATTTTCGTGTTAATTTAGGCCTTTTATTTTAGACATGACAAAATAAATACCATTTATTTCTTAAATGGTAAAATAAGTTCGCACGAGATTGAATTAGCTTAACATATAATTTCAAAAAGTGGTTATGAATTTAAGCTAGTTAATATAAAATTGTTTATCAAAACTGTGCAAAACTATATTTCCATATAAAAAGATTTTTAATTTCAATAGCAGGGTTAAATACCAGTCTATTTATATGATTTCATCTCGGACGAAATCAAAGCAAATTCATTGCAGTTTACAATAAATTGTTAACATTGACGCAGATAGAGACCCGACAAAAAATTGTGTATCGCTTTGCCAACAAATCAATCTTAGGCATTCTGAAAAAGAACTGATTGCTGGAGACCGCAAGGGCTATGGGCCGACATATTCGTTAACATAAAAACGAGGGAAACTCATTTTTGAGCCTTTTTATAGAAAAGGGACTAAATTGTTATATGTCCAAGGGCCCATTGCCTATAGGACCTATTGCTTTAGACGGCTTAGACAAGCGGCAATTGCTCCGTGTCGATTACATTTCGAAAGTTAAATGGACGCAAATAAGCAATACCATGTCAACCCACAAAATTGAAAAAACTGAGTTATATATGCAGAAGTGTTGGTAAATAGCTGAAGAACCTTTTTCTTTAATATTTGTAGGGTATTAAGCTTTAAAACTTCTAAAAAAGCCATTTATTCAATCATGCAATTTATGTATTTTTAAACGTTTTGGGTACGAAATATGCAGTTTGTATTCTTATTTTTTGTGAAAATAAGTAAAATAACTTACATAAATCTGAAATTGCCAAAAACTTGACCAATACATTAAAAAAATCATATCATATCGTAAAGCAAGTTGTTCAAAATTTTCAAACGCGTTTTTCTCGAAATGACATTCGTGTGGGTTGACATGTTATTGCTTATTTGCGTCCAAATACCCTTGTGCGATGTCAATAAAAAACGATAGGTCAGTTGGTCTTTCGAAAGATTATGCCAATTTTCATACATTTCGGAATTATTTCTTTAAATCTTACTTTATCAAGGCCCCTAGGTCGATCGCCTCTTTAAATTTCGCTTCAACGCTTCTCACGAGAATGTGGCAGATTATTGGAGCACAGCAAAATCGGGGGGCTTACCATTAACTCTTCTGAATCGATTTACTGTTAAAATTGAATTGGATCGAAATATAATTTTTACTAAAAGTCCATGGCCGTAGCGAGGCAGGAGCAACGGGGAGTAGCTGCCCCTCCCTGGACATTGCTTACTGAGAAACACGAATATAATGCATTTTGTACAATTTAATTATTAACTATTGAAGGAGATAGTCTTTAGACCTAAAATTTAGATTTTTCCTCCCCCAGGCCAAATGCTAGCTACGTCCATGGTAAGCCCGTTTATTATTGGTACCCTCCGAATTGACCAATCAATAATAATGTCTTATGCATGTAAATTGTTGGATTAATATAATTATTGCAAATTCGTTGTTATTTAAAAAAATTTATTCTTGAAAAACACTATTTGAATTGTGCAAGTAAATGCTTGTTATATTTTAATAATTTAGGAACAGTATTTTTTCTAATTATATCCGCTATCCTAAAGTGCAGTCTGATAATATATAGCAATATACAAATATTAATAATTATATATAACATTTTACAATTCCCTTAATATGGGGCAACATTCCACCCGTTATTAGTTTTTTTTTTCATATTGTAATGACGAAATTGGTGTTAACATATACATAAAACAATTATATATATACTTAAGAAGTTAAATGGCCAAATTTTAGCATACATTTTGTACATAGGTAATCTATGTTATTCGTGGTCTTTTTTCTGATTGTGTATTGCTGCCGGCCCTACTGGCTTTGACAGTGTCAAGGGCGGGGGTGGTCGAGTATATAGACCTGGCCTTGAAGAAGGGGCAGCCATCAAGGGGGGTCACAGTTATATCATCCTAAGGGTGCCTTCTGCGAGGCCGAAACACTGCTAAGGATTTCATCGGGAATGGTAGCATCGCTCGAGCGCCCCCTTGAGATACGTCTTGAATAAGGTTTTATATGATATAAAATCTAATTTAATTTTCGAAAATGTAGCACCGTTATAAAAATATGTAGGTTATTTCTGATTGGTATACAAAATAATAAAAATTTCAATTTAGAAATCTTTTGTATGCTAGAAGCATTACTCCCGTTATTTCACAAGCTCTGCGTATACTCTTATCCTGATTTGATGGGTTACTAGTTTTTATACAGAGCGATTTTCATCTGACCTCCGCAAACATAAGGGCGAACTAATATCTGATTGGATACGAGCCAATTCCTTATCAAGAGTTATTGATTATTATCAGATGTTATGATAACAACCGGGACCGACAGCTTAACGTGCTCTCCGAGGCGCGGTGTGGATACCCAGAAAGACCAACGTCCAGAGAGAAACAGATATTTATAACAAACATCTTGCTCCAAGAGGCAATCAAACCCTCGGCCATCGAGGGTCAAAACAGACTCGCTACCAGAGCACGATAAAACTTCTTGTTGTTAAGGAAAAGAAAGGGACTTTTTTGCATTATGTTTAATTCGTTATTACAATATGAAAAACATCACTATTCTATCCGACCTACTTGACTAGCTTTACACGAAAAAAATATACATACAAAACTTATATTACAACTATTGTTAATAAATAAAAATCAATATATGAACATTGACTTAGTACAGAATGAAAAATGTCCCAAAAATCTTGTGGTGCTCCTTCAATTCGAAGTTAGTCATACGCTAAGTGTATTTGATTATAGTGCGTTTCAAGTAAGAATACGACTGGACTCGTGGCTAACTTCATACTGACAACCAAGGAAGAGTAGCGTTAGCACAATAAGCCGCCAGCCCAAATTAATTAAAATAATATTGATACATATCAATAAATACGGAGACAATTAATAGATCAATTAAAGTAATATAAAATAAGAGATATTATAAAGATAAAATATAGGAAATTACATAGTCTCATTGACTATTTTTAAAACGAATATTATCAATACTTTTCTACCGAAACTGCGAGTACAATTATTATACAACATATTATGCTTTATAAGAGAACATTTTCCTACATTAGTCCTTCTCTGGCTTAGGATTATAAAAAGTATTATAGTTTATTAATTTAAGTTTGTAAAAAATATCTTCGTTTGTTAACTTTTTTTGCATATTGTACTAAAAAGTCTGAAGTCGACGACCATACCGGTTTAAAATGGCGGTTTTTTCAGTTCTATTCTTAATTGAAACGCATTATATGTTTCAAGCTTGTGAATAACTTCGTTTAAATTGTAGTGTCGTTCTGAATTCACCAACGAGAACCAGTGAGTCTGGCATTTTATTTATATTTAAAGTAATGTATTTTAAAGTCTATGTATATAAATGTATTTCATTAAGAAAATCTTACAATTAAAAATATTTTATTACTAATTTTTGTAATTAGCAACATTTTGAGAAACTCATGAGATAAATTACTTTTTTAATTATTTTAGTTTTTTTTCACTATACGACTTTCTTAATGAAATAAATAGTGTTACTGAGACGCCATTTTAAAAAAGGGGTTTTCTCATTATTTTTGCCCTAAGTATGATTAATTCCTCCAGAATTTGTACAAAACGTTAAAGAAATTTTTATACTTTAAAAGATTATTTTTACCATTATTATATTTTGAATTTGTTTACATTTTGTGCATAATCTATTGAAATATAGTACATCGTATTATATCATAATCCATTATAGGCCAATTTTATTTTAAAAAATACACAAAAATGTAAATTTTATGATATAAAAAAAAATATATAAAAATTAATTTAAAAAATCATTTACTACAAGATATAGATAAAGCTTAATTATAATAATAAATTCCTCGCATTTCGTCTGTCTTTTCATAAGATATATTTAAATAGTTTTAAGGAGATGAAAATTGTGAAACTTTCACAAAGACACATTGTGTTTGTAACTTCGTCTTTCAATCTGTTAGGTTTCGAAGACGGCTCGTGTTCAGTAAACTTCAATTCAGTAGCACTTCAAAACACTAAAGTTCATTTTAAAAGTTATTTTGAAGAAATTTACTGAACTAATGAGATAATTTTTTTTTTCAAATTACACAGAATATTATATTTAGCATAAATCATTCATTTTTCATAAGACTGAATAGATTTATGTATGACTTCATTAGATTTCGGTCAAATCACTTGACCAAATTGTCGATTTTAATTTTTTTTGCAGCTCATAATTTTTCAAGCACACCATCAAACTTCGTTCAATTGTTGATCCGATTTCAATAACATCTCGATTTATTAAAACACGATCAAACTTCGTTCAGTTGATCATGTTTTTAGTCCATGTTTATTTAAAGACGCGATTTAAAAAGTCCGGTTATTATTATGCTTCGATTTGAACACTCGATCAAACTTCGGTCAAACATTGATCCGATTATGTCCCATTAATATACGACCGATTTTTCGGTCAAACGTCGATCCGGTAGTGATCAGACGTTTCGGTCGGTCGCTAGCAATGGAACTGGTTCTGCGTGATGGCCGACAGATCCTTCATCAGACCCTCGAGGTTCTGCATTTCTCGATGCAAGCGTTCCGTCGAGCGCGACGGGGTCAAGGGTTCTAGTTCATCTGCGCGGTGGGAGACGCTCCCACCTGGAGGATAGAGGTTTTTCATTTTATTTTTTGTTTTACCATGATAAAATGTATACTATGTGCTAATTCAGATAATAAGCTAGGTATCTGTGTGGTAATTTTCATCCGAATCCGTTCAGCCTTTTTTACATAATTGAGTACACAAATATCGAACCATATCCTACGGCAATCCAAAATTTTTTCCGGAATAAAACGTATTCTACGTTATACGTTAATGCAGCTAAGAAACTACATGTGTACCATTTTCATCAAAATCTATCTAGTAGTTTCTGCGTGAAAGAGATAACAAATATATATCCATTCTCACAAATTTTCACTTTTATAATATTAGTAGGAGTTAATAGTATAATTATTATTAATTTAAACAATATTATAATAAAAAATCTTACCGAGTTGCAGTCTGTTAGGTATATGTCCGGGTGACGAGCTGGCGCTCTTCTTGTATGGAGACGTTTCTCGCACGCTACCCGCTGAGGAAAAAAGGGTAATTTGCGTATACTTATTATAATTACACCGTTGTGGCGTTGTGGGTAGCGAGTCTGCCTTAAGCCTCGACGGTTGCGGGTTCGATTCCCGCTCGGAGCAGATGTTTGTATTATTCGTACAGGCATGTTTTCCGGTCTGGTTGTGTTTGTCCTTGTCATTGTGAATGTTTCCGGACCCCCGACACAGGATATAATTATCCTAATGGGGGCCGTTGAGTGAAGAAAAAAAAAAAAAAAAAAAAAATTACTATTTAATATGAAACTGACAAATTTGGTATACTGTTGTGTTGGTAGCGAGTCGGCGTTTAGCCTCGACTTCATTCTTACAAATATCACCATGCCTCGGAGAGCACGTTAAGCTTTCCGTCCTGGTTGTTATCGTAACATCTGATAATAACCGTTAACTCTTGATAGGTAATCTTTTTTTTATGTTACAAGTTGGCAATCAAGCATACGGCCCATCTGATGGTAAGCGGTTGCCGTAGCCTATGAGCGCGCGCAACACCATTAGTAGGTGACTCTCACGCGTTGACAACGAGAGATCTTTTAGTTCTTAAATCTCCTCTGCCCAGTAATTTCACTAGCATATAGTGCCTTTCAAACCGGAACACAGTAATGCCTAAGCACTACTATTTGGCGGTAGAATGTTTGACACTGCGGTGGTACCTACCTAGCTAGCCTCTTGCAACAAAAGACCTACCACCAGTGTGACTGATTGCACTGGTGGAATAATCTCTGCTGTGACAGAGGTTATCCCAACAGCGGGCGATGGGGTCGTCACATCCCGACGCCGGAAATCTGCTCTTATACAATGAGTTACTCGTTCTTAGAGGCGGAGGTCTGATGGTAATCGCTCCGTGTAGAAACCAGTAACTGTCAAATCCTGATAAGAGTATAAGCTGACCCTGGGTAAATAAAATATCGGGAATAATGCAACGACGACGAATACTCTTTGGTATAAAAAAGCACCGATGATTGTCTTACCCTTGGAATGCGAGGGTGTGGAATGGTCGGAAGCGGTGTCGGGGAGCGTGAAGCTGTGCAGCGGCGCGCAGCCCGCGCGGCGCTGCAGCGAGCCCGCGCCCCCCGCGGCCCCTAGCGCCCCCGGGCCCCCGGGGCCCGCGCCCGCCTCGCTGCTCAGCGAGTCCCGGCTGCGAACAGGGTAAGTCCTTTTGACGGATCGTTTGACCGGCTTACCTAGATTGCCTGCATCTAGGTGTGTGCAGACGAAACTTATAGCTATCCCTTAAACGTATGAGGCGTTTCTGACATAAAGGTTTCGCTAACATAGTGGGATTAATATGATCAAGTTTCTTGTTTGGGGTCACCATTTTTAAATTTTATTTCATTTTTAATATTTGTTGAAGTAGCAATAGAAGTACACATTCTGAATGGTTAAATGTTGAAATTCAATTTGCAATACAATAAGATTATTAGGGGATCTGGTAAATGTCCTTTCAGAGATATCCGTTTATTGATATAAAATATTAATGTTTAATAAATGTTAAATTCACACCCGTTTAGTATGATTGTGAGAAATGCATTGAAACTAATTAAAATGATTCGTAACTTGAAGGCACGAGACTCACGTGATTACGTAAAAGGTTTTCGGTTACACCGAACACAGATAAATATATTATGGAGAAATTATAGAAAAGGAGAGGAGGAGAGATAGAAAAAGACCATGAACGATTGATTGAAATAAGAGAGAGATAAATACATATAGTTGTCTCTTTTTCGTTATACTTTGTCAATATAAAGCCTCAAAAACTACAATAGAAATCAACTCACTGCGTGTAATGTCCTAGCGGCTCGTACGCCACGTAGTGCCCGCGCTCGCGGGCGGTGGACGCACTGGCGTACACGTCTGAAGCAGTACTGGCACTGCTGGCGCCCGGAGCTGAGCACGCCGCGCCTAGTGGACACTGGCCTGACCCGCCTACAAGTGTGAGAGATGTCACATATATAGTAATAATAATAAACGCTATACACATGGACAAGGACAAACACACCCAGACCGGAAAATATGCTTGCATGGTCAATACAAACATATTATGAGCGGGAATCGAACCAGCGACCTGTGGCGTATAAGGCAGGTTCGCTACCGGTGCGCCACAACGTCGTCAATAATCGTAAAACTCGCAGCGCATAAGTTGAACCAAAATGGCGTTCGTCCATGCAGGTACAGTCACGGACAAAAGTGTTCAACCAATGCTTCTT
Source organism: Hestina assimilis (assembly GCA_023373885.1). Taxonomy (NCBI): domain Eukaryota; kingdom Metazoa; phylum Arthropoda; class Insecta; order Lepidoptera; family Nymphalidae; genus Hestina; species Hestina assimilis. The sequence continues at coordinate 2,524,530 of CM041767.1, read as the reverse complement.
CTTCTTATCGAGTGGTCAGTGGCCGACCTGGTGTCAGAGTTGTTCAGGTCGCCCGTAGGCCTCTGACTTGACTTATCGACTATTGTCAAATTGTCAACAGCCGGGGCCGACTTTTTACGTGCCCTCCGAAGCACGGAAGCGCTCTGTTGAAATACCACTATGCGATCACCCATCTAGTGACCGACCGCGCCTAAAGTTGCTTAACCTACCGATCGTTTACCGATCAGTGGGTGCACTCGGCAATGAGAGATTTGACTATCCTATAAATGGCGGCACATAAGTTGAACCAAAATGACGGTCGTCCGCACAGGTACAGTCACGGACAAAAATCTTAAACCAATGCTAAACGGCTAGTGATGAATTTTGATATAAATATAGATGCTTATACACTACTTTATGTCGCAAAAGAAAATTTATAAGAGACGAAAGATTGTATGGGATCAATTATGTCTTTACTGCATGAAAGCATATGATATTAATTTTTCGTATAAGAAATTCAGAAACGGACACTGACACAAGCAAATAGAAGCATAATTACCCGTCCACATGCTTGTTGCGTCAATACCATAGATATAGAGGACAATAGATAGTGTATCCTATATATTGACATTGTTAAAAATTTAAAGATCAACTAGCGCCACCTATGAAGTGGTTACTACATAAATAATTAAAATGACGTATTTGCGAAAGGGTAAGAATAGGGCCGCGATTATTGACCAATAACATTTAAGGTGTTTGTAGCGCATGCGTACTATGTAATTATTTAGTTCAAAACCATTGGTTAGATGGCGCTTCAATTTTACACCAAGTACTGTCAAATTGATAACGAACGGGAATCGAACCTGCGAGCAATGGCGCTTAAGGGCGAGGGGTGTATACTCACAGGGCGCGGGCGGCGGGTGCGGGTGGTGGTGCAGCGAGGCCAGCGACGTCTGCGGGGAGCCCAGCGGCGCCACGCCCGACAGCAGCGGCGTGCTCTGCGGGGACAGACGGACACACATATAGCTTTACTTACGTAGATCTACCATGACGTCATAATAACCCTACATCCGACCTTTACGATTTCATAGAAATCGTCACGTAAGTTAAGAAATTTTATTGGTACGAAGTTCCTTAACGCGGCTTACGGGTAGTGCGATTTAATAGAAATCGTCACGTAACGAAATGCCGTATGCTACTACAACAAATGAGCACACGAGGAAGTGAGTGCGTAGCCGAGTGCGCTACACTCTCTCTCTCTCTTCTCTATCTCAAGCACTTTTTATCATATAACCTATTGAAATATACAGATTTTATTTCGAATTATATTCGAAATTGAAGAAAAAACGTGAGGAACTTCGTTCGACAGGAATCCACCAATTTTTCATCATTAAGTAACACCCACCACGTCTCACTATGGCGATGAGGGTTCCGCTGAGTTGTAGTGGGTATTGCCGCTTAACTAACAATCGGCCGAGTCCCACACTACCACTGCCTAGTGTACTTGACGAGTACACTACGTACAGTGGTGTGCGTAAATGCATTTCTCAGCAAAAACAAAAAAAGAGGAAATTTTATGGAATTTTCTTAAGATTAAAAAATAAAATCAATTTGATTACAGTCGTACAAAGTAATGTACTGTCGGTCTTATTTATATAAACTGAATTTTATCTAATTTTTTTTATGTATTTACTAAAAACGTAATCTTAAAAAAATTTAAAAATGAAGGTATTAATAATTTGTCATAATTCAATAAAACAATATAAAAGAATCAAATTTAAACCAACCTGATCCGGCATATGTCTTCTTCGCTCACACGTCCCTGTACATCCAACTCCCACACCGACTCCCACTCCCACGCCTGTCATAGCTACAAAGAAATAATAATCGATATTTTTTACCCAAAAATATCACAACATACTTTAGAAAGATTTTAATGGTGGTATATCTTTTTTTATACCACCAAAGTGGCAAACAAGCGTACGACCCGTCTGATGGTAAATGGTCACCGTAGCCTATAATGCATGCAATTGGAAAACGTAAAGGGATGGTAGTTTGGGCTTCAGGCGCTCCCACTGATCGAACGGTTACTTTACGACGATATTCTGAAGGTAGTAGGTTCCACGATCAAGCCCGCCCAAACACGCTGAAAAGCAAGACTATTTCTAAGAAAACTAAAAATTCAGTAAGACACAAAAAATCATAAAAACAAAAACCTAAGCACGGCATGAGCGGATCACAGCGGTAGTCGCAGCGGTAGGGTGAAGCGCGCAGTACCGCCGTGTCGTCGCTACCGCTACCCGCCACCGACGGGGACCGGCGAGACTCTAGGGGGGTGGTATAAAATAAAAACGTGAAGGGTATTTGTAGTGCATGAATAGCGCAAAATAAGAAATAATTGCTAAATTAATATTTACAGTGAGTCCATGTACCATCCATACATACGAATGGATGAGAGATGTATGGAGATGTATGTATGGTGTGAAAATCAGTATTTGTATGTCAAGTGTAATCTTATTGTCATTTTTTTAAGAATATTAGCAATGCTTTTTTCTAAGCATTACAAATTTCCTATTGCCCCTTCAATTAAGCTCATAGCTTGCGCGAGGAGAGGGACGACAATACCCCAAGGATGTCAGGATTGAACTCGTGACTCTCGTTAATGGAGCGGAGTCGGCCCTTCTACCGTTGAGCTATTGAGGATTGTATATATCAAAGTTAGTATTATCAAAAAACCAGGTATAGAACAAGATATCTTTAAACTCAGACCCTTTTTTAATTAGTTTTTTTTGTATGAAACGTTATTTGATCTAGTTGGTAATTAATATCGGGGGGTTTATCTAGAAAGCATTTTAAATGTGTCCATTATGTCCGCAATTTAAATATTACATGTTACTTTTAGTTACTTAGTTTAATGTATGTATGAAAGATTATTTACACATTACAAGTGTCATGTCTTTTGTTGATGGTAGGGTAATAGGTAGTGGGATTATGTGGGTAGTTGAATGGCGTAGTGGGATTGTAGGGGTAGTGGGATTGTAGGGATAATGGGAATGTGTAGGTATTGCAGTAGTTGGGCCCCACGGTAGTGGTGAGCTAGTGGGGTTGTAAGATTGTGTGAACATTGGGGCTGCGTACATTGTGGGTTAGTGGGGTAGTGGAAAAGGAGTATTCAGATTGTGTGGGTATTGGCGATGTGCGCATAGTGGGTTTGTAGGGTAGTGGAAGTATGGGCGTATTTGGATCGTGTGGGTATTGGGGCTGTGTGTATAATGAGGTTGTAGGGGTAGTGAAAGGAGTGTTCGGATAGTGGGTGTTGGGTGTAGTGTGTGTGACTCACCGACATAGGTGGGCACATATCGGCGGTCGAGGCTGGCGAGCGAGGCGGGCGGCGCGTGGCGCGCGGGCTCGTAGTCCGCCATGGCGGGCGGCGCGCGCGCCAGCGTCAGCGTGGACGACACCAGCGCGCTGCCCTCCACGCTGCCCGCCGATACTGTGGGGTGACGTCACGACACATTATATCTCTCATTTTTAGGGTTCCGTATCCAGTGAATGAACCACTTATCGTATTTGGTAGAGTTGAAATTTTTACATTCTGCACATTTCTGTTGCGGCTTCAACAACAAATACTAAAAATAAAGGGTCCCATATAAGACAATTAATTAACCGTTGAAAAGACCTAAATTCCGATACCCATATTCCCTTCCTTTTCCCCGATATCCCCTCCCCCTATCATCTTAAACGGGCTAATTTACTACATATCTCTACCAATGATATAATTACAAAAGGAAGTTAGTATATTTTGTAACGCTTTCACGCCTAAACTACTGAATATTAGTGATATACTGAATATAATTTTGTTATAGAAATAGATGGGATCATGGAGACGGTTATTTTTTATCGCGAACACAAAACTTGAAGAGGGTGAAATAGGGGATGAAAGTTTGTGAAAGACATTATATCTATATTGTATATGTAATAGTTATTTACGATGGCAAAGCCGTGAGCAGAAGGTAGTGATAGTATAAAAATAAAACTGAATATAATATATTTACAAAATAAGTTCCAGTTAAAAAATAAAACCTGTGGTACTCGGGGTTTGCCGCGGTAAAGCTATTGCATAGCATTTTTATCAACTTATGCAATACATAAAATCTTGGCTGTTTTTAAAAAGTTAAAATACAAATGAAATCGAACATTCATTTCAAGCCAATAAGAAACTTAAAACTAATTCAAAATATTTGAATTTGGAACGTACATCATCAATAGTTACATTTTATATTGAACTTTAACTTTATAGAATAATCGCCTTAATTCTCTTTGAGTTAAAGACGAAAATCTTTTGCATATATAAGAATTATGTATAAAGGTTATTATTTTGTGAAAATTAAACATTAGTTTTTAGACGCTCATAGCCGATATGGGTGATCGCATAGTGGTATTTCAACCGAGCGTCTCCGTGCTTCGGAGGGCACGTAAAAGTCGGTCCCGGCTGTTGACAATTAGACAGCAGTCGATAAGTCAAGTCAGAGGCCTACGGGCGACCTGAACAACTCTGACACTAGGTTGACCACTAACCAATCGATAAGAAGAAGATTAGTTTTTATAATGTTTTATTTAAAGATCATTTTCCTATACATTTATTGAAGTATTTGCTATAATTTTTCTTGTGGAGAGTGTCAGGTTTTATTTTCGTTACGGAATTTCTTGATTCGATTGCCGCGCTCAAAACCCGCGATAAAAGCTATGCAATAGCTTAATAATAATTATTATTATATCTATATTACATTATAGGTTCCTCATTAATCGGTGTTCGCCTAAAACCGTGGGCAGAAGCTAGTCGTAGTATAAAAATCAAACATAATAATAATTATAATCATAAGTTTCAGTTAAAACAATGAAAAGCATTTATAAAATTTAAATCATAATAAATTATACAAAGAAAGAAGTAGAAGAAGTAGCAAAGAGCTAGAAGGTCGTACTCTTACTGGCTGAGCTGTGCAAGCTCTTGTCCATGTGCTTCAGTTCCATCTGGTCGTGGTGTATCCAAAGGTCCGGGGGTTTGATCGCCGCTGAAGCTGATGCTTTTTGGTACGTACTGAAAGTTATAAATCAATTAGAAAGAATTGAACAGATAAAATATCAAAACTCATTGGTATATTCAACACCAACACAATGGAATGAATGTAGTCCCACGCGAATGACATTCGGTTATATTACTCTTATTAATGAGTTACTGGTTTACCCTTGGGATTGTGGAGATGAGATGGCAATCGCTCTGTGTAAAAACTAGTAGCGTGTCAAATCTGGTTAAGAGTCATAAGCAGATCATGGTTTCTTCACCGTAAAGTAAGAGAAGATTTCGAAACATAAAACACTTCTATTCTTCAAAATGATTACTTACTTATATACACAGCACCACATAATTATAAGATTTACATAAAAGTTTCAGTTAGTCATTAGTGTAGAAGAAGAATAATAAGTGACCTATAATAGAACCTTGGGGGATACCATTATGTAATAATGGTCTAATTTTTTTTTGTAAATAGTAGCTGATTGGATTTCATATTTATATTCTGTAACGGTAAATGAAAAATGCTCTTACAGAAACTACCTTTTTGGGAAACAAATTAATAGTTATTTCAGTGATTGTGTTAATCGAAGGCTTTTGATATATCACAAATTTGTTTTTTAAAAGCACAATATTTAAAGGCGTAAGAATTGTTATTTTCTTCTGCTACAACGCAGCGTTAGCTAACCTGCGTTAAAGTCTATTTGTCCTGAGTTCGATCGCAGATATGTGTTGTCTGGGCGGTTCTTAATGAATGAAGGGGACACCCCTTTAGCGTAGCGTTTATGAGTACTATGAAGTGTAGGACGTTGTTGTGGGCCAGGGTCGCGTACCTGGTGTCGGGCGACAGCGGCGCGCCGTGGCGGCGGCAGCACAGCGACAGCGCGAGCGCGGCCGCCAGCGCCAGCACCGCGCACGCGCCGCCCGCGCTGGCCCACAGCCACGCCGACGTGGCGCTCGCCAGCCCGCCGCCCTCGCCGCCTTCTGGCGACACAGAGCGCTTTAGGGCGGCACCCCTACCTTGGGGCCTCGGTAGCTCAGGAGCGAGACTCGAGGGTTCGATCCTCACCCCCTATTGTAGTACCCACTCCTAGCGCGAGCGCAGAGCTTATTTGGAGGGGCAATAGGAATATTAGTATTTTTTTTATCTTTTTTTATTTGAGCCCAAAGTTGGGCCCACTGAGAAAAAAGTCCTCACGGTGCTCAAATTTGATTCCGTTCCTAGGATGCCTCTTGCAACACTGAACTACAGTTAAGGACATTGGAATTGAATTGACAAACCCACTCCTAGCGCAAGTTACGAGCTTATTTCGAGAGATTCATAGAATATTTTTTTATTTCATGACAGTTGGCAAATAAGTATACGGTCACTATATTGCAATCTCTACTACATATCAACGCTTGCGATACTTGAAGTATCACATCGCATTACCAAGCCGAGGATAGGAGAGAAGGAAACAATGAGGAATGGGAAATTAGGTTTCCAATGCTCTTACTCATGGCATACACAACAGTACTGACACTGATACTTTACGTCATTTTGAGAAAGTACCACTTCCCCGGCCCAGCCGGCCCATCTGTGCTCACCCGCGCCGGTGGTGTAGGCCACGGCGGCGCTGAAGGGCCCGTGGCCCTTGCCGTTGCGCGCCTGTATCTTGAAGTGGTAGGTGGTGCGCGCGCGCAGGCGCTCCACGCGCGCGCGGCCGCGCTCGCCCGCCACCGCCACCGAGCTCCACTCCTCCGCCGCGCCCGCGCCGCCGCCGCGCTGCACCGCGTACATTATCACGTAGCCTACCGACATGTACACGACGAAGTTTCACATTTTGAGGAAAAGAAAATATATAAATAATTAATCAAATAATTTTGAAGACGGTGTGGCGCAGCGATAGCGAAATTGCCTTAAGCGCTACAGATCGCGGTTTCAATTCCGCTCGGAGCATATGTTTGTATTGACCATGCAAGCATGTTTTTCTGTCTGGGTGTGATGTTTATCGTTTTGTATGTTTCCGAACCCCCGACACAGAATATAACTATCCTAATGGGGGCCATTGAGTGTGTATCGTTTATTAAAAATAAAAGTTTTCTTCTTTAACTTACATAATATATAATTATTAATACGTGAAAAGAAGACATCATTGGAACGAAGTTACTTAACGCGGCTTACGTGGTACTACAATTTAGTAGAAATTGTCACGTAACGAAATGCCGTAAGCTGTACAGTGTATGCGTGTTTGTATCGAATCTACTACAAGCAAAGCCACACATGAATAAGTGAGTGCGCAGCCGGGTGCGCAATTCTCTCTCTCTCTCTCTCTCTCTGTTCCTGTCTCTTTTTATCATATATTGAAATATACCGATTTCATTTCGAATTACATTCGAAGTTGAAGAAAAAACGTAAATGGGGATCCGCCGACCACACAATTTTTTTATGTGACTAATTTGGCCAGCAAACGTACGACCCACCTGACTCTAAGCAGTTATCGTGACCCATGAGCGCTTGCAACACCATTTGTAAGTGTCACTCACGTGTTACCGACGAGAGATATCGGTTATTAAATCTCGTTTACCCAGTGACTTCACTAGCTACATGCCAAACACACTAATGTTTTTCAGTAAAATATCTGACATTACGGTGATACCTACTTAGCTGGTCTCTTACAATAAAAGACCTACCGCCCGTATAAAGCCAACCATCAGTTATAATTTAACAATTTTTAATTATGACAAAGATAGGAGTGGAGTCAAAAGTAATAAAAATTAGCAATAATCAAAGATGGCGACTTTGTAGAGGCATATGTTTTGTCCCTCCAGCACAAAGGGAGGACCCTCCGACCAGGCGGGTGATATTACCTGGCGGACCGCGGCCCAACGGCTTACGTTGAGAAGATATATATGTTGGCGCATGAAGTATAGAACCTCTTTAATACGTTGGATTAGAAAGATAATATTTGAAAAGATGTCATTCTAACGAAGCACATTTTATGATTACTTAAATATTTCAGCATACAGAAAATGATTGGCATATCGCATATAAAAGGACGAATCGTTGAAATCCGACGTAGTAGTTACAGTTTTTAAGGCGTCGGGATGTGACGACCCCATCGCCCGCTGTTAGGATAACCTCTGTCACAGCAGAGGTTATTCCACCAGTGCAATCAGTCACACTGGTGGTAGGTCTTTTGTTGCAAGAGGCCGGCTAGGTAGGTACCACCGCAGTGTCCAATATTCTGCCGCCAAATAGTAGTGCTTAGGCACTACTGTGTTCCGGTTTGAAGGGCATTGTACGCTAGTGAAATTACTGGGCGAACGAGATAGATTTAAGAACTAATATCTCGAGGTTGGCAACGCGCGAGTGGCACCTACTAATGGTGCTGCAAGCGCTCATAGGCTGCGGCAGCCACTTACCATCAGGTGGGCCGTATGCTTGTTTGCCAACTTATAACATAAAAAAAAAGTGATGTGCAATTTATTGTGTTATCTAATAAAGGGATTAAAAGCACTGTTGGTTACAATAAGTTGTTCATAATGTTAACCTACTTAGATGAAACTCATAAAGGTTTATGGCCATCCTTAGCTTAGTTTCATTCAAAATAAATACTGATAAAACCATAAGCGTGGTTTTATATATATAAATGTATACTTCACTAGCGCAGAAAACTCTGATAGCGCGATTTAGGATAGTGACGATCTTGTCCGTCAATATCGTTGCGTAGTATGCCATGTAAGTGTCGCTGTAACTATGTAAAGTTTGATACCGAATTGTGTCAATGATAGTATGCGGGTAAAAGAAAGACAGTACGTGCTACGACAATGTTTACTTTATTACTGACTGACATTCTTTTTTTTTGTCGGAGTGTCTATTGCTGTTGGCCCTAGTGGCCTTGACAGCGTCACCGGTCAAAGATGGACAGCCCGCGCGGGGCTCAAGTTGCATCCGTCCCAAGGGCCCCTCCTGCGAGGTCGAGCCTAGGCTTGGGACGTCATCGGGAGGGGACTAACATTCGACGTTACATTCGTTAATAACGAGAAACAAACACGTTACCCCTAGGTGAGAGTAGTTCGAATATACAGCAGTCAATGTTGTCTTCTCTTTCTATCGCGTTACGTCGTGTGGCGTGTAGATATCGCTTCTTCTTATCGAGTGGTTAGTGGTCAACCTAGTGTCAGAGTTGTTCAGGTCACCCGTAGGCCTCTGACTTGACTTATCGAATGTTGTCAAATTGTCAACAGCCAGGACCGACTTTTTACGTGCCCTCCGAAGCACGAAGACGCTCGGTTAAAATACCACTATTCTATCACCCATCTAGCGACTGACCGCGCTTAAAGTTGCTTTACCTATAGATCGTTTACCGATCAGTGGGTGCACTTGGCTATGAGCGTCTCAAACGTAGATGTCGCTATGGAGGTGAGACGGATGAAATGCCTCCAACACGAAGGGAGGATCCCTTGACCAGGCTGGTAAAATTGCCTGGCGGTGGCGAAGCCCATCGACTTATGTTGGAAAGTTGTATATATAGGTGAAGATCGTAGGAAACTCTGATAGCGCGATTTAGGATCGTGATGATTGGTCATCCATATCGTTGCGTAGTATGCCCTGTAGGTGTCGCTGTAGCTTGATGCGAGATGTGAGAATCTTGTCTTTCTGTCGCGTTACTTCGTGTTGCGTGTAGATTTTTTATTTTTATTTATTTTTTTATGTGAGAGGGGCAAACGGTCAGGAGGCTCAGCTGATGTTAAGCGATCACCGCCGCCCATGAACATCTGCAACACCAGAAGGCATGCAGGCGCGTTGCCGACCTTTAAGGAAAGAATACGCTCTTCTCTTGAAGATTCCGAAGTCGTATCGGTTTGGAAAGACTGCCGGCGGAAGTTGATTCCACAGAGTGGTTGTACGAGGAAGAAAATGTCTTCTAAATCGTGCTGTTGTGGATTCCAGACATCGCTATAGTTGTACAGTCCAACCTGGTTAGGTTGGACTGTACTACTGGTGAGTGGTTACTTACCAGTGATCTGTCCGTTGGGTCTGGTGGGCGCGCTCCACGTGAGGTCCGCGGCGCGGGCGGGAGGCGCCGCTGCCGATACCCGTAAGTCGCGTGGCGCCGAGCCCGGGGCGGCCTCCAGGGACGTGTTCGACGCCAGCATCGACCACGCCGACTCGCGACCACCTGACACCACCATACCACATTTATAATGATATCTTCACTTGTTGATAATAAAAATAGAAGTCTTGTTTAAGAGAATAAGGTCAAGCGAATGAAATCAATCATCGTATATACAAAATAAAAAAATTATATATGTCGCGGAACATGGATACGCATGAAAGGGAAGAAGTTCCTTCTTGTCATTTATATTAACAAGAACCATAAATTTCATATTTTGAAAGAGAGCTCAAATATCTTCATTTACACATATCGGGAGTTTGACAGCGGACTCAAATATACTCATTTACACATATCGGGAATTTGACAGCGAACTCAAATATACTCATTTACACATATCTGGAGTTTGACAGCGAACTCAAATATACTCATTTACACATATCTGGAGTTTGACAGCGAACTCAAATATACTCATTTACACATATCTGGAGTTTGACAGCGAACTCAAATATACTCATTTACACATATCGGGAGTTTGACAGCGAACTCCAATACCCTCATTTACAAATATCGGCATACCTTTAATGAGTTTGACGGCGAACTCGTAATGCGTGTAGGGCCTCAAGTCGTCCACCATGCAGTTGAGGTCGGACGCGTTGTAGACCCGCGTGCGGCCGCCGCCCGACCAGCGCACCGCGTAGCGACGACCGTCGGTCGCGGTCTGCGGGAATAAACTGGCTTTAGATACAGTAATAAACAAATGGGGTAATCCCCGTATACCGTATAGGTGAGATAAGTACGTTTTTATTATTTTAACGACGTTGTGGCGCAACAAAATGTCTTAAGCGCCACAAGTTGTGGGTTCAATTCACGCTCGGAATCGATTTTTGTATTAACCATATAGGCATTTGTTCTGGTCTGGAGGTGTTTGTCTTTATCCTTGTATGTTTTCTCCGGACCCCTGATACAAAAAATACTATAACAAGTTAGCTTCGAAGTAGTAATTACCTGTCCTTTAGGTAGAGTTGGATCCGTCCAGTAGACGACTGCGGTGGTACCACTCAACATTATTACCTGTAACAAGGGCATTGATAATATTGATCATATAATAACAACCAGCCAAGTGCGTGTCAGATTCGTACATAAAAGGTTCCGTACTGCGGTAAAATTAAAATTGTTTTTTCTTATGTCATGACGGTTGACAAACAATCATACTGTGTGCCTGATGGTAAGCAGTCACCGCAACCTATGAACGCTGGCGATACTTGAAGTATCACAAGTGCGTTGCCAACCCAAGGTACAGGAAGGAAAGGATGAGAAGGGAAAAAAGGAAGGGACCTTATGGGGGTGAGAGATTGGGTTGCCAATGCTCTCACTCACCGCACGAAACGCAACAGTACCTAATAATACTGCTACTAAGTGCCGATTTTCTGTGAGAAGGTACTCTCCCGGTCGAGCCGGCTCTTTTGTGCAGAGAAGCATGGCTCTACTACCGTAGAAAATTTAATGTTATAAACCCTCATTGTACACAACCCAGTAACAGCGATTGTTGTTGAAAAACCAATGATTCCTTCAACCGTCCATATTCATCACCTTTACTCCAACAGGAGGTATAAGTGGTGGAGTATCGTCTTCTTCTTCGTCCGGATCGTCCGGTTCATCTGCATCCGGCTCATCCGGTTCATCCGGCTCATCCTCGTCCGGCTCAGCGGTTTTCGTCCGCACAGTCGCGTACACGGCCGGCCCAAGCCCGAGAGCGTTGCTGGCACGGAGAGATATCACGTACTCGGAATTCGATTCTAAATTATTGAATAAAAAAAAAATAACTAAATTTTGAATTTAATTGAAAATATCCAATGTTGTTTGATAGATTCTTTTTCTTGATATCAAATTGTTTTAAATATATTAAATTTTTTAATTTTAGTGAAAGTAATTAAATAATAACTATTTTTTTTGTCATTAGAGATAGCGTCCCTGACGCTATTACATAAAAGAAATGTGTTCTTTCATGTATCAAAGGATAGTTTTCTAAGAGTATAAAGCAAAGTGTGTGTATGTGTTTTTACTGGACTAATTTGGCAAGTAAGCATAAGTAGTTTTCGTAGCCCATGGGCATTAGCAATATCACTGATTTGTAGGTTCCACTCACGCGTTGACAACCTCAAGGTATTGGTTCTTAAATCTCGTTTGTTAATTTTATTAGTTTGCAAGCAAGCCTATGAAAACTTGCAACACCATTTATAGGTGTCACTAACGCATTGCTAACCTCAACATATTGGTTCTTCAATCTCCTTTGCCCAGTAACTTCACTAGCTACAGTGTCCTTCAAACCGAAACACGTTACTGCTTTGTGGTGGAATAACTGACACAGCGGTGGTAGCTACTACCTTGCCGACTTCGTGAATAAAGGTTTGTATGTGTGTGTGTGTGTGCGCGTGTGTGAGTGCGAGCGTGCGCGCGTGACGACTGACCCAGCGCGCGGATGACGTGCGAGTGCGCGTGCGCGGGCAGCTCGCGCGAGTGCTCGTCGGGCACGCCCAGCCCCCAGCCCAGCCAGTAGCCGCGCACCAGCGCGCCCGCGCCCGCCTCGCCGCCCCACCACACCGAGATCCAGTCGCGGCCCGCGCGAGCTGAGCGACACCAGACATTGTAGGGACGAAAATAAGCAACACCATGTCAACCCACACAAATGTCATTTCGAGAAAAACACGTTTGAAAATTTTGAACAATTTTATATGATTTTTTTTAATATATTGGTCAAGTTTTTGAACTTATTATGTAAGTTTTTAAAGATTTATGTAAGTTATTTTTTGTAAATAAGTATAGAAACTGCATATTTCGTATATAATATAACCCAAAACGTTTAATATAATACATAAATGGCGTGATTAAAAATGGCTTTTTAGTCGTTTTAAAGCTTAAAACCCTACACAAATATTAAAGAAAATTGTTGTTCAGCCATTTATCAACACTTCTCCATATATAACTCAGTTTTTTCAATTTTGTGGGTTGACATGGTATTGCTTATTTGCTTCCATAGTTACGTGTCATTTGCCAACCAAACGAACATACAGTCCGTCAGTTCATAGGTTGCGGTGACTGCTTACCATGAGATGGACCGTATGCTTGTTTGACAACCGTAATTAAATAAAAGAATATCAAGGGATGAATGTGACGCTTATTTTTTGATGTCCCTCCCCACTTGAAGGTAGTGTGACAATAAATTCATGTTTATGAGGTCACCACAGTTGTTGGTTGGCCGCCATGTAATTGGTTTCACGCTCTATCAGATAAATTTTATTATTTTATTAAGTCCATACAAATTTTTAATAGAATTGTTTGTTATGCATTAATTCTTCTACAAATCTGGCCCTTTTGGACCTTGGTCAAAATAGGGACCCTCTTATGTCCCGACGAAAAAAAAGCGTCCTCTGACTTTTCAAACCCTAAATATAACTTTTTAATGAACTATATAAATAGTTTAGTTCCTTTACCACGATCTACCATTACAATTAAGTTTTCATGTCGATTACAATTTTTATTTTATTCAAAGTTTAATTTATTTTTAATAATTATTATTACCAAAGTAAATTTTACAAGTCTAAAGTTAAATAAAGGTCATATCTAAAGGATATACTTAAGTAAGTACTGGTACCGAGCCTGCTTTGAGCCTTGACGGTCGTGGTTTCGATTCTCGCTCGGTGTGTTAAAAATATCTGTTTCGGTCTGGGCGTTTGTTCTTGTGGGTCTCCCCACCGTGCCTGAGAGAGCACGTTAAACTGACGGTACCGCTTGTTATCATAACATTTCGTAATAATCATTGCACTTCTCTTATCCAATGAGTTACTGGTTGCGGTTGTTAGATGGCAATCGCTCTGTGTAGAAACTAGTAACCCGTCAAATCAGGATAAGAGTATAAGCAGAGATGGGTTATTACCGGGAATAATGCTAGGAAGAAGAAAATCTAAAGGATATACTTACTGGTGAGAGGCGGCGGCCGGTCGGGCACGGCGCTCTCGGCGCGCCGCCGGCCCTGCGTGCTCGCCGACACCCACTCGCTGAACGGGCCCGAGCCGTTCGCGTTCATCGCGCACACGCGGATCTACATATACAGCTCTATTAAAGCTTTTCGTATATAACAAACTAGCTTCTGCCCGTGGCTTCACGCGCGTAAATAAAGGTTTTTAATGTGGTACCCCCCCGCCCCTTCAAGCCTTTTTTTGCATATGTCATTTCCATTATGTCTATCTATTTACCAAATTTCATCAAAATTAATTCAGTGGTTTAGGCGTAAAAGCGTGACAGACAGATAGACAGTTACTTAAGCATTTATAATATCATATATATCGGGTAAATAGGCCAGTAGGGCAAAGATAGAGAAGAGGCAAAATTAAAAAGTGGAAATTTTGTGACAATTATGTTACCAGAACTTTTGGCATGTTTAGTAAATTATATTGATAATTTTTTTTTTTTTTTAATAATAAACGCGACACACTCAACGGCCCCCATTAGGATAGTGATATCCTGTGTCGGGGTCCGGAAACACATACAAAGACAAAGACAAATACACCCAGACCGGAAAATATGTATGTATGGTCAATAAAAACATATTATGCTCCGAACGGGAATCGAACCCGCGATCTGTAGCGTTTAAAGCAGGTTCGCTACCGCTACGCCACAACGTCGTCAAATAATTAGATTGAATCTACCAATAATGGGGCTTGTCTGTCTGTCAATTTTAGACATTCTACAGTATATTTATAACAATTCAATTATTGTAATTATGTGCCAATTTAATTGGTTTTAAGGACTATAAATTTCATCACACGAATTTCATGCCTTTTTTGACCACATCCGTTCTTGTCACACTCACGAAACTTGTCACATTTTAAAAAACCTTTTTCCTTTGTGTGACCTCATAATTTGTTTGAAATTAAACAACTAGAAATCATTATTTGAAAACAGTCTAAAAGTACATATTTATTATTATACAAATTTATTAGATATTTAAAATATATAATTTATCATTTTAATACTTAGGGGTTTATTAGATTCTGAAATGTGACGTCATGAAATATAAAATTCCTAACACTTCTTGTTACACGATAATAAATATTAATAATAATAAACGCTACACACTCAACGGCCCCCATTAGGATAGTGATATCCTGTGTCGGGGTCTGGAAACATACACAATGGCAAGGACAAATACACCCAGACCGCAAAACATGCCTGTACGGCCAATATGCTCTTGTATCGAACCCGCGACCTGTGGCGTTTAAGGCAGGTTCGCCTCCGCTGCGCCACAACGTCGCCACACTTGCTCGACCTGTACCAAAATGTATTGGTTTCTCGCCATACAGACCTGGTATGTCATAGCTGGTTCCAGTCCCCTCAGCTCCGCTCTCCTGGTGTCGGCGGGGGTGGTGAGCGAGTCGGCCCTGCGCCGGGCGGCACCGCCCACGGCGCGGTAGCGCACCTTGTAGCCGGTGAGCGGGCCGCGGTGCGTGCGGGACGGGGGCGCCTCCCAGCGGACCAGGATGGACTGTTCCGGCAGTGATAATATTAGGTTTTTGTGGTAGAGGGGCAAATCGGCAGGATGCTCACCAGACATTAAGCGATTACCACCGTCCGTGAACATCTGCAACACCAGAGGGCATTAAGGTGCCTTAAAGGTGTCACTGGTTATATGGGTGACCTTGGAAAGGCGGCTGATTAGGAATCCCCAACGTATGGTGGTAAACCAGATCGGCATTTAGGCCCTCCTACCAGCAAAGAACCATATTTAGGATAAGTGAAAACACATGTCTTAATTTTTCCTTACGACATTTTTTTCCTTCATCGTTAATCACGAGATTTTGAAACACTAATTAAATAAAACTCGCGAGGTCATTGTCTGGATTTGAACTTGTGAGTAGTAAAAAAAGTCTCTTGTACCTGCTGTGTTTAGACATTTTTTTTTTTTTTTTTATGTTAGAAGTTGGCAAACAAGCATACGGCCCACCTGATGGTAAGTGGCTGCCGCAGCCTATGAGCGCTTGCAGCACCATTAGTAGGTGCCACTCACGCGTTGCCAACATCGAGATGTTAGTTCTTAAATCTCGTTCGCCCAGTAATTTCACTAGCCTACAGTGCCTTCAAACCGGAACACAGTAATGCCTAAGCACTACTATTTGGCGGCAGAATATTGGACACTGCGGTGGTACCTACCTAGTCGGCCTCTTGCAACGAAAGACCTACCACCAGTGTGACTGACTGCACTGGTGGAATAATCTCTGCTGTGACAGAGGTTATCCCAACAGCGGGCGATGGGGTCGTCACATCCCGACGCCTTTCAACATTATTGCTAAAAGCGTGTTTGGTGAATTTTTTTTTCTAACTTAGACTTTTACCTTAACTATCCCTGGGGTTTTTATTCGCTGCTAAAAATATATCGAATTTGATACCCTAATAAGATTTTTGGACAATAAAAACATTGAAGATATTTATAGAATATTATGTGAAAAAATATAATTTTTTTATTTTAATATCATGACGGTTGACAAACAAAAATAAGATTTGATTGATGGTAATCAGTCACTGCTACCACAAACGCGTGCGATACTTGAAGTATCACATGCGCATTGCCATCCCAAGGGATAGGAAGGAACCCATGAGAATAGGACAAAAGGAAAGGTACAGAGGGTTTTCTGCGCGAAGGTGGTACCTTCGCAGGTTGAATTTTCGCACAATACCCCTGATGTTTAGTGAAAGGTTGACGTGATCTCTGTGTTCCAGTACTCACGGTGTCGGTGGCGGGCGCGGCGGTGACGTTGGCGGGCGGCGCGGCGGGCGCGTCGCCGGGCGTGGCGCCGCGCGCGTCGGGCGACGCCGCGCCGCCCGCCGCCGACACGCGCACGCGGTACGCGCTGGCGGCGCGCAGCCCGCCCAGCACCAGCGGCGCGCGCTCCGCCCACTGCGACTGCTCGCGCCCGGTGTCCACCTGACAAGGTTATTACGAAAATAACAGTGGGTTGGTCCCCCTAAAAATAGTTAGGTATCCGAATGGGAAATCATCTTTCTACATGCCAAAAATGCCATGCCGACGCGGGGATTCGGAGGCCACTGGAAAATTAGTAGTAGTAAAGAAATTGAAAAACTTTTGGAGGAGCCCAACATAATTAGCGTAACTAAACCTATCTGACTGCGCTGTCTGAGCCACCTAGAGAGAATGGAGAAAGATCGTTTCACTAAAAGCATAACTGGGACGATCGATTGATAAACAGACAGGCAGTTGTCCCAGATATCACTGGATGATTAAATCACAATGGACCTGAACGCCCTAGAAAGAGCCGATTGGGGTGAAGTGCTGCAAGACTGTAACAAGTGGCGTCTTCTGGTGTCGGAGGCCAACATCCTCTTTAGGTCACTGAGCCAACTTATTATGTAAGTACATGCCGAAAATCTACATAACCGTTTTTTATGCGATTAAGTTGATAACCACACGGCCCATCTGATGATAAGCGGTTGTCGTAACCTATGAGCGCGCGCAACACCATTTGTGGGTATCACTCACGCGTTGAAAAGGAAAAATATTACTTCTTAAATCTACTTTGCCCAGTTACTTCACTAGTTACAGTATCCTTCAAACCATGCGTGGGAAGCGCTGGGGGGGCTTTGCCATCTCGACCCCCGGGACTGAGCTCCGCTACCAATCGGAGCACCGTGATTGTCAGGTCACGTTGGTATGTTCTGCGAGAGTTCCTGTAACCTGACAAACACACTGAGGTAGACCACCGAGGAGGTTTTAGTGGGTCCCCATGACGTTTCCACCTTGTCCTGGAACCCCACATAACCCGGTTGTCCTCCCCGACACCAAAAAAAAAAAATCCTTCAAACCATACAGCTTTGCGGTAGAATATCTGACACCATAAAAACACCAGTAAAACCATACGAAACAGACACTCGTACGCATGTACGCACACACGCACGCATCCACTGACGGACACATACGTTTAATGTAATATAAACCTACCTCGGTATAGTACACAGCGTATCTCGCGGGTGGCGGTGGCGCAGTCCCCTGCACAGGGGCTCGGGGGCTCCCAGGTGATACGCAGCGCATGGGGGCCCACCGCCTCCACTTGAACGTTCAAAGGGGGCCCGTATGTTAGCTCTTCCTCTGGTGTCGATACTTCGATTACCTGTTGGAAATTTAGACGTTTGTTAGTCAATCACGTCATAAACGGCTAAGCGGATTTGGGTGAAATTTATCACACAGATAGCTTATAATCTGAATCAACAAAAAGGACGCTTTTTATTCTGCATAGAAAACTGCACTGACTACAGAGAGTATTTAGTAAAAGTTACCTCAGTAGGGGGCGAAACTCCATGTTCGGTGAGGGCAACAGCCTTGAACTGGTAGGTAGTGTTGGGCTGCAAGGAGGCCACGTTCATCTCGTGCCGGCGGGCCTCGCCCCGGGTGATACGCTCCCTGCGGGTATATACAAGAATAACAGTTCCGTAGTAGTAGTAAGACTCTTAGGTGAAATACCACTGTGCGGTCACCCATCTAGTGACTGACCGTGCCTAAGGTTGCTTAACCTACCGTTTATCAATCATTAAGCACACCCGGCCATGGTAAATGGCCATATAGCTTATATTTAAGTTTGTAATTTTATATGCAGATACGACTTAAGAAATAAATTTATCCGGCTAGAAGGACCATGTCATAAAAGCAATAAGGTTATTTTTCATTTATAACAAAGTATATTAAATAAATTCAACTCACCGTTCGCTCCCTTTGACTTTATACAAAATGGCGTATCCAGTCACGTCTTCCATTTTCTTTTCAGGTTCTTGCCAAGTCAGAGTGACAAATCTATGTTTAACAATTACCGCCTTTAAGTCCTTGGGCGGAGAGACTATTGTTGCATTACCCTTTTTAAAACCTTCATTGTCCAGATCTTCAGCAGCGTGAAAGGAATCATCGTTATCTAAAGTGTTTTCATTATAATCGTCATAGAAAGGTTCGGATGTGTACGCTGATGAGGTTTCGCCTAGGAAGTCTAAGTCTTCGGGTGTTGGGTCTAAGGTCTGGTCTAGGTCTGATATTAGAGTGTTGAAAATGTCTTGTGTGGAATTGTTAAAGGATTTCGATTGGTTAGGATAAGGTTTATAATCTGTAAGGGAAAATAAGAAATTAAACAATACTGGTCAATAATATAGAAAAGCAAAAAAAAACTATAAAAACGGAAGGAATAACACAGTTATAACTAGGTATAAAGGGTGTGAGACTGTATGAATGAATGATTCAGTTATCAGAATGATTGAAAAGTGAATGATTGAACGATTTGCCCATAGATGAAAATAATCTTGCGTTTTATTTAAACAGTGAAAGCAAAGTCTTTCCTTCAGCAACACGCACGTAAAACCTTCTTGTAGCATAACAAAATATGATTGAATTGTATAAGGAATGAATGGATAATTTAACGAATGAGTGTATGAATGAATAAGTGTATGATTGAGAGTGTGAGTGTACTGACCGTGTGGCTGTACGAGTAGCCGTAGCGCGGCGGCGGCGCTGCCTGCGCGCGAGGACGCCGCGCATTGGAACACGCCCGCGTCCACGTCCAACACCCCGCGGATGCGTAGCGACGTTCTATATAGAGATATTTGTTTAAAATATAATTGTTAAAACCGACAAAGAGTGTGTCATAACGGGTTTCGTACTGCCGTAGAATAAAATTTTATAAATTAAAGTTTTTTATTTTGAAATTAAATTTGTTTTTTATTATTTCTTTATTATAGCGGCCACAGAATGCATAATCTGTAAAAAATTAAATTCTCCACCTTAAAGGTTCATGGGGTCTGTTGGTACCCTTTGGATACGAAACCCTAAGAAGCTAAACGAACGTAAAAGTAGTTGTAATATTATATAGAATTAGCACCGCGTGCCCTTCCCCGGTTTCCTGTTATAAACTTCCGTCCCTTTTTACAGCAGCTTGTCTCAGGTAAGCTTGAGATTTTACGGTAAAAATTAATAATATAATCAAATGTTCCACAAACCCATCGACGAGCGCGATGTCGTGGTTGTTCGGCGTGAGGGGCTCCCCGTCCTTCAGCCACGTGACCGTGGGCGGGGGGCGGCCGCGCACCTCGCAGCGCAGCGTGACGTCACCGCGCGTGCGCGCGCGCACCACCGCGCCCTCGCGCAGAGACACGCGGGGGGCGGTCTGGAAATTGCGTTAATATTAGATGAGATAAACTTTTTATTTAAAAGTATCTTAGCCGCGATTATTGGTTCATGTGACATTACGTCAGACATGCATGCAATTTGGAGGCTTTAAATGTTACTGGACTAATGTTTAGAATTTCAATTTACAAATTATGAAAAAATATTTTTATAAAATTACAACGTTTCAAGTTTTCACTTCTATCGGGAGTCTCCATAACTGCTTCTTTATATTAATTATATATAGAATTAATTACTACAATTTTATCATGTGTGTACGTCTGACATGTGTTTTTATGTATTTTTTAAATATAAAAATATTACTTAATAAAAATAAAAATATTACTTAATAAAAATAAAAATATTACTTAAATAAAAATAAAAATATTACTTAATAAAAATAAAAATATTACTTAAATAAAAATAAAAATATTACTTAAATAAAAATAAAAATATTACTTAATAAAAATAAAAATATTACTTAAATAAAAATAAAAATATTACTTAAATAAAAATAAAAATATTACTTAATAAAAATAAAAATATTACTTAAATAAAAATATTACTTAATAAAAATAAAAATATTACTTAATAAAAAAAAAATTATTAAAAAAATATTTCATTTATACAGGCTCCTGAGCAACGCCATCTGACGTCACTAGCATGTCGGTGACGTGATTAGGGTCCCCGACACGTACGACTACTAAAGAAATTTTCACTTCAAAAAATGGTGCCACTGCGAGAGGACGTCACTCACCATGACGTTCAACTGAGTGGAGTGATCGGCGGAGTCGAGGCGGTTGGTGGCTCGGCACGTGTAGGTGCCGGCGTCCAGCGCCCGGGCCGCCTGCACGCGCAGCGACCCTGAACCCACTAGGTAGAAACGGGAGTCCAGGTCACTGGAAGAAGACACCAATGATTGTACAAAAGATAGTTTGAAATGACACCGCTGTAGCGTTGTCGGTAGCGAATCTGGGCGTTTATCCTTGTGAGTATCCCCAGCGTGCCCCGGACAGCACGTTAAGCTGTCGTTTATCATAGTTATCATAGCATCTGATAATAATGGTTAACTCTTGATAAGTAAATTGCTCTTATCCAGTGAGTTACTGGTTCGCCCTTAGGGTTGCGGAGGTGAGATGGTAATCGCTCTGTGTAGAACTAGTAACCTGTCAAATCAATGTCAAAAAGCTTAAGATTGTCATATATTCTTATATATTGTATTTAATCTCTATTGTAGTGCTAGCTTACTTGAGATCAATAGCTACTCCATTGTTCAGCCACACCATTTCCGGTTTAGGGTTCCCGACAGCCGCGCAGTCGAAAGTCACAGAGGCACCTTGAAATAATATTAATTATAGCCTCATAAAAAAATCAAACAAAATAAAACGGGTGTTCAATCAAATTATTATATTTCTCCAATAGATTGCGTAAGGCAATATTTTTTCAAGCCTCAATAGCTCAACGGTAGAAGGGCCGACTTCACTCCGTTAACGCGAGAGTCGCGGGTTCGATCTTGACCCCCTTGGGCTATTGTCGTACCTACTCCTAGCGCAAGCTTCGGGCTTATTTGGAGGGGCAATAGGAATATTAGTAATGTCTTGATAAAGCATTGCTAATATTCTTAATAAATAAAAAAAAAAAATAATAAAAATAAAAAAAATAAAAAAATATTGTATTAGTATGTCTATGGATATGTCTATGGATACGTCTGTGGATATCTATGTCTATGATTTTTTTAAAAATGGCAACTGGTAAATTCCGCATCCGTAATGCAATCATGCAATGTGCAAACTTGTAATAGTATATAGTAATTCAGTAAAGAGATTTTTGCGACAAAGTGTTTTAATCACAATTTCCAATAGACAGTAGTTACGTTAACAACGGGGTTTTGTTTTTTTCGCCCTTAATGGGATTCTATTAAGCAGTATTAGTAAAGCTCCTAACCTCACACGTGAAGTAATAACTTGTGTCTTAGACTTACTATATAGTATATACTGTGGACAGGTCCTTTCGTAGAGGTAAAATGACACAGA
The DNA here is from genome assembly GCA_023373885.1 of Hestina assimilis. Lineage (NCBI taxonomy): Eukaryota > Metazoa > Arthropoda > Insecta > Lepidoptera > Nymphalidae > Hestina > Hestina assimilis. The sequence continues at coordinate 2,502,135 of CM041767.1, read as the reverse complement.
CTCGTTGGACCCCTTCGTATATACAAAACCAAACGAAACGAAGTAGGTCACAAGATAACTTAATTCCTTTTTTTATGTCGTGGTGATAGGCACACAAGCATACGGTCCGCCTGATGGTAAGCGGTCAGCGCTACCCGTGGACGCGCTAGATATTTGAAGTATCACAAGTGCGTTGCCAACTCAAGAAATAAAGAAAGGAACTCAAGAGGTGGGAGATTAGGCCTCCGGCGATCTCACTCATCTAACGTAACTCCACAATACGTACTGATATTGTAACTTTATACCGATTTTTCGTGAGAGGTTAGTACTTTCCCGGCCGAGCCAACTCATTTCTGGGGAGGAGCTTAGCTTTATGACCGTAAACTACCGTATTCGACTTGTATTGTAAGCATGTGACGCTAGCTTCAGTCGATTATGTTGCAAGCTTGTGACTAACTTCGTTCCGTTGAGATTTTGAATTTACGAAGGAGCACCAATGTCTTACCAATTTGTTTGCCTGGCCTATCTGTATATAATAAGTTTACAATCTAAGTCTGTTTACTATCCATATGGTACAAGACAAATCTTAAGCAACAACTTATAAGTCAAAATGGAATAAGTAAAATGTTTTATGTCTTAAATTTGTTTTCGCATATAAAATGACTGATAGGACTGCATACTCTTTATACGCGGCCAGCGCCCCTAAGGCCTACATGTATCAGCATCAATCAGTATTTTCTCTACAGAAAGTAGCTATTTTGCATGAAGATGCGTAATCATCTCAATCAATTCTGATTTCAGCATCGATGGATTTCGCGTTTCTGTTTTAAATGCTAGTAACTGTGACACTCGATATAACACGTTATAGTACTAAACAGCCGACAAAATGTGCTGAAGGATGCATACGCATGCTTACGGATGCTTAAGCATGATTACGGATAATGAAGTATTTGTATGCATGCTTACGGATACTGAAATATGCATACGCATGCTTACGGATACTGAAGTATGCGTATGCATGCGTGCTTACGGATGCTTTTGCTAATAAATGTAATAGTCATCACATCACTATTACTCAAGCCTAACACATAGACAAAGTCGCCTCTCATAAGGATCATCCAATGTTACCTTCCATAACGGTAACTGGTTGAGGGGTTGTGATGAATCGTGGCGCTGACTCCAAGTTCGCTAGTTCAGTGTTCACACGCAGTTCTATTTCCGGTCCAAATCTGAAACATTTCAAAAACTTTTATTAATATACATTTTTACTAGTATCTACCCACTTCGTCCGCGATGGCCTTGGAATTGACTCCAGAGATTTGTAAGTAAGTAATGTTCCATAAGACACATTTATACCGAATTTCAAGTGAATATTGAATTCATCCAAATCTGTTTAGCCAGTTTAGAGTGATTCAGTAACAAACATCCAAACATACAAACTTTTATATTTATATTAAAAAAAAAAAAACAAAAACATGACACAAAATTCACAACATAAGCGGGTTGAGTAAAATCTCCCCTTATTCACTTTTTTTTTTTTCGGAGTGTCTATTGCTGTTGGTCCTAGTGGCCTTGACAGCGTCACCGGTCAGACCTCAGCCGGTAAGAGATGAACAGCCCGCGCGGGGCTCAAGTTGAATCCGTCCCAAGAGCCCTGCGAGGTCGAGCCTAGGCTTGGGACTTCATCGGGAGTGTTTTTCACTTCTAAGCTCCCCACTCACCTAGGCTCGCCCTGCGCGTGCGAATGCGTCAGTGCGACCGCGCATCGGTACGTGGCGGCGTCGTGCGTCCTCAGCGGGTCCAGTTCGAGCGCGCCGCCCGGTGTGAGCGACACGCGAGCCGCCTCCATACGAACCGGCGAACCGTTCTTTAGCCACGTCACCTAGAACCAAGCCGTGTTAATTATTATTATAAAAATAAATAAACACTACACACTTAAAGGCCGCTTAGGATAGTTATATCTTGTGTCTGTAGTCCGAAAACATACACAATGGCAGACCGGAAAACATGCCTATGGTCAATACAAACATCTGCTCCGAGCGGGAATCGAAACCGCGACCTGTGGCGGCAGGTTCGCCACCACTGCGCCACAACATCGTAATTGAAATATGAAGTTTTTTGTATGAATATTTGTATAATATAACACATATGTACCCAAATGCTAAAAACATTACTGGTGGTAGGCGTTTTATTGCAAGAGACCGGCTAGGTACCATCGCAGTTAACAGTTATTTTACCGTAAAGCAGTATTCTGTGTTTCGGTTTGAAGCACACTGTAGCTAGTGATGTTACTGGGTAAAGGAGATTTAAGAACCAATATCTCGAGGTTGGCAACGCGTTAGTGACACCTACAAATGCATGGTATTGCAAACGCTTTTAGGCTACGACAACCGCTTACCATCAAGTAGGTCGTATGCTTGCCATCTTCGCTATACAACCTTACCTAGACCGCGGCTTTCAGAAAATGTAGTCTCGCCGAACCAAGACTTTTGGAAAAGGTCTGTTATAGGTAAAAATTAAAAAATACCTACATTTAACTTGAGAACTGGCGGTGGAGCATGTATCCTGGTAGCACCATAAACCCTCCTCTCGGGTAATGGTGCTGATGGTGGTGGGACAACACGGACAGCCAGACGAGGCGGTAGTTGTATAGGACAGGAGAGAAGAGCTGGTGAACCCAGCACGCCCATCACTACGCGTGGACTCTCACCCAGTTCTGGTACTTCTGGAATTTAAAAAGGTACATTTGAACCGATCTTAAAAAAGTTATTTCTTAATTTTTGCCATCGAGACGTCATGTCTGTCATATGATTTAAAACCATATGTCACAACAATGGGACGCATGGGAGTGTTTGCTAGTAACATTAAAAACTAAGACTAAAATTTCACTTGAAAAAATATTTTAATCTCCAAGAAAAATGTTCAAAAGAAAATTAATATTCACATTAAAGATGTCACGATATCAAATAAAAAAATACATGAAAAGATTTGCTCATATAATGAGCCTTTCTTAATGGAGGTATAAAAATAGCTTTGGGATCCTTTCACACTGAATACAATGTCTTGAGGCTTTCTATTTTTATGTATATCTCATTTTTAGAAGTCAAAGATAGGTTTTAGATTACAAAAAAGTATATAGCGGTTTCTTTAGTTATCTATACAAATAAATAAAATTGAAGTGTCTTTTGGTAATTATAAATGAACAGGTTTTCACTGTATGAATATGAAAGTATATAACGATAGACCCTGACGATAAGATTCCATTAGACAATGCCCTACACAGCACAGACACGCACACAACACCGTTTTCGGCGCCGAAGACGAGGTCTCTAGTATCGCATCGCGATGCGCTCACACCGTCGGGTGAGGCCATCGTGTACAAGAGCTGCCTCTATCTCCGATAACGTCCTAAGCCGGTTCAGCTTCACAGGAAGCACTATAACACCTTTTTCACGGCCGGGTCTCTGTACTCGGCCTCGCCACCGCTCAGTGACACTGTCAAGGCCAGTAGGGCCAACAGCAATACACATATACAAGAAAAAATCTATCTTACCAGCAAGGAACACACTTGCCACCCTCGACACGACGGTACCAACGCCGTCGACTGTCGCCACGCATTGATACTGCCCAGCAAGAGCCGCTGACATACTCTCTATAACTAGAGATCCGTTCGCTAGCTGTTTCCTAGAAATTACGAAGTTTGATTTAGTTCACTGCACAAGGGTATAGTCTAGTTTAGTTTGCGAGTCCCACTTCGGATGTATTTGTCATCAATCCAAGCCAGAACTTTGTTAAACTATGTCGTCTCGATCTTAAGACTGGATTTAGTTTGATTATTACGTATTTAAGTTCATTAGGAGAGTAGTTATTGTGAAGACTATGTGTACTTGACTAAAATAATATGAAGCACTTTTAAAGCCTTTAACAATCCTGGTGTCGGGACGTGACGACCCCATCGCCCGCTGTTGGGATAATCTCTGTCACAGAAGATATTTTTCCACCAGTTTGGCATTACTGTGTTTCGATTTGTAGGGCACTGTAGGCTGGTGAAATTACTGGGCAAAGGAGATTTAAGAGTCAATATCTCGGCTACGGCAAACGCACACGGATACTATCAGGTGGGCCGCATGCTTGCATGCCAACTTAGTAACATTAAAAAAAATTATATTCGCATTTATAATATAAGGATATGTACCTATAAGTGTCAGCGCGTGGAATCGCATGGTCTCTCGTTGGTGGCGCTGTTGCACTGTATCGCCAGGATATCCTCGCCGGCGGTGGAGCACCACAACCCAGGATGGCACTTTCACTCTCCGCTACCACAGCGTCCACAGGCTCCGATGTCAGAGCAAACATTGTTTCACTTGCATCGTCACCACCTAGAAATGGAAACGAATTATTAATTAATTTATTTATTCAAAAGAGAGAGAAAAACTACAACATTCACAGCTCTTCATATGATGGGAAACAAGACCTAAGACCCTTTTAATTAGACTTTGCAAGAGAGCCTAGGTTCTCAGATTTAGCATATAATCATTTGTAGAGAAATTAGGTTCAGATAATGTAAATCCTGTCGTAGTCGTTGCCGTTTGTAAGCCGCATCGTTGCCTCTAAGTCAAGGTTAAAATACAGTCAGATACTAAAACGTAAGCACTATCAATTAAAATTAGTAATTATTAATTAATCATGTTGCTGGTGTAGTGTGGTAATTGGACTCAAATAAGCAATACCATCTCAACCCACACATTCATGAGGGTTGACATTTCGAGAAAAACGCGTTTGAAAATTTTGAACAACTTGCTTTATATGATTTTTTTATGTATTGGTCAAGTTTTTGGCAATTTCAGATTTATGTAAGTTATTTTACTTATTTTCACAAAAAAATAAGTATACAAACTGCATATTTTGTAGATAATATAACCCAAAACGTTTAACATAATACATATATTCCATGATTAAAAAATGGCTTTTTTAGAAGTTTTAAGGCTTAAAATTAAAAGCCTACAAATATTAAGGAAAAATGTTCTTCAACCATTTACCAACACTTCTGCATATATAACACAGTTTTTTCAATTTTGTGGGTTGACATGGTATTGCTTATTTGCGTCCAATTAGTATTGTGTATGTGTGTATCGTAATGACGAACATGTACTCTATAAATTAGATTCCTTAATATCAAATAAACAGTACTACTTTAGCATCCGATGAAACGGTTTGATTTCCTATCATCGAGTCCCAACCTTATACTGGTATATGGGTTAAATGTCCGCCTACTAAACTGAAGTCGTACGTTGATGAAGTGTGTGCTAGAGAGCCGCGCGAGTTGCATCTTGAGTGTATTGACGGCATAGAGTCATGCTTCATCTAGCACAAATGGGCCAGCACCACCCGGGAAATACTCATTCAATCTTTATCACTCAATCTTTAAAAAAAATCGAATATTTACAATGCTTTTTAAGGCATTACTAATATTCCTATTGCCCCTCCAAATAAGCTCGAAGCTTGCGCTAGAGTGGGTACGACAATAGCCCAAGCGGGTTAGGATCGAACCCTCGACTCTCGCGTTAACGGAGCAAAGTCGGCCCTTCTACCGTTGAGCTATTGAGGCTCTCACAGAAAATCAGGGTAAATCGCTGTTGCATTTCATACGATGTATGAGAGCGCCGGAGGCCCAATCTTCCACTCCTTTCTTCCCTTCACATTCCTTCTCCCCTATCCCTTGGGTTGGCAACGCGCATGTGATACTTCAAGTATCGCGCGTTCATGGTAGCGGTGACTGCTTACCATCAGGCGGACTGTCTGCTTGTTGCCAACCGTCATTACATAAAGAGGCGACCATTTATAAATACCAAATATGTATACTAATATTTTTTTTTATGTTACAAGTTGGCAAACAAGCATACGGCGCACCTGATGGTAATAAGCGCTACTATTTGGCGGCAGAATATTTGACACTGCGGTACCTACCTAGCCGGCCTCTTGCAACCAAAGACCTACCACCAGTGTGACTGACTGCACTGGTGGAATCATCTCTGCTGTGACAGAGATTATTGCAACAGCGGGCGATGGGGTCGTCACATTCCGACGCCGACGATAATACTTTCATACCAAATAAATATTACTTTCATACTTTGTTTATAAAATACTGGTTATTGGTATGTTTTTATTGAAATAAATAATTTTAAAAAGCGTATCGACGATAGCCATCCGAACCCTTTTCCCACAACATTACCATCAGATATTATAAATTCTAAAAAATAAAACAAATTCTCTTAAAGACCCTCGTACAACCGGTAGTAGGTACCGCCTTCAAGTTTCCACTGAAGAGGTCCTTAACGACTTAAAACGTAAACCATCCTTTATAATTAAACTAAAAACCCTTCAAACTTGCACAAACAATTTTACATTCAATCAAACCCTAAACAAGGAAAAATGAACCATATTTCATTGGAATAAGAACTTGTGGTATCATCACAAACAGTACAAAAGTATTGCCGATGTGGAACGATAAAGTCCCTTTGAATACTATTTGATTGGACTTTAACAATGGTGTATGGAAAAGTTAGTGAATCAGGAAATATTGTACACCAAAATAGGCTTTATTATTTATAGATGAAATGTCAAATTGCACTGTACAAATTTCGCGACAAAGGTCTATTGGGGCTATTGTAAATGAGCAGCGACCGGGCGGACCGTCACAATCGAAGTATTCCAATAAGGCGACACAATGGCACTGTGTGATTCCGCTACGTAGAGTCGATAAAGTTACGTTTACACAAATACAACACAGTACTTAAGTGTTTACTATTCCAGTAAACACTAGTACAGTAATATAAACACTAGTCCAGTTACAGTGTTGAATGTTTGGAGAATTACGCCCGGTTTCTTGAACGTTGATCAAACTCATGTCAACTTAACATAGCAAATACTAAACGCTCATTGGTTGCCTGTTGATCATTAAATCTACATAAAAAATAAACTTATCAATAAAGCCTATTATTCGTTAGAGGAATATTTTTCTGATAAAAATGCTTGGGACTCTTGATATTGCCGGATCTCATTCAAGAACTAAATTTTATAATAAAGAATACAATTGTAAAAAACATATATTTGAAAAGAGTAATTGTCGAGTTTCTTGTCGGTTCTTTTCGATAGAATCAACCTTCCGAACCATCGGTACCGTTTGACTATTCAAAAGTACTTTTTAAAAGTCTACTTGAATAAAAATAATTTTGATTTTGATCGGTTATCTTTAACCAATGAGCGTTCTATATTTGGTATGTTAAGTTGACATGAATTTGATCAACGTTCGAGAAATCGGGGTTCCAAACTTAGAAATAATTACGTTAAGAAGTTTTAGAATTAGTTACGAAGGAACTTTTTATTTTTGTTCATTTCAAAGAAATTTTATTTTTTTTAATTCGAGTATTAGCAAGTTTGTGCTTAGACCAACTGCGAGCACGCTTATCCGACCAAGGCTTGTTTTTTTATATCATTAACGTTGGCAAACAAGCATACGGTCCGCTTGATGGTAAGCAGTCACGGTAACCTTTAAACGCTTGCGGTACTTGAAGTATCACATGCGCGTTGCTTAACCAAGGGGTGGGAAGGAAAGAATGAGAAGGGAAAAAGATGGGTACAGAGGGGTTGGGAGATTGGGCCTCCGGTTCACTTTTCGCCCGATACGCAAAACTCTGTCACTTTACGCCGATTTTCTATGAGAGGGTAGTATTTTCCCAGCCGAGCCGGCCCATTTTCGCATGGCTCTACTTCTACTAAAATTATATCAATCCTGCTCTAAATCTGTGGAAACGACAGACGGATCGACAATAGAACGCTAATCGGATATTGCAAGCGTACTGAAATGCGTCTGAATCCGGTTATCGTATCCAATATGGAATGGATTATGCTCAGAGGTATTGTTCGATGCCTAGTCCTAGATCTACATTTTACCATTGATCGTACACAGAAGAGATTTTAGTGGCTTCCTGTGACATACCATTATGCGGTCGAGTTTCAAGGGAGATCCTTCAAGAGTCATGATAAAATAGCATTAAAAGTCTTATAATATTTTCGAAACAAGTGTACCTTACCGCTAGATTTCTCTCGCCCATGCTGTCAGTACTACAGAACACGAACATAAATATATGGCTCTTTCATTGTATCGCTCCGGATATTGAATATCTTATTACTTCTAGTACTTTTTCGAAATTCAACCCAACAATTGAAAAAAAGGTTTGTAAGTTTGTATCAAGTCCATTTTTGACACTAGAAGCATAAACTGTGGTTTTGGCGAAAAATTACAGATAAAGGTACACGTGTTTTAACCCCTGAAAGGGTGAAAAATTTTAAAATCGTTATTCACGTGGATGAAACCGGTGGCAGAAACTAGTTATATATATGTGGCAATTGATCCAATTCTTATAAAACTTGATTAATAGCTAGGTTATACAAATATTATTCTATTATTCATGCCGGCATTTTGCCAAGACACTTATTACAGATTTCTCCCGACATCCACAATCCTAAGTATTTACCATTAAATCATTGAAGAAAAGTAAATGTCTATCAGCGGTTAGCAATTACTATTAAATATGTTATCTTTATTGCAACAAAACCGGTTGCCACAGGCATAATGTGAAGGTACAATTAAATTAAAGCCTTTGCCCTCAAACCGGAACAAAGTAATCCCTAAGCACTACTGTTTGGTGGTAGGATATTAGACACTACGATGGTACCTACCTAGCTGCCTCTTGCAACAAAAGACCTACCACCAGTGTGACTGATTGCACTGGTGCAATAATCTCTGCTATGACAGAGATTTTCCCAACAGCGGGCGATGGGGTCGTCAAATCCCGACGCCTGTGAATACAAACATCTGCTCAGAGCGAAGGCACTCACTACCAGTGCGCCGCAACGGTCGTTAAAGATGTCTGAAAAGTTGTCTGTTTCAATATTTGAGCGAAATAATCACAGGAACTTCAATAAGTACTAAGGCAGTGCAGTTCAAAGTAACCGAACCTTACATTGGTCCCATATGATATGTAACATCAACATTGACTACCGTTTTGGCTAGTAGGAAGCGAACCTGCTTTTAGTCTCGACGGCGGTCGCGGGGTCGGTTGTTATCATAACATATTATAATAATTGTTAACTCTTGATGATGAGTTACTGGATTGCCTGTAAGAATACGAAGGTCAAATGGCAATAGCAGATAGTAATGAGCATTAACTAATAAAAATATATATAAATAAATCTAATATTTTACAGTCAAATCAAATAGCGTGGGCCTTACAGGCTTACTATTACATTTTCGTTCCGTTATCACAAAATCAGTCAGATTGCATGAAAGCGAAAAAAAAAATGTGACATATCACAAAATCTTTTTGGATTTGATGGTCTGTTTACTGAGCATGGTTATAGGCTATATAATATCACTTTACGACTCATAGGAGCGCAGAAGTAACCATAAACATCATCTAATCTCGCAAATAAAATAAAGTTTGTATAACGAGCGTACGACGCGGAGACGAGTTTTGCGGACCGTCTGAATCTCGGACATAATCTGTATTGGATGAAGTGTACTGAAATTATTTAAAAGAGATCTTTTTGTGACAAGCATACAACCCACGCTTGTAGCATCATACATATGTAGGTGTAATATGTAGGCCCAGTAATTTCACTAGCTAGTATCCTTCAAACCGAAACACAGTATACTGCTTTACAGTAGAATAACTTACACTGCAGTAGTACCTATCTAGCCGGCCTCGCACAATAATCCCCCCCAAAAGCCTACCCTAAAACCCAACGAACCGCTTGCGTCATAGTAGGACGCCACAGGCCGGGATGGAGGTTGATTTCCTCGACTGACGGTCGTTATTTTTTAAAGAAGTTTTTTCCTCATTCCCCTGCCCGGGGTTAAAGGCCACGGTTAAAATCTCTAGTGTCACAGGGGCCAAGTCCATTCTCATAATCAGAAAGTAGGCCTACCACGTCGCGCTAATTTAATATGATCGACTATTAAGAGACTAAGTTACAACTAGTTTGTAGTTTGGAGTTTTTTTTCATAAGGGAATATAAGTCGTGTTTTGTTTTTTCGAACCTACTACAGTCATTTTATACTTAATGACACGGCTTATCTACCAAGTTTCATGTAAGCGTCTTCAGATACAGCTCGGTGAAGATAAATCATTGTGAACGAGTTTGGTATTAAAGCCGTCACACCAAACACCGTCGTATACATGTCGCATTGTCTTTACGCGTGATTAGATTCGGTAAGCCATGTATAGTCTGCTTTGATACAAGTTGTACAAAATGGCAATTACAAACGCACTGCCATTCAAAGGGGAAACGAAAGAAGAGATAGCGGTTTTAAGTGAAAACAGTATGGCTGTTACTGGACGTCAATATTCTGTAGGAGGGTAGTGATTCAAGGTTCAAGCCAGCCCCCTTATGCTGAAAACCGAAATACTAATATATTATTACGTGATGGGGTTCGAAGATTTGGATTGGCTCGAAGCGAGGCTTTAATGAGATCTTTAAGGTTACAGAACAAAACTTCTAAATCACAGATCAATCGTAGTCCAGAAGGATAGCTTTAGGTTTCGCACTTGATCACTTGTAGTGTCTTTGCTTGTCGCTCAAAACTGAATGACTCAGTCGACCCGGCCCAGTCGACCCGGCCCGCTTATATAGCGCGAAAGGGGTTCGAGAAAATTCCATCCACGGAATGATCTGATCGATCGATCTGATCGGATGAACTAAAATCAAATTGATAAAAGTTTCGTCCAATTCTCTCTAAAGCATGGAGACGTTTAGATAAAATACGATGCGTGAGTGCACATGACTACGAGTGCTTTACTTAAAATAATTACATTGTTAAAAAATAACTTCCTCAGATCAGCACACTTTAATTCTCATTCTCTATCTCTTAGCTTAATTATGTTTGGGTTGGCAACGCGCTTGTGATACTTCAAGTATCGCAAGCGTTCACAGGTTGCGGTGCCTGCTTACTTTCAGGCTGACCGTATGCTTGTTTGCCAACCGTCATTACATAAAAAAATTGTTATATATAATGGAACTTAAGCCGGACCACTGCGAAAGCATATTAAAAGAATGATAGCATGTGTTGAAAAACGAGGAGCCCTCTATATGTAGAGGGTGCCTCTATCACATATAATGCACAAAAAATTCATATTTCCGATGATCTCGAATAAAGTAACGCAAGTTGAAATCGAAAATAAAAGATTAGAGGTCGTACTTTATATATGGGAGCAAGGGATAAAAAAAATAACAATAGATTTAGAAATACAATCAGATCGTTGTTAATCGGACGATTAAAATAAACATAAATAACTTTAAAACTGACAATACATCCGTAGCCCGCATGCGCACGCGCACCCAATACGTCCCAACAAATCACCGAGATCAGACCCAAATTGACACACAAACAATTCAAAGCAAATATAGGCCTATAAATATTTCAATCAATTATAGACTTTAAACAATTAAGTTATAGTTTAAATTTAATTGAATCTATTGAAGCAGATGTTCCTGTATCAGGTAGCATTTTGCACAGTAAACATTTGTCAAAGTATGTTTGCATTTGACCCTTAGTAATTCAACCAATTTTGAAATTTGTAGGTTTGATGAAATATTTTTACTGTCTATATTATTTACTAGTTTCTGCCAGCGGCTTCGCCCATTTGAACAAAGTTTCGTGCTTCTAGTTCCAAAACTGATGGACATCCCATACAAACTGAGAACCCCTTTTAACCCCGTCAGGGTGGAATTTTACTAAATTTTAAAACACGTGTTTCTTTATTTTTAATTCGTCGAATAAAAACACAACAACAGAAACAAAGGCAAAATGAAGCCTATCCAAAAACCTTACACGTTGCCGTATAATGGTTTTTTTCTAGCGACTAATAATAATTATGGATCATCTCAATTTTATAAGCAGAAATGTGTCGAAAAAGATATACTCATATTATAGAAGATATTTGGTATTAGTAGAACCAACTCCACCTAGCATTTGATACTTGCCACTTACTTGTGGTTACCACCAGGCGGACCGTATGCTTGTTTGCCAACCGTCATAACATTAAACAATATAAGTAGGTATACATATTATAATGATATACAAACATCTGGCGCGGCAATCAGCTGACGAGCGCGACAGTTGAACGAGACGTCTTGTAATTAGGTCGATTGCTAATCCACTCGTGATCATACGAATAGACTGACGTATATATACGGAACTTAGTTCGAGATATACACTAAATGTGATGAAGTTTTGTGAGACAATAGTATGTATCGCCATCGGCAAGGTTGACACCGTTGTGGCGTTGTGGGTAGCCTTTAGCCAGCGACACTTGTGGTTTCGATTGCCGCTCGGAAAGATGATTGCATTGATCTTACAAACATCTGTTTCAGTCTGGGCGTTTGTCCTTATAGATCCCCTGCCCCCGTGCTTCGTAGAGCACAGTTGTGATCACATAACATCTTATAATAATCGTTAATTCTTGATAAGTAAATTGCTCGTATCCAACGAGTCACTGGTTCGTCCTTAGGATTGCGGAGTTCAGATGGCAACCGCTCTGTGTAAAAACTAGTAACTAGATCCTCGATATATACTCGTATAATACCAGGAATAATACTAGGAAGAGGAGGCAATCAGCAGGTTGGTCATCCACATACATTGGAACCTATTTCGTCGCGCACAGAGCGCACAGGAATTTTCTACCGCGAATCCTCCGGTTGTCGAATGAGCCACGAGGTTTTCCCAACACACAGTATGGGGTTCCTTCAAGGGAAGATTAAAATGGTTTGTAAGGGGTCGACAATGCGCATGCGATACCTCTGTCGTTGCAGGCATACATAGGCAGCGGTGACCGCTTACAGGTGGGCCGTACGCTTGTTTGCCACCATCGTGGCATAAAAAATCTTCTACCACATTTATCATGGCTAATGTTTTCAGGAATTGTTTGGACTGATCCTGACGGTGGAATTTCACCATCAGACATCACGACAAAACTCGAAACCCTTACCACCTCGATGTATAGAAATCTACAACAGCGTGATTTAGAAGACATTTTCATCAGATAAAGGTCTCGGCGATCTTTCCAAACCATATTGCTGCCATAAATTGCCAGCCATGACATAAAAAACTTCTACTAAAATATATTTATAAGATAAAAAAATCCTTGTTAAGGATAAAAACTTTAATATTAACATCCTACTCTTAAAACGTAGCAGATAACAAAAATAGTGTCAACAACAGCCCGTCGCCGCTCGACGCGTCGAGAGCTCCTACAGGCTACAGCACTCGCTTTAATATTGCTTTGTTAAGCCTCATTAGTTCTCGTGCACGTGTGGAGCTAAAGGATTTACGTAATAAACTCTGATACGAGGAAAACTGTACTATGATGCAAGTGCTTTTGGAAGGAGGTTTCTTATTTTGTTCTTACTTTCTTTAGGTTTTATATCTAACTAGCGGCCCGCTCCGGCTTCGCACGGGTATAAAATATTTAGCCTATGTCATTCACTGAAAAAATGATTAAAATCGATCCAGTAGTTTTGATTTATTCATTACTGCCCGTGGCCCGCACGCGTTAAATGTAATTATTTACGACATCACATTAGAAACCTCAAAAATTGTTTTGTTTTTCTCCACTATTTAAATACATATAAACCTTCCTCTTCAATCACTCTATCTATTAAAAAAAACCGCATCAAAATCCGTAGCGTAGTTTTAAAGATTTAAGCATACATAGGGACAGAGAAAGCAACTTTGTTTTATACTATGTAGTGATGATTTACAGTATATTCTTACACCGTTGTCGACAATTGCGGTTTTGATTCCCGCTCGGGCAGATGTTTGTATTAATCTTACAAATATCTGTTTCGGTCTGGACGTTTATCCTTGTGGGTCTCGCCACCGTTCTTCGGAAAGCACGTAAAGCTGTGGGTCTCGGTTGTTATCAAATATATTCTGACAATAATCGTTACTTGATGTTAATAAGTAAATTGCTCTTATCCAATGAGTTACTGGTTCGCCCTTAAGATTACGGAGGTCAGATGGCAATCGCTCTGTGTAAAAACTAGTAACCCGTCAAATCCGGACAAGAGTAATAAAGCAGCCCCTCTATAAATACTCGTATACCCGAGAATAATGCTAGAAAAAAGAAGAATCGATAAACGCAGTTATTTTATCGGCACTTCATATCGATCTGTTCAGGAAGTTTCTATACGATGAACCGACAAGACACTGAGTAGTGTTTTACAACTGAATACACACGTGTACGCTACGTCAGTTTTTTTAATGTAACAGTTTCAAACAGTATGTTACACAATACACGCATCAGTAGACACAGCGTCGAGCTCAATTAGCTTTGAGAACTATGAAAGGGCGCGACGTAATGAGTTTTACGTTCGGCGTCATCACACGAGGCGACATATTGTGTAATGTTTTTTTAACATTCAAAAATAGAGTTAAGTTGACGATGTTCTGTCGCAGCGGTAGCGAACCGGCCTTAAGCGTCACAGGTCTTGGGTTTGATTCTCGTTCGGCATAGGCCATGTGTACGGTCTGTACTGTAAGTGGTTACTGTAGCTTATGAGCCCTTGCATTCTTCAGTAGGTGGCACACTCGCGTTGCCAAACTCGAGATATAGTTTTTAAATCTTTTGCCCAGTTAATTCACTAACTACACTGTCCTTTAAACCAAAACACTTCTGCGGTAGAATATCTGACATTGCTGTGGTACCTACCTAGCCAGCCTTATGCAATAAGAGTCCTACCACCAGTGAATAGCGTCTGTATGTTACCTTTCGACTCCGAATTTTTTATCCAGCAATTTTCCAACTAAACCAGATCGGACGTAAACTACTGATGAAAGGCCTTTGCCTAAAAGGTCAGCTAGGTAGGTACCACCGCAATGTCAGTTATTCTACCGTAAAGCGCAGCTAGTGCCAATCTAAGGCAAAGAAGATTTAAGAACCATTATCTCTCGGATGGCAACACGTGAGTGACACCTACAAATGTATGGTATTGTCCGCGCTCATAGGCAACGACAACCGCTTACCATCAGGTGGGTCGTCTGCAGGCTAACTTGGCTATATATAAAAATACGCAAACGTCGCTAGTACAATATAAAATTCATCTAAAATCATAAAGCTAACTCATACCCATAACGCCGAGCAGTAATTATGCATGATATCAAACAGCGTAGTTCAGAGCTGAATGGGTCTTCAATAATTCAGACAATGTTAGTGGAGTTGCCTTTCTGAGGCCGTAACGTATGATGCTGTTACAACTCCCGTGAATACGAAATAGCTTAGCGGTTAGGGAATATAGGCTTCAAGGTTCTGATAATATATTGATAACGTGAATTTCATAGTGATGAGATTACTTGAAGTCTTGTTAAGTTCTGAAATTGCTTGTTTCTAAATTCAAGAACTAGAACTGAAGTCATATTGAATTAAGAGATATCAAGTGACGACTGTTGCGGCGTGTTGGTAGCGAGCCTGCCTTTAATTCTGACGGTCGCGGGATCGATATTTGTATCGATCTTATAAATATATCTTCTCTGGGTCTTTGTGGGTCCTACCGTGCATCGGAGAGCACGTTAAGCTGTTGGTCCCGGTTGTTATCATAGCATCTGGTGATAATCGTTAACTTTTGATAGGTAAATTAATTAATCTTATCCAAAGAGTTTCTGGTTTGCACATAGGATTGCGGAGGTCGGATAGCAATCGCATTGTGTAGAATCTAGTAACAGGTTAATCCGGATGAAAGTATTAAACAGAACCTGGGCAAAATATCGGTATAATGCTAGAAAGACATTTAGCAGGTATCGAGTACGAGTTTTTTTTTTTGATTTTTAGTAATTTAAATTGTTGATTAAAAGATTGTTACACCACTGTGAATCCAAAAACTTTGCCTGTGGGTGTGGGAGCCTGGTAATCCGTAACACAGTAAAACTAGTATGGATACCAGTCTCTCACAAAGGAATGAAAAGTTCTTTATATCTAAGAATACGTACTATGATGCTTGTTATGGATTTTTTCATTTGTGTGAGAAAATAAATAAAAATTTATTATTATTATTATAGTACGACGGTACAAACTTTAAAACATTTTTTATCGGTTAATATAGCGCTCATAGAAAAACACTGAAAATTTCAACAATTTTTCTATTACAGTTCATTAAAATACATCTATAAACATCTATAATATTAAGTTTATTGTAGGTATCCATTAAGTCATCGATTCGTGATTGAGAAAAAATATCAAAAATATAAAAAAAAATTGTGTGTGTGTACTTATGTACGCACGTAAGAAGTTATACTTCTCTATGGTAGTAACAAAGTAAAAGTAGTTCTATGGTGTCAAGAAAAAATTGACCGCTCGACGCTCCAAAAGTACCAGGAGGGCATACAGTTATAGGACTTTGCATTCTTATAGGAAAGTAAGTGAGGGCGGGGCTAGACGTATTGACGTCGCTAGCGGGTGAAATGCGGGGCGAATCTCCTTAATTGTTCTGCAATCCTAGTACTTATTATTACGGATTTTTATTTTTATACATATACACACAAAAAATAAATAAAATTGATGTTTGTTTATAATTCCAAATTAACAAGCTTTTCACTAAATGAATATGAAAGTATATACGGTGCTTAGATAAAAAAAAACTAAAATGTTGACTATTGCAAACTTCAGGGTGTCGGTTTTTGTGACGGTGTGCGCGCGCATCGTATAAATTTACTCTCATCATTTTTCCCTAACGCGCCAAAAGAAGTATAACGTCAAAAAGATCACATTTATAACATGAGTAAGGTGCCACAGGCTCCAAGCCCCAAGGTTCAATTCGGGCATACAAATAAAAATGATTTTAGTATAACAAATCCCAGAACAGAACTATAGCGTAAGTCCATAATAACAATAGGCGATAAACCAAAATAAATAAAAACCATACCAATCATATTCCCAAGAGATCTATCTAAAAAAACGAACGCGAAACAAGAAATTGAAAGAAAGAAACGATGACACGAAAATACAAAGGCTTTTCAGTAGAAAAAGCTGAAAGAAAATATGCTTTATGTGTGTCAGTGTGACAGTGGGTCGTGGAGAGCAAAAGCATCGGCCTTAACGCTTACGATAAGACAAAGAACTGACTGATGAGAATTCCTTTTCGTTTTGTCAATTTGAGACCGGTACAGTAAAATCTTAATTTTTTTTTCATGACTGTTGGCAAGCAAGCATACGGTCCGCCTGATGATAAGTAGTCACTGCAACCTATGATTGCGCGCGATACTTTAAGTATCATATGCGCATTGCCTACACAAAAGATGGGAGGGAAGGGATAGGAAGGGAAAAAGGAAGGGAACAAGGGGTGGGAGATTAGGCCTCCGGGGCTCTGACTCATTGCGCGAAACGCAACAGTACTCTTTTACTTTTAGCTTATTTTCTGTGAGAGGGTAGTACTTCCGCGGTCGAGCCGGCCCATTTGTGCTTCGAGCAAGGCTCTATTACTACTATAATATATATTGAGTAACCACTACACCACACATTAACCTTAACATTTTTCTGCGATAAAAAGTATGTTATATGTTAATCCAGATACTGAGGAGGACGGCAGACGGTGTGGTCTCGACTGCAGTGCCCGCTTGCGTGGCAAGCGCTGTGGGGCTTACCGTACTTGTCAGGTCACGTTGGCTGGTTCTGAGAGAGTCATCGAGGAGGTTTTAGTGGGTCCCCATAACGTTACCATCTTGCCATGGAACCCCACATAACCCGGTTCCTACCCAGACGGCCATATCTGTTAGCAGATTTCCTCCCCGTTACCAAAAAGATAGTAAGCTATCTGTTTGCTGAATTTTATACCAATCCGTTAAGTCGTTTATACGTGATTGAGTAACAAACACTCAAACATACAAATTTTCACGTTTACAACATTGTGATCCCACCGTGGAATTTCACCATTGGACATAGCGACAAAACTTGAAATTCCATCTTTAGCACCTCGATGCCTTCAAATCCACAACAGCGCGATTTAGAAGACATTTTCTTCTTTCGACTACCACTCTGTGTAACCAACTTCCTCGACCACCTCTTATATAAAAAAAAATCGATACATCAATCTTCTAAATAAGAAGAAAATTATTCTTCTGTTTATACCTCATACAATAGACAATACGCTTTCAATATTACAGGTTGGGATAACCTCTGTCACAGCAGAGATTATTCCACCAGTGCAATCAGTCACACTGGTGGTAGGTCTTTTGCTGCAAGAGGCCGGCTAGGTAGGTACCACCGCAGTGTCCAAATATTCTGCCGCCAAATAGTAGTGCTTAGGCATTACTGTGTTCCGGTTTGAAGGGCACTGTACGCTAGTGTAATTACTGGGCAGAGGAGATTTAAGAACCAATATCTTGGACTATCATAACCAAGAGGTTGGCAACGCGTGAGTGGCGCCTACTAATGGTGCTGCAAGCGCTCATAGGCTACGGCAGCCACTTACCATCAGGTGGGCCGTATGCTGGTTTGCCAACTTGTAACATAAAAAAGGTGTTTCAAATGTCTACGGGTTAAAGTGACCACTTAACATTCTAGGATCCACTATAAAAAGTTAGTAAAATATGCGTGAAAGTACATATCTATAGAGCTTAGTGAATATAAGCGCCGTTTAAGCGATTTTTGATCCTATCTAGTGGATCACCTTCGAATCCTTCAGTTAAGCTTTCGCAGCGCTTTTTGAAAATGAAAGCTTCCACTCCTTAATAATCGGCCTTCTTGTTTATAGTCGTGTTAACAATGGCGTCGTTATTGAAGAAAGTGCCTCGAAATCAGGTTGAGGCATTGTTTTGAGTCGCAATGAAAGCTTTTATGGGAAGTTTTGAGAGCTTATGAGAAGCTTTTTAAAATGTTATTATTGCCCTTTGTCCAATTTAATTTTGGAAATATTTTAATGATGATATCTGACACTGATTTATTTAATAACCAAGTTTGGTTTTGAGAACGATTTTAAGGAACTGTTACCGACTTTAAATGCCAGCAAGTCTACCTCCGATACTATACATAATATTGTTATCACTTTATACGTTGAGAGCTAACTAATATAATAATATTTAGGTTACAAAAATAAACATCGGTTAAAAATGAATTCACAATTTCGAGTTGAAACTAAAATTATATTTGGACATTATAATTATTTCAATACCAGTAATTTTTTTATCAATTTAATGTAAAAATCTAAACGGCTCACACTCACGTATAATCGGTGTAAGTACCGACTAGTTTCGGACTCATCGGAGGTCCTTCTTCAGGGTGAGTGGGTAACGTTCGCGGTCGCGACCCGTCTCGCGTCGTCTTTTTATCAATATTTAAAAACGGGGTCGGGACTTGACGCCCTATCCTATCGCCCGCTGTTGGGATTATCTCTGTCACAGCAGAGATTATTCCACTAGTTCAATCAGTCATACTGGTGGTAGGTCTTTTGTTGCAAGAGGCCAGAGGCAGGTAGTTACCACCGCTGTGTCAAATATTCTACCGCAAAGCATTAGTGTCTTCGGCATAACTGTGTTCTGGTTTGAATGGCACTGTAGCCTAATAAAATTACTGTGCAAAGAAGGTTCAAGAACCTCCTCTCGAATACCTCGAGGTTGACAACGCGTGAGTGGCACCTACTAATGGTGTTGCAAGCGCTCATAGGCTTCGGCAACCGCTTACCATCAGGTGGGCTGTATGCTTGCTTGCCAACTTGGTAACATTTAAAAAATCTAGAAAAATTGTTTTCCTTTTGAGTACGAATAAAAGATTCAACCATTGAGATAATTGCCAGACGCTCTATCAAGATCAAGATTCACGGGGCGTTGTAAGACGTCAAACTGGAATGCGATACGACATTCGGTAGGCAATTGATTGATTGATGGACTGTACAATGTGCCTGCATTTGATACAGTTCGCAAGTAATACGAAATAATAATAATATATTCCTTACTAGCTTTTCACTGCGGCTCCGCCCGCGTGAATAATTGACACACATGCTCATAACTAAGCATGCTTGTAAATATGCTTGAAACTAGCATGCTCTGTGTCTGTTCACATAACAATCGTTATCTAGCAATAAGCATACTAGTTTTCAGCATGCATATTGATAAAATCGATACTACCTACAATTTACTAACAACCTATTCAGACACGCTCGAAGGATGCACCCTTCCACCCGCACTTCAAGTAGCATGCTCGAAAATTAAACGACTGTTGATTCTTAAGCAAGCTCGATAAGCGTGCTCATTACTAGCAACACTTAGACACACGTGCTACTAAGTAGCGATTGCTCATAAATAGCATGTTTTCGTGCTAGTAATGAACATGTGTGTCAGTACTTTTTTGCAAATCCGAATTCTTCCCGATACAGGCGTTCATACCCTATTTCACACTGTTAAAGCAGGTTATTCCCTGGGAAACCTGATATTTTCTGGGATATATAGTATCCTATATCTTAATCCAGGTTACAATTTATTGGGGGCCAAATTTTATACAAATCGATTCAGCCGTGTTTGCGCGATTGAGTAACAAAATCCGAGTCCTTTCAGGCATCTATGGGCATTAGGACTGTGAGATGAAGATATAAATATAAATAAACGCTGCACACTCAACGGCCGCCATTAGGATAGTAACATCCTGTGTCGTGGGTCCGGAAACCCATTCACAATGACAAGGACAAATACACCCAGACCGGAAAATATGCTTGCATGGACAATACAAACATATTATGCTCCGAGCGGGAATCGAACCCGCGACCTGTGGCGTTTAAGGCAGGTTCGCTACCGCTGCGTCACGACGACGTCAATATAATCGTCGGAAATAGAAGGACAAAGAAGAGAAGACACATTCAATTTGAACCTTAATATTCATCAAACAAAATACAGCGTAGCGATTACTGCAACACGTCAATACTCTGCGTGAAGATAGTACTTTCTGATCAAGTCAACCTATTTATTTTTAACGTTGTATCTCAAAGGTAGCGAACCTGCCTTAAGCGCCACAGGTCACAGTTTCGATCCCAGATCTTTGTATTGAACATACATGCATGAGTTCCGGTCTAGGTGTGTTTGGAAAAATCTCTGTCACAGCAGAGATTATTCCACCAGTGCAATCAGTCACACTGGTGGTAGGTCGCTTGTTGCAAGAGACTGGCTGGGTAGGTACCACCGCAATGTCAAATATTCTACCGCCAAACAGTAGTAGTAGTAGCTTGAGCATTACTGTGTTCCAATTTGAAAGGCACAGGCACTAATGCAATTACTGGGCTAAGGAGATTAAAGAACCAATATCTCTCGTTGGCAACGCGTGAGTGGCACCTACTAATGGTGCTGCAAGCACTCAAAGACTACGGCAACTGCTTACCATCAGGTGGGCTGTATGCTTGCTTGCCAACTTGTAACATAAATAAATAATGTAGTTTCAAATTAATATTTTAGTTTTAATAAATTTGTGCTCTTTGCCTCGCTCAACGTAATTAGTTAATTTATTATCAACGTTTATTTATTATCATTTATATCAAAATCAAGCAGTTCATTAAACCCTTTGGGACATAAATAAAAATGTACCGAATGCATCTCAATCGAGCATCATTGTCCCACAGATAAACGGTGCAAGGATCGGACGCATCTCGCCGGGCCGGGACATTTGATTGATGGACAATGGCCGTCACTGAATCAATTACTGTTACCGCACCGTAATTTGTACAACAAATTGTTTTGGGTTCACATCAGTTGCGTTTCGTGGCTTTATTTATTTTGATGTATTGTTTTTTTGTCCCATAATAGGGTTGGTCGTTAACTTTTGTACGTTTACGCGATCTTGAGTTTGCAATGTTAGATCATGTACTGATAATAATAGGGGATTAATAAAATGGAACTTCTCAATTTTTGTACCTTAAGAACCAAAGCCGATTTTTAAATTGACACCGTTGTAGCGTTGTTGGTAGCGCGTTTTAGTCTCGACGGTTGCGGGTTCGATTCCTGCTGGGGCAGATGTTTGTTAAATTTCTGTATCGGTCCGGGCGTTTGTCTGGGGATCTCTCCGCCGTGCCTCGGGGAGCACGTTAAGCTGTCGGTCCTGGTTGTTATCACATAACATCTGATAATAATCGTTAACTCTTCATAAGTAAATTGCTCTTATCCAATGAGTTACTGGTTCGCCCTTAGGGTTGCGAAAGTCAGATGGCAATCGCTCCGTGTAAAAACTAGTAACCCGTCAAGTCCGGGTAAGAGTAATAAGCAGACCCTGGGTAAAATAAAATACCGGGAATAATGCTACGACGTAGAAGATTTTGAAGTTCTTTTCTTTCATAAACCGTACATGTAATCTTTATAATATTAAATTAAAAATGATATATTGTTTGGGCCCATTCATCGAACGAAATGCAACAGTACGAATACTGTTACTGTAAGACATACATAGCTAAAATAAGAGGAAAAATTACGATCATCTGTGTCTGAACTAGATTAAGAAAATCTGTATTTCAGAAATTGTAAACGTTCTCCTTTTTTTGAAGTCGGTTAAAAAAAACAAAAGCGTTTACAAAACATACAGAAGTTCCATTTGCTGTTATCATTATTGGGGTCGCTATCCCTATAGTGGTGACCGGAAATACGTAGGAGCTGTGTCGTCAAATAGGTCAAGCGGGTGGTCGTGCGGGCAATTTCCGGTGGCGACACGAGCCACTTCCGTTAGGTGTTATGATTCCGATAGAACGACAAATGGTTGGTCCATGCGACGGCGTAACTTTGTAACGTGGTAAAATGCGGTTAAAATTCACGAGTTATTGACATGTTTAAAAACAGTAGCTAGTTACTTAATCTCTCTTTTGCAAATACTGTTGCGTTTTTTTGTAGCGGTAGCGAACCTGCCGTAAGCGCCACAGGTCACGGGTTCGATTCTCGCTCGGAGCATATGTTTGTATTGACCATAAACAAACATTAACTTAAAAGTATTTACGTTATATGTTACTTATAAATGATATGCTTGTTTGTCACTAGTTATGTATTGGCATGAAAAAAAAAACTACAAAAAAAAAAACTGTTTATAAAAGGGATTTGTATGTAAGTCCGTTTATGAAACTTCGTAATAATTAGAGATAAAGAAAGACGTATTTTAAAGGAGGTTGGATTTTGAAAAAAAAAATTAGAGTTTGTATGAAAGTCCGTTATTTTTGAAATTAGAAGCATTAAACTTTCTTTTAACATTTTCTAAACTTCCACCTCTGAAAGGTGCATTCAATGTGTCTCATTATAAATTTTTACTCACGTAGGCAAAGCCACTGGCAGAAGTTAGTTTTTCTATAATATAATTAATTTAAAGGTCTTTATGCGCTCATCTTTACGAAGTTTCCTAAAGTCGTTTCTTACTTATCAAATAAGTTTCTTTCAATTCCAGTAAGATCCTTTTCATCTAACTCAAATTCTTCACTGATTTTAGTCTCGACCCTCGTCAAATTGAAATCCATTTACGATATACTTTATCTGATTTACGGAACGCTAAAGTCGCAAAGAACTTTTTTTTTTTTTTTATGTTAGAAGTTGGCAAACAAGCATACGGCCCACCTGATAGTAAGTGGCTGCCGCAGCCTATGAGCGCTTGCAGCACCATTAGTAGGTGCCACTCACGCGCTGCCAACCTCGAGATATTAGTTCTTAAATCTCGTTCGCCCAGTAATTTCACTAGCGTACAATGCCCTTCAAACCGGAACACAGTAGTGCCTAAACACTACTATTTGGCGGCAGAATATTGGACACTGCGGTGGTACCTACCTAACCGGCCTCTTGCAACAAAAGACCTACCAGTGTGACTGATTGCACTGGTGGAATAATCTCTGTTGTGACAGAGGTTATCCCAACAGCGGGCGATGGGGTCGTCACATCCCGACGCCTTGAACTATTGTAAAATTGATTTTAATAGCTTTTGTTGTTATATTAGCGGCCCGCTCCGGCTTCGCACGGGTATAAAATATATAGCCTATGTCATTCACTGAAAAAATGATTAAAATCGATCCAGTAGTTTTGATTTATTCATTACTGCCCGTGGCCCGCACGCGTTAAACGTAATTATTTACGACATCACATAAGAAACCTCAAAAAAAAAATTTTCCACTATTTAATGGATGTCATTATACATATAAACCTTCCTCTTCAATCACTCTATCTATTTAAAAAAACCCGCGTAGTTTTAAAGATTTAAGCATACATAGGGACAGAGAAAGCGACTTTATTTTATACTATGTAGTGATTGTGATGTAATTCATACTGCTTCTTATCGAGTGGTTAGTGGCCAACCTAGTGTCTGAGTTATTCAGGTCACCCAAATAGGCCTCTGAATTTACTTTTCGGGTATTTTCAAATTGATAACAGCCGTTACGTGCTCTACGAAGCACGGAGACGCTCAGTTGGAATACCACAATGCGATCACCCATCTAGTAACTGGCCGCGCCTAAAGTTGCTCAAGCCACTGATTGATTGACATGACGACGTTGTGGCGCAGCGGTAGCGAACCTGCCTTAAACGCCACAAGTCGCGGGTTGGATTCCCGCTCGGAGCATAATTTGTTTGTATTCTCTGTGCAAGCATGTTTTCCGGTCTGTGTGTATTTGTCCTTGTCTTGTATGTGTTTCCGGACCCCCCAACACAAGATATAACCTAATGGGGACCGTTGAGTGTGTAGCGTTTATTTATTTATTATATCTGTATTTTAGCCCAAATTTATAAATCATTTGTCTATCAGACCCTTATCAAAACCACATTTTCAGCTAACGAGATATTGATATTCCTTGAAGCATTGCAATCAACACGGGTCTAGAAATCGGATTAGGGGGACGCATAAATACGCCGTGAACTAGTGATTTGACGAGGGTCGCACCGTGGTTCGAATGATAAGGTCTTCGATAACTAGGGGTACTAGGGTCTGCGGGTATTCTTATCTTAAATAAATTGTAGCGGTTAGCCATTTTGACGTTTTACGTCATAAATTTTGAAAAACTTTATTGGGCTCTTTAAAAAACTTACTTATTACGTATTTTGCAGAACCAAGCGATTTGTTTTTGGCACTTTTTTATAACAGTCACATGCACAGTGGAAACTAAAGGGTTCCGCTCGATGGTATTAAGGAATTAAAATCGTCTGTAAAATACAAATGGTAATTTAATATTAATTATTAAAATTAATATAAAAATGATGACTATAAGGAATTCTCAACAACTACGGACTTAATCAAAAAAGTCAAAATGACTGGGACATACTGTTACGTGCTGAGGTTCTCGAATTTGGAATAAAACCTGATGGCTCGAAATAAGACTTTAATGAGATCTTCTAGATTACACAACAGAACTTCACAAATCACAGGTCAATCGTAGTCCAAAAGAATAGCCGAGGTCACTAATTATCGCACTTGATCACTTGTATAGCTTGTAATTTCTTCGCTCGTTGCTCAGAACTGGATGACTCAGTCGACGCGCCAAGCCGCTTATATAACGCGGAACCCTGTTTTTTTTTTTTCGGAATGTTATTGCTGTTGGCCCTACTGGCCTTGACAGCCGAGTACAGAGATTCATCCGTGATAAAGGGGCAGCCCTCACGGGGGCTCAAATTTGATTCCGTCCTTAGGGTGCCGAAAAAGTTCCGTCCACGGAGTGTTATACGGGCTTGTCTAGAACACATCTTTCTAGAACCTACGCGTAACGAAGTCAATAGACTTGTGCCCCGATAAAAGGTTCTCCGTAACAATACGGACGGAATGATATGACGAAATTTTAAGGGTTCCGTTTTTCCCATCTGACTACGGAACCCTAACACGTTCAAACAACATAAAGGATGTCATGCGTAAAAAATACATACAATCGTGAACAACTTTTGCACAAATGTACAGCAAAAACATTTCCTGTTTTCCACAAATCAAGCCACATGTCAGTAAGAGGAATCTCCATCAATTAAGATCTTTTAATGCTAGACGAGACGGATACGATCGTTTGAGTCGTATGAGTTACGTGTCGTGTAGTACAAATTTGATATGGCCTTCCAATGTACTTTATTTAATGGAAGTTGCCGAAGGAGAGCGAGCAACCGAAAGAGGCGCTACCTCGCTTGTTTGGTGTTTCGAGCTGGGTGGTAAAGGGTAGCAAAGATTAGTATGGGAAGGTAAAGGTTGGTAAGGTGTGTTATGGCATGGGTTGGAATATGAAATGAAGGAAATTCATTTCTACCGCGCCTCCTGGTCTTAAGGACTATCACTGCGAAAAATAGTATATTGTACGTCTATTTTTGGCACCTGAGTAAAACAAAAATTTAAAAAAGTGTCTTTTTCTATGGTTGCGTGAACGAAGATACACGACGCACAATATATTTTGATTAATAAATACTATAGGACAACGATACACATTACGGCGACGTTGTGGTGCAGCGGTAGCGAACCTGCCTTAAAGACCACAGATCGTGAGTTCAATTGACACTCGGAGCAGATTGTATTGACCATACAAGCACGTTTGTCCTTGTATGTGTTACCGGACCCCCGACACAGGATATAACTATCCTAATGGGGGCCGTTTGTATTCTCGTAGTAGTCAGGCAGTGTGTAGCGTTTATATTCACTACGTCACGTTTGTAACAAGTCGGACGCGTCTCGGCTTAGTAAAACAATCTTAACTAGAACTGGTTACAGGTAGTTTAATTACGAGGTAAATAGAATATGGTCATCATTAGCGGAGCTGCGGAAGGACATAATGGTTGCGCAAATAATAGACCTTGTAGATTCAGTTTTTTTGCCCTCCTCAAGAGCGTAGCTGTGGAATGTTTCGACTGGTTTTATTTTAAGAAGAGCATCGTATTCTTATTTTAAAAGTTGGTAAACAAGCATACGGCCCACCTGATGATAAGTGGTTGCCGTAGCTAATGAGCGCTTACAGCACCACTCACGCGTTGCCAACCTCGAGATATTAGTTCTTAAATCTCCTCTGCCCAGTAATTTCACTAGCGTACAGTGCCCTTCAAACCGGAACACAGTAATGCCTAAGCACTACTATTTCGCGGCAGAATATTTGACACTGCGGTGGTACCTACCTTTTTTTGTTTTCGCAGAGAAATGCATTTACGCACACCACTCAACTAGTGTACTCGGAGGAGTACACTAGGGAGTGGTAGTGTGGGACTGGACCACCTGTGAAGCAGGCGGTAACATCCACTAAAACTCTGCGGAACCCTCATCGCCTTTGTGAGACGTCATGGGGTCGCTTGCACAAACTACCATGACAAATGGTACCTACCTAGCCAGCCTCTTCCAACAAAAGACCTACCACTAGTGTGACTGAATGCACTGGTGCAATAATCTCCGCTGTGACAGAGGTTATCCCAACAGCGAGCGATGGGGTCGTCACATCCCGACGCCGGGATTACTCTATCAATACTATTTAACGAATTTAAATTAAACTTTGTAATTTTGTAAACTTTAATTATATCACAATAATCTGAATTTACGTCTTACATATGTCATATATGTACCTCATGAAAATGTAAGTTTCTTGTGCGGTTATCAAATAACTATCGATTAAGTGCGTCGTTGAAAACTAAAGCGTACCGCAGCTTAATGAGGAAGAATCTTTAGGAATTTAAATATTAATGAAATAAAATCGACCGCAAACATTAATTCGTAATTACATAATAATTATTTCCCATAATGTTTTTTATAGTTTTAAAAAACTGTTATGTCTCTAAAATTTTTATTCTCAAATTGTACACATACATAGTCCAAATCAAATTTCGTGTAGATAAGGCAGTGGCGGATTTAGAAATTTTCATGGTATAGGCTGTAACGTTTTTGGCGCCAGAACATTAAATATGAAAGTTTGCTCTTCTGACAAGTGAGAGGGAAAAGTCAATGGCAAATTCGTTGCAGATTTCTACCTGTAAAACATCAGAAAACCGTCATGCAAAAATCTTTTACATTTTTTTAGGCAGCAAAAAAATCGGTCCCCAAAATCTAATGCACTAGCCTCTAGCCTACTCAGTCTGCTGTCAAATCCACCACTATGATAGAGCCAATAATGTTCGAGTAAAATGACTGTGACATAAGGACAGACACACGGACATGACGAAATTAAACGGGTTCCGGTTTTCCCATTTGGCTACGAAACCCTAAGAACTACAGAAGAGCACGAATTGAACCCACCCCAGTCGTGAAAAAAAAAGACTGACTGATTTAATTCTATTGCGTTGGTGTTTTTACAAACGGCCACCAGCGAGTCTAACTTTTTGTCTGTAACAAAGACCGCCCTATAGCATAAAGTAAGGCCAGTGGTAATTAAGTTTAGATTAGATTTAGCTCTATTTTAGTAACTTACATAGTACATAGTATTTTGTCGTGTTTAATTATACTTTGGGGAAACATGGCTAATTAATTTTTTTACATCGAAAAGCTTTTTAAGGCAATTTAGAATATAAGCAATTAAGTTCAATTAAAAGAAATATTTAATGAAATATATATGTATGAATTTTCGGTAACTATATAGAGTAGTAGAGCCAAGCCCCGCCCAGCACAAATGGACCGGAGAAGTACAACTTTTTTTTTTAATGTTATAAGTTGGCAAACAAGCATACGGCCCACCTGATGGTAAGTGGTTGCCGTAGCCTATGAGCGCTTGCAGCACCATTAGTAGGTGCCATTCACGCGTTGCCAACCTCAAGGTATTGGTTCTTAAATCTCCTCTGCCCAGTGATTTCACTAGCGTACAGTGCCCTTCAAACCGGAACACAGTAATGCCTAAGCACTACTATTTGGCGGCAGAATATTTGACACTGCGGTGATACCTACCTAGCCGGCCTCTTGGCAAAAAAAGACCTAACCCCAGTGTAACTGATTGCACTGGTGGAATAATCTCTGCTGTAACAGAGGTTATCCCAACAGCGGGCAGTAGAGTCATCACATCCCGACGCTGGTAAATGCTATACAGGTGAAGTACAATGTTTTCTTCTTCATCTTCTTAGCATTTTTCGTGGTATTTTATCTACCTAGGTTCTGCTTATTGTTTATTCTAATCCGGATTTGACAGGTTACTAGTTTTCACACAGAGCGATCTGACCTCCGCAACCCCAAGGGTGCACCTGTTACTCATTGGATATGAACAAATTACTTTTTTTTTTTTTTTTTTTATGTTAGAAGTTGGCAAACAAGCATACGGCCCACCTGATGGTAAGTGGCTGCCGCAGCCTATGAGCGCTTGCAGCACCATTAGTAGGTGCCACTCACGCGTTGCCAACCTCGAGATATTAGTTCTTAAATCTCGTTCGCCCAGTAATTTCACTAGCGTACAATGCCCTTCAAACCGGAACACAGTAGTGCCTAAGCACTACTATTTGGCAACAGAATATTGGACACTGCGGTGGTACCTACCTAGCCGGCCTCTTGCAACAAAAGACCTACCACCAGTGTGACTGATTGCACTGGTGGAATAATCTCTGCTGTGACAGAGGTTATCCCAACAGCGGGCTTACTTATCTAGAATTAATGATTATTAACACATGTTATGTGATAACAACAGCGATCGACAGCTTAACGTGCTCTCCGAGGCACAGTGGGGAGACCCATAAGGACAAACACCCAGAGCGAAACAAATATTTGTAATACAAACATCTACTCCTTGCGCGGATATAGCCCGCAACCGTCGAGGCTAAAAGCACTCTCTACCAACACGCCACAACTATATCATTGTCTCAGACCTATTTTCTTTTGTTAACATTTCATATAATAAAAGAGCAGAGATCAACGCCAAGCGTGATGAGCTAGGAAAAATCTAAAAACATCTTAAGTTATCTTTAGTTACATATGTAATATGTATACATAATAAATACGAATGAAACTACATGAAAATGATCTGAAGCCTTAATAGCTCAAGGGTAGGAGACCCGACTTCGCTTAAAGCGAGAGTTGCGGGTTAGATCTTCAGCCCCTTGGGCTATTGTCGTACCCAGTCCTAGCGCAAGCTTCGAGCTTATTTGGATGGGCAATAGGAATATTAGTAATGGCTTTAAAAAAAGCATTGCTAATATTCTTTAAAAAAAAAATGAAATTGTATTCCAATAAACGATAATGGATTATAGTACAGAAGTACAGTGTACTTGAGTTAAATATAAAGGCTAATGTTTTCAGAGCACGTAAAAGGGGTTTGGAAGGGCGTGTACCAATTAGTAATGTCGTTTATCATGAATTGCTCCTTCGAGACAGCGGTTAAGATAAATGCGCTACACGACCAATGAATTAAATGGTAAAATCGATAGATATGGAATTTTAAGAACACCTTCACAATGAATGAAAATGACCTGTTTTATTTTGTATTTCCCCAAAATTTCAATACTTCTTACAGAAATAATTAAAACATGTTTAATTTTATTTCATCGGAAATGGGGCAGCGCTTCAAGCGCACTCTACACGATGGACACACCCGACGGTGTGACTATGGCTCAACTAATGAAGCCGCACGATACTTGAAGTATCACATGCACGTTGCAAGCCCAAGAGCTATAAGAGAAGGGATGATGAGGGTGATGAAACAAGAAAGGGAACAGACGCTCTCACTCATCGCTCGGCTTTACTTCTACTAAAATATAAACGGTATATTCTATTTAATACAAACGATTTCAAACCCTTCCCGTAAAACCGAGTTTTAATCGAATAACCCTTGAACCGGAGTGATTCTATATTACAAGGATTATATACAGAATCGCGTGACCTACAAATAAACAGTTTGTATAGTATTAATTCAAGCAGTGAACATGGAAATCGTATTTGTAATCTCGACGCTGCGTCAGAGCTCTCGATGGGTCGAGATGTTACGAGCGTTAGGGTTGTCGATTTCAAGCTTTTTTAAATGTGACTGAATTGGCAAGCATGCCATATATATATAATCTCTTTTGCCCGGTAATTTTAAATTAACGACGTTGTGGCGCAGCGGTAGTGAACCTGCCTTAAACGCCACAGGTCAGGGGTTCGATTCCCGCTCAGAGCATAGACCAAAAAATTTCTTTCAATGCTTTTCTGATAATTATTTTACAACCACATGTGCTGAAAAAAATTACGAATTTGAAAAGAAGACACTTGAAGCTTCAATCTGTGTTTTTTTTTACTGTACGACCATTTCTCTCCGAGTTATCTCTTGTTGAAAATCACCCACAAATTTTTACTACTTTCTAATAGCCTTTAATTTTTGCGAATAGTGTATTATTGCCTTTACGACACAGCAACATTAAAGCTACTTCAGTAGATAGCGTTGTAAAATATTATTAATATTTCATCATTATGTATTTCGTATATAAATATAATTGTCAAAAAACACGAAATACAAAAAAAAAAACAAGCAAAGCCTGATGACCCAGGTACTATAAAAATAATTCAAATAACTTTCATTCCACAACCCTAGGTAACAAGTCGAGCGTATTCTTGCGAAATTAAACAGTTACCAACTTGTGATGGATTGTGTTCAACTCGCGAACAATACCAGTCACGGTCCGATCGTCGAAAGACCGATAAGTAGCTTGTTTTCGATTGTGATTTATAAATATCTCTGGCAACGACCGCGGCTTCGGTCGCGTTGATATAGTTTTTTTTTAAATTCTTAAACGGGTAAGCTCTTGACCTTCATTGAGCGCGAAGGCATAGATGAGGTCTACGATGGAGCGAGCTCATGAGAAGTCTATGTGCTCGCACCTTGAAGAGTTGTTCCTTCAAAGGACCATCTGAAAGCTATTTTTATATTCCGTAAAATACGTCTTGTAGTTTAGTAAACAGCCAAACATACAAACTTTCACATTTATAATATTAATGGGAGAAATATTTACACACAGACACATAGACGAATAGATATTATAAGAAGATTTCTTTGTGACTGTGATATGAATATAAATAAATAAACGCAACACATTCAACGGCCCCATTAGGATAGTTATATCCTGTGTCGGGGTCCGGAAATATACACAATGACAAGGACAAGCACAACCAGACCGAAAAACATGCCTGTATGGTCAATACAAACAAATCCTTCGAGCGGGAATCCGCTACGCTACCGCTACGCTTCGCTACCGCTGCGCCACATAGTCAAGATGCTCAAAGCCTAGTATTATTTTTAATTAGTCTTAACGCGAAATGGCTTATATCGTTGTAGAAGGTGAATTGCACTAGATAGAACCACACGACAAACGAACGAAATGAAAAACTAAAACATGTCGCGGGACCGGCGGTAAGAATGAATTTCCCTTATTATCAATTTCATTTATATCCCAAGCCATGCCACCCAACCCTATATCACCCTTCGCTACTTTATACCACCCTTTACCACCGAATACCAACCCGTCTCCGTTCGCTTTGCAAAAACTTTTCCACTTAAACATACCATGGATATAAAAGCTAGTATCAGCATAAAATTTCACATAATTTTAAACTTAGATTATCTTTTCTGAAAAAGTTTAAGTACCATTTCAGAACATGCGGTCCAACTTTCATCTTAAAAGTAGCTTTGTGGGGGCACGATTAGCTCGAAATTGGCCGTCGACTCGTCTCGTCACAGACGTTTTAAATGCCCTAGAGCTAGTAGCAACGTAACGATAGTAAGCTTTATTAAAGTCTGTATTATGAATTTACTAGCGGCCCGCTCCGGCTTCGCACGGGTATAAAATATATAGCCTATGTCATTCACTGAAAACATGATCCAGTAGTTTTGATTTATTCACTACTGCCAATGCGGGCCGCACGCGTTAAATGTATTTATTTACGACATCACATTAGAAACCTCAAAATATCTTCTTTTCCTTCATTATTTAATGGATGTTATTATACATGTAAACTTTCCTCTTCAATCACTCTATCTATTAAAAAACCGCATCAAAATCCGTTGCGTGGTTTTAAAGACTTAAGCATACATAGGGACAGAGAAAGCGACTTTGTTTTATACTATGTAGTGATGATTATGCTTGTTATTATTAAAACATTAGATGAGTCGGCGGCTTAGTCGCGTGGTCTAAATTTTTTTTTTTCATAATATTTATTTTCTTCGATTTATTTATTTTTAATTCCACCGTTGTAGCATTGTGGGTAGCGAGTCTGCCTTCCTCTCGACGGTTGCGGGTTCGATTCCCGCTCGGGCAGATGTTTGTTAAAATTCTATTTCGGTCTGGGCGTTTGTCCGGGTGGGTCTCCACACCGTGCTTGGGAGAGCACGTTAAGCTTACGGTCCCGGTTGTTATCACATAACATCTGATAACAATCGTTATCTCTTGATAAGTAAATTGCTCTTATCCAATGAGTTACTGGTTCGCCCTTAGGATTGTGGTGGTCAGATGGCAATCGCTCCGTGTAAAAACTACTAACCTATCAAAACCGGATGAGAGTAATAAGCAGACCCTGGGTAAATAAAATACCGGGAATAATGCTAGGACGAAGATTTATTTATTTTTAATACCATGTTACAATGTAGACGAAAGAGGTTGTAGACTGTTATATAAAGTGAAGTTGTCAGCTTTTGCATCCGTCAGGTGTATTTGTAATTCGAGGGATCATAAACAGTTATTTTTCGAGGCACCTATGCCGACTGGTGCACTGATTGATAAAATTGTCATGCCAGACACAAACTTCAACCATGCAGATTTTAATCTGGTGGATTCTCCAACATATAAATAGTTTTTTTTTGTGTCAAGACGGTTGGCATACAAACATACGGTCATGATATAAAAAAATGTACGGCTGGGGCATCCACGAACTGCGAATGTAATTCGAAATGAATATTTTAATGGCGTCGGGATGTGACGACCCCATCGCCCGCTGTTGGGATAACCTCTGTCACAGCAGAGATTATTCCATCAGTGCAATCAGTCTTTTGTTGCAAGAGGCCGGCTAGGTAGGTACCACCGCAGTGTCCAATATTCTGCCGCCAAATAGTAGTGTTCAGGCACTACTGTGTTCCGGTTTAAAGGGCACTGTACGCTAGTAAAATTACTGAGCAGAGGAGATTAAGGAACCAATATCTCAAGGTTGGCAACGCGCGAGTGGCACCTACTTATGATGCTGAAAGCGTTTATAGGCTACGGCAACCACTTACCATCAGGTAAGCCGTATGCTTGTTTTCCAACTTTATAACATAAAAAAAAAACCCTGACCCGAAAAAATACTGCTAAACAATAATGAGAAGACCTATTTAAGCCCGGAGCAAATAACGTTATAATTTTTATCCATAACACGAAAAGAACTTTGGTTAGCTGTGGAACATTAGCTAACTTTTCAATTACTTGGTAGATCGAGAAAAAATACGTTTCAATATGGCCGAAAATAATTCAGTAGCATTAGCATATATTTCAAAGATTGATCGAGCCCCATGAGAATTGATGTCGGTTAGAATAATTTATAACAAACTTTGTAGACTGTGATTAATTATACAGACTTGTTTACGAGTCGGATCTCTGGGACCTTTTGTAGGGGCATTGGTAATTTTTAATGTCGACCTGTGTTCGAGGTCAACTTATTCAGACGACAGTGCAAACTATGTTCACTGGGGGGCATGAAATCTATCCATCTTGCAAGAGTTACAGAATGAGATTAGAAACCCTGCGCAGCAAAGCGCACGATAGGTTTTCTGGCGGAACCTATGTATTCATTAAGGGAACATTTTCCCTATTTTTTAATTTTATTACAGGCGTTGGGACTTGACGACTCCATCGCCCGCTGTTGGGATCTCTGTCACAGCAGAAATTATTCCAACAGTGCAATCAGTCACACTGGTGGTAGGTCTTTTGTTGCTAGAGGCCGGCTAGGTAGGTACCACCGCAGTGTCAAATATTCCACCGCAGAGTAATATTGCCTTTGGCATTATTGTTTCAGTTCGAAGGGCACTAAAGGCTATTGAAATTCCTGGTCAAAGGATATTTAAGAACCAATATCTCGAGGTTGACAACGCCTGAGTGGCACCTACTAATGGTGTTGCAAACGCTCATAGGCTACAGTAACCACTTACCATCAGGTGGGCCGCATGCTTGTTTACCTACTTAATATCATTAAAAAAATAGTTCTTGTAGCTTTAGTTCGGCTCCGGGCGGGTGACACCGCCCTGTTCCACCAACAAACCGAATCTTATTCACCATTCCCACTTTCTCTCTTATTGATCTTGTAATGTTATATAGCCTATAGCCTTCCTCAAAAAATGTGCTATCAAATGCAAAAAGAATTTTTCAAATCCGATCCGTAGTACCAGAGATAAGCGCGTTCAAACAAACTCTTCAGCTTTGTAATATTGGTATAGTTAGAATGATTAAGCACTATACAAAATTGAGCAGACTGTGAATAAATAATTTGTCGAGTGGTGATAGCGATCACGATCCCGATTCATCAACGATCATATGACATAGCAGACGATGGTAGATTATTAATGCACAATTCCACAATACAGAGACGCTCAGTTGAAATACAACCACGCGGTCATCCATCTATTGACTGACAGCGTCTAAAGTTGCTTAGCCTACGGATCTTTTACCAATCAGTGAACGCACCTGGCTATGACCATCTCGTTTCTAATAGTAACTATCCGCTACAAAAGAATTTTCAAATTCAATTCCAAAAGATGTAAATAAAAACAATTGGAACTTTAAAATCAAAATCTCTCTGGTCCATTTCTGAATCCATATCTGAAGTGACATGTAGACGAAGTCGCGTGCAGATGCTAGTAAGTAGTATAACTCAATCAGTGCTACTTAATTTATTAATAGGCTTTATCAATGTAATGATAAAAATCAATCAGACAACAGTGCGCAAAATAAAATTTAAAAACATCCCGCCACAAGTTTTTCTTTTCTTTATTTACGTCATGACGGTTGGCAAATAAATATATGGACCACCTGATCGTAAGCAGACACCGCAACCCATGAACCGCGCGATACTTGAAGAATCACATGCGCGTTGCCAATCTAAGGGATGATAGAGAAGGGACGAGAATATAAAAAGAGAGCGAGATATTTTCTGCGATGAAATAAAAATCATTTACCCCTCACGAAATAGAGATATGAGCAAAATATTCTATCCGAAAACGGCCATTAAAGAAATCCCCACAACATTTCAAGAAAAAAAAAACAATATCATGGCGAGAGGCAATAAACACAATACCCGCCGGTGTAAGGGACTACTCATTAAATATTCACGTAAGCGATTTTCGCCTATAAATCTATAAAGTTTATGGTGGAAAATCCCGTGGAGCAAGAACCTCAAGACTTTCGCTTGGCGTTTGATTCGATCCTGTTTATTCATAGTTTGTGTATCGCTAGACGTGATACATACTTTTTGTTTATTAAATGTAAAGAAAACCGGATATTTTATGTGGATTTACGTTTAGCCCGGGGTGGGAAGATTGCGGTGAGGTTTTATAGATTTTTAGGGTTCGGAATTTCAAAGGCAAAAACGGTAACCTTATAATTTCGTCAAGTCCTTCAGACTCTTTTTTAATTAAGATCTTTATACCGCTTATACCTTTGTGTACGTAAGCACATTGCATTTCGAGTATTTTGTTAAATTTTAATGGTGCATATGGCAGTAGCCATATTCGGTCACTCGGATGCCATCTTGAGCTTTTGATGCCTTGTCAATGATGACACAATGTTTTTGAGGTTTAAATAAGTCTTCATGATTGAGAACCAATAGTTACTAGCTAGTCACATTTCACCCGAGCGAAGCTGGGTTTTCATCTAGTATTTTATAATTTTTTCTTTACTATAAAACGGGAATAGCATTTAATGTAAGAAATATGAGTAAAATGAAGTAATACAAATAACTTCCATTTAAACATCACTTAAGCCACATGAAGCATGTGTAAAACTCACTTTATATGATAATTTCCTTTCAGCAAAAATAATCAATTAAAAAGGAAAATAAATTGCACTTGTAGGGAATTCCCGACCTACCCCATTGTTAAAAACAATATAATACTCAACTCTATTTTCTATTACATAGAGATCAAAATCAAGTATGCAACAAGCGCAATAATTTATAAACGTTAGTACAATATACTTAAGATTCAAATTATATCGGGAAATATTCAATAAAAATCAAAAATTACTAACACAGTCATTGTATTATGAACTATATGCTTATGGCTTTTAAGTACATATTTCCTTAAAACATTTTATAGTAACGTACACTTCTTAATGACTTCTGCGACCCTAGTAACATACTGGCACACTTACGCCCTATTCTTATAAGCCCTTGAATGGGAAATCGGTCAAGTGCGATCGGTTGACATAATTTATCAGTTCCGCTGATTTTGGAAAAATTGTTAACCTAATTTTTTATTTATTTAAGTTTTTTAATGGTGGGTCAAGTGAAGAAAACCTATTTATGCGTGCTTGTTTCATAAAAGTGATAATATTCTATAATTAAGTAAGGAGTATGAAAGAGTAAAGAGGTTTTCAACTGATTGTGTATTGCTGTTGGCCCTACTGGCCCTGATAGCGTCACTGGCCGAGAAAAAAAGCACACTTCGCAGAAGATCAAAGTTGATTTCGTGTATAGGATGCCTCCTCTGAGGAGAGATCTTTGATGCACAAGTTAAGCATAGTGAACTTTTGGATAGTTAAAATTGAAGTATAGTTATTTTATAAACACACATTCATACTGGATGTCAAACACATGTGTGAGTGACAATTCATTTCAATTCTATACAATACTAAATAATACTAATAAAGTACTAAGTAATAGTTTTTATAGTTGAAAATGTTCCTAAGAATTATGTATTTACTTTTTTTTTTTGTTAGGTTATTTTTTTTTTCCATAATTGTCTTTTTTTTATTTATTAAGTTATTTCTTTTTTTTTTTTTCTTTTAT
Organism: Hestina assimilis; assembly: GCA_023373885.1. Classification (NCBI taxonomy): domain Eukaryota; kingdom Metazoa; phylum Arthropoda; class Insecta; order Lepidoptera; family Nymphalidae; genus Hestina; species Hestina assimilis. Next base: position 2,464,261 of record CM041767.1, on the reverse strand, counting down.
AGTTATATTCAACAAATAATAGCAAATGCTCAAGAAGATTTAAATAAATTATGGTCCTGGTTCCAATACAATCTTCTTACAATAAATGTATCAAAAACATGCTACGTCATTTTTAAGTCGAAAAATAAAAAGATTCTTCCTCATGAACCACTAAAACTTAATAATACAATAATCCAGGAAAAAACTTGCGAAAAATACCTAGGTCTTAGAATGGATAGTGGACTGACGTGGAATGCCCAGATTGAACACTTACGATCAAAACTATCATGTCTCACGGGTTCGCTTCGACGTATTGCCCGGTGTATTCCACGTCAGATACGCTATACTCTTTATAATTCTTTAGTCAAACCGAACCTTCTCTATCTAATAGAAATATGGGGCAGCGCTGCCAAAACAAAATTAGCCGATCTACAAATACAACAAAACAAAATTATTAAAATATTATTCCGATACAATTTTTTAACCCCATCTTCACAAATATACAAAGAAACCAAATTAATGACTATAAAACAGTTATACATTTACAATACATGCATTCTGGTCAGAAAAATTATAAAAAGCTCTCTCCATACCAACCTATCATTTGTAACGTTAAAACAAACAACAAAACGTAATATACGCGCGGGTCGTGCTAGTCTTTTAGTTTTACCGAAAACCAGAACCCAGTTTGGAAAAAAAATGTTTACCTATGAGGGTGCACAGCTTTATAATAAATTACCGTCTACTTTAAAACATGTGAGCTCATTTAATGTGTTTAAGATTAAATTATCGGAACACATTATTCAAGATTACCCACCTTAATTATAAATACATTAAATGAGTACAACTAGTATTGTTCTGTACGTTCGACATTTAGATATTCTTAAATTATTGTTTTCCATGTAAGTGACTTGTGTCTTTTTATGGAAATAAATATCGTTAAACCAAA